>CM028336.1:12824879-14024879 GCA_016647705.1 Eucommia ulmoides | reverse complement strand
CGGTATACCTCGCGCATGTGATTGACACCAGTCAAAATGAAGTATAGGTGGTGGATATTCCAGTTGTCGGGGATTTTCCCAATGTCTTTCCAGAAGAATTGCCCGGGTTGCCAGTAGATAGGAAAATTGAATTTACTATCGAGTTACTTCCAGGAACTTCTTCTATATCAATTCCACCCTATCGTATGGCGCCTACCGAGCTAAAGGAACTGAAGATTCAGTTGCAAGATCTGTTGGACCGCGGGTTTATTAGACCTAGTGTTTCTCTGTGGGGAGCCCCAATGTTATTTGTGAAAAAGAAGGATGACACGCTGAGAATATGTATTGATTACGGGCAGTTGAATAAGGTGACGGTTCGTAATAAATACCCGTTACCTAGAATTGATGATCTGTTCGACCAATTGCAGAAGGCCGAGGTGTTTTCCAAAATAGATCTTCAATCGGGATATCATCAGTTGAAAGTCAGAGACAGTAATGTGTCGAAGACGGCGTTTCGTACGAGGTATGGGCATTATGAATTTCTAGTTATGTCGTTTGGGTTGACGAATGCCTCTGCTGCATTTATGGATTTGATGAATCGGATCTTCCAGCCTTATATAGATCATTTTATTATCGTGTTCATTGATGATATATTGATCTATTCCCAAAATAAAGAAGAACATGCAGAGCATCTCAAGATTGTATTGCAGACTTTGCGAGAGAAACAATTGTATGCAAAATTCAGTAAATATGAGTTTTGGTTGGATAGAGTTGTATTTTTATGTCATTTAATATTTATTTTAAAATTTTAGGGGTCAATTAGCAATTTTAAGAATATTAATTTTAAATTTTGGGCTTAAATGATAATTTAAAGATAATTGGGAAGATTAATACAATTTGAGAAAAAATAAAATAATATATGTTAGAGAGATAAGATAAAAAAAAATAAAAAAAAATAGAAAAATAATAGAAGTCCCAAACGGTTTCCTTCCCATGGAAGGAAACCAAAAAGCTCATTTCGCATATATATAGTGCATGGGGACATGTGTCAAGATCTTAAAAAAAAATATATACATGTATTGTATGTGTGTGTGTGTTTTTCGGCTGAAACAAAATAGGCAAAAAAAAAAAAAAAAAAAGTAGAAGAAACCAACGAAGACACATACACGTGAATTTGGCAAAAAAAAAGTAGAAAAGTGGCGTTTTGGGTAGTGTATTCACACACACACACACACACACACACACATATATATATATATGTTAAAATAAAACTATATCACACGTTCAATTTATGGGACTACTTATGTGGATATAAATACATGTATAATTATATCAAAATATATATATGGCGGGTTCGAGAAATACAGCCGGTATAGAAAATAAGGTATATAGTAATTTTGTATAATCAAAATGTAGGGAATAGGAAATTGTGCAATTTTGGGCCACGCATTTCATATTAAATTTATTTAGATAAATTATTAATTTAGGCCTTATTGTTGTTAGGTTCACAGGCGCCACTGGCCGTGTAGTATTTCGGCGACAGTGTTTTTGATAGCGCGAAAATCGAGGTGCGTGTATTGTGTTTTATGTAAATTTACAAATTATATTTTTGTATAAATTATGGAAAAAAATGTGTTTTTTAAAATAGACGGTGCTATAATGTTATGTGGATCAAGTAGATTTTTAAATGTGGAAAGTGATTTTTGTGTTATCTGATTATGCCATAGTTGTCTTCTCGTCAGGAGGGCATGTCCTACAAGATGTAGATTACCTGTCAGGTAAGACCTGCAGGGTGGATATGTTGTTACCTGTCAGGCAAGACCTACAGAGTGGATATATTGTTACTTGTTAGGCACAACCTGCAGGGTGGATATATATTATTATCTGTCAAGCACAACCTGCAGGGTGGATATTGTTCTTACTTGTCAGGCAAGTCCTGTAGGGTGGATATATGTAGACCAGTCAGGAGTGCAAATCCTGTAGGTGACTGCCCCTACCATTGGGGATATTAAATGGCCCTGACACTGATAGTCACTTTAGATAACACAGTTGTACAGGTTACGGTACCGTCGTAACTCCCAATCGTGAGGTGAAACGACCCTATGGCTAGTAGAAAATATGAGTGCGGTATTTTATTATATATCGAAATGTTGGATTGGTTTATTTAGATATATTATCTTATTGCAATGATGACAGTGGAATTTTATTCTGGCTTGGTATGCTGTTATATTATATTATATTAGGAAAAATAGTATTTGATAATTATGCTTGATCTATAAAATATTTTTATATTATGAAGATAATACACCGATAAAATATTTAGTTTCAGGTACCGAAGCTAAGAGTGGATCCACTACTGACACTAGGTAGAGTAAAGAGATAGGATCATTTTGGATGGGTTGGGCCGGCCAGATATGAGCCGGGGAAGGTTCAGTTTTTGTGATTTGGTTGTGAATATTTGGGACAGGTATATTCCCAAATTTTGAAATGATAAATATGTTTTTTGGGAAAAAAAAAAAAAAACCAGAGCAATGCATGTATGTATATTTGTGATCAGTCAGGTAACGTCATGTTGACGTCACACCCGGCCTCGGGTGATGGGGGCCCAGGGTGGGGGTGTGACATATATCTTCTTCTTTGACTTAATCGTCGCACTCATTTTCAACATTTTTTTTTTAAAGCAATGTTTTGGTGGCTTAGTTTATAAAGGACATGTCTTTATTCCTTATCATTCAAATCCTTGTCAATTTGAACATTCTTAATTTGATAAGTATATGTTATATGTTTTTTTTTTTTTTTTTTAATTTTGTTTTATGTTGACACATGTCAACTCTCTCCTCTTTTTAATTCACACACACACACACACACACACACATATATATATATATATATATATATATATATATATATATATATATATATATATATCTTATGTTGTTTCCTTCTTTAGGAAGGAAACGTGGACTTTTTTTTTTTAATTCATTTATTTATACTAATATCCCTATTAAAATAAAGAAAATATTAATTATATCCCAAAATTTTTAAAATCATATTTTAAATAACATATTTACCCCTAATTTTTTAAAAATAAATGTTAAATGACAAAATGCACCCTGTTATTTTCTAAATGTTCTAAAATGTAATTAAAAATTATGCACATGCAAAACATCGGGTCTTATAACTCTTCCCTTCTAAAAGAAATTTCGTCTCGAAATTTTGGTTACCTTGAACGAATAAATGCGGGTATTTATTCGTTATCTCATCCTCTCGCTCCCACGTCGCTTCCTCTACAGAGTGACTGCGCTATAGCACTTTCACCAATGGAATCGTTTTCGTCCGCAACACTTGATCTTTATGGTTTAAAATCTGGACTGGCTCCTCAACGTATGTCAAGACTTCTTTCAATTCGATTGGTTGAGAAGTTAACACATGCGAAAGGTCTGACACATATTTTCTAAGCATCGATACATGGAAAACGTCATATAATCTGGATAATTCTGGCGGTAGGGCTAGTTAATAAGCCACCATGCCAACTCGTTCTAGAATCTCGTATGGCCCGATATTACTCGGACTTAGCTTTCCTTTCTTCCTGAATCTCATTATGCCCTTCCACATAAATATACGCAAAAACACATAATCACCCACTTCAAATTCCAACTCCTGCCTACGCTTGTCAACATAACTTTTTTGTCGATTCTGAGCAGTCTTCAGTCTTTCCTGAATCACTTTCACCTTTTCCGCCGTCATCTGGGCTATATCTGGCATCAATAATTTTTGTTATCCCACTTCAGTCCAACATACTAGAGTTCTGTATCTCCTACCATACAACGCTTCATATGGTGCCATCTTGATTGTCGAATAGTAGCTGTTATTATAGGCAAATTCCATCAACGTCAAATGACCGTCCCAGCTACCAAGAATTTCTAGAACACAATCTCTCAACATATCCTCAAACGTCTGAATCGTACGCTCTGATTGGCCGTCAGTTTGAGGATGGAAGGTTGTGTTGAATTTTAACTTGGTACCCATGACAAGTTGAAGGCTCGGCCAAAACTTCAAAGTAAATCTCGGATCTCTATCCGACATTATGGAAATCGATGCGCCATGCAATCGGACAATCTCGTCAATATACAGTTTTGTATACTTGTCCAGGGAGTACGTTGTCTTTACGGCCAGAAAATGAGTAGACTTGGTGAGCCTATCAACAATCACCCAAATGAAATTATATCCCTTTTGAGTGGAGTAAATCCCGAAACAAAATCTATCGTGATATGTTCCCATTTCCACTCTGGGATAAGTAGAGGCTGCAATAATTTACTTGGACGTTGGTGCTCAATCTTGACTTGCTGATAAACGAGACACCTAGCAACAAATTTAACAATTTCCTATTTCATTCCATTCCACCAATAGTGTTATCGCAGATCCCGATACATTTTGGTACTGCATGAGTGCATTGCGTATGCTGAGCTATGTGTTTCCTCCAAGATATTTTTCTTCAGATTGGCATTATTAGGCACGCACAATCTATTTTCAAACATCAAGGCTTCATCGCTATCCCTTACGCGATATTCGGCTCTGTGACCATTCTTTACTTCATCTTTGAACTTCCCCAATTGGCCATCTGAC
Organism: Eucommia ulmoides; assembly: GCA_016647705.1. NCBI lineage: Eukaryota > Viridiplantae > Streptophyta > Magnoliopsida > Garryales > Eucommiaceae > Eucommia > Eucommia ulmoides. Next base: position 14,020,274 of record CM028336.1, on the reverse strand, counting down.
TTCTGCGCTTCTATAATACGGTTGATCAATGTCGGTCTCAAAGTCAAAGTTGCAAGCAACGTTTCCGTTTGACCAACCACTAAATGGATTCGTAGAGAGCTCAACTCAACATATAGATTAGTGTGAACAACTTGAAGATGTGCAATTGAACCTGTCGATTTTCGACTCAGCACATTTGCTACAACATTGGCCTTTCCTGGATGATAGTGGATGATGCAGTCATAATCCTTGATTAACTCTATCTAATATCTCTGCCTTAGATTTAGTTCATTCTAAGTAAATAAATATTTCAAACTCTAGTGGTCAGTGTATATCTCGCAAGTCTTGCTATACAGATAATGTCTCCAGAGCTTCAAGGCGAACACAATTGCCGCTAACTCCAAATCATGTGTCGGGTAGTTAGCTCATGATTCTTTAATTATCGGGAGGCATATGTAATCATGTGACCATGTTGCATTAGTACACACCCTAGCCCCTGATGTGAAGCGTCATTGTAGATCATAAAGTCATCGCCTTCTGTCGGGAGAGAGAGTATTGGCGCAGATATCAATCTACTTTTCAGTTCCTGAAAACTTTGCTCACATTTTTCAGTCCACTCGAATTTAGATTCCTTACGAGTCAATCGGGTTAAAGGGGCAGCTGTAATAGAAAATCCCTGTACAAACCGACGATAATAACCCGCCAATCCCAAGAAACTTCGAACTTCGGTCACACTTTTCAGCCTTTCCCATTGAACAACAGCTTCGACATTCTTTGGGTCAACTTGAATACCATCCCCTGAGATAACATGCCTTAAGAATACAACTTTGTCCTACCAAAACTCACATTTATTGAATTTTTCATACAACTGCTTCTCTCGCGAAGTCTGTAACACAATCTTGAGATTCTCTGCATGTTCTTCTTCATTTTGGGAATAGATCAATATATCATCAATGAACACGATAATAAACTGATCTATATAAGGCTAGAAGATCCGATTCATCAAATCCATAAAGGCAGTTGGGGCATTCGTCAACCTAAACGGCATAACTAGAAATTCATTATGCCCATACCTTATACGAAACACCATCTTCGATACATCACTGTCTTTGATTTTCAGCTGATGATATCCCGATCGAAGATTTATTTTGGAAAACACCTTGGGCTTCTGTAATTGGTCGAATAGATCATCAATTTTAGGCAACGGGTATTTATTACGAATCGTCACCTTATTCAACTACCTGTAATCAATACACATCCTTAGCGTGTCGTCCTTCTTCTTTATGAATAACACTGGGGCTCCCCATGGAGAAACACCAGGTCTGATAAACCCGCGGTCCAACAGTTCTTACAATTGAATCTTTAGTTCCTTTAGCTCGGCAGGCGCCATACGATAGGGTGGAATTTATATAGAAGAAGTTCCTAGAAGTATCTCAATAGTGAATTCAATTTCCCTATCCACTAGAAACCTTGACAATTCATCTGGAAATATATCGGAAAAATCCCCGACCACCGAAATATCTGTCACCTGCACTTCCTTCCGACTGGTGTCAATCATATGCACGAGGTATCCCTGACATCCATTCTTTAATAATTTCATGGCCTCCATAACTGAAATCAAACTGACAGGGGTGATGATTTTGTCCCCCGAAAATACAAACTTTGGTTCGCCTGAAACTCGGAAAGTAACTTTATTTTTAAAATAATCCACTGTAGTATGATAACCAGATAGAAAATCCATACCCAGTATCGCATTAAAATAGTGAATACTCAGGAGTAATAGATCCACCAACAATTCTCTATCACCAATACGAAGTGGACTATCTTTATACGTACTATCTATCAACACGAACTCACCCATATGAGTAGAAATAATAATATTATATGACAGAGAAGTATGAAATTTGTCTACATGCATCATAAAAGTCGTCGAAATAAATGAATGAGTAGAACCGGGATCAATAAGTATGTGTACATCTCTATCATATAAAGATATGATATCTGTAACCATATCTAGGGTAACCTGGGCATCCTGCCTGGTAGTAGCAAATACATGACCTCAAATCGGAGGTCTACCAACCGATCCTCTACCATGCCCCTGAACACTGCTAGAGCTAGCACTACCTACACTGCTCACAGATGGTGCAGATGTAACAACGAATTTCGGACAATTCGGAGATAAGTGACCCGGCTCATGACAACGAAAGCATATTGGGCCTCCCATGGGATAATCCCTGGCGAAATGATCCGGTGATCCACATTTGGTAGCATACAGGTGTCCCGACTCGACTAACCATTTGGCTCCTACCTTGCCCTTGCTGGCCAACACTCGGTCCGGACACATTCTGCTGTCGCTTGAAGTATGATTACCGTAGACCTCGGCTTCTAGCGAATTGGTCAGTTGTTGGGGCCCGAGCAAATAGCGATCGAACTACAACTCCTCGAGAAGTGCCACCTAGATATCTATTAGGTAACTCGAATCTACTCTTCTTATACTGCTCACGATTCTCGGCTATTTTTGGACATCCTGCTCTATTAATTTTGCTGTGTTTACTAATTTTGCATAACTTTTGATCTGTTTGCCCATTAACCTGGAACATATTTCTAGATCAAATCTTTTCTGGAATCGTCTACATCTTGCCTCTTCTGTTCTCACCAAATCAGGACAAGGCATCAAATTTGATTTCATATTGCAGAACGGTCATCTTCCCCAGTTTCAATGATATGAATTCATCCTCCATTTGGAACCGATAGGATTTAGGAAAATATTTTTCATTAAACATTGCAACGAATCGATCCCAAGAAATCTGCTTGCCTGGAACTGAAATTAACCTTTTTATTTTCTCCCACCAATGTTCGGCCTCTCATTTCAACTGGAAGGTGGCAAGAGGAACTCAATTGTCATTGGTAATTCCCATTGCCTGAAATATGTGCCCCAAGCTCCTCAACCAATTTTCAACATCAGTTGGACCCGTAGTTCCCATAAAAGCCGGGGGGTCCAATTCCTTGAATCTCTTCAGGGGTACCGCCTGAGAAGTGGTTGTTTCGGTTTGGGCCTTCTGACATTCCATCATTTGTTCCTGCTGCTCTGTCAGTTGCGTAACAGCCTATAAACTTTGCTCAACGACATCCAAGCTTTCCTGCGTCCTATCCCTCTTCTTCTGGGGTCCAGTACTCCCAGTACTTTCATTTTCATGTTCCATACTCAAGATCTGAAACGAAATTTAATAAGCAACTGGGCCAACAGACAAACAACAGTGCATGACGCAAATGTATTATTTAATTCAATAAAATAACTATCACTCACGTGCCGAACCACCTATCGACACCCTATTTCATGGTCCACTACTGACTAGACAATCTAGCATGTCTACAGAATTTCTAACCTAAGTTATAATACCAAAAAGTGTCATACCCCTCCCCGAGCCCCCATCGACCAAGGTTGGGCTTGACATCGACTTGACATTACCTAACCAATCCACAAATACACACACACACACACACACATATACCACTATACATATTTTTTCCCAAAAACAAATATAATATATTTACTCACTTCAAAATTTGGAAATACACTTGTCCCAAATATTCACAACAAAATCACAAAAAAGAAAATTGAACATTTCACGGTTTACACCTGCCCAGCCAACCCTCTAAAATGACACTACCTCCTGACTCTACCTAGTGCCAGTAGTGAACCCACTCTTAGCTGCGGCACCTGAAACCAAATATTTTATCGGTGTACTATCTTCATAATATAAAATATTTCATCGATCAAGCATAATTATCAAATACCATTTTTCAAAATATAATATAATATAACTGCATACCATACCGAAATAAATTTCCACTATCATCATTGCAATAAGATAATATATTTAAATTAACCAATTCAACATTTCGACATATAATAAAATATCGCACTCATATTTCCTACTAACCATAGGATCGTTTCACCTCATGATCGAGAGTTACGAAGGTACCGTAACCTATACAACTGTGTCATCTAAAGTGACTATCAGTGTCAAGGCCATTTAATATCCCCAATGGTAGGGGACCAATAGGATTTGCACTTCTGACAAGTCCACATATATCCACCCTGCAGAATTTGCCTAACGGGTAACAACATATCCACCATGTAGGACTTGTCTGACAGGTAACAACAAATATCCACCATACAGGACTTGCCTGACAGGTAACAACAAATATCCACCATGCGGGTCTTGTCTGACAGGTAATCCACATCTCGCAGAACATGCCCTCCTGACGAGAAGACAACTATGACATAGTTGGATAACAAAAATCATTTTCCACATTTAAAAATCTACTTGATACACATAATGTTATAACACCGTCCATTTTAATAAATATTTTTTTTCCACAATTTATACAAAAATATACTTTGTTAATTTACATAAAAGACAGTACACTCACCTTAATTTTTGCGCTACCAAAACCACTGTCACTGAAACACTACACGGGCGTCGCCGCCTGTGAACCTAACAACCAAATGGCCTAAACTAAGAATTTATCTAAAATAAATCTACTGTGCAATGCGTGGTCCTAAAATGCTCCATTTCCCATTCCCAAAATTTTCTTGGTTACCCGAAATTTATGAAAATTAAACGTTCTATTTTCTTAAACCACATTAATTATACAAGTAAAATATTATAATTACATTTGTAAAATTTATCAATCAATACTTTAATGATTGCAAAAATATTATCTGACTATCAACAATATTACTAGTCAATAAAATGCTAGCAAAATGTTATTTTAATAAAATGTATAATTTTTACATTAGATTAATTTTCACACAATTTAACTATTAATCCCATATATATATATATATATATATATGAATTATACATATATGAATATGTGACTTTAAAAAAAAAAAAACAGTGGAAGACAACTTACCTCAAACCGAAGTAGTAAAAGGATTCAATGGAAAGAACCGAAAAATTAAGCAAAAAAAAAGAAGATAGAAAATGGGAGGTTAAAAGAGAAACAATAAAAGAAAAAAAGAAAAAAAAAGAGGAACAAGAGAAAGTATAATATATGTAGAGATATCTCCTTCTTTGAGTTCACCGAAGCACTCATTTTCAACAATTTTTTTTTTTTTTTTTAAAGTAACGTTTTTTTTTTTTGTTTTTTTTTTAAGTAATGTTTTGGTGGCTTAGTTTGTGAAGGACACGTCTTTATTCCCTACCATTGTAATCCTTATCAATTTGATCCTTCTCAATTTGATAAGTATATGTTATATGTTTTTTTTTTTTTTATTTTGTTTTATGTTGACATATGTCAACTCTCTCCTCTTTTTAATTCATATATATATATATATATATATATGTGTGTGTGTGTGTCTTATGTTGTTTCCTTTTTTAGGAAGGAAACAACGTCGATTTTTTTATTTTTTTTAATTCAATTATTTATACTAATATCTCTATTAAAATAAAGAAAATATTAATTATATCCCAAAATTTTTAAAATCATATTTTAAATAACATAGTAACCCCTAAAATTTTTAAAATAAATGTTAAATGACACAATGCATCCCGTTATTTTTTAAATATTCTAAAATGCAATTAAAAATTATGCACATGTAAAACATCTGGTCTTATAGTTTGGTTGTGTTCGTTACTTGCAGATATGAGTGTTTCTCTTTCTCATCCCACTCCCATGTATTGTGATAACAAGAGTGTTATTCAAATTACTCACAATTCAGTCTTTCATGAACGGACCAAACACATAGAGATTAATTGTCATCTCACTCGTCATCATCTTCAACATGGGACTATTATTTTGCCTTTTGTGTCATCATCCATGCAAATTGCCGACTTGCTCACTAAGTCGTATTCTATTTCGCGTTTTCGATTTTTGGTTGGCAAACTCTCGATGCTATTTGTAGCAACATCGTGAGTTTGAGAGGGGATATTAGAGTTACTAGGGTTTATTATTATTATTTAGTGAGGGTAGAATAGTCTTTTACTTATTTCCTAGGTTTTCTATTGTATTCTTGTATTCATTATTCAGAGATAATAAACCCTAACCGTCATTTCCCTTTTCTCTCTAGACTTTTTTCATGTTATTCATTGATCTTCACACAACGTTCGTTTTTAGAGAATCGCTCAATGACAATAATTTTCAGGAAAACACTTTAACAAATTCATGACGAAACATCGTTCGGTTAGAGAATCGCTTAGTGAAAATAATTTTTTAAGGGAAACACTTTAACGAATTCATGACAAAACATCGTTTGTTTAGAAAATCGATTAGTGAAAAGGATTGAAGAAGACACTTTAACGAGCTCATGATGAACAATGTTTGTTTAGAGGATTGCTTAGTGAAAATATTTATTTAGGGAAAAAATTTAACAAATTCACGACAAACATTGTCCGTTTAGAGAATTTATTAGTGAATTTTCTTTTTAGGAAACAATTTAACAAAGTCATGTCGAATAACGTTCATTTAGAAGAACACTTAGTGAAAAGAATTTTGAGGAAAAAGGCACTTTAACGAATTCATGACAAACATCATCTGTTTAGAGAATTGCGTACTGAAAAGAATTTTTTTAGGGAAACAATTTCATGAATTCATGACGAAACATCGTTCGTTTAGGGAATCGCTTAGTAAATTTTGTTTTTGTGTGTGGATAAACTTTAACGAATTCATGCCAAACAACATTCCTTTCGAGGATCTCTAAGGGAATGTTTGGTTGGAAGGATGGAATAGAAAATAGAAAAAAAAAATGAGAGGATAATATTTTTATCCATTGTGAAAGGAAAATTATTTTTCCTAGTGTTGTTTGATTGGGAAAGAAAATGAAAGGAGGGAAAATAATTCACTTTAATGTAATTTACTATTTTGCCCTCATATATTATAAAAATAAATTAAAAAATCTATTATTAAGGGTGTAATTATAATTTTGATACCTTTAACAATTTTCTTCCTATTTTTCTCCCAAATTTAGGAGAAAAAAATTTGTCTCGAAAAATGTGTTTTATCCATCCTATTTTCTTTTCCCTTCCATTTTCCATCAAAACAAACAAGATTTTTTTTTTTTTTCATTTTCCATTTTATTTTCTTTCCCTTTCATTTTCCATCCAACCAAACACACCCTAAGTGAAAAGAATTTAGAAAAATACTTTAACGAATTCATGTCAAACAATATTTATTTAGAGGATCGCTTAGTGAAAAGAACGAAGGATATTGATGACAAGAATTAAACTACCTCGCTGTAGAAGGATTGGAAGGCAATCATCACTACACTCCAGTGGAAGGATTGAAAGGGCTTAATACTACCTCCTAGCAAGAGGATTGAAAGAGAATTATCACTATCTCCCAACGAGAGGGTTTAAATGACAATTTCACTACCTCCCAACGGGAAATGACAACTTCACGACCTCCCAGCGGGATGATTGAAAAACACAATATCACTATCTCCCTACGAAATTATTGAAATGACAGTTTAACTACATCCTAACGGGAGGATTGAAAGGAACATATCACTATTTCCAAACAGTAGGATTGGAAAACTAATCACTATATCCGAATGGGAAGATTGAAAGGACAATACCACTACCTCCCAACGGCTTATGACTTATGGATTTGGCCCTAAAGTATTTAAGAAGATTGTTTTCTTTTAGCATAGTCCTGTCCATTTCTTGAAGCGCCATGTTCTTTGTTTTCACAACACCATTTTATAGTGGAGTTCTTGCTACAGAGAAATTATGAGAATATCCGTGCCTAATAATTTTATCATTCTTAAATTCTCTGCCTCTATCACTACGAATGTTTACAATGCATGATTATTTATCATTTTACACAGGTTCGCAGAAATTAAAAAATATGGATGCAACATCATTTTTCTTAAATAGGAAGAATACCAAAGAAAATCTAGAATAATCATCAATTCAAGACATTTAGATGTAGATGTACGTAACTTCTTCTTAAAAAATGATCGAGACTATTTACCCAACTAACATGCATCACATACTTTATCCTTAACATACTTAAGAGCATGTAAACCACATACAAGACTCTTCATAGATAAATTTGAAATTAATTTCATACTAGCATGCCCAAGATGTCTATGCCATAACCAACTGTTCTCAAATAATGCATTCTGTTGGCCCAGTGAGCTACCCAAGAAGGGGGTGAATTTGGTAGATATAAACTTTAATCAAAATAATAATACTTCAAAAATCAATAATTAATTTAATTAATTAATCAATTTATCCTAAATAAATTATTATCTCTTTAGGGCATTGGATAAATCTTATAAGCTCTAGCTGCACACCCAAACAATACAAAATAAAGTAAAGGAAATAAACAATGTAGTACACATCGATATATCCTAGTTCACCAAGCTAATCTTGGCTAATCTAGTTCTCCGAGCCCCACGGAGAATCGCACCCACTAAACCACTAAGATTCCTTTAAACAGGTAGGAACCAAACCCTTACAAAAATGATTCTTTTCATAGGCTTAAAATCAACATTTACAAATTTCTTTTCCTAGGTTCAGGAATAACCTCTTCTTTATCTCAGACTCAAGAATAACCTTATCTTTTCACAGGTTAAAGATTAACCTAATTCTATGATAGGGAGAATCATGACCTAATTCTTTTTATACCTTAGGCTTAAGAATTAAACCTTAAAGAAACACTCCAACTATCATTTTCCCAAGTAAGGATGGAACATTTACAAATCACTCACAATTGATCCTAATCAGGAAGAATCACACCTAAGCTATTTTCAACAGGTAAAGAGTAACCTAATCTTTTTGTACTTAGGTAAAGATCAAACCTCAATCTCTTTATCAAAATAGATTGAAACCCAAAGTTATCCCTAATTAGACACTCCCAATAGTATCTAATTTGACACACAACTTACCAATTACAATAAATTGATAAGTTCTTCTCACTCGGAGCTTTTACCTCCTCAAATCAATTTAAACTCAATTAATGTCCCGATAATTACTAGTGATATAATTAAGTGAAGAATATAAAATCTGATTATTAAATTAATGCAGGTAGTACAAAATTGAGCACATAATCAAATTATCACACAAATCGTTTTAAAATATTTTTTATACTTTTAAAGTTCAAAAACGATTTCACAAGATCAATTATCCAAGCAAGTGATAATAATAATAATAATAATAATAATAATAATAATAATAATAATAAACAACTCAATTAAGAATAAGCTTGAAACACTTTCACTAAGAAAACATAAAAAATTAATTATTATAGATATGGGTAGCACACAGATAAGAATGAAATCAGACTTTCACGAACAATCATTTTTAAATATTTTTATGCGATTTAAAGTTCAGAAAATAATTTTATCAAGATCTTATCAACCAAGCAAATATGAAAAAATAGATATGCAATAAAGATTAATAGTTTGAAAAGATCTCACCAGAATAACACCGAAGAATTATAGATTGAAACGCTGGACAACTCAAATCGTTGACGTTTACACAATCAATGCTTTAACTCAAGAACTCCTCAACAATTGATCTCATAATTTTATCTCTCAAAATAATATTAGAATGATGACTCTTATAAAAGCTTATGAAGTATGAACTGAATAGTTTTTGATATTATGATAACTCTCAGAATAGCTCACGAACACTTAGTTCTTGATATCTTATCTTTTTATTACGTGAAATCTGTAGGTATATATAAGACCACTTGAAATAAGCCCTATAACGGCAAGTTTTCACAAGATATGTCATTTAAAATCACCTATGGACCCCATATATTGATTCCTTTCAACCCTAGTATATTTGACTTAATTATTGCTTTCAAAACATTCAATTTAGTCCCTCAAAGAATTTTTAAACACAAATCGATAAGATAGGAAGTATTAAAATGACCGATTTGAGAAACACTTTAGGATCTCTCAATCAAGTAAACAAATAACGGCTAGTTAATGGCTAGTTTTTGAATAAATCCCAAAATTCCACAAAACATGAAACAACATGGTCGGTTGATTGGCTTCTGCCCATCGGTCGATCGTTCGATGTTGGATACTACCCAAGACAAAACTTCTAGCCCATAAGTCGACCGCTACTTATCCATCTGTTGACCGGACGATTCAGAGACATTCATAGGTCGACCTCTCTCTCTCGACTTAACGATTCAGAGAGTTCATCTTTTGGCCATAAGTCGACTTACATGTCGACCGAGAGATTCAGAGAGTTTGTCTCACTTTCATAAATCGACCTACCTATTGACGGAACAATTCAGGGACTGAATCTTCTTCCCAGCTCCATTCCATCGGTTGACCGACCCTACTGGAACACCTCTTCTTAATTAGTTTTCTACTAAATTTCTTCAAAATTGTTGCCCCTTTAACCGATTTCTTTTCTCGGTTAACTCTACTAAATCGTTAAATTCAATTTTTATCTTTCTTAAAACAATATTTCTTCTTCAATTACACATAGGAGCAAATATGTTATCTAATTAGGATCCTATTAAAAACACACATAATCATAAAATTATTTTTGTGTCATTTGTGATCCTAATCGGGATATATTAAAAGTAAAAATAAATTAGAGTTGTTTTCACATAAATTCTTCGGAATCTTCAATCTCTTAGTATCTGTCTCTACATCATTCACAGTTACTTCATGATGCTATCTGGAACTCTTTAAACTGAAACATTCAATAAATACATTAACTCCACAAAAAAATTAATATTTAATTGTTCATCAAAATCTTAAGATCAACACATTCAAACATGATAGATTTTTTGTGAAGAAATCTTCAAATGAGTAAGCATAAACATTTACAATGCGTGATGCAACAAGTAAGATTCTTCTATCATTATTATTTTAAATGATGCATTTATGATTATTGAAGATAACATTATAACTCTTATCACATAATTTACTAATATTAAGCAAATTATGTTTAATACATTCTACTAACAAAACATATTCAACAGTAGTAGAGTCATTACCAATGTTACCTATACCGATGATCTTACCCTTGACGTTGTCTCCAAAAATCGGATAACCTCCGTCTTTAGGTGTCAAAGACGTGAATTTAGATTTATCCGCTGTCATGTACTGAGAACAACCACAGTTTAGGAACCATTTTTCTTGATTAACAATGCTTTCAGAATAACTTACAAGGAGCACCTCAAACACTTTCTAAGTGGGTCCGATCTTGTTAGCTGAGTCAATTTTTGTTCCTTTAGGAACCCATACCTGTTTATCTTTAGATAGTTTATGAAAGCAACTTCTTATGGTATGCCTCCACAATATTACAGTTAAAACATCTAACAAGTTTCTTATTTTCAGAAAAGAATTTTTGAAATCTCTTTTGTTTAATATTTTTTTGAATACCAATCCCTCTTTTATCAAAGACTCTTCTTGAACTTCCCAAAAATATTTTTAAATTATTCTCATCAATTGTAAATTTGAGAACAATATAATTTAGATCCTTAATCTTAGATTTCAACTCAGTGTTTTTCTTTTTAAAATTCGATAAGACAAGTTTAGAAATCTTACTTTTGAGCGAAATATTTTCAGATTTAAATTTTACGACTTGCTTTTTTAATGTGTTAATTGTATTTTGTAGAGCATTTATCTTATAATATTGAATTTTATAATCATTTAGAAGTTCTTTATACACATTAAACAATTCATAAAAATTTAAAAGACAAGTGCTAGGATATTTTGGTACTCATCTCTAGTGGCTATTAGAGCAAGTATCGATGAATTGTCACCACTAGATGTTTTTTAAACTACTTGATTTCGAATCATCCCACATGGCTTCCATGGCTTTCTTCTTTCCATTTTTCACTTTATTGTTTTTTTTTTTTCTCCTTATTTGGCTTAGGACAATCGGATTGAAAATGACTGATTTTATGACAATTAAAGCACTTAATGTTATCCATATTGTAATTCTTCCTTCTATGGAAAGTTCGTCGGGTCATTCTTCTGAAATTATTTGTAACAAGAGTCACATCCATCTCTTGCTCACTATCAAGGCTTATATCATCACTGTCATCATTATCCTTAATTAACTTTTTGAGCTTTCAGTGCCAAGGACTTCCATATGGAAAGTTCGTCGGGTCATTCTTCTGAAATTATTTGTAACAAGAGTCACATCCATCTCTTGCTCACTATCAAGGCTTATATCATCACTGTCATCATTATCCTTAATTAACTTTTTGAGCTTTCAGTGCCAAGGACTTCCATTTATTATTGCGATTGTCTTCTATATGTCCACGAATGGCTGACTTAGGGGTTATTTTTCTACCAACGAGTTCATTGATCGTGTATTTTGTGAGATCCTTAACTTCCTCGATTGTCATTAATTTGGGTTCCCAAGCTTTGGTCAATGATCTAAGAACTTTTCACACTTTCTCTTCCATAGTGTATGGTTTTTCAAGTGCTCATAGAAGTGTAGCAGATGTTGGTAAATCTAGTGTACATCTCCTAAACTGATTCAATGTCACTTAATCTGAACAACTCAAATTGATGAACCAATGTATTGATTTTGGATTCATTTACTTGATTGGTTCCCTCATGTGTGATTTACAAAGTATCCTACATCTGCTTTGCTGACTCACAGCCTGATATCCTGTTATACTCATTAACATCTAAACTATAGAATAAAAGATTAATAGCTTGAGTATTAATATATAACTTTTTAATATCTGCCAAATCATAGGTTTTTTTTTTCTTAGCAACTCCATTAGTAGTAGGAATAAAAGGACCATTTGTAATATGTAACTTAGCCTCATAGTTAGTCGCACGTAAAAAAGAAATCATTCGGGCCTTCCAGAATACATAATTATCACATGTAAATAGTGGAAGATGGTGCATAGATTTCCCCTCAGCTAGTGTGTTCATGTGATGTGCCATGTGATCGTGTTCATCTAGGATGTGAAGTCTAATGAGCTAAAATAAACTCTAGTACCAATTGTTGGCCACATATTTAACTAAGAGGGGTGGGTAAATTGGGTAGTTATAAAAATTTAAACAAATAAATTATGAATCAAGCAATCACCAATTTTCCTTTCCGGTTATATCTTGAGTTATGGTGGAAACGTTTCTTACAAGATGTACAACCAAACAAGTAGGGATAGAGAAAATGACCACACAGATTTATCCTAGTTCAAGAAGCTATTATTGCCTACATTCAGTCCCCTAAGCACCCACAGGGATTTCACAATCCACTAACCCTGATTTCTTTCTTATTTAGGAACCAAACCCCTACAATCCTTTTCACATGTTCAGGATTAACCTAATTCCTTTCCCAGACTTAGAATCAAACCTTTATAATTTTTCTTTTATCAGACTTAAGAAGAACGTAATTACTTTGCAAGTTAAGAATCAAACCTAACTATATTTTTTTTTAGGATAAAGACTAATCTAATCCTTTCATAGGCAAGAATCAAACCTAATCATTTTATAGGCTAAGAATCAAACCAAAACCCGAATTAGATGCCGACCCAATATATCTAATTCTCTCATATTCACCAAATACAAAAATTGATATGTTTTTTCCTACAGGAGATTCTACCACCTTCATACAATATATGCTTAGTTAGTGTCCCGATAAATTACGTGAGAATACAAATCTTATTTTACTCAATTAAAGAAAAAAATAATATAAATCAGATTTATCAGGCAAAAATTGTTTCACAAGATTTCCAAGATATTTAAAATAGAAAATAATTTTTCAAACAAAAATTACTACAACCTCAATCAAAAGATATTAATCAATCAACTCACAATTAATTTGAGCAAGTAAATATGAACAATCTCATCGAGATTTCGTTGAGAAGCTCAAACGTGAGACCTAAACCCAGTCTAGCAAGAACGATGCTTTATTCGATTAAGAATATTTCATATAACTTTCTCTCAAATATATTTTTAGCAAAACGATACTCTCTTCATGAAAAAGTTGATTTAAAACTTTTGTTCTTGATATTCATATATTTAAATTCTTAGGTCCATATATATAGATTTCAAACCATACCTATAACGACTATTTCTCAAAATTTAAGACCATAAATGTCATATATAGACTCTATATAATATACTCCTTTAAATATGAAATGTTTAACTCAAAAATACTCTTTTAAAAAGTTCACTTTAGTCCCTATAATATTTTGATTCAAACCTCTTTAAATATGAAAAGTAGTTTTCCCGGTAAATCTTATAGAATCATGTAATATAAGGACTAAATAATAAGATCTTCAAAGTATATGATAGATATATGAAATAAAATCAAAACCCTTAAAATCATATTTTATAACGTTCAAAATCTTTGAATTGAAGATCTCGAAAAATGAATTGGTCAAATAATCAGAAAACTGTACTCTCAGTCAATCGGCCAGCCCAGTGGTTGACTGGTTGCCTATTCAATGGCTCTTTTTTCAACTGTTGACAACTAGTCGCTCGACCGAACGTCAACTGCTAAAAACATCATCCTAGTTGACCGACCGTTTTTTCAATTAGCCGTTCAGGCCAAAAACATAAGTTTCCTATCCTGAATCTTCTAGTCAACCGACCCTAGTGTCAGTCAACCGTCAAGGCCGAAAATCACCTTTTTTCAATTTTTAAAATATTTTATTAAATGACACATTTTGAAAAAAATATTTAGACTCTTGAATATATCACTTGTGACTATACTTCACATAATTCAATTAATTTCATGAGTGTCATGTGTGATCACAATCGGGTTGCATTAAGAGCATAAAAAATATTGAGTTATTTTTTATCTAGAAATACAAAAAATATTTTTTGTTCCAAAAATCTTCAATATCTTCATTACAACCATCTTAAATCCTTTGTCAAATATTATCTTAAATTCCGTCATCAACTATTATCTTGAAATTCATCGTTAAATATTATCTTGAAATCCATCATTTTTCTCATTTTACCAATTGGAACATTAAATCTAAAATTAGTCAATAAAATCATTAGTTCTATAAAAATATCAATGTTAACTTATCTATCAAAACATCTAGAGACAACATTACCCAATTTTTTTGGAAATGTTGCAGGCCTTTATTCTAGGAATATGGGGTGCGATAAAAAGTTTGGATTTGAAATAATTGATTTTTTTGTCCAGAACAGTCTATAAAAATATTAATTGTTTGAGAATGTTCTCACAATATTTTTCCCAACTTTATAGAAAATCATTAAATCATCGACAAAAAAAGGTGGGAGATTAAACAAGGCCAAATATGGATGTTTTTCCTATTGTCATCAAGGATGAGGTAAGACAACATTTTCATACAAAGTACGAAACGATAAGGGGATAGAGGGTCTCCCTGTTTAATACTTCTAGATGGAGTGAACTCGTCAAGGGGTTCTTCATTCCAAAGGATAGAGGGAGAGGGGCTCTTAACACAACTCATGATAAGCATAATCTAAGCTTGAGGTAGGTTAAATAAAATAAGGGTTTCTTAAATGAAATCCTAGTTAAACCTATCGTAAGCTTTCTCAAGATCAATTTTCAGAATATTACCTCCTTATTTGTTCTTAGTTTCTTTTGGATCGTAGATAATCTCTTATGTTGGCCCATAGATCTACCCGAGAGAAGGGTGAATTGGATAGTTATATAAATTTAAAAAAATTAAATTATCATATAAGCAATCACCAATTTTTCCTATCCAGTTAATATCTTGAGTTTACAGTGAAAATGTATTTATCTAAGTGCACAACCAAACAGATAGAGATAGAGAAATTAAATAAGCAGAGTTATCCTGGTTTGGCAAGATACTCTTGCATAAGTTAAGTCCCTTATGTTTTTGCAAGCATTTTGATATCCAATAACCCTAATTTCTTTGTCGAGTAGGAGCCAAACCCTTACAATTTTTTCACAGGTTAAAAACTAATCTAATTCCTTTCCCAGTCTTAGAATCAAACTTTGACAATTTTTCTTTTACTAGACTCAGGGAAACCGAATTCTTTTGCAGGTTAAGAATCAAACTTATCTATCATTTTACCAGGTAAAAAACCAACCTCATTCTATTACAAGAAGAATTAAACCTAATTCTTTTACAGGCTAAGACTCAAACCTATACCCTGATTAGATACCGACCCAAATATGTCTAATCCTCTTATACTCACCAATACAAAAATAAAAATAAAAAACAATAATCAAGTTTCTTCCCACAGGAGTTTCGACCACCTCTATACAATATATTCTCAATTAATGTCCCAATAAATTATGTGATAGAACTACTTGAGAATATGAATATGATTTTACTCAATTCAAGCACAAGCATAGTATTAATCAAATTTCACAAGCAAAATCTGTTTCACAAGATTTGCAGGATATTCTAAATAGAAAACGATTTTTTAAGAAAAAAATACTACAAGCTCAATTTAAAGAGTATAACTCAATGAAAGCACATTGAATTTTGAGCAAGTAAACAAGAACAATCTCACCGGAATTTCTTTTAGAAGATCGTAGGAAAGTCTCAAATTCGGAATAGCAAGAACAATAAGTTCTTTAATGCAAATTTTTTCTCATAAAAATACTCTTATAATACTCTCTTTATGAATATAACTGATTAAAACTCTTGCTCTTGATTGTTATTAAGTTAAAAAAATGTAGGTTTATATTTATAGAATTCAAACTTTGCCAATAACGGCTATCTTTCAAAACATAAGACTATTAATGTCTTATATAGACTCCATATAAGATACTCCTTCAAATCTGATATATTTGATTTAAAAATACTATTTAAAAAGCTCAATTTAGTCCCTAAAACTTCTTTGAATCAAAACCGTTAAATATAGAAAGTAGTTTTACTGGTTAAAGTCATATAATCAATTAATATAGGGATAAATTAATAGGATCTTCAAAATACATATAACACACACACACACACACACACACACACACACACACACACACATATATATATATATATATATATATGAAAAACACTCAAATCCCTTTAAAATCAAATTTATAACGTTCAAAACCATAGAATTTAGATTGAAGATCTCGAAAAACGAATTAGTTAGTAATCTGATTTCGGTCCAATTGGTTGACCAAAAATTCTACCGGTCTATCATTGCCTCACAACGGTCCTATTTTTGATAGTTTAGAACTGTGGACCTGTTGAACAACCATATTGGAGGTCGACCGTTTAGAAAATCGCTACTGATTTCACTGATCGACCGGTAATCTCGTCAGTCAATCATCTGAACCAGAAGCTTCTACATCCAAGCACTGCTTCTCTAAGTTAAATGACCACTTCGAAACTCAATTATGAAATCACTCAATAAGCACATTACAACTGTAAAACATTAATGTTAATTTGTCCATCAAAATAACTAAGGTCAACAATCTTCTTATTTTTTATGATGACAATTAAATTTGATTTTTTCTCAACAAAATATTCAACCACTCTCCTCTTGAATATGAGGACGGATGGTTTAACTAATTTAAAACCATAATGAGAAAAATATTTTTAAAAAATATGCAATATAGCTCATAAAATATTATTGTTCATAAAATGTTATTGTTCCCTATTTCTAATTATATTCATGAATTCATGCAAGGGGAACACAAAACATATTTGAAAAATATCATATAACTTCTCCCCCTTTATCATCACAAAACATAGAGACGAATGATCAAAACATCTATTCTAAGCAGATATCATTATGCCTAGCAATTCTTAAACTTCGAATAATTTTCACAAATTGATCTTCAGCTAGAGTTTTAGTAAAAATATTAGCATGTTGGCAAAAAATATCAACATATTCTATAGAAACATCTCCATTTTGAATGTGATCATGAATAAAATGATGACATATTTCAATATGCTTAATTTATGAGTGTTATGTAGGATTCTTATTTAGACATATAACACTTTTATTATCAAAATTGATAGGAACTTCCTATGTGCAAATACCAAAATTATGCGATTGTTGTTTAAGATATAGAATTTGTGCACAACAATTACCTGCTTCCATATGGTCAACCTCAGTTGTGGATAAGGTTGTAGGATTTTTTTATTTTTTTTTTGCTAGACCAAGAAACTAGTGCATGTCCCAAGAAATGAAATGATACGCTTGTGTTTTTACGCTCAACTTTTCATTCGGCAAAATCAACGTCAGAGTAAGCAATTAAGGTAAACTTATTCCTATTAGGATACTATAGTCCTAGATCATAAGTCCCTTTTAAATACCGAAAGATTCACTTGACAGTAGTTAAATACGACTTTTTCAGGGCAAGATTGAAATCTTCAACATAAACAAACACTAAACATAATATCTGGTATACTCCCAGTAGGATACAATAGACTAGCAATCATACCTCGATAAATTTTTTCATTAATATTTTTACCTATATTGTCCTTATTTATTTTTATCACAGTTGTTATAGGAGTTTTGTACTCTGTAGCACTATCAAAATCGTACTTCTTCAGTAACTCTTTAGCGTACTTGACTTGATTGATAAAGATTTCTTCTTTAGTTTGTTTAATTTGTAGTGCAAGAAAGAATGTTGATTTTCCCATCATACTCATTTTGAATTCAACCTCCATTATTATGGAAAACCCTTGGTAAAGAACATCATTAGTAGAACCAAAGATAATATCATTTATGTATATTGGTACTAATAGAATGTTGGAGTCATTTTGTTTCACAAAAAGAGTTATATCACATAAATCACGTTAAAACTATTCTGAATTAAATACCGGCTAAATCTCTCATACTAAGCTCGAGGAGCTTGTTTGAGTTTATACAAAACTTCACGTAGTTTGAAAACATGATCAGATAATTTTTTATTTTCAAAATCGGGTGATTGTTTTACATAAATGTTTTCAGTTAAAAAATCATTTAAGAAAGTACTCTCGACATCCATTTGAAATAATTTAAAGGTATGAGAATATGCAAAATTCAACAACATTCTAATGGCTTCTAATCGAGCAACTAGAGCATAAGTTTCATCACAATCTATGCCCACTTCTTGATTATAGCCCTGTGCTACTAATCTTACTTTTTTTCTAACTACCATTCTTATTTCATCATTTTTATTACGATAAACCCATTTAGTACCAATAATAGGATAAAATTCAAGTCTAGGAACTAGAGACCATACTTTATTTCTCTCAAATTAAAGCAATTCTTCTTGCATAGTAGAGATCCATGATTCATTAGTTAAAGTCTTATTAAAAATTTTAGCTTCAATTTGAGATAGAAATACAATATTAACAATATCTCTAAGGGATGATATAGTACTTACACCTCTTTCGAAATTACCGATAATTGCTTTTATTGAATGTCCTGGAAATGTCCTTATAGGTCATGGTGTAGTTGTCCTTTCATTTTGTAGTAACTTTTCTTGAGGATTTGATGATTTTTTTCCTGATTCAAATTCTTGATTCTTTTGCTCTGTCATTATACCTACATCACCATCATTCAAATCCTTTCTCGACATAAATGAATTAGACTCTTCAAAGATCACATGCATAGATTTTTCAACAACTAAAGATCGCTTATTATAAACTCTATATGCCGTACCATTCGAAGCATACTCAAGAAAAATATGTTGATCAAATTTGACATCAAACTTCTCCAAATTATCCTTATCATTTAAAATAAAGCATTGACATTCAAAAACTTTGAAATATGATATATTTGAGATTTTTCATTCCAAATCTCATAAGGGGTTTTATTAAAACCTCTTCGGATAGAAACTTGATTAATAACATAACATGCAGTTCTTATTACTTCAGCTCAGAAATATTTAGGAAGATCAATTTTATTTAGTATAGTTTTGGTCATTTCTAGAAGTGTTCTATTATTTTTTTCCACAACACCGTTTTGTTGTAGAGTTCTTGGTGCAGAGAAATTGTGAGAATATCCATACTCATTACAATAACTAATAATTTCAGTATTCTTAAATTCTATGCCTCTATCACTTCGGTTGTTTACAATGTATGACTATTTCTCATTTTGCACACATTTACAAAATTTAGAAAATGTAGATGCAACATCATTTTTCTTAGATAAGAAAAATGTCTACGTAAGTCTAGAATAATCATCAACAATTACAAATGTAAAAAACTTTCCACCTAATCTAGCAATAACATTAGGACCAAATAAATCTAGATACAATAGTTTAAGACATTTCGATGTAGATGTATGCAACCTCTTCTTGAAAGATGATCTAAACTATTTACCTAATTGACGTGCATCACACACTTTATTCTTTACATATTTAAGAGCAGGTAAACCAAGTGCAAGACTTTTTTTAGATAAATTAGAAATTAACTCTATACTAGCATGCCCAAAATGTCTATGCGATAACCAACTATTATCAGATAAAACATTTAAACAAGATAGATTTTGTGCAAAAAAATCTTTAAATTAATAAATGTAAATATTTTCCACATGGAATGCCACAAGTAAGATACTACTATCATTACCATTCTTAATGATGCATCTATTATTATCAAGGATTACATTGGAACCCTTATCACATAATTGACTTATATTAAGAAAATTATGCTTAAGACCATCTACCAACAAAACATACTCAATAGTAGTAGAGCCACTTCCAATGTTACCTATACCGATGATATTTCCCTTGGCGTTGTCTCCAAAAGTCACATGACCTCCTTCTTAAATTTCAAAGGCATAAATGTAGATTTATCGTTCGTCATGTTCCAAGAACAGCCACTATCCAGGAACCAATTTTCTTACTTAATGATGCTTTCAGAATAACCTACAAGGAGTACTTTAAATAGTTCCTAAGTTATACCCAATCTAAGTAGGTCCGATCTTGTTAGCTGAATCAATGTTTGTTCTTTTATGAATCCGTACCTGTTTATCTTTAGATAATCTATGAAAACAACTTCTTATGGTATGCCCCATAGCATTACAATTAAAACATCTAACAAGATTCTTAGTTTTAGAAAAGAATTTTTGCAATCTCTTTTGTTTAATATTTTTCTGAAAATCAATTCCTGTTTTATCAAATACTCCTCTTGGAATTTCCAAAATCATTTTTAAATTATTCTCACCACTTGTAAATTTGATAATAATAGAATTTAGATCCATAATTTTGAATTTCAATTCATTGTTTTCTTTTTTGAAATCAAATGAAACCATTTTATAAATTTGTCTTCTGAGAGAAATATTTTTCGATTCAAATTTTACTACTTGCTTGATTAATGTGTTAATTGAACTCTGTAGAGCATTTATCTTAGAACGTTGAAGCTTGTAATCATTTAAAGCAAGCATAGATGAATGGTCACTACTAGACTTTTCGGAGCTACTTGATTTTGAGTCCATCCCATGTGGCTTCATGATTTCTTCCTTCTTTTTCTCACTTTCTTATTTTCTTTTCTTTTCTTCTCTTTCTTTGGCTCAGGACAATAAGATTGAAAGTGTCCGATTTTATGCTAATTGAAGCACTCAATATTATTCATATTGAAATTCTTCCTTCCGCAGAAAGTTTGTTGGGTTATCCTTCTGAAGTTATTGGTGATAAGAGCCACATCCATTGCTTGCTCGCTGTTGAGGCTTATACCATCGTTGTCATCATTCTCCTCAATGTTTTGAGCTTTTAGTGCTAAGGACTTCCTTTTACTATTCCCAGCTCTTTCATATCCATAAATAGATGACTCATGGGCCATTCGATTACCATTGAGTTCATCGACCATATATTTGGCGAGATCTTTAGCTTCTTCGATTATTGTCACTTTGGGCTCCCAAGCTTTGGTTAATGATCTTAGAATGTTTCGCAATTTCTTTTCCATGGTGTATGGCTTTCCAAGTGCTCTAAGACTGTTGCAGATGTTGTTGAATTGAGTGTACATCTCCTAAATTGATTCTACATTACCCATTCTAAACAGTTCAAACTGATGTATTGAGACACTAATTTTGGATTCTTTCACTTGATTTGTTCCCTCGTGTGTGATTTGAAACATATCGCACATCTGCTTTGTTGATTCACAACCTGAAATCTTGTTATACTCATTCACACCTAAAGTATAGAATAAGAGATTAATAGCTTAAGCATTAACATATAACTTTCAATGATTCTCCGAATCATAATTTTCTTTCTTCTTAGTAACACCGTTAACAGTGGAAATATAAGGACCATAATCAAAACCAACCAAGCTTCATAGTTAGTTTCTTGTAAGAAAACAATCACTATGGCCTTTTAGAATACATAATTATCATCTACAAACAATGGAAGATAATGCATAGATTGCCCCTCATCTAGTGTGTTCATGTGATATGCCATGATCATGTTAGCTAGGATGTTTAGTCTATTGAGCTAAATCAGCTCTAGTACCAATTGTTGACCCACAGATCTACCCAATAGGAGAGTGAATTGTATAATTATAAAAATTTAAACAATTAAATTACCAAACAAGCAATCAACAATTTTTTTTATCTAATTAATATGTTGAGTTTATAGCAAAAAGTATATCTCTATGTGCACAACCAAACTGATATAAATAAAGAAACTGAACACACAGATTTATCTTTGTTCGAAAAGCTACTCTTGCCTACGTACAGTCCCCTGAGCTCTTGTCAGGATTTCGCAATCCATTATCTATGATTCCTTTCCCAAGTAGGAACCAAATCCTTACAATATTTTTCACAAGCCAAAGACTAACCTAATTCTTTTTCTAGGCCCATAATCAAACCTTTATAATTTTTTTTTAACAGGCTCAGGAAAAACCTAATTATTTTGCAGGCTAAAAATCAAACCTATCTATGTTTTTACCAGGCTAAAGACTAACCTAATTTTATTATAGGAATAATCAAACTTAATCCTTTTACAAGCTAAGAATCAAAACTATAACCTGATTAGACACCGACCCTGTAAGACCCTAATTTCCGCATGTGCATATTCATTAGCCGCATTTTAGAACATTTAAAAAATAACGGGGTCGAATGTGACATTTTTAATTTAATTAAAAAAATTTAGGGGTGGATTTATAATTTTGAGAATATTAAATTTTGAATTGGGCCTAAACAATACCTAAAGAAAATTTAGGGGAGGTTAATGTAGTTTGAATATATATATATATGCCCATGCACACACAATTCAAAAAAATCTAAAAAGGAGAAAAATAGAAAACAGATAAGAGAGAGAGGATCAGAGGGGAGGTGTTTGGTCAGTCCGGTGTATGCCGTGGGTGCTGTTTTGTGATCGCCAGCAGTATGGGTGCGTTCGTCCGGCGAATTGCATGTGTGTGTTGTCGTCACCGGTGTGCGTCGTTGTTCGTCCGTTGGCGTGGGGGTGTCGTCGACAGTGGATGTGTGTTGTCGTTTATTGTCATGTGATGTGGGTATGTTCGTCGTTCAACCATCGCCGTCAATGTATGTGATCATTGTGTGTGGGTATCGCCGGTGGGTTTGTTTGTGTGCCAGCGATTGCGTGTGTGTGTGTGAGAGTTGATAGTATGTGAGTGTGTTGGTTAGACGATGGCGTGTGTGTGTGTGTGTGTTGTTGGTCGGCTATGTGTGTGTGTGTGTGCGCTCTATTTTTGTCGACTGTGGGTATGGGTGTGTGCGTGTGTGTGCATGTGTGTCCAGTCGATTAGATGAGGGGGTGTATGTGTGTTTCGGCGTATGTTCTGATCGTTGTTTGTGTGTGGTGTCGTTGGTCGGCCGGCTGTGACAGGGTGTGACTGTGTGTGTGTGTATATGATCAAATTGTGTGTGCGTGTATGTGTTGCCGACAGTGGGTTTCATTGTGGGGTGGTTTGATTAGGTTGTGGGGGTGTTATAGGTCGACGATCTGCTGTGCGTATGTGTGATCGATATAGGTTGGCCGGCGGTGAGTGAGGAGTAGTGAGAGAGAGTGTGTCCCTGGCGGTGGAGAGTTAGAGAGAGAGAAGGTCCAGGCACTGAAAATAGGAGGCAGAAAAGAAAAAGAAAAAAAAATAGAAAGAAGAGAAGAGGAGAAAAAAGGAGAAAAAAAGAAGAAGAGAAAAATCAAATAAAAATCAAAATTCAAATTTCAACTTCTGAGCCTGCGAGCGATTCGGAAACATGTAAAATTTTAATTAGGTATTATTTTTGTTAAATTAAATTGTTAATATTAAAAGTTTCGCAATCGTAATAGTAATTTTTGTAATTGTAATAATATTTTATTAATTGTTAATCTAAATAAATTGGTACAGTAAATATTAACGTAGCGAAACGAACGAAATAATAATTTTTCATAATGAAATTTGGGGAATGAGGGGATTATGAAATTTAGTGCCTGTATTGCATGTTAGGTTATTTTAAATAAAATATTAATTTAGGCCTATCGTTCTTAGGTTCGCAGGCACCAGCGTCCCGGTAGTTTCTGACGTTGGTATTTTTGCAGTGCGGGGAACGAGGTGAGTGCACTGTCTTCTATGTAAATTTATAAATTTTATTTTCATATAAATTGCAGAAAATTGGTCTATTTAAAATGGATGATTTTGCGACTTATTTGGATCAAGTTGGTTTTAAAAGGTGGAAAATAATTTTTGGATCAAGTTGGTTTTAAAGGTGGAAAATGATTTTTGAATCAAGTGGGTTTTAAAGGTGGAAAGTGATTTTTGTCCGACTATACCATAGTTTTGATCTCGTCAGGAAGGCATGTCTTGCGAGATGATTTTGACCTGTTAGAAGGATTAGTCCTACATGTGGTTGATTATTATGACCTGTCAGGAGGGCATGTCCTACAGGTTGTTGATGATATTTTGACCCATTAGGAGGATTTGTCCTACAGGTGGTTGATTATTATGACCTGTCAGGAGGATTAGTCCTGCAGGTGGTTGATTACATTATGACTTATCATGAGGGTAGTCCTGCAGGTGGTTGATTATTATGACCTGTCCGGAGGATTAGTCCGGCAGGTGGTTTGATTGACACGTCAGGAGTGCAAATCATGCAGGTGGTACCCCTATCATTAGAGATAATGAATGGCCCTGGCACTGATAATCACTTTAGATGGCACAGTTGTACAGGTTACGGTACTATCGTAACTCCCAATCGTGAGGTAAAAACGATCCTATGGCTAGTAGAAGATGAGGTGTGGTGTATTTTATTATACGTTTAAAATATTTGGATTGGTTGATTTAAATTGTTTGCATGTGTTTGATTTAAAAGGTTTGGAGGGGTTGTCCTAAAATATTTGAGTTGGGGGTTAATTATATTACTTTATTTCATTAGTGGTAGTGGAACTGGATTTTCAACATAGTATGCGGTTATATTATTATATTTTGAAACGTGGTGTTTAACACTTTTTCTTGTTTTAAATATATTAGCTTATTACATTGGTGACAGTGGGACAGGATTTTCAACCTGGTATGTAATTATAAAATATTATATTTTGGAAGTTGGTACTTAACAATTGTACTTGATCCTTTAAATATTTTTATTATGAAGACAGTATACCGATAAAAATATTTGGTTTCAAGTACCACGGCTAGGAGTTAGTCCACTACTGGCATTAGGTATAGTCCGAAGGTAGTGTCATTTTGGGAGTGGGCCGGTCAGAGGTGAACCGTGGAAGGTATTATTTTTGGGAAAAAAAATATTGATAGCGGTGCGTGTGCGTTTGAATATGTATATATATGTATGTATTTATTTGGTCGATTGGTCAGGAAGTGTCATGCCGACGTCACGGCCGGCCTCGGGGGTGGGGCCCGGGGTGGGGTATGATAGACCCAAATGTGTCTAATCCTTTCACACTCACCAATACAAAAACAAAATATCAACTTTGTTCCCACAGGAGCTTCTACCACCTCAATACAATATATGCTCGATTAATGTCCCGATAAGCTATGTGATAAAACTACATGAGAATATGAATATGATTTTACTCAATTTAAGTACAAGGATAATATTAATAAGATTTCATAGGAAAAAATCGTTTCACAAGATTTTCAAAATATTCTAAATTAAAAATGATTTTTCACACAAAAATACTACAAGCTAAATTTAAAGAATGTAACTCAATTAAAGCACTGTTAATTTTGAGCAACTAATCAAGAACAATCTCACTTTGTTGAACCTAATATTTTGATGGATAATTATTCATTGATGTTTTATGAAAGTAATGATTTTATTGAGTGATTTCAGATTAAAAGTTCTATAGGTTGAAATTAAAAAAAAAAAAATGGGTCGAAAAGATTAATTATTGAAGAATTCATGAAGTGATTATTAAAGAATCATAGGAATTCAATATGTCTACAAGATGAAGATAATGAAGATTTTTAGAGTATTGAAGACAATGAAGGCATTTAGGTGAAAATACCTCATTACCTTTATGCTCTTAACGCAACCCAAATTAAGATCATGTACGACACTTGAAAATGAATAAATCTTATGTATGTATGTATTAGTAAGAAGTGATAATGTTGTGGTCCTAATATGGTTTTTATAATGTATTAAGTCATAAAAATGTTTTTTGGTTAAGGGTATAATTAAAAAGATGATTTTAACATTTAAAATGATGGATTTTAATTCGATCAACCGACGAAAGGGGGTCGATCGACTAACCAAAACAGTTGCTTGAGGAAGTTAAATGGGTGACCTGCTGGCCAATTCGGTCAACCGACGGGTACGGTCGGTCGACTAATGAATCTAGTAGTCGAAATAAGGTAAAAAAAAAGAAGTATACTAGACGGATCAGTCAACCAGACAAGTGGTCGGTTAACCGACTAGAGGCTGGCCAACGGTCATAATATTGAGCGTTGGAGAAGGCGGTTAATCAGTTATGACCGTTGGAGAAGGCGATCGATCGGCAGGGTGCTCGATCAACCGATAGTCTACAATCAACTTTTTAGCTGACTCATTTTTTTGGTCAAACATTCTCGATTTTCATAATTTTAAATGAGTTTTTTAAAGGAATTTAAATGTTTTACTTATATATATATATATATATATATTATTTGTTTTCTATTTATTTGGTCCCACATAATTAATTATTCTCTTAACTAAATTAATGAAACTACTTTTTGTCTTAAGGATTTTGAATTGAAAACGTTTTGGGGACCAAATCGAGATTTTCTCAAAAGTATTTTTTTTTAAATGAAACATACTTATTTTGAAAGTATACAATATATGGGGTACCAAAAGATTTTTTTTAAGTCTTGGAATTTGAAAACTAGCGGTTAGAGGTTTAGTTAAATATCTATAAATAAAGGCCTACGTTTTTCAAGTTCATTAATCAAGAAAATTTAGCTTTTGGCTATTATAAGAGAGATTTTTTATGCTGAAATTTGTAAGTAAGTTTGATAAAAAAAGTTCTTGATCGAAGAGCGAAAAGTTTTGGTCACCAGTCTGTGTTCTTCATTGCGTTATCTAAATCATTTTAAAGAAATCCCGTTGAGATATTTTCAAGTTAATTAATTTGCTTTCTTAGATTATTGGTTTAATTACTTGGATTCATTGTTTTGAGAAAAATCGCTTTCAAATCTACTATTATGAAAATCTTTTAAAAAGGTTTTTATTCGTGAAATCTTATTATTTACTATTTGTGCATAAAATTGATCAAAACAAATTTCTGTCTCACATAGATTCTATAACGTAGTATTTCGGAACAATAATTAACCATAATAATATTGAGGTGGTAGAAGCTCTTTATGGGTAAAAACTAGTAAATTTTCTGTATTTGTGAGTTTGAGTGGATTAGACACATTTGGGACGATGTCTAATTTGGGTAATTAGGTTTTTATCTTTAACCTGAGAAAAAGATTAGGGTTTAATTTTTAGCCTGAAAAAAATATTAGGGTTTAATATTTTGCCTGCGAAAAAGATTATGTTAATGTTTAACCTTTTAAAAGATTAGATTTTGATTCTTCCTATAACAGAATTAGTGTGTGAGAAGGTTCTTCCTAAGCCTACAAAAAGAATAAGTGTAATAGTGTGAGAGAGTGATAGGTTGATTCTAGTATGTGAAAAGAATTAGTGTTGTAAACGTTGATTCTAAGCATGCAAAAAGAATCAGGATTTTAAGTGTTTGGTTCTTACCTAGAAAATAAATCAAAGGGTTAGTAGATTGCGAAATTCCTGTGTAGCTAGGGGGAGTGACTACATATAGGTAAAAGTAGCTTCCCGAATCAGGATAAATCTTTGTATGCTGTATTGTTATATTTCTGATTGTTTGTGTATATACCTTGTTAAACATATTGTCGCTACTTAACAAGATAATAATTAATTACGAAAATTGATAACTTTTGTTTAAATTTATTGTTTTACTTTTTGTCACTACCAAATTCATCCCCCTTTTGGTTAGATATTTGGGCAAACAATTGACATCAGAGTTGGTTTTAGCTCGATTGGCTTAACATCCTAACTAAACACGATCACATGGATTGCACTAAGGATAATGTTGTATGTAAATCTTCTATTTGCCTTGATGTTTTATGTGAGCCACCTGTTTGTACTAATATTGTATGTGAACCTCCTGATTGTCCTAATGTTTTGATATAATCTTCTGCTTATTCTAATAATAAAGAATTTGTCACTGAGAATGATAAGGATAGTGATAATGAGGCTGCTGATAAGCCTATTAAAACATTAATTGCTTTTACATATGTTTTTGGTAAAGAAAATTTGAAACTTAGGCATAAAGTTGCTATGCTTGAAAATAAAAAGTTCAGTACCACTAAATCTCTTAAAAAGAAGAATTTAAACAAATATTTGAAACTACTGAATTTTTAAATGCTCTATCTGAAATTAGTAAGCTGCTTGAAAAAAATCTCTGAAAGAAGATAATGCATTTTTGAAAATTAATGTTTCAAAATTTTAGCACAGAGATTTTAAAAGTAAAAATAATAAAAATTTAAACGAAATTTTAAATATTAAATTAGAGAATGAAAGATGTGAACTTAATAGAGCTTGTTTAAAAACATATTCTATTGAGAATGATTGTCGAATTCTTAAGAATAATCTTGAATTTATGCATAAGAAGAATTTTGGTATTTAGGTGAATGTCAGTTTATTGGAACGGTCACTCGAAAAGACACAAAAAGAGCTTAACGAGGCAGTGGATAATTTCAAGAGTATTGAGAGAACTAAAAATCAGTTGACCCTAAAATAGATCCTCAATATCAATATCAATATCAATATCTTGCTCCTACACGAAAAGTTGATTATAATAAGAAGTGTGCGAATAATTTTAGATGTTATTATTGTGTGAAATTTGGCCATCTTGAAAAATGGTGTTATTAATTGCATGGTTACCCAATTGGATCTAGAAATAAATGAATATCTAAAAATAATATTCCTGCAGGTATGAATAACGGATTTATTGGTCCAAGGATAATGAATGGAAACAATATACAAATGCGCAAAATGGATGATGTCAGAAAGCCATGGGTGTTGTTTGTCAAATAAAATGATGTTTATTACATGAATAGAATGCAATCTCAAAATTAGTAGAAACGTATTTATAGAGTTGTAGTGGATCATAACAAGACTAATCAACCAGATGTGTCAAATAAAGACAAAGAGAGAGTTATTGATCTTAACGAGACCAATAAACTAGAAGTGTTCAAGACAAACAAAGATTTTGCTGAGATAAATCAACAGGTTATCTCTAGGAATGATAAGACAACTCAAACAACTATTTTGAAGGATAACAAGAATGGTGTTGATAATTACAATGAGGTAACAAACAAAGTTGTCCCTACGGGCGTTAGAGGTACACCTAACCTTTCTCAATTTAAATTCATTAAATTTGTTAAAGAGATAGGTGTCCGACCTATTGATTAGGTAAGTCGTAAATGATTTCTAAGACTTATACTAAATGATGCATTTATTTAATATCTTAAAAATATTGCATAGTAGTTCTGATAATCACATTTATATAAAGTGGATTAAATTTTTTTTATTTAATCTACTTATATCTAGTATTCTTCATGTATTTGATTATATAAAATATGTTATGAGATTTAAATTGATCAAATTGTTTTGTTCTCACTAATAGGGATTCATGACTTGTTTAGTATTGCATATGCATATTAGAAATACTATTTGTATAATAAGCTTATTCATGTAATATATCTTTTAAACAAATGTGTTGAATTAAGCTGATTCGATATATAATCATGATATTCTATTGTCAAACCTAACATAGAATTTGTGTCATATATTGATATATAGGATCAAAATTGGTTAGAATTGGTTAGTGATCATGCATGATTTTAAGGATAACTGATATATATTGTTGAACCTAATCTTTTGATAGACAATTAAATATTGATGTTTTATGGAACTAAAGGTTTTATTGAGCGGTTTCAGATTAAAAGTTCCATAGGTTGAAATGAGAAAAAGAATGTGCCGAAAAAAATTAATCATTGAAGA
This sequence comes from Eucommia ulmoides, assembly GCA_016647705.1. NCBI lineage: Eukaryota > Viridiplantae > Streptophyta > Magnoliopsida > Garryales > Eucommiaceae > Eucommia > Eucommia ulmoides. The sequence goes on along the minus strand of CM028336.1, from coordinate 13,989,973 downwards.
ATTCATGAATGAAATTCATGACGGGTGCATGATAAAGACAATGAATATTTTCAGAACATTGAAGACGTTGAAGGCAATTAGGTAAAAATAACTCATTATCTTTATACTCCAAGTGCAACCCGAATCAGGATCATGCATGACACTTTAAAATAAATGAATATATTTGCGTTATAGCAATAAGCGATAAGTTTAAGGTCATAAAATGGTTTTTTATGTTGTGGTTAATCATCAAAATATTTTTGGTTAAGGACCTAATTGACAAAATGGTTTTAACACTTAAAATGGTGGTTTTCGGGTCAATTCGGTCAACTTGCAAAATGGGTCGATCGACTAACCAAAACAGTATGTTTAGGAAGTGAAATGAGTGATCTACTGGCCAATTTCATCAACCAACAAGTTAGGTTGGTCGATTAATAAATCCAGTGGTTGAAAATGAAAAAAAAAATGAAAATCAGGAGGACCAAATGGTGCAATTAGTCAACCGACTAGACCAACACAATGATCAAAATTGTGACCATTGTGAGAGGTCGGCCAACCAGCGGGTTTGGCCGGTCAACCAACGACTGTGGTCAATTTTTCAATTGTTTTATTATTTTAGTCAATACACCTCAGTTTTGATGATTTAAAGAGAGTGTTTTAAGCGACTTTAGTGTCTTTTCAAAATATATCATATATTAATTGATTCCTAATCATTTGGTTCATTAATTTATTTATTCTCTTAATTAAATTTACAAAATACTTCTTATTTTTATGGATTCTAATTTGAAAAAGTATTAAGGACCAAATTAATCTTTTCTAAGAATATTTTTTAAAGAAACATACTTATTTTAAATATATGATATATGGGGTCTTGGGATGTCATTTAGAGTCATACATTTGAAAACTACCCGTTGGATATCTTGTTCTTTATCTATTAATATAGACATGTGGAATTAAGAAATTAACAATCAAGAACATTCGGATTTTTCTGTTTTAAGAGAAATTATTTCACTGAAATTCATATGTGATATTATTAAGAGTTTTTAATTGAAGCGCTAAGTGTTTTTGGGTCACCAGTTTGTGTTTTTTATTGTGCTATCTTAATCATTTTTGACAAATCTTGGTGAGATATTTCCAAGCTATTGGTTTTACTTTCTTATATTATTTTAATTAATTGCTTGGATAAGTTGTTTGAGAAAAATCGATTTTTAAACCTAATTTTGTGAAAATCTTTTTAAAACGGTTTTTATTTTAGAAATCTGATTATGTGATATTTGTGTGTTTAATTATTTAAATCAGATTTATGCCTCATATTGTATCTACCACTTAGTAATTTTGGGACATTAATTGAGTATAATCGTATTGAGGTGGTAGAAGCTTCTTATGGGAAGAAACTTGTTAATCTTTTCTATTGCGAGTTTTGAAAGAATTAGATACATTTGGGTTGGTATTTAATCAGGGTAGTTAGGTTTTAATCTTGAGCCTGTGAAAAAAATTGAGGTTTAGTCTTTAGCCTGAAAAATTATTAGGGTTTGATCTTTAACCAGTGAAAGAGATCAGGTCAGTCTTTAACCTTTGAAAAAGATTAGGTTTTTATTCTTCCTATAATTGAATTGAGTGATTGTAAAGGTTCTTCTTAAGCCTGCGAAAAGGATAAGTGTAAAAGCGTGAGAGAGTGGTAGGTTAATTCATAACCTGTCAAAAGAATCATTATAAATGTTGATTCTGAGCCTGTGAAAAGAATCGAGATTGTAAGGATTTGGTTCTTATCTGGGGAAAAGAATCAGGGTTTAGTGGATTGTACATCTCCGTAGAGCTTGGAGAATTGGACGTAGGTAGGACTAGCTTGCCGAACCAGGATAAATTCTTATGTGTTGCATTGATTATTTTATTATTTTTTGGGTGTGCACTTAGCTAAACATATTTTCGTTGCATAACAAGATAATAATCAATTAGGGAAATCGATTTGTTTGAATTTGAATTTATTGTTTAAGTGTTTTTTAACTACTCAATTGCACCTCCCTTAGGTAGAGCTTTAGGCTAACAATTAGTATTAGAGTTGGTTTTAGCTCGATTATGCTTAACATACTAGGTAAGCATGAATACATGGAGTGCACTGAGGATAATGTTGTATGTGAATCTTGTGCGTGTCCTAATGTTTTGACTAAATCTCCTACTTGTTCTGATAATCAATGTTCTGTTACTGAGAATGATAGAAATAATGATAATAAGGCTGCTAATAAGGCCATTAAGAAATTGATTGCTCTTACATATGTTCTTGGTAAAGAAAATTTAAAACTTTCACAGAAAATCACAATTCTTGAAAATAAGAAGTTTAGTACTTCAAAATCTCTTAAAAAGAAAATTTTGGACAAATATTTTGAAACTGTTGAATTTTTTAAATGCTCTATCCGAGATAAACAACCTTCTTCAAAAAGTTGAATTCCTTGAAAAAGAAAATGTTTTTCTAAAAAATGATATTTCAAATCTTCAACAATGTGTTTCGAATTTTAAAAATCTTGATCAATTAAACGTTGTGTTGGAAATTCAAGGTGTGAACTTCATAGAGCTTGTTTGAGAATACATTCGATGGAAAAGCAATATCGAATTTTGAAAAATGATCTTGAATTTATCAACAAGAAAATTTTTGGCCTTCACGTGAATGTGAGTTCTATGAAACGCTCACTTGAGCAGACTCAAAAAGAGCTTAATGAGACTGTTGATAAATTCAAGAATTTTGAGAAAACTATAGTTTTTGGAAAACCAATAGATCCCAAGACAGTTCCTTAGCATCAACATCAATATTATGCCCCTACACGAAAAGTTGACTATCGTAAGAATCATTTGAATAATTTTAGATGCTATTATTGTGGGAAGTTTGGCCATCTTAAAAAATGGTGTTATCAATTGCATAATTATCCTATTGGATCTAGAAATAACGGGATAGCTAGAAAAGAAAATTTTCATGCATGTATGAATCGATGATTTATTGGGCCAATGAGAATGAATGGAAACAATATACAAAGGCGTAAAATATATGATATCAGAAAGCCATGAATTCAATGAAATGATTATTATTGGGAGAGAATGCAACCTCAAAATCAGTTGAAATTGGTTTACAGAATTATTGTAGATCACAACAAAATAAATCAACCAGTAGTGCCTAAGATGGACAAAGATATTGTTGAGATGAATCAATTGGTTACCTCCAGGAATAACAAGCCTACTCAATTAGTTGTTGCAAAGGATAACAGGAATGGGATTGGCAATTACAATGAGGTAACAAACAAAGTCATCCCCAATGGCGTTAGAGGCACACCTAATCTTTGTCAATTTAAATTCATTAAAGAAGTAGGTGTTTGGCCTACCGATTAGATACGTCGGTAATGGTTTCTAAGACATATGCTAAACTATGTATTCATTTATTGTCTTAGAAACATTGTGTGGTGATTCTAAGAATTAGATTTATTTAAAGTGTTGTAACATGTTTGTTTAAAATTTACTTATATTATTCATATCGTGCATTCATTGATATTTTTTAAATCAATAATATGATTATAAGAAACATGTTATTTAAGACGACTTAAGCTGAATCAATTATTGTATTCTCACTACTATTATATAATGTTTTGACTACATGTTCATTTTAGCGAAATCTGTTTGTGCAATGCGCTCTTATTTGTGGTGGTTTTATAAGAACTTGATTTAATCAATATATTTGCTAGCATCACATATCTCATATATGGTGATCTCAATTATGCTTAGTTTGATCTATTTTATTATCTTGATACATATATTGACAGTATATTGAATCATCTATTTGAAAATGTATTTTGAGGATATCCTATTGACAGTATCCTATTATCTATTGACAGTATATTGAATCATCTATTTAAACATGATATCCTATTATCAACCCATACATAGAACTGTATCACGTATTGATATATAGGACCAAAGTTCTTTTAAGTGATTCTAAATGATGTATATTGCTTGGAATTAGTTAATTGAAAATACATGATTTTGAGGATAATTGATAAATATATGTTCACTTGATTTCTACTAATTTTTTTTCTTCCAAGTATGTTTCAAAGAGTTTCAGGTTATAAGATAATCCAAGAAGAAACATATATTAATACCAAAACTCAAAGTTTAAGTCAATGATAAGAATGATATTGATTCAAGGAGATATTTGAGTAAAGTTGAATCTTCATTCAACTTAGTAGTAAAATAATATCTTTCATGCATGATTATGTATGAAATTTATTTGATGTGAAATTATCATTGAAAAATCAAAATTGATTCTCATCATTATTAATATGATGTTTTGATTATATGCCTATATGAAATTCTATTGTTAGTTAATACTGGTTATTGATTAAATTTTTATAACTAAGAGATGTTTGAAAAAATCAGTGTTAAGCATGTCCTATTTGTCGGCATGTCATATGATATTAAACTTGCATTGTTGGTATAGTTTATGAAATCGTGTTAATATATACCATCTGTATAATCATCTGAATATATATGACATATCAATTTGTTGATACTATTCCACGTGGATATCCTTATAGGCATTAAGTGCCTAGCATAAATGTAATGTCTCCTATTTTTTAAATGATTATTATACTGGAAGGGAGTTGAAATTTTATGAGATAAATATGCACTATCCATGTTTAAAGCGTGCATTATATTTATATTGATAGTTTTTGTTGGCCCAGTAGAATACCCAAGAGAGGGGTAAATTGGGTAATTAAAAAATAATCAGAATAAAACTTGATAAATCAAATAATTAATTTATGCGTAAATTAATTATTATCTTTATAACACAGCGGAATTAATCAATCAACTAGGTGCACACAAAACAACAAAAATAGACAAATTAAGAAAGCAGCACACACAAGATTTATACTAGTTCACCAAACTACTCTTACCCAATCCAGTCCCTTGAGCTCCACGGAGGTCGCACCCACTAAAACCAAGATTCCTTTAAAGGTAAGAACCAAACCCGCATACTGATTCTTTTACAGGCTCAGTATCAATCTTTATAATTTCCTTTTCAAAGGCTAAGGAATAACCTCTACTTTATACAAATTAAAGAATAACCTAATTCTTTTTAACACTTAGGCTCAAGAATCAAAACCTCACCAAAACACTCCAAATATCCTTTTACCCGGTAAGGATTGAACAGTTACAAAATCGCTAACAAAAATGCAATTCTTATTCAGGAAGAATCACTACTTCAATCTCTTTACAGGAAGAGACTAAAACACAGCTACCCTTGATTAAATACCCCCAATGATATTTAACCCATCACAACTCACCAATACAAAAATTGATAAGTAAATCTCACTCGGAGCTTCTACCATCCCAAATATATATAAACTCAATTAATATCCCAACTAGTAATAGAATTATGTGAGATGCATAAATCTGATTGTAACAATAATATGGGTAGCAAATTGGAGCACGCCATCAGATTTAAGAAATTATTTGAAAAAATATTTTCTTTGAAAATCAAAAACAATTTCTAAGATCAATTTCCAAAATAAAATAATACACAAGTAATAATCAATATGGAAATATCTCACCCGGAACCCACAGAATTAATGATAACAATGTAGCTTCAATTCCAATATCAGTACAAATTGATCGCAGTTGATTATCAGAATCAATCTCTTATAACAGCTCACAGTATTGTAGCATGATAACTCTTATAAACGCTTCCTCAAAAAGATATAGACTGATTTTATCTCCTAGAATGATTAGAATTATATTTTCTCTTAGAAAATTCGCAGGTCTATATAAGGGCACATGTAATCAGCCTCCTAATGGCTAATTTACAAGTGTCATGACAACAAAATACTCTTATAGACCCTTCATAACATGAGGATTTCATTTAAGTTTAATTTCACTTAATAACAACTTTTAAAACTGACAATTAAATCCCCAAAATATTTCTCAATCAAAACAAATAAGTATAGAATCCATTTTAAGTACCAAATTGAGAAATTTCAATAATTAATGAACCATATTGAAAGGATTTAATTAGTATATGAACCATATCTCAAATGTTAAGAATATCCCCGAAATTTCTCTCAAATTTTAACCGAAAACGACTACTTTTGGATTTAAAATCAGATCAACCAATATCCTGAAACTGCGCATTCAGTCGACTGCCCAGTCGACTGAAGGATACTGGAAGTAGCTCATGCACTTGATCGGTCGACTCCTCGGTCAACTCGTATATTCAGAAAGTTTGCCAAGCTTCCACCGGTCGACCGTTCTGTCAACTCGTAGATTCAGAGAGTTTGCTAAGCTTCTACCAGTCGACCGCTCTATCGACTCGCAGATTCAGAGTTCATCGTCTTTCTTCGGTCGACTCCTCAGTCGACTGATCCTTCCCGGATCTCTTCTCTGATCTCATTTTTAACTTACTTTCTTTTACAATTTTACCCCTCTATCCATTTTTATATTTAAATGAACTCCACTAATACTCTTATATTCTATTTTAGTCAAAAAAATATTTCTCTTTAATTCACATAAGAGCAAATAAATATACTCAACCAAAAACACATATAAAAGATAAAATTCATTTTGTGTCATGTGTGTGTTCCTAAATGGGATATTAAGAGTCTATATTTACCTGGGTTGTTTTCCCTAATGTTTTCAAACACTTAATACTTCATCATCATCTTGATATCTTCATTTAGCATCCATTCACTTTGACATCTTCATTACTGAAACTTCAAATCACTGAAACACTTGATCAAACATTAGTTCCACCAAAACATCAATACTTAATTGTTCATCAAAATTTTGGGATCAACAATCTACCCATTTTTTATGATGACAATTAACTTTGATATTTTCTTTAAAATAAAATATAACCACACTCTCCTTGAAACCAAGGACGGGTTCTTTAACTCATTTAAACATCATACTGAAGATTTCAATAATTTACAATTTAAAAGATACTCAATAAAACACAATTTTTAAATTTCTCCCTTTTGATTAAAACACAGTTTTAGAATTATCCCCCTAAATAAAACATCACTTATTTCTCCCCCTTTGTCATCTTCAAAAACAATTTAGGTAGGGAAGGAGAAAACAGCAAACATGGAAGTCACTCTAGGCAAACATCATTATACCTAGCCATACCCAAACCACGAATGATTTTCACAAACTGGTCTTCTGCTAGTGGTTTGGTAAAGACATCAGCAAGCTGGTCGGAGGTATCAATATACTCAATAATAATATCCCTTTTCTGAATGTGATCACAAATAAAATGATGTATAATCTCTATGTGCTTAGTTCGTGAGTGTTGTGTAGGATTCTTACTTAGACATATAGCATTTTTATTATCACAAAAGATTGGGACCTCCTCCATACAAACTCCAAAATCATTTAACTGTTGCTTAATATATAAAATTTGAGCATAACAGTTACCAGCTACCATGTATTCAGCCTCAGTAGTGGATAAAGTTATCGAATTCTGTTTCTTGCTTGACCAAGAAACCAAAGCATGTCCTAACATATGACAGGATCCACTTGTGCTTTTTCGCTCAACTTTGCAACCGGCAAAGTCAGCGTCGGAGTAACTTACCAATTTAAAATCACTCCCCCTAGGATACCATAATCCTAGGTCAGTCGTCCCCTTTAAATAACGAAAAAATCGCTTAATCGCAGTTAAGTGCGATTCTTTAGGACAAGACTGAAATCTAACACAAAGACAAATACTATACATAATGTCAGGTCTACTAGCTGTTAAGTATAACAAGCTACCAATCATACCTCGATACATCTTTTCATTAACGCTTTTGCCCATATCATCTTTTTTAATTTTTGTAGCTGTTGCCATGGGTGTTTTGTACTCTTTAGCTTCTTCCAAGCCATATTTCTTTAACAGCTCCTTGGTGTATTTATCTTGGTTTATAAATATCCCTTCTTTGGTTTGCTTAATTTACAATCCAATAAAGAAATTCAGCTCTTCCATCATACTCATTTCAAATTCAACATGCATTGCCTTAGCAAACTCTTGGCAAATATCCTCATTAGTAGATCCAAAAATGATATCATCAACATATACTTGAACTAATAGGATATCAGAATCAGTTTACTTTACGAATAGTGTTATATTACAAATATCCATTTAAAAATTATTTTTGATCAAATATCGGCTAAGTCTCTCATACCAAGCTCTTGGATCTTATTTAAGCCCGTACAAAGCCTTGCAAAGTTTAAATACATGATCGGGAAATTTACCACTTTCGAATCCCGGGGGTTGTTCCACATAAACTTCTTCAGCTAGAAAGCCATTTAGAAATGCACTATTTACATCCATTTGATATAACTTAAAATTACGTAAACATGCAAAGGCGAGTAGCATTCTAATTGCTTCTAGTCTAGTAACAGGAGCATAAGTTTCATCATAATCAATTCCTTCCTCTTGATTATAGCCCTGTGCCACTAATCTTGCTTTATTTCTAATTACCATACTAGATTCATCCTTTTTATTTCTAAATACCCATTTAGTACCAATAACTGGATGAAAATTCGGTCTCGGAACAAGACATCATACTTTGTTCCGCTCAAATTGAACTAATTCATCTTGCATTATGGAAATCCAAGATTCATCAATTAGCGCCTCATTTATGTTTTTAGGCTCAATTTGAGATAAGAAAGAAAGATTAATTATATCCCTAAGAGAAGATCAAGTACTTACATCTTTTTCGAAATTACCGATGATTTCTTTAATTGAATGCCCTGGTACTTTCTTTATAGCTCTAGGTAAAGTCGAATCCTTCTCCTTAGGTTCCTCCTCTTGTTGAGACTCCTTTGTTGCATCATTACCTTGGTTTTGGTTATTTAAGATACCTGCATCATCATCATCCAAAATCTTTCTCGACAAATATGGATCAACTTCCTCAAAAACGACATGTATAGTTTCTTCTACAACTAAATTACTTTTATTATAGACTCTATAAGCCTTACTGTTAGTAGCATATCTAAGGAAAATCCCATAATCGGATTTAGCATCAAATTTACGAAGATTATCCTTGCCATTCAAAATAAAACATTTGCATCCAAATACTTTAAAATATGAGATATTAGGAGTCTTTCCATTCCAGATTTCATATGGGATTTTGTTAAACCCTCTATGAATTGATACCCGATTTACCACGTGACAAGCGGTACTTACTGCTTCGGCCCAGAAGTAGGTTGGTAAACGATTTTCATTTAGCATTGTTCTAGTCATCTCTTGAAGCGTTCTGTTCTTTCTTTCTACTGCAATATTTTGTTGCGGTGATCTTGGTGCAGAAAGGTTGTGAGCATAACCATGCTCATCACAGTAACTTATCACTTCATCATTCTTAAATTCTCTTCCTATGTCACTACGAATGTTAATAATAGAACATTATTTCTCATTTTGAACACGTTTACAAAATTTCGCAAGAACGGAAGCAACTTCACTTTTCTTAGCAAGAAAGTATACCCAGGTAAGTCTAGAATAATCATCAACAATAACAAATGCATAAAACTTACCACCAAAACTAGCAACAGAGTTAGGCCCAAATAAATCGAGATGCAATAATTCAAGACATCTAGACATGGACGTGTGCATTTTTTTCTTAAATGATGATCTAACTTGCTTGCCTAATTGACATGCATCACATATTTTATCCTTCACATATTTCAAATCAGGTAGGCCACGTACAGGACTCTTCTTAGATAAGTTAGAAATTAACTCCATACTAGCATGCCCAAGTCTTCTATGCCATAACCAACTATTCCTAGATAAAGCATTCAAATAAGATAAATTTTGAGAATTAAAATCATCAAAATAGCAAGTATAAACATTCTCAAAACATGTCACATAGTTAACTAATACTAAGCAAATTGTGTTTAAGTCCATCAACTAGTAACACGTCTTTAATCATAGTAGTACTATTACCGATATTACCTATACCGATAATTTTACCCTTTGTGTTGTCTGCAAAAGTCACATAACCTCCATCTTTAGGTGTCAAATATGTAAATTTTCCTTTATCTCCCGTTATGTGTCGAGAACAACCACAATCCAGGAACCATTTGTCCTTGTTTAGTGATGCTTTTAGAATAACCAGTAAGAAGCACCTCAAATAGTTCCTAAGTGGTACCCAACCTACGTGGGTCCGATCTTGTTAATTGGGATAATTTTTGTTCCTTTTGTAACCCAAACTTGTCTACAGTTAGGTAGTTTTGCAAAACATCTACGAATAGTATGCCCCCACAACATTTAAAACATCTAATAAGATCCTTGGTTTCAGAAAAAAAATTATGAAAGCGTTTTTGTTTAAGATTTTTCTGAAATCCAACACCGGCCTTAACAAAAACTCCATGTGAACTTCCCAAAAGTATTTTCAAATTGTTTTCACCACCGGTAAATTTGAGAACAATTGATTGCAAATCCATCAATTTAGATTTCAACCCATTGTTTTCAAATTCATAATCCACCACTTGCTTGTTTAATGTGTTAATTGTACTTTGAATGGGTATTTATTTTTGAACACTGATTTTTATAATCATGTGAAAGTTCTTGATAAACATCAAACAATTCGTCAAAATTTAAATGACAAGAACATGAACAATCGGTTATCTCACCACCAGTGGCTATTAAAGCAAGCATGGACATATCCTCACTATTTGATTTTTCCGAGCTACTTGAATCGGTATCATCCCAAGTAGCCTTTATCGATTTCTTCTTACTCTTCTTTGCTTTCATCTTTTCTTTCTTCTTCTTCTTCTCATTTTCTTTATCCTTCTTCAGTTCGGAACAATCATTTTGAAAATGATCGGTTTTACGACAGTTGTAGTATTCCACTTTGGACATGTTGAGATTTTTTTTCCCATGGAATGTGCGGCGAGTCATTCTTATAAAGTTGTTCGTGAGAAGTGATACATTTTTCTCTTGCTCACTATCAAGGTTTTCATCATCACTGTTATCCACTTCTTCAATTTTTTGAACTTTTAGTGCCAAGGATTTCTTCTTGCTATTTCCGGTATCATCCTCATAACCTTTGATTGCCGATTCATGAGTCATCAAATTACCGATTAGATCATCGATGTCGTATTTGCCCAAATCCTTGGCTTCCTCAATTGCCGTCACTTTTGACTCCCAAATATTTGTCAAGGACCTTATGACCTTTCGTACTCTATCCTCCATGGAGTACGACTTTCCTAGTTGGTTCATACTATTGTATATATTGTTGGAGCGAGTATACATCTCATGAATCGATTCATTCTCCTCCATCCTGAACAGCTCAAATTTTCTCATGAGTGCATTGATCTTTGACTGCTTCACTTGACTTGTCCCTTCGTGGTTAACTTGTAGCTTATCCCATATCTTCTTTGCAGATTTACAACCTGAAACTCTAGAATACTCATTAGCATCTAAAGAATAAAAGAGAATATTGATAGCTTGAGAATTAATAGAGAATTTCTACTTATCGGAAGCAGTGAGTTGTTCCTTCTTCTTCTCAACTCCGTTTTCCATTGGAATAAATAGACCATCCTCAATTGTTAGCCACACGTCAGAATTTGTAGTCTGAAGAAAGACTATCATCCTGTCTTTCCAAAACGAGTAACTTTCACCTGCAAACAAAGGTGGTCGGTGCATAGACTGCCCCTCACCAAGTGTGCCTACTATATGTGCCATGTGATCTTTGTTAGCAAATAGATTCGAGCTAAATCAGCTTTGAGGCCAATTGTTGGCCAAGTAGAATACCCAAGAGGGGGGTAAATTGGGTAATTAAAAAATAATCAGAATAAAACTTGATAAATCAAATAATTAATTTTATGCCTAAATTAATTATTATCTTTATAACACAGCAGAATTAATCAATCAACTAAGTGGACGCACAAACAGCAAAAATAGACAAATTAAGAAAGCAGCACACACAAGATTTATATTAGTTCACCAAGCTACTCTTGGCTAATCCAATACCCTGAGCTCCATGGAGGTCGCACCCACTAAAACTAAGATTCCTTCAAAGGTAGGAACCAAACTCGCACACTGATTCTTTTACAGGCTCAGAATCAACCTTTACAATTTCTTTTTCAAAGGCTAAGGAATAATATCTACTTTTTACAGGCTAAAGAATAACCTAATTCTTTTTAACACTTAGGCTCAATAATCAAAACCTCACCAAAACACTCCAAATATCCTTTTACCCGATAAGGATTGAACCGTTACAAAATCACTCACAAAAATGCAATTCTTATTCAGGAAGAATCACTACCTCAATCTCTTTACAGGAAGAGACTGAAAATCAGCTACCCTTGATTAAATATCCCCAATGATATTTAACCCGTCACAACTTACCAATACAAAAATTGATAAGTAAATCTCACTCGGAGCTTCTACCATCCCAGATATATATAAACTCAATTAATATCCCAACTAGTAATAGAATTATGTGAGATGCAGAAATCTAATTTTAACAATAATATGGGTAGCAAATTGGAGCACGCAATCAGATTTAAGAAATTGTTTGAAAAAATATTTTCTTTGAAAATCAAAAACAATTTCTAAGATCAATTTCCAAAATAAAATAATACACAAGTAATAATCAATATGGAAAGATCTCACCCGGAACCCACAGAATTCATGATAAGAACAATGTAGCTTCAATTCCAGTATCAGCACAAATTGATCGCAGTTGATTATCAGAATCACTTTCTTATAATAGCTCACAGTATCGTAGAATGATAACTCTTATAAACGCTCTCTAAAAAAGATATAAACTGATTTTATCTCTTAGAATTATTAGAATTATATTTTCTCTTAGAAAATTCGCAGGTCTATATAAGGGCACATGTAATCAGCCTCCTAACGGCTAGTTTACAAGTGTCATGACAATAAAATACTCTTATAGACCCTTTATAACATGAGGATTTCATTTAGGTTCAATTTCACTTAATAACAATTTTTAAAACTCTCAATTAAATCCTCAAAGTATTTCTCAATCAAAACAAATAAGTATAGAATCCATTTGAAGTACCAAATTGAGAAACTTCAATAATTAATGAACCATATGGAAAGGATTTAATTAGTATATGAACCATATCTCAAATGTTAAGAATATCCCCGAAATTTCTCTCAAATCTTAACAAAAAACGGCTACTTTTGGATTTAAAATCGGATCAACCAATATCCTGAAACTGCGCGTTTAGTCGACTACCCAGTCGACTGAAGGATACTGGAAGTAGCTCATGCACTTGATCGGTCGACTCCTCGGTCGACTCGCATATTCAAAGAGTTTGTCAAGCTTCCACCGGTCGACCGCTCTGTCGACTCGCAAATTCAGAGAGTTTGCTAAGCTTCTACCTGTCGACCGCTCTGTCGACTCGCAGATTCAGAGAGTTCATCTTCTTTCTCCGGTTGACTCCTCAGTCGACTGATCCCTCCCGGATCTCTTCTTTGATCTCATTTTTAACTTATTTTCTTTTATAATTTCGCCCCTTTATCCATTTTTTATATTTAAATGAACTCCACTAATACTCTTATATCCTATTTTAGTCAAAAAATATTTTTCTTTAATTCACATAGGAGCAAATAAATATACTCAACCAAAAACACACACAAAAAATAAAATTTATTTTGTGCCATGTGTGTGTTCCTAAATGGGATATTAAGAGTTTATATTTACCTGGTTTATTTTTCCTAATGTCTTCAAACTCTTAATACTTCTTCATCATCTTGATATCTTTATTTAGCATCCATTCACTTTGACATCTTCATTACAGGAAATTTAAATCACTAAAACACTTGATCAAATATTAGTTCCACCAAAACATCAATATTTAATTGTTTATCAAAATTTTGGGATCAACAGTTTTATAAATTATCATTGAGATATGCTCCTTGTCCTAGTACGTTAAATATATTGCATGTTTTTTATTCTATCTAAAAGGGTGTTATTAATGGGTATCATATCATGAAATGAAGCATGCTGACTTATTTAAAACTATATGATTATGTTGTATTGAGATGTTTTGATGATCTCATGAATTGCCTCCAGATGATCCATATTAATCTCAAATTCTTCTCTTATTGATCCCCATTTTTTGATGTGACAAAAGGGGAGATAATTTAATATTTTTATTCTAATATTATTGGGGTTAAAATATGATGTTTGAATTTTTCTTCTCCAAAGCATGAATTAAAGTTAATTGTTATATAGGGGGATAAGTTGAATTATATAGGGGGAGACATTGTATGCTTATATTGACAATCTTTTTTGATAATTTTTTTATTCTTCTTATAACAGTTCTTAAACGAGTTGAAAAAACCAGTCCTCAGATTTAGGGGGAGTGTGGATACATTATTTTTTAAGAAAACATCAAAATTAATTACCATTAACAAAAATGGGAAGATTGTTGAACCTAATATTTTGATGGACAATTAAACATTGATATTTTATGGAACTAATAATTTTATTGAGTGGTTTTAGATTAAAAGTTCCATAAGTTGAAATGAAAAAAAAGTAGGTCAAAAAAGATTAATCATTAAAGAATTTATGAATGGAATTCAAGACGGATGCAAAATGAAGATAATAAAGATTTCAGAGCATTGATGACATTGAAGGAGATTAGGTGAAAATAGCTCATTACCTTTATGCTCTTAATGCAACCCGAATTAGGATCACGCACGATAAAGGAGTGAGGGGTCTGGTTCACGAGTCGCCGATCCCGCCTCGGATTACGATTTAAGTCGTTTTGTTTCCAAGCAGGCTGAGCAACACTACAATAAGTATGAGAAGAACCGAAATTGCATTTGTGAACACGGCTTCGCCGATATTGATGATCTTCTAGATGAAATCGCAGATGTGATAAGAGAGAGAGGTTGGCGGCGTTTCTGTAGATAGCTAGCCCCAGGTGACGTCACCTAGGTTCATGAATTTTATGCGAACATCGTGGGATGCGAGAACCACATAACCAGGGTTTGGAATCAAGTGGTGAAATTTGATATTAAAATGATAAACGAACACCCGAGGTTGCCTAATGATGAGTCTGATGAGGACAAAACGAAAGAGGATCTTCATACGGTCATTAAGGAGTTATGTTCTGGAAATGTGCGTTGGATACCAACAAAGAATGATCATGCTATTTTGGCATCCAAGCACTTAAAGAAATTCCCGATAATCTAGTTCCACTTCGTCTGCACCAGACTGCATCCAACGGCTCATTTGATAGATGTGACAAAAGACAGGGCATGGGCATTTTTTGCTATTGAGACAAAGCAGCCATTGAACGTCGACTATCTCATCAATTTCTCCATCTACTATACCATCCGGAACACCAATGTCAGCCTGCCCTTTTCCTCTCTACTCATAGAACTGTTTAAGAAAGTGGGCATTACAATTTCGGACAACAACTTGTGCCAGCCTAAAAGAGCTATGGATTTCACAGCTATAAAGAGAATTTGGAGCAAAGAAACTAAGAGCAAGCAACGCAAAAATAACAATAGAAAGTCTTCATCAGTAAGTGGTGTACCAAGGGGGAACAAATTCAGGCTCTACGGCTTGAAGCCGCCGCGACACGAAATGAAAGCGCTGAATTTCAGATGTACCAAGAGTCGTGCAACCAAACGATGCATCAAGATCTCCACTACTTTGGAATGGCAGCCGGCTATGACATGAGCGGCTATCCCCCGATACACCTGCTCTGGGCTCATCTTCGGCAACTACCACAAAATCTCTACCATCACGAAGGTGGTAGGGAAGAAATGCCTCACGACAGTCAGTAGGAGGGAGACTTCAATGTCTTGCCTCCCAGGTACGTGTTCAAAAACCCCTTCGTCACCATGCTACATGCTAATTGTTGAGTTCGATGTTGGGTCATTGTAGACACTTCCCATTCTAAGTTTGGGGAGATGTTTTGTATGTTTTCTTTTTTGATGTCTGTTTGTTGGTTGTATAGTTAAGTTTAATAGTTGTTAATGGTTGTGTTAGGTTAAGTTTAATTGTAATTTAGTTACTTTCATACATGTTTGTTTAGTTTAGGTGTAAGTGTGTTTGTAGCTTGTTGTTTTTGTGTGTTGAGTTTTGTTGTTCTTCTTGACCATTACCTGATGATGATATTATCCCCTAGTTGTTTGCTAAGGTCAAGCGTAATGCCCATTCATGTATGTTCTGTGTACTTGACATCTCATTTTGGTAAAAGTCATTGTGGATCCTAATTTGCACGAGCACGTAAACTCAATGTACTAGCTATCCAAATGATTTGATGCAAATATCCAGTTAGCAAAGTTCATGACAAATTTAAGGGAATCTAGAACCCGATTAAGGAAAATTCGAGGCGAAATCCTAGGCGAGGTAGTTTAGGAGAAATGATTTAGGCATTCATTTTGAGGGCCAATTAAATTTAAGGGATTCTAGAACCTGATTGAGGAAAATTCAAGGTGAAATCCTAGGCGAGGTATTTCAGGAGAAATGATTTAGACATTCATTTTGATCGTTTGAGCCGTTGAAGCCTTCCATGCAAAATGTTTTACCTCTCGTTACCCTGTCGAAGCCTTTTAGCCATTTCAATTCTGAACACGTATCAAATACCCTAGCCAATTAGGTTTTTTTCCAAACCATTGTCGCTATACCTAAGGCACGAGTCGAGTTGTTATCAATTTAGCACTTGTTTATGCTAATTGAAGTGAACGATTGGGTTTTGGGAAACTTTTGATTGGTTCGGTATTCTAGTACTCACTTGTTATTTTTCTGTCATTGTTCCACACCCATGAAATTGTACAAATTAAATAAGTTTTGGGGTGTGGCTGATAAAAAAAAATTAAATTGTTGTTTTGTTTTTACTTGGACAAGTGAGTATTACGATTTAAAAGTAAGTTCGAGATTGTATCGGATTTACCACTGTGGGTATGAGTGTGGTTGAGGGTCAATCGTTGTGCCTTGGGTATCATTGAGTTAATGACGCTTACCTATTTTATATTCTCGTTTTACCCTTGGCTAGTTGATAAAAACCAAACCAAGTCCTTTTGATCTTTGAGAATTGCTTAGCCTACAGTAGTGGAGAGTGGAACTCAGTCTGGCTTTTGGAAATCCTATACCTTTTCGGTTTTAGTCATAAACTTTGCTTGTGGATAATTCAATTCGATTTTTGGATGGTTGTGTAATGAGAGTCTTAGCACATACATATGGAAAAGATCTAGAATGGCATTTACCGTTATTGAATATCGAAATTCTAGAACATCACATGGTGCGGTTTTATTCTTGAACTCGAAATGATTGGGGGTCGTTGAGGGAAAACTTTTTGGTCAGTAGTTGAAATTCAAAACTCACACGTCATTGGTTTTTTAGTTCATTTGTGTCTTTCTTCTTTAGTATTTCTGTTTATGAATTCGTTGTAGTAGTTTTGTTTTCTTGTGTGGGTGTTTTTGCTCGAGGACTAGCAAAATTCCAAATTTAGGGGTATTTGATAGATTGATTTTATCTATATATTTACAATCTGAAATTAGTAGTTTTCGAGTGTTCTATTAGTGTTTTCAATCATTTTTATTCGTTTTTATGCAGATAAGGTGTTTTGGGTTAAAACAGTTGCAAATCAGGCTCGTCGGTGAAGAAACGAGTGAAAAAAGAACCAACCAGGCGTTCTGCCAAGAGCACGCTACAGCGCACTCCTGCTCGCTGCAGAACTAGAATAAATTAAGCACGTATGAGTGAACGAAGTTAATCTCTATATAATCCATTTCCATAGAATTTATTCCAAGTATTGTAGTTTAATTAGTTTTCATATCTCGAACACCTTTCAAATCTTAAATCGTCTAGATAAAATTGAGTTATTCTAATTGTAGTACTTAGCTTGTTCTAATGATAAATATCAGTGGACGATACTTGATTTTTGGATCACTTTATTACTTGTTGATCTCGTGCACTTGCGAGTAAGTCATAGCGCATAAATAATCGCTAACAAGTTTTTGGCGCCGTTGCCGGGGATTTAAAGTTAGTAATTAAGTTGATATTACTACCAAGTAGCTCAATATTAATTTAGACACTCTTTTGTTTTATTTGTTTTTGTTTAATTGTTTTCGTTGGTTGTAGTGATTGACAGTGTATGCGACGTAGCCGTAACTTGGAATTCCTTGCTCTTGATCCAGAAATTAAACGTACATTAAGGAGGTTAAGGAGATAAAGGAGAAACCAAGCTCGAGAAATGGCCGACGGTGGTGATGACCGTGTACCACGACAACCGCTGGTGCCTCAAGCACTACCGCAACAACCATCGGAACCCGAAGTACAACAACAACGGGTCCTTCGGGATTACTACAGACCCGTTATGTTTGACAACTATTCAGGGATCTGGAGGCAACCGATCCAGGCCAACAACTTTGAGTTGAAACCCGTCCTGATCAACATAGTTCAACATAACTAATATGCCGGGAATCTACATGAGGATCCCAACATCCATCTTGCGACGTTCTTGAAAATATGTGATACTGTGAATATCAATGGAGTCGCGGAGGATGTCATTCGTCTAAGGCTATTCCCATTCTCCCTTCGAGACCAAGCTAGAAGTTGGTTTCAATCCATCCAACCGGGGAATATCTCAACTTGCGAGGAACTGGCTCAACGGTTCTTCACTAAGTTATTTTCCCATCAAAGACGTCACAATTGAGAGGCGAGATTGGTCAATTTCGCCAACGAGATTATGAACCACTCTTTGAGGCGTGGGAGCGATTCAAGGACTTGTTGAGAAAATGCCCCCAACACAGATATCAAGATTGGTTTCAAACTCAACTCTTCTATAATGGGTTGGATGGACAAACGAGAATGATCTTGGATGCCGCATCTAGAGGTTCTCTGTTTTCCAAAACTCCTGATGAGGCTCAAGCGCTATTGGAAGAGATGGCGGCCAATAACTATTAATGGCCCAATAAGCGTAATGTGGGATGAAAGGTAGCCTCTATTCATGAAACCGATCCTCTAACTACCTTATAGGCCCAAGTTTCGAAACTCAAGGAACAGTTTGTCGCTTTCTCCACCAGTGACGCCTCTTCAAGTCGGGAAACGAAAAATGTGGCAAGTACTTCCCAACCGGAGGTTGATAGTGAGTTCGAGGAATGCCACTTCATCAACAACCGAGCCTATACCTTTAGGCCTGCTAACAACATCCCAACTCACAATCATCTCGGGATTCGGAATCATAAAAATTTCTCTTATGCAAACAACCATAATACTTTGCGACCTCCTCCCGGATATTCTTCGCAAACACAAGGATTTCAGCCGCAGCAACCAAGTCGTCCTTTGTAACAACAACCGGTGGAAAGAAATAAGCCACCGTTGGAAGATTTGCTTGGCTCATTTATGAAGAAGACGCAAAATATTATGCGAGAAAAGCATAATCGTCTCAACAAGCATGAGACGCGTCTTAACAACATCGAGATGACGTGCACCAATACCAATTCGACAGTAAAGTCTTAACAAAATATTCGCTAGTTTCGGATTTCGAAACGTAAGCGAGAAAAGAAAAACAAGACCCATTAAATGTAACCTCTCTTGATAGATACACCGTAACAGTGATAGGCTCAAAGAATTTATACCCCTTAGAAAAAGGGTAGTAGCGCAAACATATACATGCCGGATCTTCGAGCTAGTTTGTGAGGTGCATAGGGCTTTAATAATGAGTAGCAAACACATCCTCATCTCTTAAGTTGAGTGTAAGAGGGAGACAAATGAAGTAGTACTTCGAAACGACAAATATGTAAAAGAGACTGAATGTAACATGTTGATGAGATAAGTAGAAATAAGAAAGCATAAATGCAAAATATGGAAAGAAGATGAACTTGAGAAAGAATAGTTCTTGTAGTTTTACTTTGATGCCTATGTTTTTTTTCAACTATCCCATTTTTTTCAGGTGTATGGGGCAAGATCTTTGGTGAAATATCATTATTTGGAAGATGACATTTAATTTGGAACTGTATTCTCCCCCCATTATCACTTCTGTAGTTTTGCATCTTATAGTTCTTGGAAGATATTTTAGTTCAATCAAGCTTTGAAATTGTAATCAGATTTGGAAATTGTCACTATGAACAGGAGCAAGAGGTACACATTGGTCAGTGAAGGAGAAAATGGTTGCTTGTGAGATTTAGTAACTTGGCAAGTTTTCTAGCTAGGAAAAGGAAAAGAAGTATTGTTTTGGTAGTTGATTCACTATCTGTCGAATCTGCAATAGTATGCCATTACCAACTGTTACAGAATCATCCCCTTGACAAATTATTGCAATCATGAGTAACATGATTTGTAACTCCACAATCAAAATCCAGTTGCAGATCTTGAGAGTGAGAATAGGCAGCATAAGAAGGAGAAGGATTTTTTAGACTGACTTAGATTTGTTGTAACTCCTAGAGTTATTTCTGTAGGCATTTAACTTTTTGAGGCTTGAAATTGCATTCGTTTTGCGAGTTGCAAGTTTGTAGAGCAAAAAACATAGTATCTTGAGTTTCAAATTCAACTAATTCTGGGATCAAATGTTTTTCAGTGCCTTGAAAGTAATAGTAAAGTAATAGGAGTTGGACAGCTTCAGTTAGTAATTGAGAAGGATTGCCAACAACAATGAACAATTAGAAAAGAATTAGGACCAGATTTCTATGATGTTGGCATTAGAGGCTCCGATATCACGATTAAGGAAGTATGAACTCTAAAATGATCATTTATTCAATTCAGTGATTAGTGTGCTCTATACACGTATTTATAGAACCACAAATATGACTAGTATTTCAAAGTGTAAAGAATTAAGAAGAATATGTAACCATGAAAGTAAAATACGGTATTCAGTGAAAGTAAACCTTTTGTTATCATTAGATTTGGGTTTGGACTCTTGTTTTAATTAAAAACAATAGTAGACGTTTCTACATTAATACTTTTATAAGGCAAGATTTTTAAAAGCATTATTCATCGTTTAATATAAAATATATTTCATATGCCCCCTTTTGTAAACCGTTTTTACAATTCCATTTTGATGTAAAAAAAGGTTTGACTCAATATAGGCCCACGTTATTCAACGTTTAATATAATATATATTTCATATGCCCCTTTTGTAAATCATTTTAATAATACTATTTGAATGTTAAAAAAGGTTCGACTCAATAGTAGACATTTCTA
The DNA here is from genome assembly GCA_016647705.1 of Eucommia ulmoides. Classification (NCBI taxonomy): domain Eukaryota; kingdom Viridiplantae; phylum Streptophyta; class Magnoliopsida; order Garryales; family Eucommiaceae; genus Eucommia; species Eucommia ulmoides. The sequence goes on along the minus strand of CM028336.1, from coordinate 13,968,842 downwards.
TATTTATACGGCAAGATTTTGAAAAACATTATTAAACGTTTAATAAAGGAATGACATTGGTTAGTTGAAATTATCCATAGGAATGGCATTGGGAATAAGATGATTAAATCGTTTAAAGCTGGTTTGGATGTGTATATACACCTCTCTATGTATATTCCCCTAGGCAAAATGATCTAATTCACGTGAGTGGTAATAAAAGAATAGGACAGTATATTATTCTATCATATCTAATTCAACAAATGTGTTTGTGCTAGATTGAGTTCAACGTAACAAAGGAATTATAGAGTTGACCGCACTTTGGATGAAGGTGGTGGTGTTATTGAAAATGGATACACAAATTAACCTAGACGAGGTGAATAAGCAAACAATATTTTCAATTCTTCGGGCAACAAATTTTAAGCTCTGATTCAATCTTTTGTTATATTAAGCATGTGAGAAACATAAAGTTCAAACAATCATGAAACAGAAATATAAGTGTGGAACCGTAAAGGTGACGTTGAGATTTTTATGTCGAAAAACCCAAGGGTGAAGAAACACGGTGCCCACTACACGACACGAATCAATCCACTAGAAATCAAGTTATTAGATGACTACACAGTACAAATCCACATGGCTCATTGCTGGAGGCGATGTGGTTGGAGCCAAATGTGATCGTTAAACTATAGACTAGAGAAGCGCATAATACTATGAACACAATTACATATCGGGAGTGAAAATGACATTCTCTCGTGCTGAGTGACAGTACAGTAGCCAGTGTCATGGTCAGTTCCACGCTAAATGTCATCGTTATTAGCACGATGGAGTAGAAGCTAACAGGGAACAACATAAGATGCCAAATTACATCTTTACCTTTCAATGCAATTATAATGCCGGTTGTTTTCATCTGCTAAAAATGTTTCCAATCTTAGCCAGAATTGCGATTAGGATCCCCACAAATGTTAGGTACACCAGCAGGAACAAGGTTTTCGTGGTCATTTGTGTTCCATCTGTTACAGTTTCAAGTTGATCAACCGTCTCACTAGCTTGAGCGTAGCTTGGGAGATTGTGCCTTCACTCTAAAGCCTAAATATATGGTCGTTGACACCGGCAGGAACAAGGTTTTCGTGGTCATTTGTGTTCCATCTGTTACAGTTTCAAGTTGATCAATCGTCTCACTTGCTTGAGCGTAGCTTGGGAGACTGTGTCTTCGCTCTAAAGCCTAAATATATGGTCGTTGACACCAAGTCAACGACCAATTGAATACACAACCAATGTTGGTTGGTCACAAACTGGGCCTTTCCACATGCATTGGCAAATATAGACCAATTCCACATATAATAATTGCTTAGTAATACACAACCTTTGTTGGTTGGTCGCAAATTGGGCCTTTCCACATGCAACGGCAAATATAAACTAATTCCACATATAATAATTGCTCAGTAATACTATTTAGCATGTCAAAGTATACTTTGAACTTTAGATCATGAATAGGGAAAAACTTAAAGATCCATGTGAAGAAAGATGTGTTGAATCACTTAATTAGGATGGATCCAGAATCCCTTGAAATAAATACATCTGACCTTGCTACTGTTCGTGACCTTGCGCTTAAATTTTGGCCAACGACCCCTGTATGATGTTTTGGTAGAGGATGAGATAAAAAATCAGAACCCCCATCGAAGGAACATCTCTCTCCCTCTCTCTCTTTCTCTTTCTCTCTCTCTCACACACACACACAAATCTCTATCAACTTGTTGCATATTGGACATTGTATATTTTGCCAAAATCAAATCGTGCCATCTCTCTCACACACACACTCTCTCTCTCTCTCTCTCTCACTCTCACACACACACATACATACACAAATCTCTATCAACTTGTTGCATATTGGACATTGTATATTTTGCCAGAATCAAATCATGCCAGGAAGGAGATGAAGGTTTTCATGGTCATTTGTGTTTCATCAGTCACAGTTTAAGGTTAATCAACCGTATCACCGTTAATACCAAGTCATCGACTAATTTAATATACAACATTCCTTGGTTGGTCGTAAACAATTAAACAAATTTGAAATTCGATAAAGTCATTATGAATTTCACTCCCCATGGCAAAAATGGTTTTAGTTTCTTAGGGGTATTCTTGGTTTTCGAAAGAATAGATGAAGGAGCTTGTGAATTGACCACTTTACGCCTAAATAGGTTTCAAATCGTTCCTAATTTGTTTTATTGTTCTATCTCTTTGTAATCCCTTATTGGATCGAAGTTAAAACCATTTTTTCCACGGTAATGGTTCTCGCATCTATAGTTTCTGACCTTTCTAGCTAAATATACGGTGTTCAATATGCAACAAGTTGATGGAGATTTGTGCATGTGTGTATGAGAGAGAGAGAGAGAGAGAGAGAGAGAGGTGTTCCTCAGATGGGGGTTTTGATTCTTGATCTCCTCCTCTCCCAAAATGTCATACAGGGGTTATTGGCCAATTTTAAGCGCAAGATCACGAACAGTAGAACATCCAGATGTATTCATTTCAAGGGATTCTAGATCAATCCTAATCAACTGATTCAACACATCTTTCTTCCCATGGATCTTTATCTTTTTCTCTATTTATGATCTTAAGTTCAAAGTATATTTTGTGCTCATAAATAGTATTACCAATTATTTGTGAAATTTGTTTATGATTGCATTTGCATGTGGAAAGGGCCAGTTTGCGACCAACCACCAACAAAGGTTGTGTATTAAATTGGTTGATAACTTGGTGTTAACTACAGTTATATACAGGCTTTTAGCGAATGAGCAGTTTCCCACGCTTACACTCAAGCAAGTGAGACGGATGATCAACCTGAAATTTTGATAGATGAAACACAAATGACCACGAAAATCTTATTTCTGCCAGTGTATCTAAAATTCGTGGGGATTCCAATCGTAATTCTGGCTAACATTGGTAACATTTTTAGCCAAACAAAAATAACCAGCATTACAATTGCATTGAAATATAAATATGTAATTTGACATCCTAAGAGTAGCTCTCTGCTAACTTCTACTTCATCGTGCTGTTAACGATGATGAAGAATGGGAGTAACCATGACATTGAGTATTGCATGGTTACTCAGCAAAAGAGAATGTCATTTTTTTTCTCTCGAATTGTAATTGTGTTCACTGAGTACTGTATGGTCACTCAGCAAGAGAGAATGTCCTTTTTTATTCTCTAGTCAATAGGTGGCTAGCTTTGTGTCTGAATTCTATGTAAGCACATTTGGCTCCAACCACATTGCCTTCAACAACGGCGTCGTGTAGATTTACACTTTGGCTTGATCGGGATTTTCTATGCGATTTGGCTTTCGATCAAAATAACTATGGCTTTAGTTTCTAGGAAAAATAGTATCGTTGCGGGCGTTGGTCAAATTTAGCTTTGAAAATATTGTTAGGCTTTCTGTTTCACGGGGAAATCTACAATACCACAAGACCAAGTGATGTTTCTATCTCCATCTCTCTCTTGTTAATTGCATAATGAACAAACAATAAACACAAGGACTCACAACAAGATGGACAAAAGATACTTAAACATTTCTCAGTCTTCAAATATCTTAGGAGACAAATAACAATTTAGATTAAACCAAAATATAAGATAAATATAAAATGTGTATTTATATTTATATTTAACCTTTAAAGAAAGAATATTTTTTGAGATTTTTATCATTTAGCCCTATAAAACAAGAGATCATGTAGAGAAAAACCCAAATGAACAATTAGGTAAGGGCTCAAACCTCTTCGTATAGAGGGAATAGTTTTTGGTCCTCCGGTGGTTCAAAGGCACTCTATGATGGACGATTATACCCCTACAATGACCGATGGGTCAGTTGGACTGAGGAAAACAGTTTTGGTAAGCGACAAAATAGAAATTTTAGGCAGATTCAATATATAAATACGACATTCCTTACAAAGGGCGGGGATTTAAAAAAATTATTTCATTCAAATTGTAGGTGTTGCAAAGCTATTTTACAAGTTGGTATGAGGGGAAGAAGCTAAGACAGCAGCGATACACGGCGACGGCAATCAGAAAACGGTACACGCTGAAGGGAGATAAAGTTGGTCGATTGTATTCAATGAAAATTTATTTTAATCGCGATTAATGAGAGTTTGGTCGATTATATTCAATGAAAATCTATTTTGATCATGATTAATGAGAGTTTCATTCGTTTTTTGTTGTGTGCGATCATATTTTCAAGTTTTGCGATTTTGAGCTTCGTGGTCAAATGAAAGCCATGTTCTTCAGCTGGATTGTAACAATGCATTAAAGTTCATACCCGTATTTAAATGCATATAATAATGCAAAAACGATGTGAATCTAAACAAAAGATCTTTTCAGACGTTTTATTAATTCTTTTTAGAGTTTAACTTGTATGGAAGTGAATTTTGAAGTGTTAACATGGGAACGTTAATGTTTTCACGTGTATTTAAATGAGTATAATAATGAAAAAATGATGTCAGTCTAAATAAAAGATATTTTCAGACATTTTTTTAGTTCTTTTCAGAGTTTAACATGTATGGGAGTGAATTTCGAAATGTTAACATGGTTATGTTAACGTTTTCATGCGTACGTCGATGTGGAAATAGGCCCCAGTAGTAGAGATAGGGGGAGTGAAAGGCCGTTAATGTTAACACATGCGTGTTTGCAATCAATTTTCGCATGTTATGTAATGTGTGTACACATTAACGTTAATATACAATTGCTTTTGGAGTGACGACGCTTCCAACCACACAGTTTTTAACGTTAACACACAAATGCTTAGCAGTGATGATAGTTTCATTATCAACAGAGATTTAACGTTAACGTTAATACATCCATACTTTTTATTGTACTAGATTTTTTTCGCACAGAATTGTTTTTGCAGCGCACATAAACATTAACACATGAATGTTTTTTGCAGCCAGGGTTCACGTGTTATGGGATGTGTTATATGTTAACATCCATACACAAGTTTTTAATTAATAATGACTCACATTAACATTAACACACAATGCAACGATGATAGTTTTATTTTTTTCAACAACGTTGACGTTAATGCATCAATTTTTTTTTTAATAGGATTTGTTTCACACAGAATTGGGTTTTGCAGCGCACATAAACGTTAACATATACGAGTTTTTGCAACTGGGTTTTGCGCGTTATGGGATATTTTATACATTAACGTACATACACAATTTTTTTATTAATAACGATTCATGTTAACGTTAACGCAGACACTCGATGTTTTTAAATAGTTTTTTTTGTACATCTGGTGCATTTTCTCGTTTGCAGATTTACTGGGGGGAAATGGCAACGGATATATTTGATGTGCAAATTTGACAATTTCTTATTGGGCGTTAAAGTCGACGATAATTCCACGCATGAGTTGTTAATTCAATTTTTTTTGTTGAGGTGGGACGTGTTAAGCGATGATTCGTTCGAGTTGCTTTACTCAATACCATGGCATGATATGTGCCTAATAACATGTTAGAATCACTTAGAGGTAATGGTTAGTCTTGTATGTGCACTAAAACTCGAATATGTGGGGTTGGAGATAAAGACTTGCGGCAGCGAGAAAAGATCAAGTGGTAGCGGACAAAAAATACTTATCAAATATCTAAGGGGATGAGGGAGGGTATAGGCGACATGAATGGAGACGATGAATTGCTAGCGATTTTTTGCCCATTGCCTAAAAAATTATTTCTATCCGATCACTGGGTTGAAAGAATTAAAGAAGTCAAGTAGATTTTTAAGGGTGGAATACCGAAATTCAAAGAAGTACTAAGGAAATGCTATACAAGTTGGGTTCACTTTTCAGTTCGTAAAAAATGACTTGAAGAGAGTGACAACTAAATGTTCACTCAAAGAAAAAAATATGATGCGGATGGAGAGTGCATAGTAGATTAGATGAACGGAACGGTTTTTTTTTTTTTTTTTTTTTTTTATATTTGGGGGTTGGAGAGAAATCATTGTTGTGGCGCTGCTTATAAGACAACGAGGAATAGGAAGATGAATTCTAGTGTTGTTACGTTATACCTGTTAGACTTAGTTTTGAATACTCTGGCTACTCGATTGATTGACATTGTTCATACCTTTAAGAACGACTACAGAATTGAGATCCTATATCACATTGCATGAAACGGAGTGGAGAAAGTCTGGGATGATTTGTATGGCAATCAAGAGTCGTCTTACGATCAATTGCGTTGGTATTTGGATGCATGCATGCGGACGAACCTAGGCAGTCATTTGGTGTTCGATTATGACACAAAAATGGGTAATTTCAAGGAACTTTTGTATCGTTCAATGCAACTACACAAGGATTCAAATATTGCAGGCCGATGTTGTTCCTTGATGAGACCTTTCTTGGGAGTAGGTACAAGGGTGTTTGTTGGGGGCCAGTGTAAAGGAAGAAACCAGCGGTAACTTGTCAATCTGCTTATTTTTGTTTTTAAATATAGCGTAATGTATTTTAATACGCTGACCTATTTTTTAATATGGCATAGGTTTGTTCACGGTAGCATTTGCAGTCGTTGATGCGGAGAACAGCGACAATTGGTATTGGTTCATAACGAATTTATTAAAAAATTATGGCAAATAAACGTGTGTTAATGTTAATTTCTGATTAACACAACGGTATTCTTGAAGGCATTCGAATGATGTTCCCGGATTGCTTTCAATCCTATTATTTGAACCACTTGAAGAACAACCTGAGGGATAACAGAAATGAAACAGGCATTCAAGAAGAAGCTCGTGTACAAATATTCGATGATGGCGTATGCGATGACGCTCGACAAATACTACCAACTAATGGAAGAATTAAGAGCAAAATTCATGGGACGAGTAGAAAATTTCCTCAAAAATGTCCCGCTCGATAATTTCTGTAACATGTTTTTCAAAGGCAAAGGATATGAGGAGATATCGTCCAACCTAGCGGAGTCGTACAACGCATGGATTTGTGATTATCGCCACCTACCCATCATATTGATAGTCAACAAGATTACATGCAAGTTAATGAATCAGTTGTCAGTCAGATGCGTCGAATCGTTATCGATGACAGGTTTCCCATGCCCAACGCGGGATCAGATGCTTGCACAGATGATTAGCGATAAACGGATGTGGAACGTTGTCGAGTACGGTAAGAGTGTCTACAAAATGCACTCGAACCCATCTGTGTTGGTTAACGTGGAGAAAAAAAACGTGTTCCTATTTCAGCTGGCAGGGGAACAGATTCCTGTGCGTTCATGCTTGCGCGGCGATTAAAAAAAACGTCCAGAACATATATTCATTCATTGAGATGTATTTCTCGGTGGAATATTACAAGATAGCCTATGAGAAAGGTATATACGGCGTACCGACGCTCGAGAAGCTTGAATGGAATGCATCGGAAGTTGTGATCATCCCCCCGATCACTAAAAAACAACCTGGTTGGTCGAGGAAGAAACGTATTCCTTCAAGAGGTAAGATTGCTAAAATAAGATGCGGTGATGTAAAAGATACGGGCATCACAACAGGAAGACCTGCACTGCTGTTATTTGAAGCAACAATCATATTTTTTTATGTAGGTTGATGCATTCAATTTGTGTTTGATGTACAGGGGACCTCATTTTTTTGGGGGGGGATTTTTTTCATGAAGTGTTTGTTTTGGATTAAGCTATTTTGGTAAGCACGGTGATCAAAACAAAAATAATTATTTTTGTGTAACACTTAGAATGTGTAAAACATAGAATATACGTTAACGTTAACAAAATCAATGTTAGCGAACCACGCAATCATCACATTAACATTAAAGTAAACTAGGCATACCCCCACACAAAACAATCCAATGTTTAAATCTAATACTTGTAAGCCCATTCATTACCACAAAACAGTTTAAGTTAACATTAATACCAAAAAACAAAACCAAATTTAAAGCAAATGAATATTGTAAACACAACGATCAAAGCAAAAATGGTTTTTTTTTGTGTAACACTTAGAATGTTAAAACATATAATGCATGTTAATGTTAATGATGAGTGGTTTATTTACCAACAAATCAAGTACTTTTAGATTCAAATTATTTGTCTGTTTTCAAGCACTTTTGTTAGTTTAATGTGTTTTTGTATTGCTTTTTTAGGTCTTTGAATAAATGGGTGAAAAAAGGCAAAGTCGGTACAGGTGCAATAACTTCAAGGCCATTTTGGACAATGATGAGACCCGATTTTGGAAAAACTCAAAACACAGAAGTTGTAGATCATTGTCTTATCTTTTCCATAGATTTTTGAATCACCTCAATTGGAGTTTGTATGTAAAAGTTACAGCTAAACTACCCAAATATATCACCGTAGCAGCGGTGACACCACCGCCATGCGGTCAAACAGCTGAGAGCTGCTAAACTCTCTTCTTTTCCATCGCCGTGGCCATGATCCCACTGCTAAGGTGGTCAAACTGCCAACAAAACATATATTTTGGGATATTTTGTGATATTTTTTTTATCCCTATATGATCTCCTATTCTTCCAAACACCCTTAACGTTTTGGGAGATAATTTAGGACATTTGTGGAGCTTCTTGATCAAATACCAAAGAGGAGAACACATTTTGATGAAGGAGAAACAAGATCAAAGCGGTTTCGGCGGAAGTAGAACACCCCACTCTTAAGATTTGTTTTCCTTTCTTCATTTCTCTCTTTGTTCTTAACTTTACATATTGTATAATGTTGTTTTTCTCTTCAAATCTTGAATATTTTGTAATGATCATGTATAGGTGAACATATGTTATTTAGGGGTTGATTAGTTAATGAAAATGTTGTTTGTTTGAATCCGTGTTTCGTTATCGGTTGTTCGTTTTTATCTAATTGTGTTTACCGTTTTATTACAATCTTGATACGCTTGTTATGGTATTAGGGTTGGTTTTGAGAATACGAGATTTAACACTCGGGAGAGGTAATCCCGGATTCAAACTAGGGTTAAACACATCATGACGATCTAACGACCCGGGAGGGCGTTAGAAAGTGTGCAATCCATGAGGTTGGGTCAAGACTCATGTGACTAAGGGTCGTACAGACATTGAGGGGGACTTCAGATAGTTTGAATGTTGTTAATGTAAACTAGACTACAACGAACACGTTTAAGTGAATGAAGTCAATCCCTGAATAATTTATTCCCCTAAATGTCATCATTAGTATTATAATTTAATTAGTTATTAGTTTAGTATATATTCTTAAAACAAAAACCCAAAATTCAATCGCCTAGATAAAATCCGGTTATGACAATCGCGGTACTTAACGACGATCTAATCCAATCCCTGTGGATACAACAACCCTACTCATTCACTATTGTATAAAACTTAACCCGTACACTTATGGTGAAAGTGGAGACGTAATATTCTGCCACCAAGTTTTTGGTGTCGTTGTCGGGGATTGGTTTTTAGATTATTATTGATATTATGAGTAAATAACTTGATTTTAATTTAGGCATGTATATTGTTTATAATTTTTCTTTTTAGTTTTGTTTTGTTTTACGAGGTGCTTGAAGATAGATCACGACAGGTCCTTATTTGTTTCTTTCAACTGGATTTCGAGCCATTTTATTGCGCTTGGAATCGTTACAACGAGCTGCTATTCCGGTTTCTAAATCATGGGTTCCTGAGGGAATGTCAACTCTTGAATTTCCTCGACGAGTTATCAGCCGCAACCAGAACATAGGTGGAAAGAGGAAACGAAACTTTTTCTTTCTATGATCTAACCGCGGATGAAGCCATTTGGTCGTTAGAGGAATTGGCGGCATTTGATTATCAAAGTTGGAATTATTCACCAAGTCACGAAAACTTGGGGGATTTTTCTAACACCATGGCGCCATGGATTGACACTCCAATTCAAAATGTGGAGTCTTCCCCCACCTTAGAGGAAATTTTTGTTGCCGTTATAGGGGAGACTCAGATATTCTTGAGGGAAACGTATGATCAACTCATCGAGCATGAGGATCGTCTTGATTATATTGAGACGGTCTGCGCCGACATCAATGCGGCTGTAATATCTCTACAGACGCAAATTGGTCAGCTTATCTGCTTTGTTGAGGTCGAGTCAAACGTGGTGGCACTGAGAGGTGAACAAATCACATCTGAATGTGAAAGCCACCACGAGGAACCGAACCCAAATAAAAGGCACTTGGGTGAGATCGAAGACGATCAAGCTAATTGGGAAAGAACCCAAGTGTGGATTGGCGATGGAGGTTCACATATTAATCATTGTGAGTTTTCACTATTTGAATTCCAGTTGGTGATGCTGCACTCGATCCAAGACGATCGCATCTACGAGGATCCGATGTGGCTCACCTATCCTACTCCGTTTCCAGCTCAGTACATTCATGCTTTCCAAGCACATGAGACGGAGCTGAATCGAGTTGAAAGCTCGGGTCGATCAATGCCAAATCTCTCCAGTCTTGAGGGCGTTCTGAATCAAGACCCATACATGGTATTGTTTGGCATGTACTACGGGCAGAAGCCGTTCTTTAACAAGCACTTCTCCATGTCAGGCCGAGGACAATAAACCACGCACTTCTTGGGAGGCAACCCAAGTCAAAAATAAATTAGATCCATCTTCGCCGACTTGAGAATCTCGCCTCCCAGGTATGTGTTCTAAACCCATTTTGTTAGCATGCATTAATTTCAAATGTTGAGATTGATGATTGGGTTGTTGAAGACACTATCTATTTTAAGTTTGGCGGTAATGTGTAGTATGTAGTATGTTAGTATGTTAGTATGTTTTATTGTTTAATTGTGTGCATGTTTGTTTTGTGTAGAATGTGTTTATGTTTGTTGTCGTTGTTGCATGCTGAGTTTTGCGTTCATCTGGGCCATTACCCAATGATGATATTACCCCCTGATTATTTTCGAGGTCAAGGGTAATGCCCATTCATGTGTGTTCTGTGTGCTTGACAATGTGTTTTGGTGAAAGTTATTGTGGATCCTAATTTGCACGAGCACATAGACTCAATGTATAGTTATTCAATTGATTTGAGGACAATTATCGCTTAGCCAAACTGATGACAATTTAAGAATTCTAGAACTTGATTGAGGGAAAGCTTGAGGCGAAATCCAAGGCGAGGTAGTTCAGGAGATATGATTTAGGCATTCATTTTGATCGCTTGAGCCTTTGAAGCTTACCTTGTTTTATGTTTACCCCTCGTTACTCTGTCGAAACCTAAATGTCGTTTCAATTTTGAACACATAACAAATACCCTGGCCAATTGAACTTTTTCCGAACCTATATCGCTGAACCGAAGGCACAATTTGAGTGAATCAAATTAGCATTCGTATATGCTCCTTGATGTGAGAGGTTGGGTTTAGGGCGAACTTTTAATTGGTTCGGTATTCAAGTACTCACTTGTCATTTTTCTTTCGTTTTAACCACACCCATGAAATTCTAATAATCGAATAAGTTTGGGGGTGTGGTAAGTTAAAAAAAAATGGATGTGTAAATATAGTTAAATTCTGTTTCTTTTGACAAGTGAGTACGTCAGTCTTAAATGATTGTTCGGGGTTGTTTCCAATTTATCTATGGGGGTTCAAGTGTGACTGTGCCAAGCGTTGAGCCTTGGGTAACGTTAAGTTAACGATGTTAACCAGTTTTATATTCCCGATATACCCTTGGCCAAATGTTCCAAAATCGAACCAAGTCTTATTGATCTTTTTGAACTTCCAAGCCTACATTAGTGGAGAGTAGAACCCAATCAGGCATATGGATATCCTAATCATTTATGGTTAAGTCGTGAGTTTTGTTGGTGGATAATCCAATCTGATTGTTGGATAGGTATATTATTGAGTTTCGCACACACACGTTAAAAGGATCTAGAATAGCGTTTACTATTATTGAATGTCGAAATTCTAGAATATCACATGGTGTGTTTTACCACCTGAACTCGATATGATTGGGGGTTGTTGAGGGAAAAAATATTTTGGTCGATAGAAGAATTCAAAACTCGCATATTATTATGTTTAGGTTGTTTATATTTAGGTTGTTTGTGTTATTTAATTTAGTTGAGTTTTTTCATTTTAGTGTGAGTGTTTTTGCTTGTTGACAAGCAAACATTTGAGTTTGGGAGTATTTGATGAGTGATTTATTTACTAACAAATCAAGTACTTTTAAATTTAAATATTTGTTTGTTTTCAAGTAATTTTGTTAGTTTAATGTGTTTTTGTATTTTTTTTTTTAGGTTTTTGAATAAATGGGTGAAAAGAGACAAAGTCAGTACAAGTGTAGTAACTTCAAGGCAATTTTGGACAATGATGCATCTCGATTTTGGAAAAACTCAAAACATGGAAGTTTTAGATCATTGTCTTAGATTTTCATAGGTTTTTTAATCACCTCAATTGGAGTTTGGATGAGAAAGTTACAGCCAAACTACCAAAAAATGTCACCGCCGCAGTGGTGACACCACCACCGCGGATGTCAAACAGCAAAGAGTTGCTAAACTCTCTGCATTTCCACTGTTGAGGCAGTGATCTCACCGCCGAGGCGTTCAGACTGCCGACAGAACATATATTTTGGGATATTTTGTGATATTTTTTTATCCCTATATGATCTCCTCTTCTTCCAAACTCCCTAAAACGTTTTGGGAGATAATTTTGGACATTTGTGGAGCTTCTTGTTCAAAGACCAAAGAGGAGAACACATTTTGATGAAGTAGAAACAAGATCGGAGCGGTTTCGGCGGAAGTGGAATACCCCACTCTTAAGATTTGTTTTCCTTTCTTCATTTCTCTATTTGTTCTTAACTTTGCATATTGTATAATGTTGTTTTTCTCTTCAAATCTTGAATATTTGGTAATAATCATGTATAGCTAAACATATGTTATTTAGGGATTGATTAGTTAATGAAAATGTTGTTTGTTTGAATCCGTGTTTCATTGTCGGGAGAGGTAGTGAGCTAGTTTACGATTCCTAGATTGTCGGATAGTTTGAATGTCGTTAATGTAAACTAGACTAAAACAAACACGTTTAAGTGAACGAAGTCAATCCCTAAATAATGTATTCCCCTAAACGTCATCATTAGTATTATAATTTAATTAGTTATTAGTTTAGTTTATATTCTTAAAACAAAAACCCAAAATTCAATTGCCTAGATAAAATCCGGTTATGACAATCGCGGTATTTAGTGATGATTTAATCCAATCCTTGTGGATACAACAACCCTACTCATTCACTATTTTATAAAACTTGACCTGTACACTTGCGGTGAAAGTGGCGACGTAATATTCCGCCACCAGTTAACAGAATCAATGTTAACGAACCACGCAATCAGTACATTAACGTTAAAGCAAACTAGGCATAACCACAAAAAACAATCCAATGTTAAAGTTAACCCTTGTAAGCCCATTAATTACCACAAAAAAGTTTATGTTAACAATAAAACCAAAAAAACAAAAACAAAATTAAAGCAAATGAATATTGTTTTCAAAGTCAAGAACCCCTAAATTCATTAATGTTAGAGCAAACCCCAACAAACACCTATCTTTAGCAACCTCCCCCTCCCCCCCAGCACGTTTCAGTGTAGAGCACATTGAGTTAACGTTTACGTCAAAATTTGGGCCATGAAAATGCCCCAATCGGTAATTTTTTCTCCCTAATCAAAATGCCATAAACAACCATGCACCCAAAATATAACCCATTAATAGTGCTAGAGTGCATACCTACAGTATTCACACAAAAATTGACCTCCGAGACCAACAGCTTATCAGTTGTTATTGTTTGACGATTTACTTCAGACAGGATGCGGATTACCAGGTGCAATTTCTCGCCGAAACATCTCTACTTCATGTTCGAGTGATGCTACCCGTTTGCGGAGACAGTTGTTCTCCTCCTCGAGATATTGGTTCTCTTTGTTCGTATTCGAGAATGCCCACCAGGCATTCCCAATTCGAATTTTCATCTCCCCAACCACATTGCACAGATGATCTGCCTGTTCTTTCTATTTGCGCACGTCTTCTTTGAAAACGTTGAAGTTGCTACTTGACATTCTTCTCCAATTCCTTTGTATCACATGCAAACACTAAACGAAGGCTAAACACAGTGAATCACCAAATAAATATTACAAATAAGAGGATGATACTACCGATCATGTCATGGCCATCATTACAAGCAATAATAACCTACTGCCCCATGCAGAATCTCTGATCAAAACATTAGCGCAAAAACACCGGTTGGAAGTTATTTTGATGTAAAATTACATTTTTAACCCTATAATTGGTTTTGAAAATACTACCTTATCCCAAAAAAAATAAAAAATAAAAAAAGTGTTAACGTTAATGTACCAACACCACAACAAAAATATTTTCAAATCACATGAATAATGTTTTGAAAACCAATAACACCCCCTACCCCCAAATACATGCATGTTAAAGGAAAACACTTGTTAATCTCATAACCCCCCGAAATTAAGTTAATTGTTAAAGCGCATGTTGAGGTTAATGTTAACGCCACACACAACACAATCAAAAACCTTTAATGATATTTTTTTTTGTAATACATGAAGGTTAAAGCATTACACCTTTAAATAAACATTAAAGCAATACACATGTCAAGGCGTTAATATGTTCCAAAAGATCATTACTCAGTAGACATCAAGAATATACATAAATGTTAAAGAACACATTTTGATTTTTAACATTCTACAGCATGCAAAACAATAAATAATGTAAAAAATATATATAAGTTATATTGTGTTTGTTTCACGGATCCACGTTTTCTTTAAGCTAGGATGTATTTGCATCGGGCTGGGTATTTTTGCTATCATCGCAATCAACTGGGGACCAGCTATAGTGTGGATGATTCAAGAAAGTATGGATTGTTGTTTTGCCAACACTTCGTAGATCGGCCATCAATAGCTTTTTCGAAACCTCCTCATTCTGAGCAAATTGTTGCATGACATATATGACGAAAACACCACAATCAGTCCTGCAGAGGGTGAGAATAATATATTTTCATGGTACGCGATACACGAGTTTTGGATGTGTTCACTTACGCCCCCTACTACTGCGGAGAATATAGACATTGTTCGATATGTCCATCGCCCCGCTCGGTCTATGTACGCGCATTGATATGTTGCTCAATAAATTTCTTTGTTTACAATTTAAGTTAGACAAATAAAACATAGCGTATTTGAAGACACACAACTTATGATGGGGGTTTTCATACCACTATTTGTGCATCTCTATAATAATAATCAGTGGCATTCTTCTTACGACGGATGGAATAATAGAATGTCTAATTTTTCTCGAGTATGTCCAACACCATCACAGTCCAGTGATTTTGTGACACATACCATGCCTGAGTGTTTATCGGAAAGATAATATATCGATATTTGTTGGCGAATGCACTATCAACCGTGTCGTACATCTCTTTCAAGAGGTTCTCGTTGTTTTCTCTAACAACAGTCTATCACATTTTGCGTTTTCTATGTTAGCGCATTCGAAGGTAAAAAAAATAAATAAAAATAAAATAAAATAAAATTCTAAGAAGAAATAGGCCACTAAGCAACTAATTTTATCCATATGCACACTATTGTGAATTTTGCTTCATCCAACAGCTTAATTGATTGCCCCCCGTATCTGCTTGAGTTCTTTTGTTTCTTCCTCCAATAACTCTCCAAATGAATTGATAACCTAGGGGGAATGAGGTGACATTGAAACATAAATGTTCGTGCAAAGTACAAGAACGTAAACATTTACGCAAACCAATTAAAGTAAATAGTTACACAAACATAAAATGTATACATTTACACAGTCAATTCTTATGTTATCGGCGATGCGCTGCTCCATGAGAATGCATATGATATCGCCACACATAACCTGAGATAATTGTTTCCCTTCACCAAACATGAATGATCTGCAACATTATTATAATAACATATCAACTGGTACGCAAACATTTTATAAAAAAACTTTTTTTTTTTTGGGAAAACTTGTCAGTAAGTTAACATTTGTTTACCTAGGCCCCTCTTTGGAGAATATCATTTGCACCTTCTCCTAATCATCGCCATCAGGCATTAAACCGACTGTCTTCTCATTTTGAGAAGGCATTTTCGCATTGTCCTCATATATGTTTTGCGGTGGGAGGTCATCGACATTGATTACGTTGGGTTTTTCAATTTGTTTCCCCTTCTCTTTTGTTTTCGAGTATACAAAATCACTCTTTTTTTTCTTTGGTTACCTTTCCTTTTTCTTGACTCACCCAACCACGGAGTTAATTTTTGGCGTTGCCCCTTCATGTAACGTGGTCATCAGGACTAGTGATGGAGCAGCGGGGGTAGCTGTCGGATGATCTGTCGGCATGACCATTAACAGTGGCTCAACGTCAATCACTTGTAGAGTAGTAGATGTGTGTTTTTTTTTCGTTTCTAAGTGGAGCTTTAATTTTGCCTCAAGTTCTTGCATTTATTTATGTAGCACCACGCCCATTTTTGTGTTGCATTTGACAATCTCTTTCTTCTCGTCCTGCAATATCTTGTTGATTTGTTTTGCTCTTTCAAACTCAAGAGCAAGATCTTTATACTTCTTCTTTATCTCTTCATCATTAACAACATTTGTTGCTTTAACGTTTTAATCGTTTGTTTGAATGACTCTCCCTCCCCGCAATCTCGTCACATCTTCCCCTAAGCTCAACTTTCTCTACATCAATAGGGGCTCTCGATATTTCTGCGTGACGTCATGCACACTGATTTTCGTCAAGATGTCTGTCATTTCCCCAACAGCTTTGACTAATAGTGCAGATAGATCGGAGACTAATCAGCGTGCATGACGTCACGCAGAAATATCTAGAGCCCCCTATCGTTGTAGAGAACGTTGAGTTTAGGGGGAGATGTGACTCGCTCACTAAGGAGGTTGAGTCGTTGAAACAAACAATTGAAACATTGAAGCAGTAAATACTATTAAAGATGAAGAGATAAAGAAGAAGCTCTACTAAGTTTAAATGAGCAAAACAAATTAACAAGATGTTGCAGGACAAGAAGAAATAGATTGCTGAATGTAACATATTACATGAAGGGGCAACGACAAAAGTTAGCTCCTTGGTTGGGTTAGTCAAGAAAAAAGAGAGGCAATCAAAGAAAAAGTGGAGTGATTTTGTATACCCGAAAACAAAAGGGAAAGAGAAATAAATTGAAAAACCCGATGTAATCAATGTGGATGACCTCCCACCGCAGAACATATATGAGGACAATGCAAAAATACCATCTTGAAATAAGGAGACAGTCGGTATGATACTTGGTGACGATGATTGGGAGAAGGTGCATATGATATTCTCCAAAGAGGGGCCCAGGTAAATAAATGTTAACTCACTGAAAAGTTTTCCAAAAAAAAATTCATAAAATGTTTGTATACCAGTTGATATGTTATTATAATAATGTGGCAGATCATTCATGCTTTATGGAGAGAAATAATTATCCTAGGTTACGTGTGGCGATATCATATGCATTCTCATGGAGAAGCGCATCGCCGATAACGTAAGAATTGACTGCATAAGTGGTTACGTTTTATGTTTGTGTAACTGTTTACATTAATTAATTTGCGTAAATATTTATGTTCTTGTGGTTTGCGTGAACATTTACATTTCAATTTCTCCTCCTTTCACCCAAGTTATCGATTTATTTGGAGAATTGCTGGAGGAGGAAACGAAAGAACTCAATTTGATATGGGGAGCGCAATCAATCAGGCTGTTGGACGAAGCAAAATTCACAATAACGTGCAAATGGGTTAGACACATTGCTTGGTCATCTATTTTTTTTCACCTTCGATACACAGAAAACGCAAAACGTGATAGACTGTTATTAGAGAAAACAATGAGAACCTCCTGAAGGAGTTGTATGACACGGTTGATAGTGCATTCGCCTATAAATATTGGTACATTATCTTTATGATGAACACTCATGGACGGCATGCGTTACTACATCATTAGACTGTGATGGTGCTAGACATACCCAGGAAAAACGTGGACATTCTACAATTCCATCCGCTACAGGAAGAGCAAAACTGATTATTATTAAAGAAATACGCAGATAGTGGTATGAAAAAACCCTATCATAAGTTGTGTGTCTTCAAATACGCTATGTTTTATTTGTTTAACTTAAATTGTAAACAAAAGAAATTTGTTGAGTAACATATCAATGCCCGTATACAGACTGAGTGAGGCGATGCACAAATCGAACAATGTCCAGATTTTTTGCAATAGAGGGGGCGTAAGTGAACACATTCAAAACTTGTGCATCGCGTACCATGAAAATATATGATTTTCATCTGTTTACCCCATGTAAGGCTGATTGTGGCATTTTTGTCATGTATATCATGCAACAATATGCTCAGAATGAGGAGGTCGCGAAATAGTTGTCGGTGGTCGATCTACAAGGTGTTCGCAAAGCAGTAATCCATGCTTTCTTGAACCATCCACACTACAGCTGGTCCCCCGCCGATTGCGATGATAACAAAAATACCTAGCCTGATGCAAATACATCCCAGTTTGAAGAAAATGTAGATCTGTGAAACAAAAACAATCTAACTTGTAAATATTTTTTTACATCATTCATTGTTTTGCATGCTATAGAATGTTGAAAATCAAAATGTGTGGTTTAACATTCACGTATATTCTTGATGTCTGCTGAGTGATGATCTTTTGGAACACGTTAATGCCTTGACATGTATATTGCTTTAACATTCACGTAAAGGTGTAATACTTTAACATTCACGTATTAAAAAAAAGGTAGTAGTACACAAAAAGGTTTTTTATTGTGTTGAGTGTGGTATTAACGTTAACTCAACATGTGCTTTAACATTCGACATAATTTCGGGGGGTGATGAGATTAACAAGTGTTTTCCTTTAACATACATGTATTTGGGGGGTAACTGGTTTTGAAAACATTATTCATGCAATTTAAAAATATTTTTGTTATTGTGTTGGAACATTAACATTAACAATTTTTTTGGTTGTTATAATTAAGGGTAAGGTAGTATTTTCAAAACCAATAATAGGGTTAAAATGTAATTTCACATCAAATTAACTTCCAACCGGCATTTTTGCACGATATTTTGATCAGAGATTCTGCATAGGCCAATAGGTTATTATTGCTTGTAATGATGGTTATGACGTGATCGGCAGCATCATCCTCTTATTTGTAATATTTATTTGGTGATTTATTGTGTTTATCTTTCTTTTAGTGTTTGCATGCGACACAGGGGGAGTGGAGAAGAATGTCAAGCAATGACTTTAACGTTTTCAAAGAAGACGTCTGCAAATGGGAAAAACAGGCGGATCATCTATGCAGCATGGTTGGTGAGATGAAAAGTTGAATTGGGAATGCCTAGTGGGTGTTCTCGAATATGAACGAAGAGAACCGATATCTCAAAGAGAAGAATGACCGTCTCCGCAAACGGGTGGCATCACTTGAACACGAGTAGAGTGCTTCGACCAGAAATTGTACTTGGTAATCTGCATCCTGTCCGAAGCGAATCGTCGGTCAATAACAACTGATAAGTTGTTGGCCTCGGAGGTCCGTTTTTGTGCGAATACTATAGTTATGCGCCTTAGTACCGACAATGGGTTGTATTTTGGGTACATAGGCTTTTTTGGCGTTTTGATTGGGTTGAAGAAATTACCAATTGGAGCATTTTGATGGTGCAATTTTTGACATTAACGTTAACTCAATGTGCTTTATACTGAAACGTGCTTTGGGGGGAGGGGGATTTGCTAAAGATAAGCAGGTGCTTTTTGGTGGGTTTGCTTTAACATTGATGTATTTAGGGGTTCTTGACTTTGAAAACAATATTCATTTGCTTTAATTTTGTTTTTGTTTTTTGGTGTTACTATTAACTTAAACTGTTTTGTGGTAATTAATGGACTTACAAGTGTTAATTTTAACATTAGATTGCTTTTGGTGGGTATGCCTGGTTTTGCTTTAACGTTAATGTAATAATTGCGTGGTCCATCAACATTGATTCTATTAACGTTAATGTGCATTATATGTTTTAACATTCGAAGTGTTACACAAAAAAAACCATTTTTACTTTGATTGTTGTGCTTACAATATTCATTTGCTTTAAATTTGTTTTTTGTTTTTTTGGTGTTAATGTTAACTTAAATTGTTTTGTGGTAATGAATAGATTTACAAGTGTTAGCTTTAATCATTGGATTGTTTTGTGTGGGTATGCCTGGTTTGCTTTAACGTTAATACAATGATTGCGTGGTTCCTTAACATTGATTTGTTAACGTTAACATACATTCTATATTTTACACATCCTAAATGTTACACATAAAAAAACTATTTTTGCTTTGATCATCGTGCTTAGCAAAACAACTTCAAAAAAAACAAAACACTTCATGAAAAAACATCCCCCGCAGAAAAAATGAGGTCCCCATATACATCAAACACAAATTGAATGCACCAACCTACATACAAAAGATGATCGCTACTTCAAATTGCAACAATGTAGGTCTTCCTGTTGTAATGCCCGTATCTTTTACATCAACCACATCTTATTTGTGCGATCTCACCTCTTGATGAAATGCGTTTCTTTCTCGGCCGACTAGGTTATTTTTTTGTGATTGGGGTATGATCACAGCTTCCGATGCATTCCATTCAAGCTTCTTGAGCGAGAACACGCCATACATATCTTCCGAATAGGCCATCTTGTAATATTACACCGAAAAGTATGCCTCAATGAATAAATATATGTTTTGGGCATTTTTTCGTATCGTCGCGCAAGTATGAACGCACAGGAATCTGTTCCCATGCCAGCTGAAATAGGTACACTTTTTTTTCTCCACGTCAACCAACACAGATGAGTTCGAGTGCATTTCATAAACGCTCTTATCGCACTCGACAACATTCTACGTTCATCCATCATTAATCATTCACGCAAGCATTTGATCCCGCACTAGGCATAGGAAACCCGTAATCAATAACGATTCAACGCGTTTGACTGACAACTGGTTCATTAACTTGCATGTAATCTTGTTGACCATCAATATGATGGGCAGGTGACGATAATCACGAATCCATGCGTTGAACGACTCTGATAGGTTGGACGACATCTCCCCATAACTTTTGCCTTTGAAAAACATGTTACGGAAGTTATCGAACGGGACATCTTCAAGAAAATTTTCTACACGTCCCATGCCTTCTTCTCTTAATTCTATCATCAGCTAGTAATATTTGTCGAGCGTTGTAGCATACACCATAATCGAATATTTGTACACGAGTTTCTCCTTAAACACCTGTTTCATTCCTACTAGTTTGTCCCGCAGGTTGTTCTTCAGGTGGTTCAAACAATAGGAGTGAAAGCAATCTGAGAACATCCTTCAAACGCCTTTAAGAATACATCTTTGTCGATGAGAAATGAACGTTAACACATGTTCATTCACTACAAATTTGATAAATTTGTCATGAACCACTACCAGTTGTCATCGTTCTCCATATCAATGACTGTAAATGCTTCCGGGAACAAACCTAGTAGCGTTGAAAAATGCGAGACACTATATTTAAAAACAAACCAGGTCGGCGTACGAAAATGCGTAACGCTACATTGAAAAACAAAAATAAACAGATTAATAATTTACCATTGTTTCCATCATTTGTATTGGCCCCCAACAAACACCCCTTGTACCAACACCCCTAAGAAAGGTCCCATCAAGGAACAACATCGGCTTGCAATATTTGAATACTTGTGTAGTTGCATTGAACGATACAAAAAGTCTCTTGAAATAACCCGTTTCTTTGTCATAATCGAACACCAAATGACTACCTGGGTTCGTCTGCATGCATGCATCCAAATACCAACGCAATCGATCGTAAAACGACTCATGATTGCCATACAAATTATCCCGGGCTTTCTCGACTCCGTTCCATGCAATGTGATATGAAATCTCAATTCCGTAATCATTCTCAAAGGTATGAACAACGTCAATCAATCGAGTGGTTGGAGTATTCCGAACTAATTCTAACAAACATGACTTGACAACACTAGAATTCTTTTTCTTATTCCTCGTTATCCTATAAGCAGTGCCACAACAACGATTTCTCTCCAACTCCCAAATATGAAGAAAAAAAATTTGTTTCGTTCATCTAATCTACCATGCACTTTCCATACACATTATCTTTCTTCCTTGAGTGAATATTCAACTGTTACTCTCTTCTTATCATTCTTTACGAACTAAAAAGTAAACCCAACTTGTACAACATATTTCCTTAGTACTTCTTTGAATTCTAGTATTTTACCCTTAAAAATCTGCTCGACTTCTTTAATTCCTTCAACCTAGTGATGGTATAGTAATACATTTTTAGGCAATGGGCAAAAAATTGCCAACAAGTCATCATCCCCATTCATGTCGCCTATGCCCCCCCTTGGTCCCCTTGGATATTCAATAAGCATTATGTGCCCGCTACCATTTGATACACTTCTGTTGTCGCACGTCTTTATCTCCGACCCCACATATTCAAGTTTCATAGCGCATGCAAGACTAACCATCAACTTTAAGTCATTCTGACACGTTATTAGACACCTATCATGCCTTGGTATCGAGTAAAACATCTGGAACAAATCATCTCTCAACACGACCCACCTCGATAGCAAATTTTGAATTAACAACTCATGCATGAAATCATCATTGACTTTAACGCCTAACGAGTAATCATCAAATTTGCACATCAAAATTATACGCATCACCACATCCCCCCCCCCCCCTCCCCAGTAAATTTGCAAAATGAGAAAATGCACCAGATGAATGAAAAAAACTATTTAAAAATATCGAGTGTTTGCGTTAACGTTAACATGAATCATTATTAATAAAAAACTTGTGTATGTACGTTAACTTATAACATATCTCATAACGCGTAAAACCCAATTGCAAAAACTTGTATGTGTTAACGTTTACGTGCGCTACAAAACCCAATTCTGTGTGAAACAAATCCAGTTCGAAAAAAAAATAAAAAAATAAAAAAAAAAATAACTGGATGCATTAACGTTAATGTTGTTGAAAAAAATGAAACTATCATCGCTGCATCGTGTGTTAATATTTACGTGAATCGTTATTAATCAAAAACTTGTGTATGGACATTGACGTACAACACATCCCATAACACGCGAACCCCAGCTGCAAAAAAGATATATGTGTTAACGTTTACATGTACTGCAAATCCAATTCTGTATGATGCAATAAAAAGTGTGGATGCATTAATGCTAACGTTAAAACTTTGTTGATAATGAAACTATCATCATTGTTAAGCATTTGTGTGTTAACGTTAAAAATTGTTTGTCCTTTATCACTCGAAAAGCAATTGTGTGTTAACGTTAACATATACACACATTACATAATACGCAGCAAATCGATTGCAAACATGCAAGCATTAATGTTAATGGACTTTCTCCCCCCAATCTCTACTACTGGGGCCTATTTACACATCGACGTATGCATGAAAACGTTAATGTACCTATGTTAACACTTCGAAATTTACCCCCATACATGTTAAACTTTGAAAAGAACTAATAAAACATCTGAAAATATCTTTTGTTTAGATTCACATCGTTTTTGTGTCATCATACGCATTTAAATACGTGTATAAACGTTAACGCATTGTTACTATCCAACTGAAGAATAGGGAGTTCATTTGACCACGAAGCTCAAAATCATGGAACTTGAAAACATGATCGCACACGACGAAAAATGAATGAAACTCTCATTAATCGCGATTAAAATAATTTTTCATTGAATACAATCGACCAACCTGATCTTCTTCTCGTCGTGTACCGCTCTCCGATTGTCGTAGCTACGTATCGCCGTCGCCTCAGCTTCTTCCCCTCGTACCAGCTGATAAAATAGCTTTACAATGCCTACAATTTGAATGGAATATTTTTGAAAATTCCCGCCCTATGTAAGGAATGTCGTACGTTTATATTGAATCTGCTTAAAAATCTTATTTTGTCGCTATCATAACCGTTTTCCTCAGTCCAGTTGGCCTGTCGGTCTTTGCAAGGTTATAATTGTCCTTCCTAGAGTACCTTTGAACTGCTGGAGGACCAAAAACTATTCTCTCTGTACGAAAAGGTCTGAGCCCTAACCCAATGTAAGACCCTAATTTTCGAATACGCATAATTTTAGTTGCATTCTAGAACATTTAAAAATAATAATAACGGGATAAATTGTGTCAAATCATACTTATTTTAAAAAATTTAGAGGTCAATTAGCAATTTTAAGAATATTAATTTTAGATTTTGGGTTTAAATAATAACTTAAAGATAATTGAGGGGAGTTAGTGTAATAAAAATAATATATATATATATACCCATGCACACAACCTAAAAAGAAGGAAAAAAAATAGAAAACGAGAGAGTGGGTTGGCGGTGTGTCCATCCGGTCGGCGTGGGTGTGTGCGTTCAGCCGGCGACTGCATGGGGGTGTGTGTGTGTTCTAATCGTCGACGATGTGTGTGTGTGTGTTGTTGATCAGTCGACGGTGATCGTGCATCTGTGTGTGTGGCGTCATCGTTCGCTCCGGTGGTGCGGGATCGTTGTTGTTCGTCACCGTCATTCGGTTAGTGTGTGTGTATAGCCGTGTGCATGTGTGTATATTGTCGTATGTGTGTTCTGTTCTGTTTTGTCCATTGTGTGTGTGTGTGTGTGTACTGCCCGTTTGTCCGACGGTTTATGCTCGTGTCGCTGTTCGTCGTTGTGTGTGTTCTGTTCGTTGGTGTGTGTGCTCTGTTCATCAACGTGTGTGTGTGTGGTTGTCACTGTTTCATCGCCGGTGTGAGTGTGTGTGTGTGTGTTCTGTTCACCGGCGATGTGCATGTGATCGTCGTCGTTCGTCCATCATGTGTGATCGTTGTCGTTTGGTCGGTGATTGTAGGTGTGCGTAGTCGTCAATTTCATGTGTGTAAGTGTAGTGGGCCGTCGCTCGTGGGCCTACTGTGTGTGTGTGTGTCCTGTCGTACAGACACCGATGTGTGTGTGTGTATGTGTGATCGGCCGGCGGTGGGGTGTGTGAGAGTGGCGTCGGCGGCTGAAACCAAAACTGAAACAGAAAAGGAAGAAGAAGAAGAAGAAGAAGAAGAAGAAGAAAAAAAAGAGAAAAACAAAAATACATAACACAAGAATAAAACCCAAAAACCAAAAACCCATCTCTCGGCCGGCGGGAAAATCGGAACAGGTAAAATTTCAGTTGATTATTATTTTCGTCAAATTAAATTATTAACAGTAAATTTTTGTAATCGTGATAATAATTTTTGTAACTGTTAATTTTAATAATTTTGTACAGTGAATATTAATATAACGGAATGGGGTAAATAATAATTTTACATAATTAAATTTGGGGAATGAGAAATTATGCATTTTAGGGTCACGCATTGCATAGTAGGTTTATTTTAAATAAAATATTAATTTAGGCCCTATCACTGTTAGGTTCACAGGCGCTAGCATCCCGGTAGTTTTTTACGTCAGTATTTTTGCAGTGCGAAAATTGAGGCGAGTGTACTGTCTTCTATGTAAATTTACAAATTATATTTTTGTATAAATTGTGGAAAAAAAAGTGTTTATTAAAATTGGACGATTTTATAACTTAAGCGGATCAATTAGATTTTAAATGTGGAAATTGATTTTTGTCCGACTATGCCATAGTTGATCCCGTCAAGAGGGCACGTCCTGCGGGATGGTATTGACCTGTTAGGAGGGCACGTTCTATAGGTAGTTGATTATGTTGTGATATGTTATGACCTGGTAGGAGTGTCAGTCCTACAAATGGTTGATTATATTATGACCTGTCAGGAGGATTAGTCATGCAGATGGTTATTGATATTATGACCTGTCAGGAGGATTAGTCCTACAGGTAGTTGTTGATATTATGACCTATCAGGAGGATTAGTTCTGCAGGTGGATGGTGATATTATAACTTGTCAGGAGGATTAGTCCTGCATGTGGTTGTTGATATTATGACATATCAAGAGGATTAGACCTGCAGGTGGTTGATTGACCCGTCAAGAGTGCAAATCCTGCGGGTGGTACCCCTACCATTGGAGATAATAAATGGCCCTAGCACTAATAGTCATGTTAGTTGGCACAGTTGTACAGGTTACAGTACTGTCGTAACTTCTGATCGTGAGGTAAAAACGATCATATGGCTAGTAGAAGAGGATGTGTACATATTTTATTATATGATGAACTGCCTGAATTGATTGACTTATTTATATTATTTTAAATGGGTTGACTTTAAATATATTATTTTATGGCATTGGTGACAGTGGAAATTGATTTGCAGCCTGGTATGCGGTTATATGCTATTTTTTTTTTTTTTGAAACGTGGTATTTGACAATTGTGCTTGATCCATACAAAATGTTTTTATATTATGAAGACAGTACACAGGTAAAAAAATTTGGTTTCAGGGGCCGCAACTAGGAGTGGGTCCACTACTAGCACTAGGTAGAGTCCAGAGTTAGTGTCATTTTGGGAGTGGACCAGTCAGAGGCGAACTGTGGAAGATTCAGTATTTTGTGATTTTTGTTGTATATATTTGGGACGAGTGTATTCTCGTATTTGTGGAAATGAGTAAATAGATATTATGTTTGGAAAAAAATATTGATAGCGGTACGAGTGCGTCTGAATATGTATGTATGTATATATATATATATATATATATATATATATATATATATATATATATATATATTTGGTTGGTTGGTCATGAAGTGTTGAGTTGACGTCGCTCCCGGCCTCAGGCAGTGGGGGCCCAGGGTGGGGGTGTGACATTTGTGGTATTAGAGCCAGGTTATAGGTTCTATAGACGTGCTAGTTTGTCTAGCCAGTAGTAGATCATGAGATAGGGTGTCAATAGGTGGGTTCGGTACGTGAGTGATAGTTAGTGCATTACATTAGATAGTACATTGGCATCATGCATTGTTGTTTGTCTTGTTGGCCCTCCCTTAACATATAGTAAATTAGTAATAGATAAATAGGAGAGCCTGACCACTAGTTGAAGATGTAGCATTCTTTTCTTTGTCTCGTTTTCCGTTAACAGGAATAAATATAAAGGTCGTGATTAGTGGTGTGATGAAATTGTGATACTACTAGTTGATGGATTGGGTGGTGGTGTTGGTAGTGGTGATGGATGGATTACGATTGTGGGGGTGCTAGTGGTTCTAAATGTTAAATTATAACCGATAGGTAATCATATCCGTATTACTTGACATTGGGATTTACTGCCGATAATACTTAATATTTTAGTTGTAAATCAATAGAGTGACAGAGCACACTTAAGTTGGATTATTAGACAACACCTTACCTATATTATGGGACTACATAACACATTGCGCTACTATTTGAAATACATGGGTTCTATCATAGCAGGGTGTGCATAAAATTGCTTTCTAGGCAATACTAAGAAAACCTTATGATTTTATTGGAGGGGGAGTTCATATTATTGAAACAGGAGAAGATGATCGTTCGGTAGTATGAAATTAAATTCGATGCCATGTCCCGATTCGCTCCTGATTTGGTGAAAACCGAAGAAGCAATATGTAAATGATTCCAAAAAGGATTTGATTTAGAAATACGTTCTAGGTTAACGGGCAGGCAGGTCAAATGTTATGCGGAATTAGTAGAGAATGATGTGCGGGAAGCAACTGAGAACTGTGAGTCCGTGTTGATAGATAATGTGTATAAAGACAATCCACTTCGTATTGGGGATAGAGAATTTTCGGTGGATCTATTACCCCTGAGTATTCATGATCTTAATGTGATACTGGGTATGGATTGCTATCCGGCTATCATGCTACGATGGATTATTTTAAAAAGGAAGTTACTTTTCGGATCTTAGGCGAGTCAAAGTTTGTATTTTTGGGAGACGTAATCATTACCCCTGTCAGTTTGATTTCAATTCTAGAGGCTAGGAAATTATTAAAGAATGGATGTTAGGGATGCCTCGCGCATGTGGTTGATACAAGTCAGAATGGAGTTCAGGTGGCAAATATCCCAATAGTCAGGGATTTTCCCGATGTGTTTCCAGAAGAATTGCCAAGGCTGCCAGTGGATAGGAAAATTGAATTCACTATCGAGTTACTTCCAGGAACTGCTCCTATATCAATTCCATCCTAGCATATAGCGCCTACCGAGCTAAAGGAACTGAAGATTCAGTTGCAGGATCTGTGGGACCGCGGGTTTATCAGACCTAGTGTTTCTATATGGGGAGCCCTAGTGTTATTTGTGAAGAAGAATGATGGCATGCTGAGGATGTGTATTAATTGCAGGCAGTTTAATAAGGTGACGGTTAGTAATAAATACCCGTTACCTAGGCTTGATGATTTGTTCGACCAATTGCAGAAGGCTAGGGTGTTTTCCAAAATAGATCTTCGTTCGGGATATTATCAGCTAGAAGTCAGAGACAGTGATGTGTCGAAGACATCGTTTCGTACGAGGTATGGACATTATGAATTCTTAGTTATGCCATTCGGGTTGACGAATGCCTCTGCTGCCTTTATGGATTTGATGAATCAGATCTTTCAACCTTATTTAGATCAGTTTATTATCATGTTCATTGATGATATACTGATCTATTCCCAAAATAAAGAAGAACATGCAGAGCATCTCAAGATTGTGTTACAGACTTTGCGAGAAAAGCAGTTGTATGCAAAATTCAGTAAATGTGAGTTTTGGATGGATAGAGTTGTATTCTTGGAGCATGTTATCTCGGGAGATGGTATTCAAGTGGATCCAAAGAAAGTCGAAGCTGTGGTTCAATGGAAAAGGCCGAAAAGTGTGACCGAAGTTCAAAGTTTCTTGGGATTAGCGGGTTAT
Organism: Eucommia ulmoides; assembly: GCA_016647705.1. NCBI lineage: Eukaryota > Viridiplantae > Streptophyta > Magnoliopsida > Garryales > Eucommiaceae > Eucommia > Eucommia ulmoides. The sequence continues at coordinate 13,940,062 of CM028336.1, read as the reverse complement.
TATTGTTAGTTTGTCCATGGATTTTCTGTTATAGTAGCCCCGTTGACCCGATTGACTCGCAAGAAATCCAAATTCGAGTGGACTGACAAATGTGAGCGGAGTTTTCAAGAGTTAAAAAATAGACTGATATATGCGTCAATACTTTCCCTTCTGACTGAAGGTGGTGGATTTGTAATCTACAATGATGCTTCACACCAAGGGTTAGGATGTATGCTGATGCAACATGATCAACTGATTGCATATGCCTCCCGAAAATTAAAGAATCATGAGCGTAACTACCCGACGCATGATTTGGAATTGGCGGCGATTGTGTTTGCCTTGAAGATTTTGAGGCATTACATGTATGGTGAGACTTGTGAGATATACACTGACCACCAGAGTTTGAAATATTTGTTTACTCAGAAGGAGCTAAATTTGAGGCAAAGACGTTGGATAGAGTTGATCAAGGATTATGACTGCACTGTTTACTATCATCCTGGAAAGGCCAATGTTGTGGTAGATGCGCTGAGTCAAAAATCGGCAGGTTCGGTTGCACATATTCAAGTTGTTCATACTAATCTATACGCCGAATTGAGATCTTTGCGAATTCGGTTGGTGGTCGATCAGACGGCAGTATTACTTGCGACTTTAACTTCGAGACCGACATTGATCGACCGTATTATAGAAGTGTAGAAGTCTATGCCCAATTGGAGAAAATCCGAGATAAAGTGAAAAATGGTTGCAGAGTCGATTATTGTGTCAGGGATAATGATGAGGCTTTGATGGTAGAAAATAGACTGTGTGTGCCTAATGATGTCAATCTGAAGAATGATATCTTGGAGGAAATGCACAGCTCAGCAAATGCAATGCACCCAAGCAGTACCAAAATGTATCGGGATCTGCGAGAACTCTATTGGTGGAATAGAATAAAATGGGAAATTATTGAATTTGTTGCCAACTGTCTCGGTTGTCAGCAAGTCAAGATTGAGCACTAATGTCCAGGTAAATTATTGCAGTCTCTACCTATTACAGAGTGGAAATGAGAGCATATCACAATGAATTTCATTTCGGGATTTTCTCGTACCCAAAAAGGACATAATTCCATCTGGGTGATTGGTGATAGGCTTACTAAATCTACTTATTTTCTGGCCGTAAAGACGATGTACTCTCTTGATAAGTATGCCCAATTGTATATTGATGAGATTTTTCGGCTACATAGTGCACCGGTTTCTATAGTGTCGGATAGAGATCCGAGATTTACTTCGAAGTTAGTGCCAAGAGTGTCAGTCTTACAGGTGGTTGATTATATTATGACATGTCAAAAGGATTAGTCTTGCAAGTGGTTGTTGATATTATGACCTGTCAGGAGGATTAGTCCTGCAGGTGGTTGTTGATATTATGATCTGTCAGGAGGATTAATCCTGCAGATGGTTGTTGATATTATGACATGTCAAGATGATTAGACCTGCAGGTGGTTGATTGACCCGTCAGGAGTGCAAATCCTGCGGGTGGTACCCTTACCATTGGGGATAATAAATGGTCCTAGCATTGATAGTCACGTTAGTTGGTACAGTTGTACAGGTTACGGTACCGTTGTAACTCCCGATCGTAAGGTAAAAACGATCCTATGGCTAGTAGGAGAGGATGTGTGCGTATTTTATTATACGATGAACTGCCTAGATTGATGGACTTATATATATTATTTTAAATGGGTTGACATAAATATATTATTTTATGGCATTGGTGACAATGGAAATTGATTTGCAGCCTAGTACGCGGCTATATGCTATATATTTTTTTGAAACGTGGTATTTGACAATTGTGCTTGATCCATATAAAATGTTTTTATATTATGAATACAATACACCAATAAAAATATTTGGTTTCAGGTGCCGTAGCTAGGAGTGGGTCCACTACTGGCACTAGGTAGAGTCCGGAGGTAGTGTCATTTTGGGAGTGGGTCGGTCGAAGGCAAACCGTGGAAGGTTCAGTATTTTGTGATTTTTGTTGTATATATTTGGGGTGGTATGTTCCCATATTTGTGGAAATAAGTAAATAGATATTATTTTTGGAAAAAAATATTGATAGCGATACGTGTGCGTTTGAATATGTATATATATGTATGTATGTATGTATTTGGTTGGTTGGTCAGGAAGTGTCGAGTCGACGTCACTCCCGGCCTCGGGCAGTGGGGACAAGGGTGGGGGTGTGACACCCAACTATTCATTTGATTTTTTCTCTATATGATCTCTTGTTTTAGTGTTAAAAAATAAAACATTTTTTTTATGAAAAACCTAAATTATAGGTTATGTTTAGAATGGCCCCAACAATTTCAGTCCATTAAAACAAAACACTTTTTCGTTTTCTAATTTGAAGAGAATCCTCTTTTTTTTGTGATTGGGTGTATGTCATTGAAGTGGTTGTGGATTTTATTTTAGGGGCTCCCTTTGAATTAATGGGCTTTGATAAAATTAATTTTATTTGAAGGGGTAAAACTGTAGAATATGTGGACTTTGGGGGTCCAAAATAAACCTCCCTAAAAAAATAGCTAAAAATAATTATAGTAGAAATTAAAAAAAAAAACAAAAAAAAAACTTATAGTTAAAAAAAAATCAATTACAAAAAAATAATAAATTATTTTAAAAGTTTTTGATTAAAAAAAAATATAATTTCTCCATCGGAAATTAAAATTAGAGTATGCAAATCTAAAGGTTCGTGTAATGTTGGATCGTACGAATCTATAGTTTCATGCAAAATTGTATTTGGTAAAACTCCAAGTTCGTGTAACTTTAGATCATTCGAACATATAGGTTCGTGTAATTTCACAAGTAGTAACATTGTAAATCCGAACAAGAACTATGAGAAATTGAAAAGAAATGCGAAAAAACAAATGAATCTGGTACAAAAGGGTCATAAAAATATGTATTTACTAACATAAAAATGTAAACAAACTGATTTTTGGATTGAATTCCAGTGAAGAATTTCAAGAATGAGATAATTGGAGGAATGCAAATGGAGAACGAAAATGAAAAATGGGCATGGAGGAGACGGTTCCACTAAAGCAACATAAAAGAAAAAAATATTCATTCCAACAATGGGGTTCCATTAAAACAAAACAAAATAAAAGAAAGAAAAAGCAAAATTCCTTTAAAGCTTACCTTCCAACAATGGGATAACTGACTAATGTTGGTTAGGGAGGTGACTCTTTCCACAATATATACAATGGTAGCAATGGACGGATGTAATGATAATGGAAGGTGACGCTGGCGCCTTCAACCATGGCGGCTTAATCATAGAGAGGAAAGAACGGTACAAAAGGAAGAGAGGTAGTGTACATGTGATGTTTGATTAGTGTTTCTAGTTATCTGTTGCTACTTTCAATAAACTGGGATGTAAATTCTTTTTCTATTCTGAAGTATTCTTAAAATAGAAACATGTTTGGTGATAACCATTGTCCTGAAATTATTTCTTTTAATTTACGAGAATAAAAACAAGAAACATGTTTGTTTACAACATTTGTTCTTTTTTCCTCTTTAAATATATGGTGGTCGGCACGGTGGTGGTGGTGGTGGTCGGTAGGGAGGTGGTGGGTTGTTTTTTGGCTGGTGGGATGGTGGTGATAGGCAGATAGTGGTGGTGGGCGACGGGATGGTGGTCATCGGCGGGTTGTGGTGGTGGCCGATAGGGTGGTAGTCAGAATAGTTTTATGTGAAAAAATAAAAATCGATATTTTTTTTTTCTCAAATTCTTAAGGAAATACTCTAAAATTACTCCCAAAATTTTGAAAACAGAAACGTGTTTATCAAACACGTTTCTGTACACAATCCCAAAATTTTTGGAATGATAACAAAAAACAAGCAACAAAAAATAGTAACCAAATAGGGCCCTAGTAAACCCTAAACATCTAGACCTAATTGGTAATTTTGTATACGCGAAAAGATTTCTCCGTATAAAATTATCAAGAAATTACCAATGGCACCTTTTATATTTGAGACGATAATCACGGTAATCTTCTATCTTTTAACAAATATTAAGAATACCTCTTATCTTTTTTAATTGAAATACCTGACCTCCCAAATTGGAATTGGCCTAGTAATCTCATTCTTTAAATTCCAATTTTACTCTTGTAATACAAAATTTATGGTTGAAATTACCTAATTACCCTTATTTGTGACTTTCACCATTCTTTTTTTTTTTATTATTTTTATTTCTTTGATTTCTTTCTCTTTTATTTTCTCTTTCTTTATTTCTTTTTTTTTTTTTTTTTTCTCCCTTCTTCTCCATCCTCCCAACTCTATCTTCTCCGGCTCCTAGTTTCGTCATCATTGGCGACATTTTTGACACACACACTCTCCCCTGCCGAATTCCGACCCCCAAGCCCCTGCCACTTTGTTGGATCTACGCAGATTCAGTGAGGGCCTGAGCAGATTTGGCATGAATCTACACAAATCCACGCGCATATCTACATTCTCCTTATCAGATCTATGCATATTCGGTGAGGAGATCGTCGCATTGCACAGATCCTGCGACGACCACTGGATCTGCGCAGGGTTCAAGAGAGACATAGAGAGAGGAAGAAAAGAAGAAGACGATGGCAGGAGGTGGCAATGAGAAATTGGCAAGTGGGGTGGTGCGATAATAGTGGCTCAACTTGGCAAAGAGAGTATAAAATAAAAGAAAAAAGAAAAAAAAAAAGACAAAAAAAGGAAAAAAAAAACTTAATTATCTATAAGAGTAAAGATAAGAATTAATATATAATTGACTATTATATTTTTTTGACAAAAAGTTTTCTTGATATTTGACCACAAAAAATTATTGTTGCACCTGTATAAATATTGGGTACCACTGATAATTTCTCTAAGGTTGTGTTTGGATAAAGAATTTCTAGGAGAGATTTAATTTGGTTAGAGGATTTTGAAATTTTCTTTTGACAAATCTCTTGTTTGGATTTTATGAGGGAGGGATTTGTCAAATCCTTCAAACTTAAAAAAATGGTAGAAGAAGGGATTTTGAAATCTTTTTTTTTTTTTTTTTTTCAGGTGTCATTTGTAAAATCCGTCGAAGGAAGGATTTGTTGAATCGTAGGCCCTCGTTCGTCATCTCTTCTTCTTCGATTGTCGTTTGTTTCTTCCACGTTCGTCATCTGCAGGGTTTCGTCGCCGTGGTTGTCTCCTTCCCCTTCGTCGTTCTCCTTCTCCTTCTCTTTGATCTCGAATTCATTGGCATCTGATTTAGGGTTCGCGCGCAATCGATGGCTTGTTCCGAATCTTCTTGTTCTGATTTGAGACTCGCAATCTTCGATTTAGGGTTCCAATTTGAGATTCATTGATTTAAGGTTCCGATTTAAGATTCGTCGCAATTTCAATTTCTTCATCGATGATTGCGAATCTTCTTTTTCGTCGGTGGCTTTTCTTCGTCACAATTTCTTCGTCAATGATTGTCGTCTCTTCTTCTTCGGCGGTGTATTTTACTTGTCGCAATTTCTTTGTTCTTTGTTCGGTTCATTGGCTTTTTTTTTTTTGGGTTTGTTCAGTGGCTTTTGTTCTTCGACGGTGTTTTTCATTTTGTTTTGAATTGTTCTTCAAATTTGTTTTGAATTTTTCTGAATTGTTCTTCAAAATTGTTCTGATTTGTTCTTCAAATTTGTTCTGAATTGTTCTTTATCTAAATTGTTCTTCAGATTTGTTCTGAATTGTTCTTCAACTTTATTGCCCTTCGATGATTTCGGTGTATTTTATAAATGGTGTTAATTTATTAAATAAGAAAATTATAAAATTATATAATCAATTTTTTTAGTTAAAATAGTTATCCAAATAATAATTTGATAAATAATGGGATTTCGAAATTCCATCATTTATTAAATTTATCAAATCTCAACCTTAAAAAAAAAAAAAAACTCCAAACCACCCCCCTCCCCAAAAAAAAAATAAAAAATAAAAAATTAATTGGTATCCAATGAAAGAAGTGGGTATTAATTACTCCAACCCCCCCTCCCCCAAAAAAAAAAAAAAAAAAAAAAAAAAAAAAAAATTAATTGGTATCCAATGAAAGAAGTGGGTATTAATTTTCTCCGGTAACAATAAAGAAATACCCCCCTACACTGTTTTCCTTATTTCCTTCTGGGTTTTAACCCCCATCGTTTGAAAAGCATGACAAAGGGTGCTAAAGGCTGACCGTTACTGCTAATACACTGATATATAACTGAACCTTTAACTCGCTCAAAATGCTACCGATGTCCGTGACCGACGCGGATCGGCGGATAGATTTATGCTATAGCAAAGGAAACGGCCCTCACTGCTCAACTGCCCACCCACCGCCGTCTTCTACTTTACTGATTCCTGTAATTTCTCTCCAGTCCGTCCATTTTCATCTCGAACGACTACAGGAATCCGGTTATCGCCAATTTAAAGAGTGAATCTTTAGATCTGGCGGCTTGAATCAATTATCAGTAATAACTCCCAACCGCAAAAGTCCCACTTGTCCGATTTTAGTAGTATGCACGGCCTAAGTCGCCTCAGCAATGGCGGCAGTTCACAGTCCCCGCCTTCCTCCCCTCGGTTCCGTCACAATCGCAACAAAAACATCAGTGGCGGAGGCACTGTCAACGGAGGTTGTGGAAGCAATTTTCCGGGTGGAAGCTTGAAATTGCAGAATTGGCTGGAGAGATTGGCGTATGTGGTGATATTGACGGTGTATAGGCGGCGAGGGGTGCTATTGTTTGCTCCACTGTTGTATATATCGGGAATGTTGTTGTATATGGGTGCATTAGAGTCTACTGTTGTTAGCAAAGCTGGTATGGTGGGTCCACCGGGGATGGTTTATCGGAGTCCTCAGGTTTTCGAGAAATTCTGGCCGTTCATGGAGGCTGAAAGCAATACCAGCTTCAATGTGGTATTTAATTTCTCTATAATATTTTGTCACTCTCTTTTCATTCGCTTTTGTTTGACTAAATGAAAAGAAGAGGAAAAGCATTGTGAAGAAGAAAACGTGAACTCTTAAATTCTCATTTATTTGTTCACAATTATTGAAATGATCCAACAACAGTAGACTAACACTTCCTAAACAACAATAGACTAACTCTGAGCTGCCCAACATCTGTTCGTTGGTTTGCAAATTGAGTTGGTTGGTTAATTGGAAGAGAAGTACTCTATATTACCTCCCTCCAAATTAATGGGGAATCGACTATTAATTAGGATATAAGAGGCTGAAACTTGGCATGAAGCAAGGACCTAGTAAATATATCTGCTATTTGATCACGAGTAGAGTTGAAATGGATTTGTAGTTCCTGGGATTGAACTTTCTCTCCACTTGGATATGCTTAGTTTTTAAGTGAACTACACGATTGGAAGATAGAGTGCTAACATGTTTATTATCACAGTAGATGAGATGCAGTGTCGTAATGGGTTGCTTCAGGTCCTTTAGAAGCATACTCAACCAACTAATTTGTGTGGCGGCAAAAGCTAAGGCCATGTATTCTGTTTCAGTAGATGATATGGAGACAATGAACTATTTCTTTGCATACCAAGAGATAGGGGTGACTCCTAAACAGATACGAGACCCAGTAGTGGACCTCTCGTCGAACTGGTCTCCTGCTCAATCCGAGATAGTATAAGCTTTGAGATGGAGAGAACTAAAAAACCAATATCTTTTCCACTTTACAAGTACCTCAGGATTCTTTTAACAACATGTGTGTTGGTAGGGGTTTGCATAGACTGACAAATTGGATTCACAGAATTTGTAATTTAGGCTTGTCGATTGTGATACGTTGTAAAGAATCTACTAGAGTTCTGGAAAATGGAGGATCAGAAAAGGGTGCATGATATGGGTTCGGTTTGAATTAGAGAATAAGAGTGGAAGACGGTTTGTTGGTCCATACCAACCCTGTGTATCACATTACTAATGTATTTAGTTTGAGAAACAAGGGGGCCTACCCTATTTTGTCACCTCAATTTCCAGTGAAGTGAATTTAAATCCATGGAAAAGTCTGAGCTCATCTGAGTAAATAGTGATTGAAGAAACTGAATGTTAATACCAATCAACAGAATGTCATCAACATAAACCAATGCATTCGTACAGTGTTGAGCTGAGGTGTGAATGAATAAGGAGTAATCTGCTGAGTTGTAGGCATAATCCTGAGCACGAAACCCCCCCCCCAGAAAATTTAGAATGCGATGCTTTTGGTTCCTGATTTGAGTTCATAGAGAGCTTTATTGAGCTCGCACACATAATGATGGGAAGATGGGTCACTGTATACCCGAGGTTGTTCCATATGTATCTTATCTTCTAGATCATCATGAAAGAAATAATTAAACAAGTCTAGTTGTTTGAAAGGCCAGCCACAATGAGGAGCCAAGGAAAGTACAACCTTTACAGTTTGGTTGTTTTGCAACAAGATTGAACACTACTGTTTTCAATACCCTTAGTCTGGTGATACCTCTAGGCTACAAGCCTTGCTTGTGTCCAGAGATGGTGTCATCAGGATTTCTCTTCAGTTTGAACATCCATCTGTACACATAACACTCCTTTGTGAGGGGTGTGTGTGTGGGTGGGTGCAACTGCTTACTTGGGGAGGTAGTACATGTAAAAGAGACTGAATGCAACATGTTTATGAGATAAGTAGAAATAAGAAAGCATCAACCCAAAAGATGGAAGGAAGATGAGCTTGAGAAACAATAGTTCTAGTAGTTTTACTTAGATGCCAATGTTTTCTTTCAGCTATTCCATTTTGTTCAGATTTATAGCGCAAGATCTTTGGTGAAATATCATTATTTAGAAGATGACATTTAATTTGGCACTGTATTCTCCCCCATTATCACTTCTGTAGTTTTGCAACTTATAGTTTTTGGAAGATATTTTATTTTCAACCAAGCTTTGAAATTGTAAAGATTTGGAAAATGCTTCAGATTTATATCTCCCATGACACCCCCACCGAAATTTGAAGAATTCATCAACAAATAATATATAGAATCTGACAATACAAAAATGGTATTGGGGAAGGACCCTAGATGTCACTATGAACGGGAGCAAGAGGTACACATTACTCAGTGGAGGAGAAACTGGTTGCTTGTGAGACTTACTAACTTTGACAAGTTTCATAGCTAGGTAAAGGAAAAGAAGTATTGCTTTGGCAGTTGATTCAGAACTACCTGACCTGGGTGATCAAGTCTTTGGTGCACACAGTGACTGTAAGAAAAAAAAACTGAAAAGAAAAAAGAAAAAAAAAAATATACCCCTTAAAAAACACATGATAGCCTTTTCGTCAGTTTGGGTGAAAAATTTAAGAGAAGAACCTTTTAAAATCACATTCATACTCAAAGGGTTTAAACTGAAATGCAATAAAGTTATTGGATCACATAGAAATGTGTCAATACTTATAAGGTCTAAAATTGAATTTGCCCTAAAAGTTAAACCATAGAAATTGATGAGTGTAAAATTCGGTCATCCCAAAACTTCCCCTATGAAAGACCGCCACGTGTACAGAAGCCTCAAGTGGGGCCCAGTTGACCAAGGGCAATATTTGAAGACCCTATCGGTCAGAAGATCGGGCTCAGCTCTAATCGGCCATGACCGAGAAAAGGGCCACGGTTGTCGTCTGGATAGACTTCACCGGGCAACACCTTGGTGGGTTTTTGTGCAGGTACCAGCTCAGAGCTCTCCTCAGAATAGACAGACACCCATTCTGGACCGCAGGACTTTTCGGATTACATGACAAAAAAGAACAGATCTAGGACTTTCTCCACTCCTTCTCAGCACGAAAAAGACGCAAATACCCTGACTGGACCATACCGTTGTTGTTAACCAAAATTTGATATCAACAGAAATTAATAAGTTGCAGTAAAGTTATCAGTAAATAAAATATTTTTTAATTATAGCCCTAGAAAAATAGCTTAATAGCATTAACGGTTTCAACAAGTCATGAGTACTGTCTAATCATGACTATTTCTAAGCGAGTAAGAATTTAGACTAAAATCAGTTAATTGTAGAGATCATGAAGTTTGACCTCTTTTATCTCCATATTCATAGAGAGCTAATAGAATACCAAATATGGAAAATTGAACCTAAAGCTCTTTCCCACATATCAAAATCCCAATCAAGCAAAAAAAAACTTCACAAGTAAATTGTATAGAGAAATTACAGAAGAACGATTAAATCTGTTTCCATTGATCACCAAATAGAAGAACTAAAACCATGTAATTAAGTTCATTTACCAAGTGAGGTAGTTAGAAAATAGATAAGTTGCATTGTGAGCCCTTGTATTTTGTTTGTTCATTATAAAATTTAGGGGAGAGAGAGTTGTGAAAAGGTCACTTGGTCTAGTGGCACTGTAGATTTCCTCGTGAAACAGAAGGACTAAGCAATACTTTCAAAACTTAATTTGGCTGACGCCTGCAGCAATACTATTTCCCTAGAAAATCTTTCAAAACTTAATTTGGCCAACGCCTGCAGCAGTACTATTTTTTCTAAAAAATAAAACAAATATTATTTTGATCAAAAGCCAGACCGCGTAGAAAATCCTGATCAAGACTACAATGTAAATTCACATGGCGCCGTTGCTGGAGTCCATGTGGTTGGAGCCAAAGGTGCTTACTTAGAAATCATGTACAAAGTTGACAACCATTAGATCATAGACTAGAGAAATGCATAATACCAGAAACACCATCACATATTGGGATAATGATTATTCCCTCTTGTTGAGTGACCATACAATAGCCAATGTCATGGTCGCTCCCACGTTTAACGTCATTGTTAACAACATGATGAAGTAAAGCTAGCAGAGAGCAGCTTAGGATACCAAATTACATTTTAACTTTCAATGCAATTTAATGCTGATTGTTTTTTTCTGGCTAAAAATGTTAGCAATATTGCCAAAATTGCGATCGTTATCCCCACGAATGTTAGGTACACCTATAAAAGTAAGGTTTTCGCGATCATTTGTATTTCACCTTTCTCAGTTTCAGGTTGATCATCAGTCTCACTTGCTAGATTGTAGCATGGGAAACTGCGCCTTCACTCTATAGCCTGCATATATAGCAGTTAACACCAAGTCATCAACCAATTTAATACACAACTTTCGTTGGTTGGTCGCAAAATGGCACTTTCCGCACTCAAATGCAAATATAGACCAATTCCACAAATAATAATTTCTTAGTAATACTATTTCTCAAGATAAAATATACTTCGAACTTGAGATCATGAGCAGGGAAGAACTTAAAATCCATGGGAAGAAAGATGTGTTGAATCAGTTGATTAGGATGGATCCAAATTCCCATAATGACAAGCAAATACAGACTCAAGGTCACCAAATTTTGCAACACTAAAAAATGAACCTAACAATCTCCCCCTTTGGCAATATGCTGACAAAACATCTAATGCAGCACAAGTAAATCTAATCTACCCAGAAATCACCAAAGTATGTAGAAAAAATTACAAGTACTTAGACTTTTCCGCATACTAAAAATAGATCAACGATGCTTTCGGGGCTAGAATTTGTGAACCTGAAGCATTTGAACATACATATCGTAGTACAAAGATAGAGACAAATAAACCATAATGGTCAAGTGTATATCAACTTAAAACAATGACACCCCTAAGTCGATGCTTACCACCCACTTCATGAGAACTGAAATGGAGACTTAGGGAAACTCCTGCTTAGTCTTAGAACATAAATCTTACCATACCATTCATGTATGTCTCCCTCCAGCACACGAGTTTACCATGCTTGAGACACTTTGTCCTTTAACATAGCAAATATTCTCTCCTTGTGATATCATCGTCCAGACGTCTGGCAAATGAAGATTCTCACCTGGCTGAAAATTCTCTTTTGAAAAACCCTATTTATTTTTTTTTTTTTTGAAAAGTTTAGCTTTTAGAAACTCTATAGGGCGTGCAAGTGATGTAGTGCGTGTGCAATGCAAGCAATTACCTCTCCGGTCTTATGAATGAATCAACTAATAACTACATTATGCATGAAAATCTATGAAAGAACACTTACACTTTTAAAGTTGCACAACGGAAAGCAAATAAAGACTCAAGGTCAACGAATTGAGCTAACACTTAAAATATGGACGTAACATTTATTATAATATGATTTAATGGGTGGGCAGTTCAGTTCTAATGGTACTATGTTATAACCCAGGGTATTGAAATTCATTATGATAATTGTTTGATGGGTGGGGGAGCTGATGGTAGTCCTAATAGTTGGAACAAAGAATTTGTAGTATTGAAAATGATAAATTAGGATGCCGGAGTAGCTTTAGGATAGTAAGTGTTGGAGAGAATTTTTGTACTTATACCATAACAAGCCATCAGAAAATACTTATCTAAAATAGAGGGAATAATAGGCCTAACAGGGAATATCAAAACTAACTGCCAAAAGTTTTATGGTCAGATTATTATTAATTGCGATATATTAGAAGCATAAATTTATTATAACAAGCTGCTAAATCTGAACGTGGAAGAAGCTTAAACCTAAAAAACGAAGCTGAATGAGTCAAATAATATTGTTTACTATGTCCTGCATTAAGGTTCGGAGAATTGTCGAAATGTGTGCATGCCTATATTCCGCCTGCTCTAGCACCTGCTACAACGGCTCCTGGTGCAAGAACAAGCATCAGTGTAACTTGTAGAGCTTGTTATTTATAGAAAATGGAATTTCTTCAATCACTACCTGTTTAGTGTAGGAGTGCGTTTTTCTGTAGCTCCTGCTTCTCATCCAAGAGCTCACTAAATTATTTAAATTGAGTTTCTTTACTCTGCCTTGTTTTGTTGCTGATACGTATTGACATTGATTTCACTTTCAATGGATTCATGCAGCTGATGAATGTATGGGATCCTAAATTGCGTCAAGGTTGGAAGCCCCGTCTTGATGAAAGTATTTTTCAAGAAGGTTGGTTTTATTTGGTATTTATTTTAATTTTTTAATTTCAGATAAATGAATTTCACAAGATGGAGTTCTGCACCCATTACAAACTTAGGTGCAAAAAGATGCAATTTTTTAAATTTAACAAATTTAAAATCTTTTGAACCTGTTTAATTATGTATTTGATTTGATTTGGCTTCTAGTAGTTACATTTTGTTTTATTTCCTTGTTATTTAGTGTACTAGTGGTATGAGGATGCTTCTGAACTGATGCCAATGCCATGTTAGGGGCATCCTAGCCAGAATCATATAATTGTGTAGCCTTGTAGGTTGAGTAACCGTATACAGGTTGTTGCTAGATGCAAATGCTTACTTCTGATTCTTGAAAACATGCACGATCTAAATGGAGAAGCTTGTATATATTGGACATTTGTTTCTGTTTGGAGTCTTTGGACTTGACGGATATAACTGTCACTAAGGCCAAGGTTGGAAGCTCTGTGACTTCTCAATTTTAAAATCATTTTCATCTCTTTGTTGCCTTATTCTTTATAGGGATTCTTATTGGCAACTTTGATTGTCTAATTCAACTAATGTTGTTCGAAATATTGCTTCAAGTTTTCTATCATATTTGTCAATCATTTGAAAGAACAGAAATAATAGTGTAGATTCTTTGTTTTTACTAAGAAGTCAATTTTCATGAATCATTTTTTTTATCTTACATAATCATTTGTTTTTCTTAATTCTCTTTGTTCTTTAATGTTTTTCAGGGTTGCCAAAGTCTAATGGTTTCCTTATAATTGAAGCAAACGGTGGGTTGAACCAACAAAGATTATCGGTATGTTTAGTTTGAGGGAGTTGCTTCTTACTAATGTCCATGTGTCATTGGTATATTTAGTATGAGGGAGTCGCTTTTTACTAATGTCCGCTTGTCATTATCTGGTCCTGTGTTTTCGGTGAACTTGTTAATTATATGTATGCCTTAGTCCTAATTGCAATTGGCTCATCTCTGGCTTCAAACTCTACGACGTCCATGTGAGCCTGTTGATAGTACTGTTTTTGTGCTAGTACCTTGATGGTTCCTAATAGTCAAGGTCATGACAATCTGTTTCCAGGGCTTCACGTCGATTTGCATAATCTGGCATTCTATTTGAAAATAAACTAATTTCATGAACTTAGTACGTCTAAAATATGACTACTTGGTAATAGTCGGTTTAATGTAATTATACCATAAATTTGTTATTAAAAAAAACAGAAATAATAAATTTATATGAAATGCCGATAAAAATTAAATCCAAATCATTATTTTAAGATTATCAATATAAATGTTACCCTTCAAATTTTTAGATTTAATTGAAATTTAAATTTTTCATTCATGACCCAGTATATAACATTATCCTAACTTTATCAAATCATCACTTACTAAAAGAAGCATAGAACAGCAAACTCAATTCAAATAGGACAAAAAATAGAATGACAAACCATTTAATATACGACGAGAAAAAAAACTCAATCAAATTAAATATATTTTATAGGAGAACTAGTGACACTACAAAATATGATGATTGCAAATGGAGTTTCTCTCAGTGTCAATAATGTTTTCTTAAATTTTAAGTGGATGAGGATCACAGTTTGATGTTATAAAAATTCGGTATTTATTAGTTGAGGGTGTGTAGGTGTGATGTATGTGTGGGGGTGGGGAGGTCTCCTTATAATGCCTTAAGCTAACCCAAGTGACAACAGTAGACATGGGTTTGCTTGAGGAGTTATAATGGGTCTTGGTAACTGGGACCCCCTCATAATACATCATGAAAAATAACCCAAGTGGCACAAACGGACATTAATACCTTGAGGAGCCACAATGTAGTTTAGAGCCCATTGTTGACTACCCGGCCTATCCAACACTCATGCCTGATCTCAATTAATCACTTAACTGTTTTTAAATACGACTCTCAACCAACACGACAATCTTCATTCTCGCAACTGGTGCCATTCTCGTTCTACCAAGTTAATCGAGCTTGGCTAACATGTTAAGACCTTGGCATGGTCATGGCACGAAAGTCCACCAAAGTCCATGACTCGGTCTTGTTTCGTCTTCAAGGGGCAAAAAACCAACCCACCAGAGGAGCCCGACATTCTCATTGGAGGATGTTGGTCCCAGTACTCCTTGATTTGTTTCTCAAACTGTTAGAGGGTCACGTCTTTCTCCCAACTAGTATCAACCTCTGATGAGCCCCTCTACTGGATTAATGAATGGATCCTTTGATTCTTCTTGCTCATTTCTTCGATTTTTTGATTATGAATCTTTTCTACCTCCTTATCAGTTTGTTTTCAAATCACAGGCGGTGCTTGCCTTGCTTGTTTTCTGCCTAAGTTTAGTAGATCGTTGAAAGGTTTTAGAAAACTCACGTGGAAAGTAGGGTGAATCTTCATTCGATTCGACAACTTCAGTCTATAAGCAACATTTTCAATTTGATTGACCACTTCAACTGGTCCGTTGTACTTTAGTATCTCCCTAGGTGTACCATCTTGCTTATATTTTTCTAAATATGTGGAGTGATTTTCAATGTAACTTTAGCTCTAATCCTGGACTCTAACTCTCTGCAGTGTTGATCCACATACTTTTTCATTCTTTAAGTTGCTTTCGCCACTCTATCCTTTGGCTAATAGATAATCTCTTGTTTTGCTCGAGTAATTTGATAGACCGTAAGACAACTTCTTCCAGTACGCTAGATAGCTACTTCATTTGGGAGTAAGAGAATACTGTCCAACGCACCCCGGATTTTCCTCGAAAGCAGAGGAAAATGGAGATCGGAAAGAAGAGGAAACCAAAGTTTCTATTCCCCCCTCTCGAATTCCTCGAAAATCCGTTCATTTTAGAAAACATGTTTTTCAGGGGCTTTTCTAGGTGCCAGTTTTAAAAATGTTCCCTGGGCCGGGATTTATATGAAAAATGGAGTCGCAATCTAGCATAGGGTTAAATGGTGTGCTAGATCACCAAGATTTCAGAAATTCATTTTTACTTTGAAAATGGCCCAAGTTTTGAATACTCGGGGAAGGTGTTAGGCACCTTAAGACATTCGTCCCAAGATAGTACCTCAGTCTAAATGAATATTCACCTTTAAACATCATCCAATAAGTTTTCTTTGATTTGCTTTGACAAAAGAATTCCCCTTTTAAATCTTTTTTGTTCTTTTTTATGTATTTTTTACATGATATGACGGAAAGCAAGTAAATACTATACTAACTAGTCAGCGACAACCCAATAGCAGTATATAATAGACAGAAAAATAAAGGACCGAACCTTATAAAAAGGCTTCCTACATATCCCTGTTTTCACAGCACAAGGGAATTAGGTCAACATATAGTTCTAAACATGCAAACTATATAAAATGAAATATGCTTCTGTATTTTTTAACGATCGAACCTTATAAAAGTTGTCTACATATCCCAGTAAACACGGGGAATCAGGTTGGACTAAATTATTTAGATATGTGACCAAGTCCGTACGTGGGTTGCCTACATATCTCAGATCAATGAGAATCAGGTCATCACTTAGTTCGTTTAATGATGACTTTCATGTTCTTCTTGTTCTTGATGTTCTTGAATATTTATGACATAGCTTGATGATTTTGACATGTTTTCAGTGTATTTGTCTTGATTACTTGTTACACATACTATGTTCATGAAATTTAAGTATTTATACTACATTATCATGCTCTGTACAAACATAATATGCATATTTAAGTTAAGATTAAAAGGTGTTTCAAGAAGACATACCTACTTAGGGGAAGTAGTCTTCCCTAAGTGATTAACTTCCTTTCCTCAATCTTTTTTAGTTGTCCTTGATCGGTTGTTGTCAGATTCTCGAGTTCTTCCTCCAAGAACCTCAAGAACTTCCTCCAGGGTAGAATTTCAGTAGAATTTGGAGGTGTTATTGAAGAGAAAGCTTGGAAACCCTAGAAATCTGAGAGTGATATTCGAACCTAGAGAGAGAAGGTGTGGATCCAAGACCCCTTCCAAATGAAAATAGCCCCCCTATTTATAGGCTCAGGATGCCTGCGCATTCACCAATGGGTAGGCATACCCAGCCTGCTCCTTAGGTAGTGTTTGGTCTAGTGGTGATCCTCTCCTATCTTGATCTTGAATGGTTTAGAACGAATCTTGAAGATTTGGTAAGATTCTCTAAGATTTTTAAAAGATTTGGTAATGATTACTTGTCTTGGTTCAATGATTGGCAATGATTGCAAATCTTTTGCAATCATGAGCAATCATTAGTTATCATTACACAATCTTGGATATGATTGGTTGAACATGGGAGCATTTATGGCTTGAAGTGACATATCCGGTTTGGTTTATGGGCTCGACACCGGTTACTTTCACTCTTTCGGCTTGGTTGCCATTAATGCTTTCAAGGTTCTTTGAATGTGGTCTTGAGGTGTCACTTGGCATTTAATGCTTGATGGTGACCTTGATGTGATGGGGCTTGGATTTGGTTGGATTTGGATCGAACTAACTTAGTTTGTCTTGTAACTGGTAGTTACATTTTTTTTGGTTAACCCTAAGATATTTTGATGAAAATATCTAGGTTCTTTCAATCCACCCCATCCATGTCATTCCAAGCATTAAATGCTTGATGGGATGGACACTTAATGTCTACATTAAGTGTATGTAAGGTGGCAAACCGGATTGGTTCGGTTTTGATAACGGTTAGTCACTTTCTAAGTGACTTAGTTCATTTCTTAGATATTTTGTGTAGAGAATATCTTAGGGGCTTCTTGGTCATTTCAATGCTCATTTGTGAGTCATTTAAATGATGGGTTGGGCCCTTAATTCAATAGGCCTTGACGGTTTGTCAATATGACTTTGGTTTGGTTAATATCAAACCAAGTCCAAATCCTTAATTACTTTGGTAATTTTGGATTTGTCATGACAATTTCTTGGTTTGATCAAGACATTTAGCTTGATTTTTAGGATTTGATACCTTCAATGAAAAATTAGAGAAGCATTTTCGGTGTCAAGAAGACGAAACCGGTGGTAGTAATAGTTTTAGGGAAATGGGTACAAAGGTAATTGACGAAATTTCCTTAAGTTAAAGTGTAATAACTAATTTCATTCATATTAAAAGAGATTTCACGAAAAATCAACCTTTAATAATGTCATTTTAAATCTCTTTAGTTTTAAGAACTTTCGAGGTTGACCTGAAACTTTTACTTATATCGAATTCAGTCAAATTGACAATTTTATGCTTTCTTGTGTTTTTTGAGTTTTCGTAGTATTCAATGTAATCTAAAGCGGAAATTTGTTCCCTTTAAACATTAGTTTAAAGTTTATCCGAATTTGCGCTTTAGACTTCATACTTTTGCAAACTTAAATAGGTGGGGTCAAAATGGGGTGTCTACACTGTCCATTTGCAATCCCAAATGAACTCATCCCTATTGTTGATGGCTTGTGTAGGTTGGAACAAAACTCTGCACTATCCTGTATCTCGGCCCCATTTTTCTGACTTGTGCCACATAATGGCTTAAGTATTCTTTTAATAATTGGTTTATCCTCCCGGTTTATCCATCTGTCTGAGGATGATTTGCAATGAAAACTTTAGCTTCGTGCCCATGCTGAAAGTACACCAAGTTGGGTTTGAGGTTAGGTTATCATGGAGCAACACCGACGCACCATATGGAGCTTTTGAAGGGATCATATATCTAGAATCCAACAACTCGCCAATCTATTTCCTCATTCTGCCAATTCCTTTGGGAACATTCGGTAACGGGCTTGTGCAGGGGTCCTTGCATAAAGTTCAAGCCCACTCTTGTGATCGACAGCATATCTAGGAGGAAGGGTCTTTGGGAGTTCAGGAGGCTTCACGCTTTGAACTCTTTCAGGATGTCAACAATAACATCAAGTCCTTCTACCATTTTGTCGGGTTTGATCTCAATCTTGTGATCGACAGCATGTCTAGGAGGAAGGGTCTTTGGGAGTTCAGGAGGCTTCACGCTTTGAACTCTTTCAGGATGTCAACAATAACATCAAGTCCTTCTACCATTTTGTCGGGTTTGATCTCAATCAACGCAGCAATGCATGTGTTGAGGGTCAAAAAATAGTTGAGGGTATTTTTGTAATTAGAGGACGTTACACATAATAGATCTAGATAATGTGCTTTTGTAACTTCCCATTAATTACGTCATTAAATGTTATTAATAACATAATCTAGAAAGTTTTCAAATTTAGCCTAGTTCGAGGTCTAGTCAACCCAAAAGGTTGGTGACTTCTCTTATGCGTGAGTAGACGGGGGTGTGTCGTCGGCACGTCTCTACGGGCACCGTGTTCGATTCTCCATTCCACAATCTCCCGAAAATCCCGATATCAGTGTCTTTACCGTAGCCCTGCCATCTGAGGGGAGCGTAGGTGTTAGTGTCTTGCGTGCGGATTGAACTTCATATGACTTAGGGAAGCACATGTGGTAGTTTTCTCTCACATAGCTCCTTCAATTTGTGGTGCAACGACAATAACCGTTAAGTGCGTACATATTGGACTTCGTATGACTTATGGGAACACATGCAGTGATCTCTTGTGGACCATGTCGTGACGACGATGGATGTCCAATTCGATTTTCTGGTTGTTGGAAAGGTAGTCCGTTAAAGGATAACATTAAAATATTTAGTTAATGATATTATCAAAATAAATGGGTTCAAAAGAATAATTATCCTAAAGTAAAGGGATGCATGAAGTAGTTATTTAACCTTTAGGGTAGGTATTTAGTGTAAATATTAAATATGATAAATGCATAATTAATGTTATATTGATAAAAAGTTATTTACATAATAAATTTATATATTTCTATGTTTAGCATATATACTTCTATATTTAACATATGTACTTTACATAATATATACATACATACATACATACATACATAATGTTATATTTATAAAAAGGTATTTACATAATAAAGTTATATATTTTTATATTTAGCATATGTACTTTAACATATATATATATATATATATATATATGGAAAATAAGGTTTCACCTGCAAGTCGCTGAAAAGCGGAGCGATGCATAGAAACAACAGAGACGTGGTGCAGGAGGAGGGGCCTGGAAAATTCTGGCACAGCACTGGCGATATCACCGATAGAGCCAATGGGCAGCAGCGCCGACGGGCGGTTTTTAGCAAGACGGCGGCGAACTTTCGACGTCGGCGTAAGCGTTAGTGTCGGCGCCACTAGCAGACGCAACAACGGTGCGTGGTGTTGATGGAGACGCTACGCACTTCCTACGAACTTCTAGAGAAAGCGAGATTCCTGGTGAAGTTTTTGGTGCCGCTAATAGTGGGAACGTTGATTTGCTGTTCTGTAGGTCTTCGGTGAACTTATACACCGGCGAGATCGCTGGTGAAGTTTCTGACGCTGCCAACAATGGCGGCGTAGGCCACCGACAACCCAATGCGTGCGGCGGCAGCGGCTATGGTGTAGTCATGTGGCGCCTGTTGAGATGTAATTCCGGCACCTTACTTAATTAAGGCATTGAGTTTACGAATTACTTTTTTGGTCGCTTAATTTGTTACCTTCCATAGTATGTTTTCTCACCATGTCTCAAATCCGATTTCACTTGCAAAGTTGACAGCATACTAACTTTTCTTTTTCCATCTGTCGTAGAATGATCACGTTCCGTAGCATGACCGAATGTGGGGCCCTTCTCGTCTGTAGTTAGTAATCCCCCGAGGTAGGGCATTACTGCAACTTCGACCGCAACCAAAAACTCAATCCTTAAGATTACGTCAAAGTCATCCAAGGGCACTACCATTATGTTCGTCCTTACTTGCCATGATCCGATCTTTAGATCAACACATGCTAAGCCACTGATAGGCCGAGTTTTGAGTTCATTGCCTTGATTTTGCGCCCAACTTCAGGTTTCCAACTTCTCGATCAACAACTGTGACTGTGAGTTGCACCAGTATCAACCATGGCCATCACCTTACAACCGTTTATCCATGTCTTCACATACAATAGACTCTGTTGTTGTGAAGGGCTTTCTTGGCACGTAGGGCGCGAAAAATTTGTAGGGGATTGACTCGAGTTGGAGAATCATCACTTTCATCCTCAGAGTCCTCAACAACAATGACACTGGACTTCTTTTTTTTGGTATAATCCTTTATTTGATGGGGACCGTTGCACAAGAAGCAGTCCTGGATCTTGTTGTCTTTGAACTGAGACAGTCCATTACCCTTGTCTTGTTCTGGAAATCGTCCTACATCTCATTTTTCTTCTTCTTCTGCTCACAAATTTCTTCTTCCCATCTTGTGAATTGCCTTCTCCTTTTATCTTTCTTGTCGATAGAAACATTTCGACGATCACCACTATGTGGTGAGTTTTGAAGTCAAGTGGGATGTGTGCGACAACAATTTCAACAAGAAGTCACGAGCATCTTGCCGCCTTAATTCCGCTTGTGCAGATGGTTGTAACTGAAGGAAACAGATATTAAAATCATAAGATTTACACAACAAAATTTAAAAAAATTGAAATCACATTTAATATCATGTTCCTTAAGTTGGATTTACCCGTATCAACATAAAACAAATAAAATAGGAAATATTAAATCTAATTTAATTGATTACCTCTTTCGGTACTTCAACCTCGATGCCAATAGTTCCCGAGGCGTGATTTGAGAAGACAGTTCCTAGAGCGGCTAGATCTAATCTGGTTTCGGCAGCATTCTCCCGGAAACAACACAAGTATCTTGCCTCTAACAGTATTCACGCATAAATCGTAGTAGGGATAGTGATCTTTTGGTCTCTAAGAATCAAAATTCTAATTTCAAGATTCTAAGGTAGCTTCGATTTGATCTTATGTGATAGATAATGTTAAAGGGTATTTATGTCCTAGTATTATTTAGGTATCCTGTGTTGTTTAGGGTTTCTGTATTGTTACCCATTTCTATTATAAATAGAGGGAGAGGCTAACACAATTGTTAAGCCGTCTCATCTTTTCTTACTTTTTTTACTTCAACATGGTATCAGAGCTGGTTCGAATAGGTAATTAATTCCGATCAATATGTTCTATATACTTATTTTTCTCTATTCTTTCTCTTCAATTTTTTTCCACCTCTAACACACACACACACACACACAAAAAAAAAAAAAAAAAAAAAAAAAGGGTTTTTTTCCAACCCCCCACCTTTGCTCTCTACAGTAACAGGCCAAACCCTAGGCCAAACCACGATCAACTGCAACTACTGCAGCTTAGATTCCGGCTCGCGTATGGATCCAAACACAAAACTGTTGGAAGATTAGGGAGTACCATTGACAGATTCAATGCGATGTAAACATTTAGTTGGGAAGTTCAACTACCTGACAATTACAAGACCAGATATCTCATTTGTTATTAGTGCCGCCATTAACCAGTTGAGTAAACCTAATTTCTTTATTTCTTTTCCTTTTATTTTTGTTTTAATTTTTTTTCTTCGTATGGATTGTGTAAAAAAAGCCGAAAGAGGGGAATAAGAAAATAAAAAATAAAAATAAAGTAATGATTGAACAGACCTATAGAATTAGTGTCCCATAACCTGCTCGATACCATGTTAAAGTAAAACGAAAACACGACAAGAATGAGGAGGTATCACAATTGTGTTAGCCTCTCCCTCTATTTATAATAAAAATTAGGAAAGAATACAATAATCCTAAACAATGCAGGAAACCCTAAATAATAAAGAAATGACATAAATACCCTTTGACAGTAAGAAAGAACATCCAGAGGATTTAAATGATACTAGCTCTGTTTTTTCCAATTTTTCTCCTCTGTTAAAGATTGCCAATCTGTTTGAGCAAGTATATGAGACCCATCCTATTTTCCCTCTCTATTTCTCTCTATTTTTTTTCCTGTAGCAAAGATAGGCAGTCTGTGTTAATAACTTGGTATTGCCATCTTTAGTAAGTGGGCTCTTTGAGCATATGTGGATTATGATACGGTCATTGCGTATTCAATCAGACGATTAGAAAATATATGGTTTTAGAATATAACAACTCATTTTTGAGATCATATATGATTCAAATCTTTTAATGCAAAATGCTGATTTTATTGGAGCCACTAAATGTGTTTGGCATTAAAATGGTTTGACAGAGGATTGGTTCTCTTTGTTACAGATATGTGATGCAGTAGCGGTGGCAGGATTACTGAATGCTACACTTGTTATTCCAATATTTCATTTAAATAGCGTTTGGCAGGATTCCAGGTAACATTTCAATTAATGTCCCCCCAAATTTCATTGTTGCATCTTTATAATCTTCTCAAGTATTATCAGAATAGGTGTATATATGTTTTTCATATTTAGTGCTCAACTTTTTGCTGGTTTCATACCCTTCTATTTGTTTTCTTTTGAATCTTTACTGTTAAATAATTGCAAAATGTTGTTTGCGATTGCACCACGGACTAAATCTCAACCCAGCACTTACTTTCAAACAGGTCTTGTCAGATATTAAGATGATCATTGGATGGCTAACTTTGTGGTGCATTGGTGTACTTACGTTAGATAGTAGGATGATCATTGGATCTCTAACTTCGTGGTGCATTCTGCATTGGTGTACTTATGTTGGTCAGGCTGATAGAGTGCCACTGAATGCCCTACATGTGGCTTGAAGAGGGAATGAGGAGGAGGAAAACGAGGGGGGGGGGGGGGGGGGGGGGGGGAGTCATGAGTGCTGACATAGAATATATAGATATATGCATATGTACCCTAATTTTTTTCTCTCGTATTTTTTACACGAGAATCCTAATCAGTAATCAATGAGATGGACATTGCTCAGCAGAGTTATCTAGCATAACAGTTACTTGGCTGCCAGTTTGGAGCTTGGCTTAGTGAATTTGAGATTGTTATCGTGGTCGTTAAAGATGGGGTGGCCGAATTTGGTGCAAAAGGGAGGCAGAATCTGGACCTCTCATGTCAGGTAATTTTTTGATGTGACTTGACATAGACATGTGTACAGACACACACACAGAGGAAGAGGGAGGGAGGGAGCGATCTAATCTGGTGAATATAATCAGATGGATGAAATGAGGATCTTAGTGAAATATGAGAAAGTATCATTCATGGCTGTTGTTTCATTCTTTAGCGAAATGGATGGTGATCTTGTTTGCCACTCTATGCCCTTTCAATCTCGCTTTTCTTGAAGTTAGTGATCCTTCATTTCTGTTGATCTCTTACAACTTTTACGTGGTAAACATTGTACGGGACTTCCTTGATGAGTGTGCCTTGATCTCACTGTATCTCTACCCCAGTTACCCTCCTTTTAACAAGCCTCACATCATGAGGTAAGCATCTGCTGGCCAATCAAATTAGATTCTTTTATCTGCATTGTATTTTAGTCAGAAGACCTTTGTTATTTCTTTGATGTTTTATAGTGAAATGTTTCTCTTCGCTTTGTTGATGGTTTCTTTATTATGCAAAAAAATATTATTGATTATTCGTTCAACAAATCTACTGCCCAAGGTCCCGGGATATTTTATATACTTACATGTAAGTTTTCATTATTCTTAGTGATATAATCAATGTCACCCTTGAGATAAAACTATATCATGCCCGTCCTATTCAACAAGAATGACACCAAAAAGACAGATTGTGGAATTCATCATTCTTTTTAAATTGTCACAGCAAGTTTGGGGACATATTCGATGAGGAGTTTTTCATATATGCCCTTAGAAATCAAGTGAAGGTGGTCACAGAGCTTCCAGAAGATTTACTTCAGCAGTTTGACAACAACATAAGCAACATTGTCAATTTGAGAGTAAAAGCATGGTCAAGTCCAGCGTACTATCTTCAAAAGGTCTTCCCAAAACTGCTGGAGTTGGGGTATGAACTTTACGTTTTTAGAACCAGGAATTATACTTTCGTAAGAACAATATCTCTATGTTGTCTTTGAAATTTGATGTTTTGATATGTTTGGCATATGCAAACTGAATTTGATTTCACTCAACATGCAAATTTTAAAGATGGGAGTCAAGTGCAAGAGTTATGGTTCAGGTTTTGGTCTTTCCCATATCATATTTATTTAATTACTTATACATAAATTATTATTCCGCTAGTTAGGCAAGTTTCTTGAGATTTCGGTCTTATACATTGTGGAGTAACAAAATGAGGCCTTTAAACAGTCAAACTGAAACGAATTTTCTCATTGCACAAAACTTTAACTCAATTCTTCATCTGACATGAGCACAATGCCCTAACCTATAGAAGATTTTCTTTGTGTGTGTATTTTGGATTCAACATGGTTCAATTGTGTTGTTTTTCGCTCAAGTTCTGAAAGTGTTATGCTATTCAAGGAAATATATTAATTTTGAACATGCATGATTTAAGATTGACATATTGCCCACTTAAAAAGTGAGAATGAAAAGATTAAAAGAGACCTGCTGTTAAACGGTTTCGTACTTTAGCTGATATCTTTTTCCTTTTTTTCTGCTCCTTGAGTAATACAATCAATGATTGATTTACTGAAAAAAAAAAAAAAAATTGTTCTCAACTCCAGTTCTTGAGCAATTTGGTCTTTGAATGATATAGATATGATGGCATGCATTGTATCACATCTGGTATTTCTTATAACCTAAAAATGTTTTAAGTATATTTTAAAATTTGCTTCACTTTGCATCTTTTTTCATGTAATCGGAAAGAAAATGGTTTTTTGTTCACTCTTGCCACCTCTATTCTTTTCTTTTCCATCTGATTTCTTTTCTCTTTTTCCTTTCATTTTCTTATATTCGTTCTTATCTTTCTCTTTCATGGAGTGGACAGGTTTTTGATGCATATGATATTTGTGCGCAAGTTTGTATGTGAAGAACGAATTTAGTTTGTCATTATGTATATTGTGGCAATGGCAAAAATATGCTTTGCCTTGTAAGATTAAGTGGCAATGACCAGTTATGTTGTTTTGCTCTTGAATGAGTGGACTGTAAGGTGTGTGGAGCAAGTAATTTTTATTAAATGTTCATTCTATGCTTTTGTAACCTTTCTCTTGTTATAGACTAATAATATATAAAGTGGGGAATCACTAAATTGTTCTAATAAATTATGGTGCAGGGCTGTACGTATTGCACCTTTCTCTAACAGATTGGCCCATGCAGTACCTCCGAATCTCCAAGGGCTTCGATGCTTGGCCAATTTTGAAGCCCTTAGATTTTCGGAACCTATACGCATGCTTGCTGCAAAAATGGTTGATCGGATGGTTAAGAACAGCTCTCATAGCGCAGGAAAGTACGTTTCAGTGCATCTCCGGTTTGAAGAGGTACTAGTTTCGCTTCTGTATGTTAATCTGTTATTCACTTTCTTCTTGTCTCTTACATGAGCTTTAAGAGCATTCTCTCTTTTACAGGATATGGTTGCATTTTCATGCTGTATATATGATGGTGGTGAGGAAGAGAAGCATGAGATGGATATAGCACGTGAAAGAAGTTGGAGGGGAAAATTCCGTAGAAGGGGCAGAGTAATTAGACCAGGAGCAATTCGGATGGATGGAAAGTGCCCGCTAACGCCACTGGAGGTATACACCTTCTATAAGTTTTACTATGTGTTTTCCTCAACTACTTCTTTAGGTAAGCCCCATTGGATTTTCCAAATGCCCACTTGCACTCCAATTTCACCATTAGATTTTCTCACAAGAGTAGTATAATTGAGTCTCAGGCGACATATTCAGAGTGCCGATAGCATTTCTCCTGAAGTTACTCCAATTTTACTATATACTGTTCTCACAAGAATACAAACATAAAACGAAAAATTAACTAACTTATTTTCAAATAATACAAATTAAGATTTGTTAATAAAAAAAACTTTAAAAGAATATTATCAGTTAGTAAACAAATTTTTGACACAACAGAACATTTTTTCTCTGCTACTACGTGTTCACAAATCCATGGGAAGGCATTAGCCCTATTCCTATTGTTTACACAAGCCATGTTATAGCTCACAAACTATATCGAAGCCCTATTGGATTTGCCAAATGCACTGGCCGTGTGCTTGCCGTAGTGATGGCCCGTGGTGCCTGAGGTGGTGGTGCATGACACTGGTGATGGTGGCACGCGGCGACAAAGGTGGCAGCGATGTGCTGCGTGGCGGTGGTGAGGCGGTTCAATCTTTTTCTTGTGTGTTTTTCGCAGGTGGGACTGGTATTTTAGTTAGGGCATTGGACAATTGTTACATTTTTTTGGCCATTTCCTTTTTCTGTTACCTTCTACAACAGGCTCAAGTGATATGTGTCTATTTAGAATTTCATTAACTTCTTTTAGGCTCTGTTAACTCACCTAATTATGTTTGCCTTATGGCAACTCAGACAGCTAGAATCTGACTTCAATATTATTTGTTGGAACTCGAGATACGATTTTAGATATTTTGGCATATTTATGTGAATGAAAAAAGATAGACGGTTGCATTGCTCCTAGTATCTTATGCGTGGCATATGAGTTGCAAATGAAGATCATCTCAATGTTTTGAGGGAGTAGCATTAATCATTTTGTGATTGTGGAAGTTTTGGTAGAACTGCGCCTTATAATTTGTTAAATAGTATCATTTGGTGTTGTAGGTGGGAGTAATGCTAAGAGGTATGGGTTTCAAGAATAATACTTCAGTTTATGTTGCAGCTGGAAAAATATATAAAGCTGAGAAGTATATGGCTCCACTTAA
Organism: Eucommia ulmoides; assembly: GCA_016647705.1. NCBI lineage: Eukaryota > Viridiplantae > Streptophyta > Magnoliopsida > Garryales > Eucommiaceae > Eucommia > Eucommia ulmoides. Next base: position 13,912,570 of record CM028336.1, on the reverse strand, counting down.
ACAGATGTTTCCACTTTTAGAAACAAAGGATACACTAGCCTCTCCTGAAGAACTTGCTCCATTCAATGTATGTCATTAGTCTACAATATGCCTTGTTGAATTTCATGGGCTTATTTTCAATCCAAAAGAAAATTTCTGAGATACTTGCTTCTACATTCTAGGGGCACTCGTCTAGGTTGGCTGCTCTGGATTATACAGTTTGCCTTCACAGTGAAGTATTTGTTACAACTCAGGGTGGTAATTTTCCGCATTTCTTGGTGGGTCATAGACGCTACTTTAATGAGGGACACGCCAAGACGGTGAAGCCGGACAAGAGGAAATTAGCACTTTTATTTGGTAGCCCCCAAATCAGGTGACAATCTATCATTTGCTCGAAGTCTCATGCGTTTTTACAGTTTGCCCAACCTTTTAAAATTATAGAACCACAAACCTCTAAAAATGAACACAACATGGGCGCCATCCTCTTTCTGTATCATTCCAAAGTTCGATGATACTATTATTTCAGAGATAGACTCTCATAATTCATCACACTTTCTGTGAGAAATAGCTCTCTCTCTCTCTCTCTCTCTCTCTCTTCTTTTGTCGTTGATATGGCATATCTTTGTTGTTTGTTTAAACCCCGTATGTACATATTTGATGTATTGATGAAGGTAGAAGGTCTTTACTAATATTGTTTAAACCCCATATGTACATATTTGACGTAGTGATGAAGGTGGAAGGTCTTTACTAATATTGTCGAGACCTCTTGCGCTATAACTATTCTATTTCCCATGTTATACTTAAATAGTTTGTTCTACTGAGATATGGATGGGACAAAGTCCATATTAGTAGTACAAAATCGAGATTATGTATTAATCAGGAATTGGCATTATACTTTGAGATATCTCTCGTTTGTCATACAATCAAAATCTAAGTTGATATAGAGAAAGAAGGTCATGGGTTCATGTCACTGTTATATAAAGCAATTAAATTTACTATCTATTCGATATACTTATTCTCCGTTTGGTTGGGATGAATTACTACAAGAATAGAATCACATTCCAATGGTATTACCATTCCTATTTTTGGTACTTCATTGACTAATGACATTTTAATTCCTTTGAAATGGGATTACCTCATTTTGAAATAGGGGCTTGGCAGTCGTGATTACATTCCATATTGAAATGTAGATACAACTGAAATAACAGTCAAATCTACTCTTAAATTTTAAAATAATATTCAGTTATTATAATTTAAAATATATACATGCGTGTGCGCGCGTATATATATACACATACATGAATAATAATTATATTGTATTTTATATAATATAAATATTGTAATTTATATTATGTATTAAAATAATAAATACATAGAATATAAATAGATGCATGAACTCTCCTTCCTTTCTTCATACAATCCCTTATTGGGGCCATGATAATGCTAAAGCCTTTAATAAAGCGCCGATAGAAAGCGGCTAGTCCTTTGAAACTACGAACATCGGAAATGAATTTAGGTTTTGGCTATTTCCTAATAGCTTTGATCTTTTTAGGGTCAGCAGCAATAACATGAGCAGACACGATAAATCCTAAGAAAATTACTTGGTGCTACATAAAGGATTTTTTAGATTGGCATACAATTTCACTGTCCTAAGAGTCTCAAAATCCAAGCGTATATGGCTTATGTGCTCGTTCCTAGATGTATTGTAAATCAGGATGTCATCAATATATACCACCAAAAATTTCTCAATGAATGGTCGTAAAATCTCAGTCATGACTCTCATAAAGGTACTAGGTGCATTAGAGTGTCCGAATGGCATGACTAACCATTCATACAAGCCATCTTGGGTCTTAAGACAATCTTCCATTCGTCCCCAGGTTGGATTGGAATTTAATGGTACCCGCTACGCAAGTCGATCTTTGTATAACATTTGGACCTTGCTATCCAGTCTAGTAAGTCATTAAGTTTAGACATAGGAAATCGGTACTTGATTGTGATCCTATTAATGGCTTGACTATCGACATGCATTTTTTGAGAGCCATCCTTTTTGGAAGTCAACAAATCAGGAACTGCACAAGGGCTAAGGTTAAGTTGAATTCGACCTTTTGTGAGGAGTTCATATGCCTGCCTATTTATATTTTCCCGTTACTTGGGATTCAACCTATAATACAGGAAATTAGGCAATTTGGATCCTTGTACTATGTCGATGGCATGCTGAATGTCCCTCACAGTTGGTAATTATTTAGGAAGTTTTTCAGGTGTCGCGCCGCTAAACTCCCCTAATAATGTGGTGACCTCTTCTGGGAGATTGACATTTATCTCAGTAGGAAAGCAGATTTCTTATTTTTCCACTAATGCCAATAAGACACTTAAGTTCTCACTCTTATGCTCAAACATCTAACGAGATAGGATATGAAGTTCATTCTTATAGGTGGTTTGAGATGAAGGCTTAATCTGTGTTTGACCTTCTTTTGGATTGGGTTTGGCTAGCTTTAAAATGATTTTTTTCCAGCTTGTTGAAAGACGTAAGTATTGTCCTTACCAAAATTTTTGGCGTCCACATCATAGAGCCATGGACGACCTAAGAGAACATGAGCAACGTCCATAGGTAAAACATCACATGAAATATGTGTGGACTAGTCACCCATCTTGATTGGTACCAAACAACTCTCATAAACAAGTAAGGAGGTCTTATCTACCTAGGCAACCCTATAGGCGTGAGAATGTGGGTCGCTTTTGAGCTTTATCCTAGCAACAATGGACTTTGATGCAATATTCATTGAGTTTCCTCCATCAATAACCAACTTACAAACTCTATCCCCATACTTGACGTAAGTGTGAAAGATATTGCTATGTTTCCTGGCCTCATAATCTATAGGCATAGTAATAATACGCCTCATAACATTAAGATAAGCATTCCTAGACTTGTCCCCTAGTTCTTTTTCCTCTTCCGATGGTTCTAAAGGTTCCACTACTTGGTTAGTTTCTTCCTCATCTAGGGTTTCTACCTCTTCGACAACTATTGTCAGGGTTTTATGTGAGCAATGAGATGCAAAGTGACCTACACTATGACAATTGTGACATTCAATAGTGAGGAAATCCCTAGTCTTAGTCATACTAGGTCTCTGGTGAATACCCTGACTAGGGTTAAAGCTTGTCTAGAATGGGGTTGTAACTACTCTTGAGTGGTACTGTGACAAGTTGTGGATTGATTGGTCTCGCGTGATTTCTTAAAACGGCCAGATATAGATTGATATGATCCTTACATTTGAGAAATTACTCTTCTTTGATCGGGAAACCTAGAGAACCTCTATATTTTTAGAGGCTTATGATATGCCTCTTCTAATGATTCTAGCGAATGGAGAGAAACTTCTCTTTGAATATTAGGCCTTAACCCATTAATGAATTTGGTGACACGAATTCATGATTCCTCCTAAATATCCATCTCAACATTAGTTCCTAAAATCATACTACATAATCAGATATGCTACATGACAACTCTTATAGCATATCGAGAGATACTTTTATTTTAGCCTACATTTCAAGTCCTCCTAACGGGTGATAGGTGTCTCTCCTATTCGGTCCATGTTTCTTTGGACACCTTGCCAATGCCTCTTTGCAGACCCAATAAATTTCAATTTGGCAAATCTAACTAAACTCCACTCTATTTTCCCTTACTGGTAGTTTTTCCATGTGCCTAGTAGCCCTATGGTTAAAGTGTTGCTCAACTAGTTGAGTGACTTGTTAAGTGATTGGGCTACCTAACTCAATGCAGATCTCCTTATGAAATTCAGTTTCTTGCTCATAAGATGTCGGTATATAAATCATCTTGATTTTGGTTCACTTCCTCTCTAAGTGGTCAGCTGAAATTCGAAGGTGGTCTATTGAATTTTGAAGGTTGGCCACAACCTCTTGCATGGTTTGGACGTCTTGTCGAATGGAATTTTGGGGATTGTCCAGATCTCGAATAGTTGTGGAGTGGATTATAAAGTAATGATGATGTTAATGCCCCAAATATTCTTAATGGAAGTACTATAGTACTATATTATCGCAAAGGAAAATAATGCAATAGGGGGTGCTAATATGACAAGAAAAATAGAAATAATCTACTATTTTAATTTATAGTTTTTAATTAAAATGCAAAAAATGGAAATAAAAACAATAGTTTGTATGTGTGTGTGTATATTTTTAAGTATAGTAGGACGGATTTACAGATCGTGTCTGGGGCACGAAGCAATCGGTAGCCGCTACAGAGGGAGGCTAGAGCAGATTTGGGGTGCGGTGAAGCTCCAACGAGAGATGACAAAGGCTGAGAAAGACCTGACGAGGCCCGACGTCCGGTGAAGGCTGAATAGTGCCAGTGATGCCTAGAATCAGCACGACGAGGGCTGGAACATGCCTGAAGAAGTCTGGCTAGGCCTGTCGAGGTCTGACAAAGGCTGGCCAGAGCCTGTGAGGGCCCGTAGAGGTCCAGCGTGCCTGGATCCAACGCGGTGAAGGTCAAATTTGGGATAGTAGGGCTGGATCTAGATTGTTGGACTATTTCCACGGAATGTGACTGGGCTGATTGATGGTGGCTAGAGTTTTCTAATCTATGGTGGCTAGGGTTTTGGTTTGCATGCAAAGCATGAAAGATAAAAAGTGAGCTTTGAGTACCTTAATGGAGGTGGCCAATTGAAAAGAAAAATAATAATAAAAAGTCGATAGTTTTGCTCAAATAATTCAATAAGCAATCATCAATTAATGTTTCCCTTTCTATTACAATAAATCCTCATCATGTAGGCTTAGAATAACAAATAATAATGACTACTTAGCAAAATAGGAATGACAGCTACTTAACAAAAAAAGAATAACGGCTACTTAACAACTATGACAATAACGACTTCATTAACAACTATAATTAACTACTGTGGGAAGAGAGACACTAATGATTTTCCACCCCGCCGTATGTAAGTTTGAAGCGATGGCCTTATTTCTATTTTGTTAAGTAGCCATTATTGTTTTTTATTCTAGGCCTATATAACGAGGCTTTACTGTAATAGAAAGGGAACCCTTTAATTGATTGATTATTGAATTATGTGAGCAAAACTCTTTTTTTTAATTATTTTTTGCCGCCTTCATCACAATGGCATGAGGGTAATATTGTCTTCACAATAAGAATATGAAATTCTAACCATGTACCACATGCCGTGTTCAGCAATAAGCAGGTCCCTCTTGGCTGAAATTTTTAATTGAATTTTATGTGCCAACTTATTTGATTAAGAGAGAAATAAGACTTAACAAACTTGAAAAATGAGTGCTTAATCTAATCAGTTTTAGGTGCTGAATTAGGTTATCAAACTAGCCTTAAATGTTTTCTTTTTTTTGTGTTTCATATTTTTCCCTTTTCATTTTTTTTTTTCAAATTTCTAACCATGGGATGGACAACTTTCGATAGAATTGTTCTCTGACAAGCATTATTGATGAAAATGACTCATGCCCAAAGTCATGTTTATGCTTTGAAACATTTAAATTCCATTAAAGCATGTCTTATTAAGAAGTTCAGAATTCTTCATGTAAAATTAACATCCTTTCCTGTATACTAGAAGTTATCCTCATTTAAGTGCCCTGTTGTTCTAAATAAAGTGCCTGTATACTAGTAAGTTATCCTCATTTAAGTGCTCTATTAGTTCTCCTAATTTAAGTGCTCTGTTAGTTCTCATATAAATGCTCTATTAGTTCCACTGAGCTATTCTGGTTCCCTCATCAGTTATAGCCAGTGCTTAAATAAAACACTTGCAGTATACTAATAGGTCTTATTTTATTTTTTTGTTTTTTCAAATGTTGTACAGATGGGATAACTTCAAACGCCAATTGCAAGAAATGCTTCATCAGAGTGACGTGAAGGGAAATGAATTGAGAAAGCCCAGTGCCTCCCTCTATACTTATCCCATGCCAGATTGCATGTGTAAACCAGCAAATACTGCAAAGGATAATAATAGTAACACAGTCTAATTTAGTTGACGCTTATAATATAGAATTGCAAGTGTTGGAAGCTTTTTATACTTGTAATTTATAGCATAGCATTCAATTAAATTTCAAAATCTATTCTTTCTTTCTTTTTCATTAAGTAATAAGGAGGTTTGGTTCTTTGAAGTTCACCCACTCCATTGTAATGGTTTTTTGTGATGCTCAACATCTGTTGTAAACGACATGTTAACAATTTGTAAATGATATAAATCTTTAAATTGTTAATGATATCCTTTTTAGTGTGTTTTCCCTTGGAAAATCCTATGGTTTAGTTTTGTGCTTAAATATTGGTACTGATAAAGGAGAAGCTATTATGGTTGAATCAGTTGGTGAAATCATTTGGAAAGTTTGTTATTGGCTGATGCATTTCATTAAGTTGTGTAGTTATCAAATTAGTTGAATCTTGTAACTAAATGTAGTTGTAGCTTTCATGCATATTCTCTCTCTCTCTCTCTCTCTCTCTCTCTCTATATATATATATATATATAAACATCTATTGTGTATTGAATCAAATAACACAATAGATCAGAAAGTTATTACCTGAATATCTCTCTCTGCTTCCTTCTTCCTCATTTCCCTTTATATATGGTATCAGACGCTGGAGGCCAACGCCAAAAACTTTGATTCCTGCCATGGCAGCTACAACTTTACCTTCAAGTCTTACCTTCCAAGTTTCAAAGTTTAGTTCCTTAGGGCTCGTTTGGTAACCGTTTCGTGCCTATCTCATGCAGTGGGATAGTTACAATAAAACTTGACACAAACAACTAGATAGTTACAATAAAACTTGACACAAACAACTATGTTCTCTTGAAAAAGCAAATAGGACACCTTCTTGGATATGTGCATGAATCGATCCAATGCCCAGAAAATTCTTCTTACTCAGCAACAAATTCTTCATGGAATGCAGTTGATAGTCTTCTGGTAAGCTACCTCACTGCCACTCATTCCCTCAATTCTGTTTAGTGCTTTCGATTGTGAACATGCCCTTGAGATTTGGAGCACTCTTGCTGAACAATATGCATCCTTATCTGAGGCACAAGTCCATGACTAGAAATCCAAACTTGTCAATGTTGTCAAAGACAAGAACATGGAAGAATTTCTTCATGAAATTAAAGGAAATGCAAACAACTTGGCTGTTGTTGGTGATCCTATTAGAGAAAAAGATCTTGTGTTATATGTCCTAAATGGCATACTCCATGAATTCTCTGCTTTCTAATCATCTATTAGAAACATGTTAAATCCTATATAACCTTCAATGATTTGAGAGCTCAATTAAAATTCGAGGAGCATCGTCTCAATCAAGAATCTACTAAATTCAGGAGACTCATCTTTTGCTCTTCAATCCACAACCCAATAAATGCCAAACCAATACAAATCCAACAAAGGGAATTCTCATGCCAACTACAATTGTAAATTTCCAAAATTTTAACTCTAAAAAAGGCATGGAGGTGGCAAATTCCAGAGAGGCAGAGGTAAAGGAAAATCTCGTAATTCTGAACAATTTGGAAATGGAAGCAATGCGGGGGGCTGTCAAATCTGTGGAAGAAACAACTACACTGCTGTGAATTTTTTCTATAGGTGCAATTCTCAACAATCTCAAGGACAAAAGAACGGAATTAAAGGGGGACCACAGGCCTTTGCAGCAACTACTATGGCACCATCTGAACCTCAGAACTGAGTTTTTGGCAGTGGAGCCACCAACCATGATCTACACAACCTAAGTCTGGCTCAATCCTATCAAGGAGATGACTCAATCGCAGTTGGCAATGGCTCAAATCTTCAAATACAACACATTGGTGATGGTATTCTCCCTGCACACCTAAAATCCTTAACTCTTTCCAAAATACTTGTTCCTTTGATTTCACATAATCAATTGTCAGTCTCACAGTTTGCAATTGAAAACACTTGTATTTTAATTTTGATTCGAATGGTTTTTCAATTCAGGAGAATAGTTCAGGCAAAATCCTATACAAGGGCCCATGTAAAAATGGTCTTAACCCCTTCTTTCCTAATGCTATAAACTCTCATCTTTCGGCTCTTGTTTGTTCCAAGATTCCAGCCACATGTTTGGCACCAAAAACTTGGTCATCCTTCACCTCATAATTCTAAATCAAGTCGTCAAATGTTTCAAGCTTCTTACTAGAAGTATGCATCTGCCCATATGTCATCCCTGCAGAGTGAGCAAAGCTCGGAAGCAACCCTTTCCCATTTCTAGTACTACTGAATCCATACCCTTATCTTTGGTTCACAGTGACATTTGGGGTCCATCTCCCATAAAATCTTGTTCGGGTTTTCAACAATATACTTTTTGGTGATGAATTCTCTAGATTTTCTTGGGCTTATCCTATGCACTACAGGTCCGAATACTTTTCCAAATTCATTGAATTGAAAAATATGATTGAAAATCAATTTTCAACAAAATTATTTAAGTTGCAAACGTTCAGGTATGATAATAGTGGTGAATCTCTCTTTGATTCCTTTACAAATTACTTTATTGAGCATGGAATCACTCATCAAAGATTATGTCCTCCTACCTCTGAACAAAATGGCACTGTTGAGAGAAAACACAAGCATCTTGTTGAAACCATAAGAACCCTTTTATTCCAATCCACTCTTCCTTCTATATTTAGGGTAGAAACCCTTCTAATATCCACATTTTTTTCCAAATAGAATGCCCACTCCTATTCTCAATCATAAACACAAGCATCTTGTTGAAACCATAAGAACCCTTGATTCCAAATCTATATATTTTTTTTTTTTTTAATTTTTTAGGGTATCGCGGCATCTCCGAAGGATACACATGCTTTGATCCTAGAACTAACAAAATATACAGGTCTAGGCATGTTACTTTTGATGAGACTTGCTTCTCTTTTTGACTCATTCTAATTCTCACATCGTTCCTCCATCACAACCTGACTTACCCATTTCCTGTTTTCTTTTTCCATCTAACATTGTTTCCGCGGAGGTACCACAATCCAATTGTTCATCCTCTCCTAACATATGACAATGCATTGAAATGTAAGATTATGAGATTGACTATAGGCCACACACAAAAAGAGAATTAAAATTGGAAGAGCTCTTGAAAAAAAATAGGCAGTACGGCAACTTAAGATATTCGGGAGGCAAAGTGCAATTAGGAAAAGAAGGGGTCTAGTGTTTTTAACCATGGACTGTAATTATAAGAAAGGAATGATGAAAATGGATTCCTATCTCAAGAGATTTCGGCCAAATCATTTTGGTCACGTTCTCCCTCTCAATTCTCTCAGTTTCTTTGTCTGTGAGATCTGTTGTCCTTTTCTACACCAAGAATTTGAATCTTGGTGTCCCCTAAATTCAAATCAAAAGTGTCTTAGAGCCATGGAATTAGATCCAATCTTAGAAATCCCAAAACACTCTTTTATCTGAGTTTTTCTGTATGGATACTGTTAAAGGTGAGACATTTATGTCACTTCTAAGCGACTCAACCTCGTATAGCTATTATCGTTTGTGTTCAGATGCTCTCGAAAGAGACTTCTCAAATCACGCTTCTAGAACTACTAATTGTTAGCCTAGGCGGTTTCAATCATAGGATCTCTGAAATGTGGTTTCACTGATAACGTTTCATTTGACATTTTAACTCTATTCTTCAATTTTTTATTTTGTTTGTGTTTGTGATATTGTAATTTTTTAATCTTTTGCTGAGCACTTGATTATTATCATTTAACTCATCTTTAAATAGAAGTAGAAAAGATTTTAATATTTGTCCCATCAAATTCACCTATTTCTTGGATAGTATATTGGGCCACAATTGTCATCAGAGCTACTATTGCTTAATAGGCTTAAAATCCTAGCAAATCGATCATGGTAAATATTGTAAGATCTATCATTCTCGAAGGTCAATCTATGTATAGGCCTCATTTGTTTAATGGTAACAATTATGTGTTTGGGAAGACTTGAATGACAACTTTTCTTCAAGCTACAAATTATGAAGATTGGAAAGTTATTAAACATGGTCCACATATTCCAATTAAAATTGAACTAATGGTGTGCCTAGCAATAATTGTGAAGAGGAATTTGATGAAAAGGATATCAAGTTAGTTTCTATAAATGCCCAAGCTATTAGCCTTCTTTATTGTGTTTTAGATGTTCATGAATATAACAAAATTTCTTGATGCTCTTCGGCAAAAGTAATTTGGGACACTATTGAAATTACTCATGAAGGAACCAATCAAGTCAAGATCCAAGATCAATGCACTCATCCATAAATATGAGTTATTCAAGATAGAGGATGTTGAATCGATCATGGAGATGTATACTTGCTTTTTAAATATTTGTAATAGGATGAATGCACTCGGAAGGCCATACTCAATGTCCAAAAGTGTTAAAAAAATTCTTAGATATTTTTCCAAGGTGTGGGAACCAAAGGTGACTGTAATTTAAGAATCTAAGGATTTAAACAAATATACCATTGATGAACTCATTGGTAACTTAACTACACATGAGCTGTCTATTAATTTTTTTTAAGACAAGACTAGATCAAGTTGAGGGAAAGGAATGGCTTTGAAACTATTCGAGAAGATGATGTTGTTGATAAGAGCCTTGATAGCGATTATGAAAATGACATTGCTCTCAGGACAAGGAGATTTAACAAACTTGCATGAAAGACATTCAAACGTAAGAAATTCTTCAAAATCAACTTAGGTAAAGTTGAATGCTACGATTGCCACAAAATTGGTCACTACAAAACTGATTGTCCTCAACTCAGGTAAGAAAACCTCTCAAAAGAGTAAAAAGAAAACTTTTAAAGCTACTTGGGATGATTTTGACCCAAATAGTTCAGAAAGTGAAAGTAGCGGTGATGAAGCCAACCTACTTGAGCTAATAGAAAATAAAGATGAAGTAACTTCTATTTCAAATTCCGAAAGTTGTTCCATGGAAACGTATGATGAATTACTTGATATTTATGAATAATTGAAAGATGAATACAAAAAATATATTTAAAAAATAGTTACTCTTAAGAAAACAATATCTACTCTTTCAAATGACTTAGAAAAATCAAAATCTAAAATTATTTCTTTGAAACATGAAAATGAGTCTTTGAAAAGGAATGATCTTGAAAAGGAAAATGTTTCTTTTAAAAAATCAAGTAGATGATTTAACCAAAACAACCTACAAGTTTTCAAAGGGTGAAATCAATTTGAAACTTCTTTTAGGATGTCAAAATGGTGTTTTTGGTAAAGCGAGTTTTGGTTTTAATCAAAGCAAGAAACAAAATAAATTTAAAAAATATTTTCGAAAAACAAAAGTTTGTTAAATGTTTTTGTTGCAATAAAATTGGTCACACTATTGATGTTTGTATTGAAAAAGAAGTGAAAAAAATACTAATGTTAAAGTAAACAAATATTTGGGTATCAAAGGGAACTCTGATTCTGAAAACTAGCCCATCCGGACCTAAGTAAAATGGGTACCACTTTGAAATCATTTGAGATCCTCCTTACAGGTTAGTCTTAAATAAAAAATTAGCAGGGACAAATGGTTCCTAGTGTTTACGGCACATGACGGGTGATAAAGATGTTTTTTTGTCTTTGACACCTAAAGACGGAGGACATGTGATATTCAGTGACAACTTAAAGGGTAAAATAATTGATATTAGTAATATTGGTAAAGCTTCTACTATTACTGAAGACGTTTTACTTGTTAATGGTTTAAAAACATACTCTTTGAAGTATAAGTCAATTTTGAGATAAATGTTTTAGAGTTAGTTTTCTGAAAATCAATATGTCATCAAACGTAGTGATGATCACAAATTTTTACTCGGTGCATCTCGATTTAAATGTCTATACGTACTGTTTTGATGATTCATCTTCTCAAAAAATATTATTTGTTTAAATGCTTTAACTGAAAATAGTTGGTTATGGCATATACAGTTAGGACACATTAGCATGGAATTGATTTCAAACTTATCTAAGAATAATTTTTTATGTGGTTTGCCTAAGTCTAAATTTGTTATAGATAAAATATGTGATGCATGTCAACTTAGTAAACAAGTTAAGAGTTCTTTTAAAAAGAAAAGGTTTATATCTACTACTAAAACATTATAACTTTTACATCTTAATCTATTTGGTCTAAATCCCATTGCAAGTTTGGGTGGTATTATGTATTTGTTATGCTTGATAATTTTTCTCAATATACATAGGTTTTATTTCTTGCCAAGAAAAGTGACCTTGCGTATATTTTTGTTAAGTTTTGCAAATGTATTCAAAATGAGAAAGGTATTAGCATTAACAACGTTTGAAGTGACAGAAGAAGAGAATTCGAAATGACGAGATTAAAACATTCTATGACAATGAAGGTTACGGAAATAATTTTCAGTGCCAAGAACTCCACCGCAAAATCATGTTATAGAGAGAGAAAATCGCTATTTACAAAAAAATGACTCGAACTATGTTAAACAAGCATTCCTTAGCTCAATACTTTTCGGCTAAAGGAGAGAATACTACTTGGTATGTTTTGAATCGTGTTGCCATTCGTTGTAGTTTGAATAAATGCCATACGAATTGTGGAATGGTAAAACTACCATTATCTCTTATTTTAAAAAATTTGATTGTAAATGTTTCATTCTAAATGACAAAGTTAATCTTGCTAAGTTTGATGCTAAATTAGATGAAGGTATTTTTCTTGGTTAATCAACTTCTAGCAAAGCATATAGAGTTTATAACAAATGTACACTTGTAGTCAAAGAATCGATTAATATTGTTTGAAGAATCTAACCATTTTTCATCAAGATACGATTTGGAAGAAGAAAATGCAGGTTTGATGGAAAAATCAACGGAACAAATTGAAAACGCTGAAATGAATCCTGTTGAAAAAGATTCAGTTGAAGTACAACATCTAAGAACAATTTTCCAAAAGTTTTGAAAAATGTGAATAATCATCCTACCCAGCAAATCTTTGATTATATTGATCGAGGTGCAAGTACTAGATCTTCTTTATGAAATATTGCTAGTCATGTTGTTTTCTTATCTCAAATTGAACGCAAAAATATAAATGAAGCTTTTAACGATGAATTTTGGATCTTAATGATGCAAGAGGAATGAAATCAATTTGAGAGAAACAAAGTTTGGAATTAGTTCCAAGATTACTAGACCATCCCATTATTAGAACAAAATACATTTTTCGTAATAAAAATGATAAGTTGGGTGTTGTTATTAGAAATAAAATAAGATTGATAGCACAAGATTTGAATCATGAAGAGGATATAGATTATGATGAAATTTATACTCCAATAGCTAGACTAGAAGCTATTCATATGTTACTTGCTTTTGCGAGTGCTAAAAATTTTAAGATATTTCAAATGGATGTTAAAAGCGTATTTGAAAATGATTATATCTCTGAAGAAGTTTATGTTGAACAACCTCCCTTTTTTGAAAATGATTTTTTTTTTTTTCAAATCATATTTTCAAATTAACAAAAATAATTTATCGTCTCAAACAAGCACCTAGAGTTTGGTATGAGAGGTTAAATAGATATATTTTGGAAAAAGATTTTAAAAGAGTTTTAAGTGATATAACCTTGTTTATCAAACAAATTAAAACATAACATCTTATTACAAATATATGTTCATGATATCATATTCGGTGCTACTAATGAAATCTTGTGCTAAAAGTCTACTAAGCTTATGTAGGAGGAATTTGAGATAAGTGTGATGGGAGAATCAACTTTCCTCCTAGGGCTACAAATTAAGCAAACAAAATACAACATATTCCTCAATCAAGCGATGTACATTAAAGACTTACCAAAAAAATATAGCTTAGAGAACTCAAAGGTATATAACACATTGATGAGTACCTCAATAGAACTGGACACATACAAAAGCGATAAGAAGGTAAGTGAGAAAGAAGAGCGAGGTATGATTGGTAGTCTTCTTTATCTCATAGCTAGTAGACCCAATATGATATTTAGTGTAGGGGTGTTCAAAAAAACCGATGAACCAAAAAACTGAACCAAACCGATGAAAAAAAAACCGAAAAAAAACCAATCCGACAAAAAACCGGCCGGCACGGTTTTTTTGACACCGAAAACTGCAACCCCGGTTCAGGGAGCGGTTTTACATTTCGTGAACCGCGGTTTAAACCGCGCCGAACCGCGGTTACAAAACAATGTCGTTTTGCGTTTATATAAATATACAATCAAAAACCCTACTGATTCATTCCTTCCCATTTCGCCGCTGCCTCTTGCCTCACTCTCTCAAGGAGCGATCGCCTTCTTTGCTCTCCAAATCGTTCAAAATCAATCGCCTTCTCTTCTCTCCCCTAATCACAACCCTAAATCGCAACATTTTCTGCACCATCACAACCTTAATCAAACCGTCGCAGCCCTAATCGATCGTTCGCCATCACAGATTGTTCATCTTCACGCCAAAGTCCAGATCATTGCCAAAACGCAAATCATTGGCCATGCTCCACCGTTGCAGATCTTTGGCCATCCTCCGCCGTGTCGGAGATCGTCGTCGTCCACCATGGAAGATCCGTCGCAGATCGTTGTCCGCCGTCACATTTCTAGCCTTCATATCATTCAGGTGATCTTCTTTCCCAAAATCATTCGTTTTCGTTTCTGTTGGAGCAAATTTGTTCGTTGTTTTAGAGTTTCATATATGGATCTGTTCGTTTTAGTGTTTCGAATATGGATTTGTTCGTTTTTGTTCGTTTAGGGTTTCGATTTCGTTTTTGTTTTGTTGTTCTCCAGTCCAATACCAAAACCGCACTGACTGACATAAACCACAGGGACGGTTTTTTTCCCACATGGAAACCGAACCGTTAGGGAGCGGTTTCCAGTATGTAAAAACCGAGGACCTCAGTTCAGGGACTAAAAATTGGCGAAACCGCACCGAACCGAACCGTGAACACCCCTAATTTAGTGTTTGTCTATGTGCTCATTTTGTATCTTGTCATAAAGAATACCTACCAATTGGTCAATTGTGCGTTTTACCTTGTCACCGAGTTTATAGTTACAACCTGGGGGTTTTCTCAATGGTTAACCATTTGCAGTTCCCGGGTGGGTTTTTAATTTTAACCCCAGTGTATTCTTTTACTTTATCTTTTCCAAGAGAAGCCGGGTCACTAGGCCTTTAACCTTATAACAATTTCCAATGTTGTACACACTACGAAGTAGATTTAAGCGCAAAACACCACAAATATTGTAAGGCCCAATTTTCACATGTGCTTATTTTTAATTGCATTTTAGAATATTTAGAAAATAATAGAGTTGATTGTGTCATTTAAATTTCAGTTTAAAATTTTTAGGGGTCATTTTGGTATTGAAATTTAGTAAAAAAAAAAATACTTTGGGGGTCCATATGTAAAATTTAAATTGATAGTTAAAAATTTAGTGATTATTATGTTATTTGAAATATAATTTTAAACGTTTTGGGATATAATTAATATTTTTATTTTTTAAGTGGGTTTTTTGTGTGAATATATATATATATATATATATATATATATGGATAAGGAAAAAGAGAAATGAGGGAGTTTTGTTCTCTCTCTTTGCGTCTCTCTTCCCAAAACAACAAAATGAAAAAGGTATGCAACTATGCATTGATGTATATATATAAAGTAAATTGGAGAAGGGCTTGAGGGGGATCTCGATACATACATATATGTATACATATATATACATATATAAAATTAAATGTATACCTTGTTTAGTTAATAAATAGGTCTATATATATATATATGCGTGTATATACGCGAAAAATGTAGATATATATAATTAGTTATGAATAATTCAATTTAAAATAAATTACGATCTTTATTAAAATGATATTTTGATATTTTTAGTATATCGTTGACTAATAAGTAATATTAGCATTTGGTTAATATTTTTCTGCAAATCAAATTATTAATTTGAAATTTTTTGTAATGGTTGTTATAATATTTTTTGTACAGTTATTATTGATTTAAGAAAAATGAGGTTGCATCCGAAATTATATTTGAATTTGTATTTAATTTTGTAATAATTGTACTTATTGTTTATTATTGTAAAATTTATTCGATTAATTAATAATTATAATTATCGGCAGAGTTGGTTAAATTTCTCAAATTTATAGGTGTGAAAATATTTATTGTAGGTTTTACGTTTATTTCTCTTTAGGAAAAACTGAGTGGTGGCCTTAAAAACCTGAGTTGTTACAAGTGGTATCAGAGCTTAGGTTGTAGATTTTGTAGATTCGGAGAGTTTAGTGTTAGCAATGGACCATAGGATAGGTCATTAAGTTAAAAGATTGGTTTAAATGTGGATATACTGTCTTCTATATAAATTTTTAAATTATAATTTCATATTAAACTGTGAAAAGAAAAGGTTTACTAAAATAAATTCTTTTATAACGTTAAATGGATCAAGTAAATGGTTAACTATGGAAAGTTATTTTTATTATTATACTATTATGCCATAGTGTGATCCCGACAGTAGGGCATGTCTTGAGGGATGTTGTTGGTCTTAATAAGAGGGCATGTCCTGTCAGACACTGTCTTGTAACCTGACAGGAGGACAAATTCTGCAAGTGATTGATATAGATTGTGTTGTTGTTGACGATGATGATAATAATTATCAATATGATGTGGTGGTTTTTAGGACATGTTATTGAATATGGTATTGACAATATAATATGTTGGAGTTGAATATGTTGTTGGTTATGAGTATGATGTTGTGAGACCTAACAGGAGGGCAAGTCCTGTAGGTGATAAAAAAATAATTGTTGCTTTGACAGAAGTAGTTGAATATAAAATTGATTATGAATATATTATTAGACCTGACAGGAGGGTAAATCTTGCAGGTGATAAAGAATATGTTGTTAGTTATAAAGAATTCAATTTAAAATAAATTACGATCTTTATTAAAATGATATTTTGATATTTTAGTATATTGTTGACTAATAAGTAATATTAACATTTGGTTAATATTTTCTGTAGATCAAATTATTAATTTGAAATTTTTTGTAATGGTTGTTATAATATTTTTATACAATTATTATTGATTTAAGAAAAATGAGGTTGCGTCAGAAATTATATTTGGATTTGTATTTAATTTTTGTAATAATTGTACTCATTGTTTATTATTGTAAAATTTATTCAATTAATTAAAAATTATAATTATCAGCATAGTTGGTTAAATTTCTCATATTTATAGGTGTAAAAATATTTATTGTAGGTTTTAAGTTTATTTCTCTTTAGGAGAAACTAAGTGGCGGTCTTGGGAAACTGGGTCGTTTACAATTTTTTATACAACGTATTCCTAACTTACCCACCCTTGGCTCCCTTGTTGAGATAGTGACCTTTCGTGGCACTAGGTCTCCCTCTTGAAATGCCTTTGGTGAGACCCATTTGTTGCGGTAGCGTGCCATTTGTTGTTGATATATTGCTCTTATGATCGACGATTGGTCTCTTTTTTCCTCCATGAGATCCAGATTAAGCCTTAACTCAGTCTCGTTACTTTGTTCCGCGTAACCCTGAACCCTCAAGCTTGGAACTTGCAACTCTACTAGAACGACCGACTTTGATCCAAAGGTTAACGCATAGGGTATTTTCCCCACTGTTGTTCTCGTCGTGGTGTGATAGGCCCAAATAACTCCTGGGAGATCACCTACACTCCCTTGGATTTGTCGAGTCGTGTCTTAATCGTGGGGAAGATAGTGTGATTGGTTACATCTACTTGCCCATTAGTCTAGGGATGCCTAGGCGAAGAGAAATGGTTTCCGATTCCCAAGCTGGAACAAAATATTTTGAACAGGTTATTGTCGAACTGCTTTTTGTTATCAGCGACAATCGCCCTTAGGACCCCAAGCGACAGGCAAGGTTCTTCCATGCAAAATTATGGATCTTCTCCTTGATGATTGTGTTTAATGGCATTTCCTTTGCCCATTTAGTGAAGTAGCCGATTGCCACCAACATAAACTTTCGCTGACCTGTGCCTACAGGAAGGAGATCGACAATATCAATGCTTCACTGAGCAAAAGGCCATGGGATACTCATAGGTGTCTTCTCTGTTGGTGGTAACTACGGGTGTGAGGAAAATGTTTGGAACTTATCACAAGCTTGAATATAGATATGTGTATTGCCTACTAAAGTTGGCCAATAGTAACCATTTCAGATTACCTTTGATGTAAGAGATTGCCACCCAGCGTGGTTCTTGTACACACTCTCATGGATCTCCTTCAGGATGTATTGGGCTTTGTTTGGATGCCGACACTGAGAGTTCAGACCATGAAATGTCCTTCTATATAGGACTCCCCTCGACAGACAATATCTGGAGGCTCTGTACTTGAGTTTTCTTGCCTTTGCCTTATCATTCGGCGTGATCCCATGCTTGATATACCACCGTATCGAATTCATCCAAGAGAGAAAAATTTTCTAGTTGTTCGCTTGGTTGATCTGGTCTGTCTTGTCAATGTTGGGTATATCGAGTACCTCTATAGTGACTCGTTGGGGACCTTTTGATGGCACAACCAAAGTAGGTTTGCCAAGGCGTCAAAATAGAGATTTTTATCCCGAGGGACTTGGGTAATGTCCACAGTGGGCTATTCTTCCCAGAGATCCCTCACTTTATCCAGATACCTAATAATAGGTGAAATTTGCCTATATATTCCCAAGTTGATTTTGGTAGTTTTTGATTATTATTATAGCGTTTTAATATATTTTAATACATTTTTATTTATTTTATCATAAATCAGGTGTTTGGGGTAAAAAAGAATGAAAACGGTTTATAAGCGATCAAGTCAGTGGAAGAATGGTGGAGAAAAAGAGTAAAAAGATCAATATTCAGAACCTACATCCACCGCTGTAGCGATGAAGCCATCGCTGCAATGGTCAAAATGCAGAGAGTTGCTGAATTCTCCACCACTGCAACGGTGAAACCACAGGTGCAGCGGTCAAAATGTAGAGAGTTGCTAAACTTTCTGCTTGACCACCACTGCAGGGGTCATGCTCCACCTGGAATATATATTTTATGATATTTTCTAGGATATTTTGAATCCTATAAGATCACCCCTTTTTCCCACAACACTTATAACATTTTTTGGGAGGTCTTGAGAGCTCCAAGACTATTCAACCAAGAGAAGATCACAATTCCAATAAGAAGGAAACGATCTCGGAGCGGTTTTAGCATCGGTTCATTGAATAACGGCTAATCTTCTCGTTTCTCTCTTTATTTCTTAGTTTGGTTGATTTTTTTGAATATTTTAGCTTGTTTCTAGTTGAATATAGGGCTATAGCCATGTATAGCTAAACATATATTGTCTATGGCTTGATTGAATTCATGAAAACATTGTTCGTATAAATTGATGTTTCATTATCAGTTGTTCATGTTTATCCGATTATGTTTACCATTTTATTACAATCTTGATATGTTGGTTATGGTATTAGGGTTGATTTTCAGAATACGGGGTTTGACACTCGGGAGAGGTAATCCGAGATTCGGACTAAGGGGGATAATCTAATGACCTGGGAGGGCGTTAGAAAGTATGCACTCCATGAGGTTAGGGCGAGACTCATGTGACCAAGTGTCGTATAGACGCTCGAGGAGGACTTCAGCGTTGACGCGAAGTCACATATTCATTTATTTTACACTCGGGAGATGTAGTGAGTGAGATTTCGATACCGAGATTGTCGGATATGATGAATGCAGTTAATATAAACTAGGTTGAAACAAATACGTTTAAGTGGATGAAGTTAATCCCTAGGCAATTTTCTCCCATTAACGTCAATATTAGTATATTAGTTTAATTAACTTAGTTTAGTATATTATATTGACAAAAACTTAATTTGAGTTGCCTAGATAAAATTTGGTTATGACAATCGCGGTACTTAACAACAATTCTAATCCAATCCCTGTGGATATGATAACCCTACTCTTCCCATTATACTAAAACTTGACCCGTACACTTGCGGTGAAAGTGTCGACATAATATTCTGCTACCAAGTTTTTGGCGCCATTGCCAGGAATTGATATTTAGATTGTTGTTGATATAGTGAGTAAGTAACTTGATTTTAATTTAGGCATTTGTTGTGTTTATAATTTTTGTTTTTAGTTTTCTTTTTCTTGCAAGGTACCTGAAGATGTTAGATCAACAAGTGCTATTGCATTTCTTTCAACGAGATTCTGAGCCATTTTATTGTGCTTGGGATCGATATAAGGAGTTGCTCATCCGCTTCCCAAATCATCATTTCCTGAGGGAGTGTCAACTACTGAACTTCCTTGACGGGTTATTAGCTGCAATATGAATTTGGGTGGAAAGAGGAAACGGTACCACCTTTTTTGACTAACTAACCGCCGATGAAGCCTATTGGTTATTGGAAGACATGGCCAAGTTTGATTTTTGGAGTTGGAATTATTCAACAAGCTACTAACGCTTGAGGGATAGTTTCACCATTTCGGCGCCATGGATTAACACCCCGGACCAAAATGTGGAGTCTTCCCTCACTCTAGAGGAAATGTTTGCTAAATTCATAGGGGAGACTCAGGCTTTCTGGTGGGAGACGAATGACTTTCTCAATGAGTATGAGGTTCGTCTTGACACTATTGAGATGACCTGCGCTGAAATTGATGAGACCGTAAAGTCTCTTAAGACTCAAATCAGTTAGCCGATTTGCTTCATTGAGGCCGAGTCAAATGTGATGGCACTGAGATACACACAAGTCACATCCGAATGTGAAAGCCACCGCGAGGAACTAGAAACAAGCGGGAGGAACTTGGGTGCATTCAACGTTGATTATCCTACTGAGGAGAAAACCCAAGTATGGATTGGCAATGAAGAATCACATGTTAACAATTGTGATTTCCTCACCTCTTGAAATCCAAATATTGATGCCGCCTCCAATCGAAGACGATCACATCTACGAGGATCCGATGTGTCTTAATTGTCCTCTACTACTTTTTGCAATGTTCTTTCATGCCCACCAAGTACATAAGACGGTAAAGAGTATTGTTGAGCGCTCAAGCCAAGCAATTCCAAATCTTGCCAAGCTTGAGGGCGTTCAAAACCAAGACCCATATGTGGTGTTGTATGACACTTATTATGGGCGGAAGCCACTCTTTAACGTGCCCTTCTCTGTGTCAGACCGAGGACAATAAACTAAGCATTTCTTGGGAGACAACCCAAGTCTTAAATAAATTAGATCTATCACCGCTGACTTCACTCGGAGGCGAGATTGTCTCACCTCCCAGGTACGTGTTCTAAACCCCATTCGTCAATATAATGCATGCTAAATGTTGAGATCGATGATTGGGTTATTGTGAACACTGATCGTTTTAAGTTTGGGGGTGATGTTTAATATGTTTAATTGTTATTGTTGTGTAGTTTTATTTTATTGTATGCATGATTGTTTAGTGTAGTATGTTCTTGTTTGTTGTTGTTGTGTGCTGAGTTTTGCGTTCATCTAGGCCATTACCCGATAATGATATTATCCCCTGGTTGTTTTTCAAGGTCAAGGGTAATGCTCATTCATGTGTGTTCTGTGTACTCGACTTATCGTTTTGGTGAAAGCTATTGTGCATTCTAATTTGCACGAGCATGTAGACTCAATATATAGCTATTCAACTGATTTGAGGCCAATTATCCATTAGCCAAATTCATGAAAATTTAAGGGATTCTAAACTTGATTGGGGGAAACATGGGACGAAATCCTAGGCGAGGTAGTTCAGGAGACGTGATTTAGGTATTCATTTGATTTTCTTGAGCCTTTGAAGCTTACCATTCTATATGTTTATCCCTCGTTACCCTGTCGAAGCCTATAATGCCATTTCAATTCTGAACACATAACAAATACTCTGGCCGATTGAATTCTTCCCAAACCTATATCGCTGAACTGAAGGTATAATTTGAGTGAATCAAGTTAGCATTCGTGTATGCCACTTGAAGTGAGTGGTTGGGTTTCGGGTGAACTTTTAATTGGTTCGGTATTCGAGTACTCACTTGTCATTTTTCTTTCATTTTAACCACACCCATGAAATTATAATAATTGAATAAGTTTGGGGTTGTGGTACGATAAAAAAAAAAAGAAAAAAAAAAAAGAAAAAAAAGAACACAAACAAACAAACAAACTTATGTAAATATAGTTCAATTTCCATTTTTTTTTGACAAGTGAGTACGTCGGTCTTAAATGTATGTTTAGAGTTGTTTCAAATTTATCTATGGGGGTTCGAGTGTAATTATATGCCAAGCGTTGTACCTTGGGTATTGTTGAGTTAACGATGTTAACCTGTTTTATATTCCCAATATACCCTTGGCCATGTTCCAAACCGAACCAAGTCATTTTGATCTTTATGAACTGCTTAGCCTATATTAGTAGAGAGCAGAACCCAATCAGGCATATGAATATCCTAATCCTTTACGGTTTAAGTCGTGAGCTTCGTTGGTGGATAATCTAATCCGGTTGTTGGATAGTTATATTATTGAGTTTCGCACACATACGTTGAAAGGATCTAGAATGGCGTTTACCATTATTGAATGTCAAAATTCTAGAATATCACATGATGTGTTTTACTCCTGAACTCGATATGATTGGGGGTTGTTGAGGGAAAATGTTTTGGTCAATAGTTGAATTCAAAACTCGCATATTGTTATGTTTAGGTAGTTTGTGTTTTTATTCTTGTTTAGTTTTTGTGTTAGTTAATTTAGTTTTTTTTTTTTTTAATTTTAGTGTGAGTGTTTTGCTCGAGAACTAGCAAAATTCTAAGTTTGGGGGTATTTCATAGGTGGAATTTGCCTATATATTCCCAAGCCGATTTTGGTAATTTTCGAGTATTATTATAGTGTTTTAATATGTTTTAATACATTTTTATTTGTTTTGGCATAAATTAGGTGTTTGGGGTAAAAAGGGACGAAAATGGTTCATAAACGATCAAGTCGGTGGAAGAACGATGGAGAAAAAGAGCAAAAAGATCAATATTCAGAACCTACATCCACCGTTGCAGCGGTCAAAATGCAGAGAGTTGCTAAACTTTCTGCTTGACCACCGTTGTAGCGGTGAATCCACCACTGCAGCAATCATGCTCCACCTGGAATAGATATTTTAGGATATTTTCTAGGATATGTTGAATCCTATTAGATCACCCCTTTTGCCCACAACATTTGTAACCTTTTTTGGGAGGTCTTGAGAGTTCCAAGGCCATTTAAACAAGAGAAGATCACAATTTCAAGATGGAGAAAACGATCTTGGAACAATTTTAGCATCGGTTTTTCGGATAACGACTAGTCTATTTGTTTCTCTCTTTATTTCTTAGTTTGGTTGATAGTTTTGAATAGGTTTAGCTTATTTCTAGTTGAATATAGGGCTATGGCCATGTATAGCTAAACATATATTGTCTAGGTCTTCATTGACTTCATGAAAATATTGTTTGTATAAATTGATGTTTCGTTATCGGTTGTTCATGTTTATTCGATTGTGTTTATCGTTTGATTACAATATTGATTTACTTGTTATGGTATTAGGGTTGATTTTGAGAAGACAGGGTTTAACACTTGGGAGAGGTAACCCCGGATTCGTATTAGGGTTTAAACACAACGTGACAATCTAATGACCTGGGAGGGCGTTAGAAAGTATGCAATCTATGAGGTTGGGGCGAGACTCATGTGACCAAGTGTCGTATAGACGCTCGAGAGGGACCTTGGCCTTGACGCAAAGTCACATATTCATTCACTTTACACTTGGGAGAGGTAGTGAGTAAGATTTCGATACCGAGATTATCGAATAGGATGAATGCTGTTAATGTAAACTAGATTGAAACGAACACGTATAAGTGGATAAAGTTAATCTCTAGGAAATTTTCTCCCATTAATGTCAATATTAGTATATTAGTTTAATTTGTTTAATTAACTTAGTTTAGTATATTATATTAACAAAAACTTAATTTGAGTCACCCAGATAAAATTCAGTTATGACAATCGTGGTACTTAACTACAATTCTAATCCATTTCCTGTGGATACGACAACCCTACTATTCCCATTATACTAAAACGTAACTCGTACACTTGCGGTGAAATTAGCAACATAATATTCCTTTAGCACCTCATCATCGTGGTATCCTTGGCCTGATACTCTCCCTTTACCTCGTTGACCACCAACTAGAACTCACAGAACACTAAGAGGTTGATCGCCCCCATATACTTGGCTAGTTTGAGTCCAACAACCATTGCCTCGTACTCAGATTCGTTATTGGTGGCCTTGAAACCAAGCTTGAGAGAGTACTCAATCTCTTCCCTTGTGGGGGGTGATGAGGACCAATCTAGCCCTACTCCACTTCTGATTGGAGGACCCGTTGGTGTACAATTTCTACCCAACCCTGAAAGGGCCATTGCTCGGCCCCATTTTTTCACTTAAGGGTTTACCAATGGTATAATCTGGAGGGAAATTGGCACTGTGCTAGACCTAGAGGCCTTCCACGTTGCACTAGCCCTAGACGGCCTCCTTTAGACTAGGTAGAATTCCCGTTTCTGGTGGAGATTCTTTGGTGAACGAAAACTTAGCGATAAAGTCTGCCATGACCTGACCTTTGATGGTAATGCAAGAGCGGTAGTTGATATAAAATTTGCTGAGCTCAAACGAATACTTGATCAATCTCCCGAACGTATCCGGGGCATTAAGTATTGGCGAAATAGAAGCTCGGTTAACATAAAAATAGGGTGTGCTTGGAAGTACTACCTCATTTTCCTATATGTCACCAACAAGGCGAATGCTAACTTCTCCATTCTCGAGCACCGTGTTTCGGTATAGGTCAAAATCTGGCTATAGTAATAAACCAAGCTTTGCTCCCCTTTTAGTTCCTGAATTAGAGCAGCGCTCACCGTAGTTGGAGAGACTGTTAGTTAAATGAACAACTCTTCTTCGAGCACTGATATAGTCAACAAAGGCGCTGGCATAAGATAGAGTTTCAATTCTTGTAAAGAAGATTCACACTCCTCTATTCACTCCTAGGTTTTGATTTTCCCTATTGGGTACCATGAAGCCAATAAACTTACAAGAGGGCACTCTAAAGATATATTTGGAAGGGTTAAACTTCATTTTGTGCATCCAGAGAATGGGAAGCACCTTTGAAAGTACGCAATGTGTTGTTCTGTTATCAGGATCTTAACTAACATATCATCCACATAGACCTCCATGGACTTTCCGATCTTGAATTTGAACATTCTATTTACCAACCTATGGTAGGTTGCACCGCCATTCTTTAAACCAAATGGCATCACCTTGTAAAATTAAATAGCCTTATTTATTATAAAAGTTGTTTTTGGTCTATTTGGAGGATACATTAGGTTTTCATTATACCCAGAGAATGCATCTAGGAAACTCAGGAGCTCATACCCAGTGGTGGCATAGATCACCATGTTAATCCTCGTAAGGGGAGAAGAAATCCTTTGGGTATGTCTTGTTATAGTACTTGTAATCAACGCATATTCTCCACTTTACTCTCACCTTCTTGGCCAGTACCATGCTATCCAACCAATCTGAGAATATGATTACCTCGATCACCCTGGCATCTATTAGCTTATGGGCCTTTACTGCAATTATAACCTACTTTTTCAGGTGGAATTTTCTCATCTCTTAGTGAACCAGAGAGTGATTAGTGTTGATAAACAATATATGCATGGCCACCCTAGGATTGATCTTAGGTAGTTGAGAGAGTGACCATGCAAAGATGTCTTTATTCTTCTTCTAGAGATCTTTGAGGGCTTTTTGCACCTCCGGGGTCATCTTCATCCTGATCTTCACTATCCTAGTATCATCCTTGGGGTGGACCTGAATAGAGATGAGGTTTTTGTTAGGCATTGGGCACGTCCTTTCTCCCTCAAACCCTCCATGGGCAAGTTCCCCAACTCATCCGATAACGGGGCTAACTTGGGCACCCCATGTGATTACTATTCCGCCATCAATGGGGGGTCGCCTTCAACATTTCCATAAAACATTCCCAAGTAGCCGTATGGTTCCCCCTGACTACCTTGATCCTATTTTTGGTAGGGAACTTCATAGTCAGGTGGTAGTGGAGCATATTGCTTTAAGGGGGTGCATGGTGGGGCAGACGAGTATGGTATTGTATGCCGACATGTGGTTTACTGCTAAGAAGCGGAGCCACACTATGGTCCTTCTCAGTTTCTATCCTAGGGATATTAGGGGGTTAGTACATCTTGGAGGATGGACCATTTATTCTTCAAACCCCACGAGGGAAGAGGTCACTAGGAGAAGCTTTTCGAGATCGATCTTTATCTTGTCAAAGCATCTACTGAAAATGGACCCGGTAGTTGGAGATCACAACTATGATAACTAAGGCATCATTGTGAGAAATGTGAAGGCCTCTCAAATCCTCGTCGAAGAATGTGATCGTAGTGCTAAGAACTTTAGTCACCAGGACCCTACCCCCGTATTTCTTTGTCTTCTTTTTGGCGACCCATAGATGTTTTCTTCAGGCATCACTGGAGGTTCACTCTAAAAAGAACCCTCCCTGGATCGTTTGTGTTGAATTCAATGTTTTGATGAACAATTAAGTGTTCATATTTTATGGAACTAATGATTTTATCGAGTGGTTTCAAATTATAGTTCCATAAGTTGAAATGAGAAAAAGAATGGATTGAAAAGAATAATCATTTATTCACGAAGTGATTATTGAAGAATCAATTGAATTCAATATGGGTGCAAAATGAAGATAATGAGGATGGTTAGAGTATTGAAGACGTTAAAGAAAATTAGGTGAAAATAATTTATTACCGTTATGTTCTTAATGTAACCCAAATTAGGATCATCCATTATACTTTTAGTAAAAATATTTCTATTTGCTTTATAGTAAGAAGTGATAAGTTTAAGATCCTAAAATAGCATTTTACAATGTGTTATCATAAAAATATTTTTGTTAAAGTGTCTAATTGAAAAAAAAAGTTTTAATACTTAAAATTATGTATTTTTGGGTCAATTCGGTCAACCGATGAAGGAGTTCGGTCAACTAATGAAACGGGTAGCTTAAGGAAGCGAAATGGGTGACCTACTGGCTAATTCGGTCAATTGACAGATGAGGTAGGTCAACTAACCATTCTAGTAGCCGAAAATAAAAATAGGAAAGTGTATTGAATGATTCGGTCAATCGACAACATGGTCAGTCAATCGATTGAAGGCTTGGCAACAAACATAATTTTGACTATCGGAGGGGTCGATCAACTGACGGGTCAGATAGTTAACTTTGACTATTTCAGTTTTTGGGTCAAGTCTCCTTATTTTTAACGATTTCAAGTAAGATTTTCAAGGGAATTCAAAGTATTTTTGAAATATATTATATATTAAAATATTCCTAATTAATTGGTCCATTTATTTAATTATTCTTTTAATCAAATGATTAAATACTTTATATTTCTATGGATTTTGATTTGAAAAAGTTTTAAGGACCAAAATAAGTTTTTCCAAGAGTATTTTTTAATAAAACATATCTATTTTGAATATATATGATATATGGGGGCTTGAGATGTCATTTATTGGCATGACATTTGAAAACTAGCTATTGAAGGCCTAAGTCTAGATCTATTAATAGAGACTTGAGGGATTGAGTTTGAGCATTCAAGAACAATCAAATTTTTGCTTTCTAAAAGAGATTTTGTTGTTGAAAATTTTAAGTGTGATTATACTTTAAATTCTTGATCTAAGGCGCTCATAATTCTTGTCACTGGTCTACATTCTCTATGGAGATATCATTATCATTTTCGACAAATCCCTATGAGATCTTTCCAAAATATTGGTTTTACTTTCTTATATTATTTTGATTAAATTTCTTGAATAAGTTATTTGAGAATGTTTTTTTTCAAACTTAATTCTATGAAAATTATTTAAGCGACTTTTTATTTAAGAAATCTGATTACGTGTTATTTTTGTGTTAATTATTTTAAATCAGATTTGTTTGCCTAACATTGATACTATCACGTAGTAATATTTAGGACGTTAATTGAGTATAATCGTTTTGAGGTGGTAGAAGCTCCTTGTGGGAAGAAATTTGTTTTTGTTTTTGGAATTGACAAGTTTGAGTGGATTAGACACGTTTGGGTTGGTGTCTAATCTAGGTAACTAGGTTTCAATCTTTAGCCTAAGAAAAAGATTATGGTTGATCTTTGGCCTACAAAAATATTAGTTTTACCTTTTTCCTTTGAAAATATTGGGTTTTAATTCTTCCTTAATTGAATTAGTGTGTTTGTAAAGGATCTTCCTAAACTCGTGAAAATGATAAGTATAATAGTAGTAGGATAATTCTTAGCTGGTGAAAAGAATTATTGTTATAAAAGGTTGGTTCTGAGCTTGTGAAAATAATCAACATTGTAAGGGTTTGGTTCGTATCTGTGAAAGGAATCGGGGTTTAGTGGATTGTGAATCTCTGTGGAGCTCGGGGGACTAGACATAGGTAAGACTAGCCTACCGAACTGGGACAAATCCTTGTGTGATGCATTATTATTATTTTTTTTCATTATTATTATTATTATTATTATTGTTATTATTATTATTATTATTATTATTATTATTATTATTATTATTATTATTATTATTATTATTATTATTATTATTATTATTATTATTATTATTATTATTATTATTATTATTATTATTATTATTATTATTATTATTATTATTATTATTATTATTATTATTATTATTTGTTTGGGTGTGCATTTAGATAGGCACATTTTCGCTGCTAAAAAGATAATAATCCATTTTGGAAAATTGGTTATTTGTATTTGAATTTATTGCTTAAATTTTTATAACTACCTAATTCACCCCCCCTCTTGTGTAGATCTTTGGGCCAACAGTTTGGATTTTCCCTTTAACCATTTCGAGGTCACAGGGCCTCCTTTTCTTTTTGTCCTACTCTTCCGGGACTTGTTCATTTCTTCTCTCTTCATCTTAGTTATCCACGTGAATGTAGCATTAGAGATAGCCACATCGTATCAGATCCATGTCATATCAGACTCTTAATCTTTTCCTTCACGTGGAAGCATTCATTCGTCGTGTGGTCGTGATCCCTATGGAACTTATAATACTTGCTTTTGTTTCATCTCTTCCCTTTCGACTTCAATGGGGTAGGCTACTTAAGGTCAAGTTTCTTCTCATCAATATCTAGCAAGATCGTCACCATCGACAGTCTCAAGGGCACAAACTGCTATGGCCTCTACGCTGGAACTCTTCTATAATCTTTTAACCTTTCCCCTGTTTCAAACTTCCTGTTCCCAGTCAAATGGGGCTATTTTTCCTCTTGATTACCTTCTTGTTTCCTAGGTCCCTTCTCCTTGGCCTTATCGTTTATCATGGAGTCAGCTTCACTGAAGCGCACTCTACAGGCCAGAACGTCATGCTCGGTTCTTAGTTAGGAAATAAAATAAATTCCCCTCTCGTAGGCTGCTCGTAATGGCGGTGAGGGTGACGCCATTATCAAGGCGGTCCACGTCCCTGGGTTCGTCCTCTGATCGATCGAGAAACTGGTTCATCAATTTATCCTCTCCTTACTTAATATTAAGAAGCCGTGTAGAGATTTTTGACTTCTTACGGCTGCCCTTGAAATGCATAGGAAGTCTCTCTTAAAGTCTTCAAAGTAGGAGATGGAGTGTGGGGCAAGAGTCTTCTACCACTCTCGGTCCCGAACATGTAAGGTGTCGAAGAATGTCTTGCATAGTAGAGTGTTGGAGGCGTGATAGGTGTAATTTATCTATTTATTCCCAATCCAGTTTTGGTAGTTTTCGAGTATTTTTATAGTGTTTCAATATGTTTTTATTTATTTTGTTATGAATCAGGTGTTCGGGGTGAAAAGGGACGAAAACGGTACTTAAACGATAATATTGGAGTGAGCCCGGTGGGAAAATGAGTGAAAAAACAAGATTTCAAAGAAGTAGACCCACCGCCGCGGCGGTTAAAGTGCTGGGAGTGCAGAAATCTCACCGTCGCAGCTGTTAGGCCACTGCCGTGGCAGTGAAAGTTCAAAGAGTTTGCTTATTATTCCACTACTACAGCGATCAAGCACCGCCGTAGCGGTGAAGCTGTCGGCATGCCCACCGCCGCAGTGGTCACCCACCTGATAGTTTTAGATATTTTGCTTAATATTTTGTATCCTATTTATATCTCTCTTCACCGCAACACTCTTAGAACGTTTTGGGAGTCCCTTGAGAGCTCCAAGGGCATACCAACAAGGAGAGATCACAAATTCAAGAAGATAAATCAAGATCGGAGTGGAAATCAAGGATGTAGAACCGTTACATCTTCGGATAAAGGCTAAACTCTCTTGTTTCTCTCTTTTATTCTTAAACCGTTGTTTGTATTTGTATATGTTTATCTTGTAATTTATTGTATATAGGGACATGGCCATGTGTAGCTAAACATATATTGTCTAGGGAGCGATTGACTCCACGAAAACGTTGTTTGAATAATTTGATGTTTTGTTAATGGTTGTTCATGTTTATCCGATTGTGTTTACTGTTTTGTCATGTTTATATTCTTGTTATGATATATTGAGAATCCGGGGTTTGACACTCAGGAGAAGAAACTCCGGATTTGGACTACGGTTTAAACACAACGCGACGATCTAATAACCCGGGAGGGCGTTAGAAAGTGTGCAATCCGTGACATTGGGGCAAGACTCATGTAACCAAGTGTCGTATAGATGCTCGAGGGGGACTTTAGCGTTGACGTGAAGTCACATATTCATTCACTTTACACTCGGGAGAGGTAGTGTTTGAGATTTCGATATCAAGATTGTCGGATAGCTTGAATGCCGTTAATGTAAATTAGATTGAATTGATTGCGTTTTGGTGAATGAAGTTATTCCCTAGACAATAATTAAAAGTCATATATTAGTATTGTAATTTAATTAGTAATTAGTTTAGTATAATTATTATAAAAACTACATTTTATCACCTAAATAAAGTTTGGTTATGATAATTGCGGTACTTGACAAAAATTCTAATCCATTACCTGTGGATACGACAACCCTTACTCTTCTCACTTTACTAAAACTTGACCCGTATACTTGAGGTGAAAGTAGCGACGTGAAATTCCTTTACCAATGCTCCCTGCAGGTGTAGGAGCATTTTTGAATGTAGAGACATGATAGATTATGTTCTTTGTTTCGTCATATGAGAGAAGCCATCGGATTCTCTAGGATCTCCCTTGTGAACGGAAGACGAGTAGGGAGATGGACCTTATTGCCTATGCCGTTTGCCAAAGCCTGAGTGTGGCCCTGAGTAGGAATCGTTCTTGGACCTAATATGGACAAAATTCAGTATGAGAGACCTCCAGCGTCAAAGATGGAGATGTTATTTGGCACGAATCCGCTCCTAGGTGGATGTAACTCCTGATAGGCTAGTTATGAGGGTTATGTACTCACTTAGCTCTCCCGAACGTGCATCCAATGAAATGAGATTCTACTCCCAGATAAAAGCCACCAAGGCAAGGAGTATGAGCGCCCAAGGCCTGCGGTCATGGAGGTGCCCAAAGGATGTTGATAGGCGTAATTTATCTATTCATTACCAAATCGTTTTTTGTAGTTTTCGATTATTTTTATAGCGTTTTAATATATTTTTATTTATTTTGTTATGAATTATATGTTCGGGGTAAAAAAGGACGGAAACGATACTTAAACGATCATATTGGAATGAGCATGGTAGAAAAACAAGTAAAAAGGCAAGATTTCAAAGAAGCAGACACACCGCCGCGACGGTTAAAGTGCTGGGAGTGCAGAAATCTCACCGCCACAGCGGTTAGGCTACCGCCGCTACAATGAAAGTTCAGAGAGTTTACTGAATCTTCACCGTCACAGTGGTGAAGTTAACCGACATGCATATCGCCGCAGCGGTGAACCCACCATTGCGGTGGTCACTTTGCAGACAGTTTAGATATTTTGAGATATTTTGTTAGATATTTTGATCCCTTTATATATCTTCCCTTCGCCCCAATACCTAAGAACATTTTGGGAGTCCCTTGAGAGAACCAAGGGCATACCAACAAGGAGAGATCACAAATTGAAGAAGAGAAATCAAACTCGGAGTGGAAATTAAGAACGTGGAGCCGTCACATCTTCGGATAAAGGCTAAACTCTGTTGTTTCTCTATTTTATTCTTAAATCCTTGCTTGTTTGTATATGTTTAGCTTGTATTTAATTGTATATAGGGTCATGGCCATGTGTAGCTAAACATATATTGTCTAGGGAGCGATTGACTCCACAAAAATGTTGTTTGAATAAATTGATGTTTTGTTAATGGTTGTTCATGTTTATCCGATTATGTTTACTGTTTTGTCATGTTTATATGCTTGTTATGATATATGAAGAATATGAGGTTTGACACTCGGGAGAGGTAAACCCAGATTCGGATTAGTGTTTAAACACAACGCGACTATTTAATAACCCGAGAGGGAGTTAGAAAGTGTGCAATCCATGATGTTGAGACGAGACTCATGTGTCCAAGTGTCATATAGACGCTCGAGGGGGACTTCAACATTGACACGAAATCACATATTCATTCACTTTACACTCGGGAGAGGTAGTGAGTGAGATTTCGATACCAAGATTATCGGATAGGATGAACGCCGTTAATGAAAACTAGATTGAAACGAACACGTTTAAGTGGACGAAATTAATCCCTAGGAAATTTACTCCCATTAACGTCTATATTAGTAATATTAGTTTAATTAGGTTAATTTAGATTAGTTTAGTATTAATTATAAAAACTACATTTTTATTGCCTAAATAAAGTTAGGTTATGATAATTACGGTACTCAACGATAATCTCAACTAACCCCTATGGATACGACAACCCTTACTCTTTCAAATCTGTACTAAAACTTGACCCGTACACTTGTGGTGAAAGTAGCGACGTATCTACGTGCTACCAAGATTTTGGCGCCGTAGCCGGGGATTGTGTTTTTAGATTGTTGTTGATATTGTGAGTATATAACTTGATTTTAATTTAGGCATTTCTTTTGATTATAATTTTTTATTTGTAGTTTTGTTTTTGCTTTTCTTCCAGGATACTTGAAGATATTAGATCAACAAGTACTTTTGCATTTCGTTTAACGGGATTCCGAGCTATTTTATTGTGCTTGGGATAGATACAAGGAGTTTCTATTTTGGTTCCCCAATCATGGTTCCTTGAGGGAGTGTCAACTTCCGAATTTCCTCGATGGGTTATGTTGATTCTAAGATTTTGATGAACAATTAAATATTGATATTTTGGTGGAACTAATGTTTGATTAAGTGTTTCGGTGATTTAAAGTTCCAGTAATGAAGATGTTAAATTGAATGGGTGCTAAATGAAGATATCAAGATGATGAAGAAGAGTTAAAAGTTTGAAGAAATTAGGAAAAACAACTCAGTTGAATCTTAACTCTTAATATCCCATTTAGGAACACACACATGGCACAAAATGAATTTTATCTTTTATGTGTATTTTGGTTAAGTGTAATTATTTGCTTCTATGTGAATTGAAAAGAAATAATCTTGAATGACTAAAATGAAATATAAGAATATTAGTGGAGCTTATTTAAGAAAGAAAATAGATAAAGGGGCGAGATCGTAAAAGAAAGTGAGTAAAAAAACGAGATCAGAGAAAATATCCAGAAGGTAGTAATCGACTGAGGAGTCAACCGGAGAAGGAAGATGAAACATCCTGAATTAAAGAGTCGACCGATCGGTCGACCTGTGAAAATATCTGAACTCTCTGAATTTGCGAGTCGACCGAGCGGTCGACCGGTGAAAGCATGATAAACTCTCTGAATCTGCGAGTCGACCAAGCGGTCGACCTATGCTCGCTGCGGCAATTGTATGGCTTTGGGCAGTCGACTGAATGGAACTGTTCCAGGATATTTGGGATTCATAAGTTTTTATAAGAGTCATCATTCTGATATTTATTTTGAGGGATCAAATTGTGATATCAATTATTGAGGTGTTCTTGAGTTAAAGCGCTAGTTGAGTAAGCGTCACCAATTTGAGCTGTCCAATGTTTCAATCTATTATTCTTCAGTATTATCCGGGTGAGATATTTCCAATTATATTCTTTTATTGCATTATTTGTTTATTATTTGAAAATTGATCTTAGAAATTATTTATGATTTTTTGAAGAAAATATTTTTACAAATAATTTCTTAAATATGATTACGTGCTCCAATTTGCTACCCATATTCTTGCTAAAATCATATTTTTGTATCTCACATATTTCTATCACTAGTTGGGATATTAATTGAGTTTTTTTTATTTATCTAGGGTGGTAGAAGCTCCGAGTGAGATTTTCTTCTTATCAATTTTTGTATTGGTGAGTTGTGACGGATTAAATACTATTGGGGCTATTTAATCAGGGGTAGTCGGGTTTCAGTCTCTTCTTGTAAAGAGATTGAGGTAGTAATTTTTCTTGGATAGAATTAGTTGAGTGATTTTGTAATGGTTCAATCCTTACTGGGTAAAAGGATATTTGGAGTATTTTAGTGAGGTTTTGATTCTTAAGCCTAAGGTATAAAAAGAGTTAGGCTAATCTTTAGCCTGTAAAAAGATAGGTTATTCTTGAGCCTGTAAAAAGTAGAGGTTATTTCTTAGCTTGAGAAAAGGAAATTGTAAAGATTGATTCTAAGCCTGTAAAAGAATCGGTGTACGGGTTTGGTTCCTACCTTTAAAGGAATCTTAGTTTTAGTGGGTGCGACCTCTGTGGAGCTTGGGGGATTGGATTAGCCAAAAGTAGCTTGGTGATCCAGTATAAATATCTGGTGTGTTGTTTTATTAATTTGTTTATTTTTGTTGTTTGGGTGTGTACTTAGATTTATTTTAATTTCGCTGTGATATAAAGATAAAAATTAATTTAGGCATAAAATTAATTATTTGATTTATTCAAGTATATTCTGATAATATTTTTTAATTACCTAATTCACCTCCTTCTTGGGTATTCTACTAGGCCAACAATGGGTATCGGAGTTGGTTTTAGCTTGTAAGGCTTAACATCCTACCTAAACCGGTCACGTGCACATACCATGGATGATGTGTTTTGTGTATCCTTTTTTGATAGTGGTAAATGCGTATATTATAATGTGGTTTATGATTCTTATGATTTCAGTGGTAGTGATAGAGATGATGATAATGAAAATGTCCATATTATTATGAAAAAATTACTTTCTTTCCCATTACTTTTTGTTAAAGAGAGCTTGAGTTTAAAAAGAAAAATTACGTCTTTTGAAAATGGTGGAAAACGTGTTCGAAAATCTACAATACATTTGGATGATTATTGTGGTTCAAAAGAGTTTACGGAAGTTGTTTTTTAAATTAATAATTTGCTCTTTAAAGTGGATTCTCTTGAAAATGAAAATATAATTTAAAAAAATAAATTTGATATGATTTCCAGGCAAAGGTCAGATTTTGTTTCTAAAATCGATTTACTTAAGAAAATTTTTGAAAAATCAAAATCCGACCTTAAGTTTATTTCGAGAGATTCTGAAAATAATTTTTCTAGGAAAAGTAGATATGCTTTATCGTCTCATCTTTCATCACAGGACAGTGATAGTTATGCTTCTATTGTTAGAAGTGATTTATATTTTACATCTCGTGCTTTTTATGATAAATCAGATTTGAGATGTTATTATTGCAATAAGGTTGGGCATTTTAAAGTATCATGTCCGTTTCGGAACCCTAAGTTTATGTCTAACAAGGATGGATCCAAAATGAAATGAATATCGAAGAAAATTGTTGAAATGTCTTTTGTAGAATTACAAAATGTCGGAAGTAGACCTGTAGGAATAGTTAAAGAGTTTATATCAAAGCCAAAACAGGATGTCACTAGAGATCCACAAGCGACGTGTGCAAAGCGAAAAGATGTATTAAAGACAAAAGGTGAAGTTGTAAAGGAACCACAAGAGATATGTACTAAGAGAAAATCTGTACCAAAGCCAAGATTGGATATCACCAGAAAACCACAAGCAATACATGCAAAGGGAATCATCAATGAATCGAATGACAAAAATAAAAAGAAGAGAGGATACGATCTAGCCAAGAAGAATTGCGCACCTAAATCAATTATGAGCTCAAATGAGGTAAAAAGTAAAGTCACCCCAAAAGATAGAAAAGGTACTCCTAACCCTCTGTATTTTAAATTCATTAAATTTGTTAAAGAGGGAGGTGCCTAACTTGCTAAATAGGTAAGTTGACGATTGTTTCTAAGACCTATTTTCATTGATGTGTTCACTTGTTGTCTTAGAAACAGTGTAGGGTGATTATGAGAATCACATTTAGTTTGGGGGTATTAACATGTTTTTATGTGCTTACATAAAGTAGTAATCATGTGTTAATTATAAAACATGTTATGTGATTTAGAGGATTAATCAAGTATTTGTGATCTTACTAAATAATACTAATTATTTATTGAATATGATTTTTAGTAGGATTATTTGTATAATGAGCTATTATTCATGCTATTTACTTTTATTCAAATAAGTTGGATTGAGCTGAGTTTTTATACTTTCTAATGCATGATAATATGTTCTTATGTTGCATGTCTATTGATTTATAAACGAGTATTAATTCTAAAAGATAAATGAGATTTTATGAGAGAAATATGCACTTATTCGTAATTATGCATGCACTAGATTTATGATTGATGAAATGCTTGAGAAATGCTTCCTATTTTAGTGTGTTAAAGAACATATGGTTTGTTTCTATAAAGGGAAGATATTATTTAGTATCATGAGTAGGGCATGTGGACTTAACTAATAATTATATGATTGCATGCTACATTGTTGAAAGATTTTAATTGCCTCAAATTTATTCTCCTAAGTATGAATTGATTTGTTTACAATTATATATGAGGAGAAATGTTTATAATAGGGATAATATTATGTCATGCTTATATTGAAAGACGAGTTTTGTTAATAAATCAAAAGAGTTAATATGCTTGTGAAAAATTAATATCATGCTATATTACTGAAATGTTATGATTATTCATCTATGTATGAATATTATTCATTTACAATTTGATAGAGAAAGATTGCATGCTCAGTAGAAGTTTTTGGTGTGGATCTTGTTGGATTGAGTAAACTTGATATTGATTGATAAAAATGATCCACATAGTGTTGATGTTTTGTGCTTAAAAATTGAATTTATGAATTGATTCAATGTGCTTTTAAAAGAGATATATATATCCGGATTTAATTACTTTAGGCTTACTCTTTCAAGTATATTATATGATTGCCTAGAGTAATGTTTGTGGGGTTCCCCCCTCCTACCTAAATTTGTTTTTGAAGATGACAAAGGGGGAGAAATAGTTGATGTTTTATTAATGGAGAGAAATTAGTTGATGTGTGATTAAGGGGGAGTTTTATTAATGAGTTTATTGTGATTTATTGATTATGTTTTATACTATCTTCATTATGATGCTTTAATGAATTAAAGAACCTGTCATCGGATTCAGGGGGAGTGTGGTTATATTTTATTTTGAAGAAAACATCAAAATTAATTGTTATCATAAAAAAGGGGGAGATTGTTGATCCTAAGATTGTGATGAACAATTAAGTATTGATATTTTGGTGGAACTAATGTTTGATTAAGTGTTTCAGTGATTTAAAGTTTTAGTAATGAAGATGTCAAATTGACTAGATGCTAAATGAAGATATCAAGATGATGAAGAAGAGTTAAGAGTTTGAAGAAATTAGGAAAAATAATCCAGGTGAATCTTAACTCTTAATATCTCATTTAGGAACACACACATTGCACAAAATGAATTTTATCTTTTATGTGCGTTTTGATTAAGTGTAATTACCTGCTCCTATGTGAATTGAAAAGAAATAATCTTGAATGACTAAAGTGAAATATAAGAATATTAGTGGAGCTTATTTAAGAAAGAAGATGGATAAAGGGGCGAAATCATAAAAGAAAATGAGTAAAAAAACGAGATCAGAGAAAAGATCCAGAAGGTAGTAGTCGACTGAGGAGTCAACCGGAGAAGGAAGATGAAACATCCTGAATTGAAAAGTCAACCGACCGATCGACATGTGAAAACATCTGAACTCTCTGAATCTGCGAGTCGACCGAGCGGTCGACCGGTGAAAGCATGACAAACTTTCTGAATCTATGAGTCAACCAAGCGGTCGACCTATGCTCGCTGCGGCGATGGTATGGCTTTTGGCAGTCGATCGAATGGAACTGTTCCAGGATATTTGGGATTCCAAATTTATATCTAACAGTAGCCGTTTATGGTTAAGATATGTGAGATATCTTAGGGATTTGTACTTAATTAAGATATGGTCTATATATTTTGTTATCCCTATTAATTTGGTCTATTTAATTAAATGTTATTTTAATTAAACTGCTTTAATACTTTTTATTTTGATGAATTTTGATTTAAAATTGTTTAAAGACCAAATTGAGATTTCCCAAGAATATCTATTTTGATCATATATGATGTATGAGATCTTGGGGTGTCATTTAATGACATAATATTTGAAAAATAATTATTATATGATATCTTTGATATTCATAGATTTAAAACTGCGAATTTTGAGTTTAAAATATTACTATTTTGGTGGAGAATATTTTGGGCAAAAAATATGGGAGAGATTTAAGGGATTTATTTTGATCTTACGATTTAGTCAATATACTTATATATAATTCTTTCTATATTTTTATTGATTAAGATCAAATTCTTTTAAGGGACTAAATTGAATATTTTGAAAGATATTATTAAGTGAAATATACCTTAAATGAAACATATCAATATATGAGGTCTTTAGGTGATTTTAGAAGACATGTCTTGTGGAAACTAGCCGTTATAGGGCTTGTTTCATATGTCTACAAAAAGACCTGCGGATTTCATAATAAAGGTAATACCATATCAATAACTATTCAGTTCATAAGCTTTTATAAGAGACATCATTCTGTTATTTATTTTGAGGGATCAAATTGTGATATCAATTATTGAGGTGTTCTTGAGTTAAAGCGCTGGTTGAGTAAGCGTCACCGATTTGAGCTGTCCAACGTTTTAATCTATTATTCTTCGGTGTTATCCGGGTGAGATTTTTCCAATTATATTATTTTATTGCATTATTTGTTTATTGTTTGGAAATTGATCTTAGAAATTGTTTATGATTTTTTGAAGAAATTATTTTTACAAGCAATTTCTTAAATCTTATTATGTGCTCCAATTTGCTACCCATATTCTTGTTAAAATCAGATTTTTGTATCTCACGTATTTCTAGCACTAGTTGGGATATTAATTGAGTTTTTTATTTATCTGGGGTGGTAGAAGTTCCGAGTGAGATTTTCTTCTTATCAATTTTTGTATTGGTGAGTTGTGACGGATTAAATACTGTTGGGGGTATTTAATCAGGGGTAGCCGGGTTAGAGTCTCTTCATGTAAAGAGATTGAGGTAGTAATTCTTCCTGGACAAAAGTAGTTGAGTGATTTTGTAACGGTTCAATCCTTACCGGGTAAAAAGATATTTGAAGTGTTTTGGTGAGGTTTTGATTCTTAAGCCTAAGGTATAAAAAGGGTTAGGTTAATCTTTAGCCTGTAAAAAGATAGGTTATTCTTGAGCCTGTAAAAAGTAGAGGTTATTCCTTAACCTGAGAAAAGAAAATTTTAAAGGTTGATTCTAAGCCTGTGAAAGAATCGGTGTGCGGGTTTGGTTCCTACCTTTAAAGGAGTCTTGGTTTTAGTGGGTGTGACCTCCGTGGAGCTCAGGGGGACTGAATTAGCGAAGAGTAGCTTGGTAAATCAGTATAAATCTCTAGTGTGTTGTTTTATTAATTTGTTTATTTTTGTTGTTTGGGTGTGCACTTAAATTTATTTTAATTCCGTTGTGATATAAAGATAATAATTAATTTAGGCATAAAATTAATTATTTAATTTATTCAAGTATATTCTGATAATATTTTTTAATTACCCAATTCACCCCCCATCTTGGATATTCTACTGGGCCAACAGGTTACAAGCCGCAACCAGAACATGGGTGGAAGGAGGAAATGATATCTTCTCTTTCTACGACCTAACTGCAGATGAAGCCGTTTAGTCCCTGGAGGAATTGGCAGACTTTGATTATCAGAGTTGGAATTATTCATCAAGTCACCAAAGCTTGGGGGATTTGTCCAACACCACGGCACCATGAATTGACACTCCGATTCAAGATGTGGTGTCTTCCCCTGCCTTGGAAGAAATGCTCGCTACCGTTATGGGAGAGACTCAGATATTGTTGAGAAAAATGCATGACCGGCTCAACGAGCACGAGGATCGTCTTGATTATATTGAGACGGTCTGTGCTGACATCGATGCGACCGTAACGTATCCGCAGATGCAAATCGGTCAGTTTATCTGCGTTGTTGAGGCTGAGTCAGATGCGGTGGCACTGAGAAGCGAACAAATCACATCCGAATGTGAAAGCCACCGTAAGGAACCTAATGTAAACGGAAGGTACTTGGGTAGATCGAAGACGATCATGAAGATGCTACAACCCAAGTATGGATTGGTGATGAAAAATCACATGTTAATAGTTGTGATTTTTCATCGTTTGAATTCTAATTGGTGATGCCACCCTCGAGCCAAGATGATCACATCTACGAGGATCCGATGTGGCTCACCTATCCCACCCCATTTCTAGCTCAGTACATTTATGCTTTCCAAGCACAAGAGATGGAGAAGATTCGAGTTGAAAGTTTGGGTCAATCAGAGCCAAATCTCGCCAATCTTGAGGGTGTACTGAATCAAGACTCTTACGTGGTGTCGTATAACACGTACTACAGGTGGAAGGCGCTCTTTGACGAGCACTTCTCCGTGTCGGGCCAATGACAATAAACTAAGCGCTTCTTGGGAAGCAACCTAAGTAAAAAATAAGTTAAATCCATCTCCGTCAACTTGATTCGGTGGCGAGATTATCTCACCTCCCAGGTATGTGTTCTAAACTCCCGTCTTCATTATAATGCTTTATGCTTTCATTGGGATCGTTGATGGGTCGTTGAGGACACTGTCCATTTTAAGTTTGGAGGTGATGTGTAGTATTTTAGTATGTTTAAATGTTGTTTAGTTTATTGTGTGCATGTTTGTTTAGGGTAGTTTGTGTTTATGTTTGTTGTTGTTGCATGCTGAGTTTTGCGTTCATCTGGGCCATTACCTGATGATGAAACTATCCCCTGGTTGTTTTTCGAGGTCAAGGGTAATTCTCATTCATGTGTGTTCTGTGTGCTTGGTATGTCATTTTGGTGAAAGTTATTGTAGATCCTAATTTGCACAAACACGTAGACTCAATGTATATCTATTCAATTGATTTGAGGACAATTATCCATTAGCTAAGCTCATGACAATTTAAGGATTCTAGAACCTGATTGAGGGGAAACTTAAGGCGAAATCCTAGGCGAGGTAGTTCAGGAGACGTGATTTAGGCATTCATTTGATCGCTTGAGTCTTTGAAGCTTACCTTGCTATATGTTTATCCCTCGTTACACTGTTGAAGCCAATTTACCGTTTCAATTCTGAACACATAACAAATACCTTGGCCAATTGATCTTTTTCCAAACCTATATCGCTGAACCGAAGGCACAATTTGAGTGAATCAAGTTAGCATTCATTTATACTACTTGAAGTGAGCGGTTGGGTTTAGGACAAACTTTTGATTGGTTTGGTATTCGAGTACTCACTTGTCATTTTTCTTTCGTTTTAACCACAACCCTGAAATTGTAATAATCGAATAAGTTTAGGGGTGTGGTATATTAAAAAAAAAACATATGTAAATATAGTTAAATTTCTATTTCTTTTGACATGTGAGTACGTCGGTCTTAAATGATTATTCAGTGTTGTTTCTAATTCAACTATGGGGGTTTGAGAGCGATTTTGTGCCAAGCGTTGTGCCTTGGGTATCGTTAAGTTAACTATGTTAACCTGTTTTAAATTCATGATATACTATTGGCCATGTTATAAACCTAACCAAGTCCTTCTGATCTTTTTGAACTTCCAAGCTTACATTAGTAGAGAGTAGAACCCAGTTAGGCTTATGGATATCCTAGTACTTTATAGTTAAAGTCGTAAGTTTCGTTGGTGGATAATCTAATCCGGTCTTGAATAGTTATATTATTGAGTTTAGCACACACACGTTGAAAGGATCTAGAATGATGTTTACCATTATTGACTGTTGAAATTCTAGAACACCACATGGTGCGTTTTACTCCTGAACTCGATAATATTTGGGGATTGTTGAGGGGAAAAAGTTTTGGTCGATAGAAGAATTCAAAACTCACATATCGTTATGTTTAGGTTGGTTGTGTTTTTAATTCGTTGTGTTTTTTTTATTTTAGTGTGAGTATTTTGCTCGAGGATTAGCAAAATTCTAAGTTTGGGGATATTTGATAGGTGTAATTTATCTATTTATTCCTATGCCAATTTTGGTAGTTTTTGAGTATTTTTATAGCGTTTTAATATGTTTTTATTTATTTTGTTATGAATCAGGTGTTCGGGGTGAAAAGGGATGGAAACAGTACTTAAACGATCATATTGGAGCGAGCCCGGTGGAAAAATGAGCAAAAAGGCAAGATTTCAATGTAGCAGACCCAGCGCTACAGCGGTGAAAGTGTTAGGAGTGCAGAAATCTCACCGCCGCAGCGGTCAAGCCACCGCCGCTGCGGTGAAAGTCCTGAGAGTTTGCTAAATCTTCATCGCTGCAGCAGTCATTCTACCGCCACAGTAGTGAAGTTAACCGACATACCTACCGCCGCAGCGGTGAACCCACCGTCGCGACAGTCACTCTGCATACAGTTTAGATATTTTGGGATATTTTATTAGATATTTTGATCGCTTTATATATCTTCCTGTCACCCTAACACCTAAGAACGTTTTCGGAGTCCCTTGAGTACTCCAAGGGCATACCAATAAGGAGAGATCACAAATTCAAGAAGAGAAATCAAGCTCGGAGTGGAAATCACGGACGTGGAACCGTTACATTTTCTGATAAAGGCTAAACTCTCTTGTTTCTCTCTTTTATTCTTAAACCCTAGTTTGTATTTGTATATGTTTAGCTTGTATTTCATTGTATATAGGGCTATGGCCATGTGTAGCTAAACATATATTGTCTAGGGAGCGATTGACTCCACAAAAATGTTGTTTGAATAAATTGATATTTTGTTAATGGTTGTTCATGTTTATCTGATTGTGTTTACCATTTTGTCATGTTTATATGCTTGTTATGATATATGGAGAATACAGGGTTTGATACTCGAGAGAGGTAACTCCGGATTCGGACTAGGGTTTAAACATAACGCGACTATCTAATAACCCGG
This sequence comes from Eucommia ulmoides, assembly GCA_016647705.1. Taxonomy (NCBI): domain Eukaryota; kingdom Viridiplantae; phylum Streptophyta; class Magnoliopsida; order Garryales; family Eucommiaceae; genus Eucommia; species Eucommia ulmoides. Next base: position 13,869,319 of record CM028336.1, on the reverse strand, counting down.
GAGGGAGTTAGAAAGTGTGCAATCCGTGATATTGAGGCGAGACTCATGTGGCCAAGTGTTGTATAGACGCTCGAGGGGGACTTTGATGTTAACATGAAGTCACATATTCACTCACTTTACACTCGGGAGAGGTAGTGAGTATGATTTTGATACCGAAATTATCAGATAGGATGAAGGCCGTTAATGTAAACTAGATTGAAATGAACACGTTTAAGTGGACAAAATTAATCCATAGGTAATTTACTCCCATTAACATCTATATTAGTAATATTAGGTTAATTTAGATTAATATAGTATTAATTATAAAAACTACATTTTTATCACCTAGATAAAGTTAGGTTATGATAATTACGGTACTCAACAATAATCTCAACCAATCCCTGTGCATACGACAACCCTTACTCTTCCGAATCTATACTAAAACTTGACCCGTATACTTGCGGTGAAAGTAACGACGTATCTACGCGCTACCAAATGTTCAGCAGTTAGATAATCTGGTGGTTGAGATCAATAGCTTGATTCTCGATCTACTCGAGACGGGCTTGCCCATGCACTAGCCCAGGGGCGGCTGCTAGAGGATCCATCGATAGTTCTTGGAGGAGTGAGTGATTAGATGGTGACTCTTTCAGCGGCAAATGTCTTTTTCTCATGGCGATACTCTTCGAGCCAGTGACCATGAATGAAGAGCTATCGAAGCACAACAGAGAGGAAACATGACTTCAGTCATTGTTCTCATTGACAGTGCTAACTAATGTTGCCTAAAAATGGTAACACAATGAATTTAAAGTTTTGTCCCTGCAATCCTCTGTTCCTTGCTCCTGAGAATACCTGCATAAATTCTTAACACTAGGTGAGTGGATCCCAATAAAGAACCTCTAGCGTGAGAGTAAGTATTCGTTTGGAGAGGGAGTGTCAAACTAATTGCGAATATCAAATTATGCGTACCTAAACTTATGCTCACCTGAGTATATATATATATATATATATATATATATATATATATATATATCTTTGGCAGGAATAGAGAGAGAGGGGGTGTGCAATCATGAATCTGTTATCAACATAATGATGATACTGTTATTTGTGCGTCTTCCACGCCACGTAAATATTTTCTAGTGATTTCGTTGTGATCTATCCTTTTCTAACGAACTCTTCGCTCGATCCTGCCCTCAAGTCCTTTCCTCGGGCAGGTTCCGGGCTATTGGCGCTTACTATCAACATCTATATGACCACTCCAAATCACAGGACGCATTATGTGTATTTGTAATGTTGCAACATAGTCATACTTGATTATAACAATGGTAGTTGGACTTAAGGTAACTCTATTATGACTAAATTAATAGCTGTTACAATTTTTATATTACAATAGTTATAACTCTTATGTAACCACTTTAAATTTCAAAATGTGTTAAATTTGTTTGTTACAACCATCATATACTGTTAAAACTTTATAACTCTTCATATCCATTTTAAACTTAGAGCATGTTTGATAATCACTTAAAAATTAAATGCTAAAAATTTAAGAAGGTTGTTTGATAATAATAAATTTTAAATGCTAAAAATTTAAGTGTTGAATTTGTTTTTGTTTATTTGATAATTATAAAATTTAAATGCTAAAAATTATTTAAATACATAACTACCATTGAATCAAGATTTAAAAAAACATATGAACCACAAAATTGTTGGCAATCATCCAAATCCCTTACAACACTTCTCAATCAACCAAATCGATGAAACAGGTAGAACATATAAGAAATTAAGCATCGACATCGATAGATTTCATCAATATCAACATGAATTCGAAGAAATTGCTATGAAGTTACACATAACACAGATCAATCAGAAGAAGATGAAGAAGAAATAATACCTCATTGGAAGCAATCAAATTTCTCACAATCTCGACATAATGAACAAATTTCTCAGCAAATCTCTATGCAATCGGAGCTCGCAATCTCAGATCGAACGAGAAATCGGCCTCACAACAAAGCGATAAAACAAAATGATGATCTTCCAACTCCCTGTTCTTCTCTGGCCCAAACAAAACCTAATCGAAGATTTGAATCGTCAATCGGCAAGTATCTTCTTATTTGAATATTCTTTGAAATTTGAATCGTCAATTATCGAAATCGTTTTGCCTCACTAAATCGAATCAATCTCTGAAATTCAAATGTGAAAATTGAATCAAATTGCTTCGTCTTGAACCAACAAATTGAATCGGCTTCTCGCTTTATCTTGAAGTTCTTCGCGAGTGATCCGTTCTTCATGCCCGGGTGGTAGTGAAGGCTGATGTCAATAATACGGCCATCGTCATACAATTCTCACCGAATAGGTTGGAGATCGCCATCGATCGTCGTATAATCTTCACAATCTCTTCGCACTTGCCGCCACCAATCTCTTTTGCTCTCTCTTCTTTGATAAAAATGAAACAATGAAGAGCAGTGAGAAACTCTACATCCCTAAGGGAAAAATTGTCAAAACATAATTTTTTTTTTTTTAATTCGAAATTGCTAAGCGCATTCTGAAAAAAAAAAAAAATAAGTAAGGGGGGCTTTGATGAATTTTTAACTTAATACTTTACTTAATTTTTAAGCTAATTTAATTAAATTTGTCAAACACACTTAATCAATTAAGTGCTTAATCTAATAAGTTTTAAGTGTTGTTTTTTTTTTTTTTTTTAATCAAACATGACCTTGACAACATATAGCAAAATTGTGATGGTATCTTTAGACATGGTAACACGTTATCTGATCCAAATTTAATTTATTTAATTTTTTAGATATTATAAATAAAAATAAAAATAAAATTAAAATGATTTGATATAACTAATCAAACACATTTGGTCATAAGTGACATGGTACTAGTTCATGATCAAATTTAAATTCGATCGAATTTGATTTCAAGTAATTTCCACTGTCAATTTAATTCTAAATGATTTGAATACAACAAAAATTAAAATATCAAATAATTGATAAATATAGATCATCATTTTTGTTTTTGGATTTTGACCCATTTTTAGATAATAATTTAAAATGGACTCCATGAACCATGGCTCAATACAATAAAACATCTAAATATTATTTTTATTTAAGAAAATCCCATGCAAAAACACACACGCGCCACTCTTGTTCAATTCCCATAATTTTCTTTCTCTCCCTTCAGTAGGCCCCACTTTTTTTTTCTCTCTCTCTCTCTCTCGTCAATCTCTTTCATTCTCTCTCTATTTCATTATCTCTACTCTATCTCTCTTTCTCTCTCTCCACTTTATTATCTCTCTCTCACACTCTATCTTCTCTCTCATCCAGTAGGCCCCACTTCCATCTCCATCTCCGTCTCTCTCTCTCTCCCTCTCTCGTTTCTTACTCTCATTCTCTCATCTCTCTCTCACTCACGCACACATACACAATCTCCTCTCTCTCTCTCTCTCTATATATATATATATATATTTTTTTTTTTTTTAATTCTTTTTTTCTTTCCTTATTTTTTTTCCTTTCTTTTTGTTTTTCTATTTTTCTATTTTTTTTTTTACTTTTTCGTTTTTAATTTTTTTCAAAGTAAAATAAAATAGCTAATGTAAATTACAATATAAAATTAAAATTATGAGAAAAATTATCAAAATATCGTGTTTATAAATTGTATTGGTGGGATTGATTTTGTAGAAAATTAGATTTAAATTTTACTTTATTGATAGAGAAAATGTGCATTTACTACATATATAACAAATATTACTGCATAACAATTTTCTTCGCGTTCAATGTTTAATATTTACTGTACAGTAATAATCATATAATAATTATCAAAAGTTATTGTATAGTAAGTGTTAATGTTTGAGTTCAATTTTTGTGTAAAACATATAATTATTTGTGATTAATTAATGTACAACAATAATGGTAATGAGGGATTGATTTTGCAGAAAAATTGAATTTTGAATTTTGGTTTGAAAATGTGATGTGACTATATCTAGAATTTTAATGTCCCAATTTCAGTCTCGATTTGGTTGACTAATGAGCCATCTATTCTCTTGATTCTTTTACACAGTATTGACACACGACAAACGATAATGAGTGTGAATTTCATATAAAATTTATAATAATTAATGTAAAACGATATTTACTCAAATTAGATTCTTACTTCGTTGATGAAATATTGAAACAACACTCAACATGTCTAAAAATGATAAATCAACTTTTTACTACCCTTCGTTGATAAAAATCTCACTGCAAAAAATTACCAACACACTGTCAAAATCATACCCCTTCCATGACAATTGCAGCGCAGAAATATTGCTGGGAGTAATATTTATGCACAGCAATAAAAGGAAGAATATGGAAATTCAAACAATAAATTCAACATCGATTTTTCTATACAATAATTATTTCCAACAAACCCACATCAGCTATAAAAAGTAACAAGATGTTAATTCAAAACAAGACTCAATTGTTGATTTTTGCTACACAATAAAAATTTTAATAAATCGAACATCGATAAGAAAAACGAAGAAGATGGAGATTCAAACAAAAAATTCAACATCAATTTTTGCTAGACATTAATTAAACATCGAGTTTTGTTACGCAGTAATTATTTTCTCAACAATCCCACATTAACAATGAAATGTAACAAGATGTTAATTCAAAATAAGACTCAATTGTTGATTTTTATTACACAATAAAACTCTTAATAAATCAAACATCAACAAGAAAAATGAAGAAAATAGAAATTCAAACAAAGAATTCAATATCAATTTTCACTACACAATAATTATTTCCAACAAACCCACATCAATTATGAAAAGTAACAAGATTTTAATCCAAATCAAGACTCAATTGTTGATTTGTGCTAAATAGTAAAAATCTTAATAAATCAGACATCAACAAGAAAAACAAAGAAGATGGAGATTCAAACCAAAAATTCAACATTGATTTTTGCTACACATTAAATAAACATTGATTTTTGCTACATAGTAATTATTTTATCAACAACCCCGCATTGACAATGAAAAGTAACAAGATATTAATCCAAAACAGGACTTAATTGTTGATTTTTGCTACACAATAAAAATATCAATAAATCAAATATCAACAAGAAAAACGAAGAAAATGGAAATTCAAATCAAAATTTCAACATCGATTTTTGTTACACATTAATTAAAAATCGATTTTTGTTACATATTAATTAAACATCAATTTTTTCTACACAATAATTATTTTCTCAACAACCCCACATCAATAATGAAAAGTAACAAAATATTGATTTTTACTACACATAAACAACAACTAAGAACAAAACAGGAACATAATTTGAAATGTTGATTTTTACTGCATAAAAACAAATGATTTTTACTACTCAGAAATAAATTTTTGCTATAGTTACTTCACCAAACACGCAATATTTTAATGAAGTTTGCCCCATGCCATTTTTCTAAAAATTTTGAAAAGAAAAATGGAAGTTGCAATGGCGATTACGATTTGGGGACAATAAAGAACTAAACCTAAAAGAATAGATTTGGGGTGATGAAGCAAAGATGAAGCAAAAAAAGGCTAAGAAGTTGCAACTTACCAGAGATGGAAAGGACAGTGATGGCGAGTAGAAAGGACGGCGACGACGATTGGATTGGATGGCGACGGCGATTACAATGGACAACGACGACTATTGGAATGGACGAAGACGACAACTGCAATAGCAATGGAAAGGACAGCGATGGCAAGTGGCGTTTGCACCAAGTGCCGCCACGACGACGAGTGGCATTTATACTAGTGATGACATTTTGCACTAGGAAACACCGCGACGGCTGCTTCTCGGGATGATGAAGGAACCCTTGCCTGCTAATGATTTATTACTAGAAGCATAAATTTCTCTAGTGATTGAAGCTTTTCCCCCAAAAGCCTACCTTCCAATTTTAGACCACCTCACGTGCCTCTCTCCCTGGTAAAGACTCATGACTTCTCAAAGAGTTTTATTTTAATTTTCTATTGTTATTAGGGTATAAGTCTAATATATGGGTGAGCCTTGGGGGGCCCATGTTAAAAAACTTTTTTTTTTTGAAATTTTAATTAAAAACCCATTTTCCCATTTTATATTTGTATGGCCCCAATAGACAAGCCAAAACACTTAAAAATCCATTCATTTATTTTTATTTTGAGAAAACCCCAAGTTTACATACACAATAGATCACGTGCAGCTGTGGATTGATAAAGCTCTTTAGGTATTTGTGGAAACAACAATCAAGCTAAAGAAGAAAAAATCCAAGAAATTCATTCATTCAAACTACAAAAATTTTCCATTCACATTTCCCATACCCTAAATTGCAAAGAAGATAATCATTACCATTGCAAACACCCTAAATCGCAAACACACATTTACACGTCGGCAGACGTTAATGATGGTGACGATTTAGCATCATCGGTGACAACATCGGCGGCGACAACACCTATTTTTGTAGCATCGACAGCGACAACACCTGAGGTTTAACAGCAGGTCAAGCTTCCCAGGTTTGAGTTTTCTTACATGTAGTTTCTATGTTTTCTAAGTTATTGTTACTGTTTTGACAAATTAAGAACAAAAACATGAACCATTATTCTGATTTCCTTTTAATATTTTTGGATAAAATTTTGAAATCAGAACAGATTTTTTTCGAGTTTGTCCCCTCTGTTTGAAAAATCGATACATCTATTCCCAATTTTAGGAATAGACTGTTTTTGTTCCCAATTTTTTTTTGAGATTTCAAGAATTGTTTGAAATTAGGAATGTTTCAAATAATTGCCCAATTTGTCATTACTGTGTTGCAAAAATTAGGAATAAAAACAAGAACCATTTTTCTAATTTTCTCTTAATATTTTTGGATAAAGTTTTGAAATCAGAACAGATTTGTTCCTAGTTTTTCCTCTCTGTTTGAAAAATTGATAAATTTGTTCCCAATTTTAGGAATGGACTGTTCTATTCCCAATTTGTTCTAAGATTTCAAGAATTGTTTGAAATTAGGAATGTTTCAAATAATTGCCCAACCATGAGTAGGTTGTTAAGACATTGATTTGAATTGTTTGAATTTTATTCCCAATTTCTCATATTTATACGGTTCCTAAATTTGTATTGTGCTTCATCGGTTTGTCATCGATTTTTGCCAATACGTTTGCTAAGAGAAAAAACCAAAATGACATTTGTCTAGTGTTTTTTTTTTTCCCATTAACCTAGAACAAAGCATAAATTTAGGAACAAGTCTGTTTTTATTTCTAGTAATTTGTTCTAAAAATCAAGGAACAAAAAACACCTAAAATCTAAAAGTAAGAATAAAATTCTTGGGACAATTCTGTACAAGAACAAAATTCCCGAGACAATTTTGTACAACTTCCATTTTTGAGCAACTTTGGTATTGGTTGAATATTAGTGTACAACCTTCCATGGTTAAAAGTTACTGTGCAATTATAATTGAGTGAATATTGATGCACAATTATAATTGGTTGAATATTTATTGTACAATTATAATTAGTTGAATATTTACTGTAGAGTTATAATTGGTTGATTTTTTTGTTGTTCAACTTCCATGGTTGAACAACCGCTGAATTGGTTGAATATTATTATACAACCTTCCATGGTTGAATATTGATGTATAGTTATAATCAATTGAATATTTGATGTAAAATTATAATTGTTTGAATATTTGTTGTACACTTATAATTGGTTGAATATTTTTTATTTTGACCAGGAAATGAAAAATTGGACGAACATACTTGTGGTTAAACACATGGGAACCACACACATTTTTTATATTGATAGCACATCAACCATTGAGGATTTATTTGACAGCGTGTGCAATAAGTATACGGCGTTGCGCATAGAAAATTTCAAGTTGTCTTATTCAATCCCCAACCATCCTAATTGTTATTTAGAAGACATGGAGTCATTATGTAACCTCTGAAAGAATTAAAAAAATCTTAATTTGGAATGTATTGATTTATCCATACAGTTAATGTATATTGGAAAGAGTAGCGAAGATACAGCTAGAACTGAGACTGAATATTATAGCAAAAATCCAGGGAGTAACGAAGATGAAAGTTTGTTGGTACCGTACTGCCCAAACAAGTTGACAATAATGTCTGCTGATTGTAGGTATTGAATTCGTGAGGTAGGGCAAGTTTTTAAAAGTGGGGTTAATGATTTTAGGGATTGCTTGATAAAATATTCCATTGAAATTGGGTTTAAATTTGATTACTATAAGAACGAACCATCTCCAGTTGTAGCATATTGTGCATATAAGGTTGAGCGGGGATGTGAATGGTTCGTACATGCGAGCGTCGATAGTAAGAATGGATATTTTTATATCAATAAAATAAATAATATTCACATGTGCAGTGCTGCATTCCTAATCCAAAAAATGGTAGGATTAATTCCAAAGTTGTGTCGAGTTGTACAAAAAATACGTTAAAGGTTCAACCACAAAAGCGTCCTATTGACGTCATCAAATAATTTAAAAATAACTATGGGTTGGACATAAGTTATCACCATGCATGGCGGGGGTTGAAAAGGCTAGAGATGGTGTTTTTGGGGATTATTGTAGTGGATATGACGAGTTGAGATGGTATAAAGAAACGTGCATGGAGACAAACCCGGGAACATGTTTCAAAATTGAATATTATATGAGTATTGGTTGTTTTAACCAACTTTTTGTTTCATTCAGTGCTAGCATAGCTGGTTTTAAATATGTACGACCTTTACTATTTCTCGACGGAACATTTCTGAAAGCAAAGTATAAAGGAACACTGCTTGGCGCAACTGGCAAAAACGGGAATAACGGTAAGCGGGGTAAAAAGTCTAGTTGTATTTTGAAGTGCTAATCAATTATTTTGTTGTTGTATCCCATGTAATATTTGTTGTACAGCGACAAATGCAATTATTACTGTTATTTTATCATAATATTCGATGTACAGTAAATAACGCATTTTGAATAACTAAAGTTTTGTCATTTTCTGACAGGTATATATCTATTAGCTTTTGAAATCGTTGAATTTGAAACATATGTCCACTAGGAATGGTTTCTAGAACACCTAGGTAATGTTATACCACCGGAACGAGTCATGACATTCGTATCTGATCAACATACTGGGTTAACAAAAGTTGTGGAGAAGGTATTCCTAGATGCATTCCATTCATATTGTTTGAACCACTTAACAATGAATTTGAAGGGAAAAATTGGAGCTCGTTCACCAGTGGTAAAATAACAGTTGTTGTGGTTGTTATGTGAGTGTTACAAAGTAAAAACAGAGTTCGACTTTTACACACTATTGGCAAAACTAAAAACCAAGGGGTCCAAGAATATTTCTAATTGGGTTGATGATTTGCCTCGAGAGAATTGGACAAACGCGTTTTTCAAAGGTTGAAGACATGGTGAATTGACATCCAATGCCGTAGAGACATTCAATGGATGGATTTCTGAAACCAGACACTTGCCAATTCACAAAGTCATTGATCGAATTTATGTAGACCTAATGGAACAATAGACAAAATGACATAACATGGCGTCGGGGGTGAACAATATACTTTGTGAGGTAATCGAGAAACAAATGCTAAAAAGATTGGAAGAATGAATGGTGTGCGAATCTGTGAATGAAGTTTTTGAAGTTCAATTAGACCCTTCTGTACTTCTGGACCTTAAAAAATGAACATATTCTTGTTTCGATTGGTGGGACAACGGGATACCGTGTGCACACGCTTACACTGCTATTACAAAGTCCGGTGAAGATTTGAACTCATATGTAGAGAATTACTTCCACATGTCCTTTTACCATCTAAGTTACGAGGATGTAATTTTTGTTGTGCCAACTGCGGGGACAAAAGAGATGAAATAAGAAGATATTGTAATACTATCATCAGTTACCAAACGACCTAGGGAACGATCGAAGAAAACGATGATCCCATCAAAAGGAGAATTTAACAAGGGAAAATTGAAACGCAGTCGATGCGGAAAGAAATGACACAACAAGAAAACATGCAAAGAACCCATATGAGATGACACAATTCATTAGACTATCATTCTATTTCTTGTAGCAACAATTTCTATTGTTTTTTAAAAATTCAACATTTTGTGGAGGTTTTAATGACTATAATCATTTTATGAATTGATTTTTCATTTTTCTAGTTTGTTATGCTAATTTAATGTCTTGGTTATGTTCCTGTGAAAACTCACAAAAATAACATGAAATGACGTATCAATTATTTTCACCAAAACACGCAATATTTAATGAAGTTTATTACACAGATTTTTTTGAGATACATTGCCCAACAATATAGTATGACCTTTGTTTAAAAGGATAGATGAATATCACTGCATAGTAATTTTTAATGCAACGAAATTATGCGATAAGTGATTATTTCATACACAATAACTTTTTAATAAAACAAAGCATTGTGCCCGATAAAATTATTCGTCTTAGACATTTCATGCACGTTTATTCGTATGTAACAAAGAATACACCAACACATGAGGATTAATCATGAACCACATCTATCATAAAATTACATACGTCAAATAAATTAAGAATTTAGTAAACCATTAAACCAAAAAAATATAACAAAGTCGGAACAAATGATCTAGTGAATATTTTTTTTTTCTTAAGAACTGAAAAAATAAAATAAAATAAAATAAAATTAGTTGATGGACTCATCGTACTACAGTGCCCTGTGCATTAAATATATCAAAAGCCTAACTACTATGTTTGTCATTTATTATGTCCTTGATAAGATCTGCCATTTCCGTAGTTGCTACTTTGCCATTGCCTACACGCTTGACGTTTGCTCATTGCCTAAGGATGAATTGCCTCATTATATACGTAACAAGTACTCCACAATCAGATCCGCTAAAAAAAATATACAACTTTCTAAGATGACAACGCATAAACTCACAAAACTAATACAACTAAAAATCCTCACTTATCGGTCCCTTTTTTGCTGAGGCGTGGCAAAAACAGTCTCCAAAGTAATCGATCTTTCTTAAGTCGAAGCGCTTGACTCAGTTGCATACCGAGTGAAATAGTTGGTAATATAATCCGCCTATATTTTGTAAATAATGAAATCACTAGTTAATACTAAACAAATAATAACACTAAATAATATAAGTAGAATGCATGATAACGAATTTTGATGAACCATAACAATGAAAACAACAACATATGATATTGGACTTGGGGACAGAGACGGGGAGTAAAATCTAAAATCATCACAACAACAAGCGATTTTGGAGGAATTGGAGTAATTATTGATGTACATTAACAAACAAAATAGTAACACATGGGGGAATGAGGGGGATATCCGATGCGAATGCTGTTGTGCAGCAATAATGTTGCAAACATAGTCACTAGGCAATTATAACTGTACAACAACCCCAAACAAAAGTAAGGGGGAGGGGCATGACAGTAAAGATTGCTATGTAATAACAAAAAAATAATAACATAGTGTTAAAAATGGGGATATGGATACGAATGTTGTTATACAGCAATAATATCGTGACACAATAACCAGACAATTTATAACTGTAAAGCAACTGAATCAGAGAGTGCAATAGGCATGTAGACTTATTAGTATCAACTCATAATCAATTAATGCACAAAATATCTAAAATCTTACTATAAGCTTGATGGTGGCAGAATATTACATCGCCACTTTTACCGCAAGTGTGCGGGTCAAGTTTTAGTATAGATGAGGAGAATAAGGGTTATCGTGTCCATAGGGATTGGTTGAGATTATTGTCGAGTATCGTAATTATCGTAACTTAATTTTATCTAGGCGATAAAAAATAATTTATAATTAATTAACACTATTGCTAAGTTAATTAATCTAATTAAACTATAATACTAATATGAGATGTTTAGGAGAAAAGATTATCTAGGGATTAACTTCGCTTACAAAAACGTGTTTGGTTTCGTTTAGTTTTCAATAACGACATTCATCTTATCCAACAATCTCTGTATCGTAAACTCACTCACCACCTCTCCCGAGTGTAAGATGAGTGAATATACGACTTCACGTCAACGAAGAAGTCTCCCTCAACGTCTTAACGACACTAGATCACATGAGTCTTGCCCCAATGTCATGGATTGCACACTTTCTAACTCCCTCCCGGGTTATTAGATCGTCGCGTTGTGTTTAAACCCTAGTCTGAATTCGGGGTTACCTCTCCCGAGTGTCAAACCCCGTATTCTCAATATATCTAAACAAGCATATAATCGAAGAATAACGGTAAACACAATCAAATAACGAAGAACAACCATTAACAAAACATCGATTTCAAATAAATCACATATAAATTATATTAATCTCTAGACAATATCCGTTTAGCTAACAGCCATAACCTTATATACAATGATAAACGAGCTAAATATGATCAAACCAACTACCAAAGTTAAGAAAATAAAGAAAGAAACGAAGGAATTTAGCCGTATTCTGAAGATTCGCTGCTAAAATCACTCCGAGAGCGTTTCTCCTTCTTCGATTTGTGTTATTCTCCTTTGGGGTTTGGATGAGCTCCCCAAAAACCTCTCCAAATACCCCCTAATATGTTCTAAAACGTGTTGGGGATGAAGGGATCAACTTAAGGGGTGCAAAATATCCCAAAATATCAAGAAAAACCCTTTACAGTTGGTGCCGGACCTCCGCGGCAGTGGAAATACAGAGAGTTTAGCAATTCTTTGTTGTTTCACCGCCGTAGCGGTGACACCCTTTCTTTTTTTGGTTGTAACTTTCTTGTCCAAACTAGGATTAAGATGATTCAAAAACTTATGGAAAGCTATGAGAAATATCTACAACTTCCACATTTTGAGTTTTTCAAAACTTGGATTGTATCATAGTAAAAAATGACCTTGAAGTTACTGCACCTGTACTATTTTTGCACATTTTCACCATTTTATTCGAAAACCTACCAAACCACACAAAAACATATTAAAACAACAAAAGAGCTTGAAAATACATAAATATTTGAATCTAAAAGTACTTGATTTGTCGATAAATAAATCACTTATCACTTGACGTTCTCGAAATGCGGATTATGTGAATTAAGACTGTATAGTGAGTTATAGTGATTTAATGTCCCATGTTCCATCTCAAAGGTAAGTAATGTCTAGTGTGACTGTCTGGATTTCCTACCAGGCGTGTTTATCGGGAATATTATCACATCGTATTCCTAACAATACCTTTATAGAATTGTTTGTCCATTTGTTCTCAAATGATTGCCTCTTTATTCTCTTTAACGTAAGTCTATCATCACAATCAACACAAGATTTAATATACACTCAAAGATTAGATAGACAAATACATAAAAATATTAAAAGATCATACACCATGGTAGGGTAAGTTACCCAAGAAAGACTAGGCATAACAAACACTCTGTATGGAGCATCAACATTTGAGTTGCCATTAAAAATTTCAATTTGGCGATGGTGTATTATCTCGGCAAAGGTATCTATCACTTACAAAAAACATGAGGCAAAAAAAATCAAGTTTATATATTCATTAAAATACACAACATATAGTATATTTTCTTACCCTACTAAACAATTGTCCTCCGTTTAAGACATCAATTATGTCGCTGAAACGGACGCCAATGAAGTCGTCCAATCCAATCCATGCTAGGTTACTGCATGAAGAAAAATAAAATCAAATACTACATAACAAATCAAAGAAAAAAGTACAAAATGATTCGAAGTAAATATAAGGAGTACATACGCATCATCATGTGTTTCATGTATGAATTTTATTTTATCTCAATCACTTTCATCTAGTAATTTGGCCACTGCGCATCTGTTTTTGTTTGGGAGTTTTTCGAGTTTCTTTCTAGTCTTTTGAAGTATTAACGAGATCTCGTCCACATCAACCACTACCCGATTACACCCTTTTTGCTTCGCTTTTTAACTCCCTCGTACACGTAATTTGAATTTTTTTGTGGGTTTTCTTTTTTGCCCTTTGATCTCACTCACCATAGATGTTTGTAGTTCGGCATGTTTGGGACCTTTAATATTTGGAGATGAAACTAATTTGACAATGGCTTTTTCGTCGCGTAATAGTTCCGCATCACTAATGGTAGTCTGTTCCACCAAATCATCCAATTGTGTCATTAACGATGATATCAACTCATCGCGAGACTTCTAGTCAGATCGAAGATGAATGTTCTTCGCAACCAACTCACTATTATGTTTCAACACATCATCCAATTGTTTCCTGATTTCAGTGATATTGTCCAGGAGTTGTTGACCATAGAGAGGTAGGTCAGTTGTTGTTGCAATCTGGGCCTCGAATACCTACAGTTCTTCTGTAGTTGATGGCACCAGATCGTGAGAGATTATCTGAAAACATTAGAACACACAACATAATATATAGGAACAATCAAGAAACGATAAAAGAAAAATGTTTTTCACCAAAAAAATTGATAACAATTTAAATATATAGTAAACAATCAAATAACACGAGGTGAATGTTACCGTACAACAACATATGTATCAACAACGAGTTGACAATTATCGACGCCCATTAAATTTTCCAAAAAATGTATTTAAACGAAAACTACCTGTAACTATTGCTACGCAGTAATAATCTTATAAATTGTACAACAAACCCTTCTACGACAAACAAATAATATTATAAAGATACAATAGACACTAACCTAATCTTTACTCAGTTCAATGACCCCATGAAGCACATTCTTTAGAGAAGATAAATTCCACTGGGTGAAACGTGGAATGCCGATCCAACTAACATCTACCCCCACCGGAACACCTCGGTGATTGTAGTCTGGATCTAACAAGGTTGAACGCTCGCAAAACATATACTAAGCTTAACATATAGAAATTAGGAAAAATTATTACATCAACAAATAAGAATATATACAATATTTGTTACTGCAACTATAAACAACTTACCAATATACGGATGACGCAGCCATGAATCGTGTACAGTTTGTCCATATTATTAAGGATAAACTCATTTACCTTATTCGCAATGGAATCAACCCATGCATATTTAGACATTGCACACAAGTCTTCTACCATTTGCACAAACGATCATCCAATGTTTGTACCAGTGGTTGCAAAAAAATAAGTCACAAAGGCGTACAAACATATCAACCTTATGATGTCCTCAATGTCGTCGTGATCGATCTGATCAATAATCATGTCGATTGTCTGTAATATCACTCTTGTTAAGACTTGTTCCACTTCAGCAAAGCGTCGTTGAACAAATTGAGTCACAATCTTCTTCGCATCTGTGTGTTCAACTGCTTTGGTCCTGTTCTTTATCCCAAAAAAATAATGATATATCCCTCGAACTCAAAGAAATAAACTTGCCACCAAACACAATAGCTTTCCTACTTCTGCAAAAAGCACATTTGCAAAAAAGACAATAAAACAATGTTCAGAAAATTATAGTTAAATAGTAAATATCACTACAACGGAATTTTATCGAGATGATAAATACAAATTTTACCGATTATAATAATTAAGCAACGTCAAGATGTCTTGGTCACTTTTAGTACATTACTGGACCACGACATTGCAGTCAACGAATGCCTAAAGAAAAGCCAAAGCAGAGTGGACGACATAACATCAATGTTGGCACGACGAAACTTTCTTCGATTTTTCCCAATTAAATCATAAAAGCTACGTAGATTACATCTATATTGTTTACCTCTAGCTTGCTTATATAAGACTGGATCATTGTCAGATGCACCCACCATTACCTGAGAAACAATTACGGTGGCGTACAAGAATTCAACATCTAAACATTAACAATGTAGATGAAGAAGAGAATAATTCAAAACAAGACGTTAGGTATGGTTTTTTTAATAGACAGTAAATAATTCAACAACCCAAAACATAAAACAATGAAAATGAATAACATGGAAATTAAAATTATGGATTCAACGTCGATTTTTGCATCACAGTAAAATTGATGTTTTTGATCAAAAGAGGAAGAAGATGGAAAAATCAAACCAAGAAATCAAACATCGATTTTTGCTACACATTAACTAAACATCGATTTTTGCATCACAGTAATAATTTAATCAACGACCCATCATCAATAATGAAAATTAATAACATGTTAATCTAAAACAAGACTTCAATTGTTGATTTTTGCTACACAAAAAATCTCAATAAATATAACATCAACAAGAAAAGAAGAAGAAGAAGATTGGAAATCAACATGGAAAGTTGGATATTTACTATACAGTTATAATTTCTTGAATATTTATTGTACAGTTATAAAGTAACAAGATGTGAATCCAAAACAGACTTCAATAATGAAAAGTAACGATTATTGCTACACAGTAAAAATCTCAATAAATCAAATATCGATTTTTGCTACTTATTAACTAAATATCAATTTTTTCATTACAGTAACGATTTGATCAACAATCCCACATTAATAATGAAAAGTAACAACATGGTAATCCAAAACAAGACTTCAATTGTTGATTTTTGCTACACATAAAAAAATCTCAATAATTCTAACATCAACAAGAAAAGAGGACGAAGATTGAAAATCAACATGGAAAGTTGAATATTTATTGTACAATTATAATTAGTTGAATTTTTACTGTACATTTATAATTTTTCAACAAACGCCCAAATCAACTTTTGAGAATGAACAAACCCACATCAATGTTCGATTTTTTCACATCAATAAATATATCGAAAACTCAATTAACGATTTTTGCTACACAGTGGTCGCAAATGCCTGAACCCTAAACGACAAATAGATTGGAAAAGATGAAGCACAATACTACTAAGAAATTGCAACTAAAAATATATCAAGAATGAACAAACCCAGTTCAATAGAGAATAAACAAACACCCAACTCAATAGATAATGAACAAAGAAAACGCTTAAATCAACAGATAATAAACAAACCCACATCAACAGAGAAAAAAACAAACGCCCAAATCAAATTTGAGAATGAACAAACCCACATCAATGTTCGATTTTAGCATATTAATAAACATATCAAGAATTCAATCGACGATTGTTACTGCACAGTGGTTACGAAACCCTAAGCCCTAAATAGAGAATAGATTGGGTGAGATGAAACTTACCAGATAAGGAAATTGACGGCTTGGAATGGACAGCGACGGCGGCTGGGAATGGACGGCGACGGGGGCTGAGAATCGACGGCGACGGTGACGGTAATCGGTGTTTACGGCGATGATGTTCACACTAATGCCAAACCGCGATGGGATGCTTCTAGGTATGAGAAGAACACTACACCGGGATTATTTATGTGGAGTAATTTCTAGGTATCTTCGAATGGTAGTTTCCAAATTTCGACTGAAACTTTCTCACGAAAATTACCTTCCAAAAGAAGCTCTCTTCACGCGCCTTTTCTTCCATAGTGAAAGTCACGGCTGCAAATGAGTTTTATTTTAAATGTATAGTGTTATTAGGGGATAACACGAATATGTAGGTAGGCATTGGATCCCATATTAAAAAACTCTTATTATTATTATTATTATTATTATTATTATTATATTATTATTATTATTATTATTATTATTATTATTAAATTTGTATTGTTTGTTTATTTAATCATAAATATTAAAAAAAAAATTATGATTAAAACATTCACAAATGACAAAAATATTCTAATGGTATAAAACTAAGACCTTATGGTGGGCTTAATTTTTCATTTGGGGAAGGCATGGCATTTGGGATGAAATAAAAAACCGCTGACCCGCCCCGACCGCCCGTCCCGCCCCGAGCAGCTCTGTTTCGGGCGGAAATACACTGACTTTTTTTTTGATTCAGACCCAACCCGACCGACTGACTCACCTATGACTGCCCCCCCCCGGTCGGATTTTAACGTTCACCCGCCCGATAACCCGAACCTGACCGAACGTATGTTAAATTACCAAAATATCCCCCCTTATATATATATACCCCCCTCCGACCCTAACCCTAAATTTGATCACAAACTAATCCTCACTCCATCGCCGCCACACCCCCGATTGATTGCTATTTTCTCACCTCTCTCGTTCACTCACTCCCTCAACGGAGTAGACTTCAATTTTTGCTCCGGTTCTCCCTACGGCCAAGATCGCTTCCTCAGGACCTCAACAGGACTTCAATTTTTGCTGCGGTTCTCCCCACGGCCGATTCTGTAAGTTTCTAGTTAGGGTTTTTAATTTTTTGTTTGTGTTGATTTGGTTTTGTTTGTTTGTTCTGATTTTATTTTTGTTTAGGTTTAGTTTAATTTTTTGCCTAGACTCTCTTCTCCGTCTCTTTCCGATTCTCTGTTCTCCGTTAGTTTAGGTGTGATTTAATCTGTTTGTTTGATCTGGTGTTGTTTGTTTGTTCTGATTTTATTTTTGTTTAGGTCTAGTTTAATTTTTTGCCTAGACTCTCTTCTCCTCTATTCTCCGTTAGTTTAGGTGTGATTTAATTTTTTGTTTATGCATTGTTGAAAGGTTTACCAAAGAGAAATTAGAATGAGTGTTGAATTCAACTTTTTACCTGTTGTTTAGAATTGAAAACTGCTACTTTTCGTTGTTCAACTTTGGGTTTTTTTAGATTTAAAAGGCTGGTGAGCAGAATGGCAGAAATGATTGCTTAGTTTTGATTTTTGTTCATTGAAGGGAAATTAGAGCAAATGTTGAATATGACTTTTTGCCTGAAGTTTTAAATTGGAAACTGCCTTCCTTGTGAAGTTGTGTTTTGTGTGTGGTTTTGTTGTTTAATTTTGGGTTTTGTTTAGATTTGAAATGGGTTATGCATTGTTTAGTTAGTTGTTTAGTTGTGTTTCAGTGCGAGCTCCATTTTTTAGGTAAGTTTAGTTTCAGTGCTAGCTCCATTGTTTATGCATTGTTGGTTGATTACTGTCATAGCAATAAACAATAAACAAACTACTACTGAAAATAAACAATAAACATACCAGGAAATAAAAAACAAAGGAAACAATTCCGGAATTAATTTTTGTATACTTACTTTTTTGTTAGATCGTTAAATGGCTGAGCACGATAAAGATGTTGTGAAAGATACTACTACCGAAAAGCCACCACTTGCACCCTGTGATCCTAACGCCAGGAAACGGTCTTATGTTTGGGACCATTTCACTGTCGTAAACCCACTTGAGACTGACCCCAAAAAACTAAAAGCAGCTTGTAATCATTATTCGGTCACATATCACTGTCATAGCAAAAGGCATGGAACGGGGTCAATGAAGTCTCATTTGGACTTCAAATGTAAGGAATATCAGGCTACTCTACGAGACCCATCTCAAACTACATTAGGTTTTAAACCAAAAGATGAATCGATAGTGGAAAGTTCTATTGGGAGTTTGACGACAGTAAAATTTAGTTTTGAGGATTGTCGTAGAGCTTTGGCTGAGATGTTGATTATAGACGAGTTTCCTATCCGTCATGTTGAGGGTGAGGGGTTTCGTAAGTTTATGCGTGTTGTTTGTCCTAAATGGACCAAAATTCCGTCTCGTATTACAATCGCTAAAGATTGTTTTGAGGTTTATTCGAGAGAGAGAAATAAGTTGAAAAATACTCTTCGAGGTAAAAGAGTTTGTCTCACCATAGACACATGGACTTCGATCCAAAATTTAAATTACATGTGTCTCACGACACATTTCATTGACACTGAATGGAATATGCATAAGAGAATTCTTAACTTTTGCATAGTGGAAAGTCACAAAGGTGAAATACTCTGTAAAATTATTCAGACGTGTTTGCTTAATTGGAGGATAGACAATATTCTCACAATCACCGTTGATAATGCTAGTTCAAATAATGGTGTAATTCAATACTTGAAAAGAAAAACTAAGGATAGAGTTGATACAATTTTAGAGCATAAGTTCTTGCACGTGAGATGTTGTGTTCATATTTTAAATCTTATTGTTTGTGATGGTTTGAAGGAAGTGGATGAATCCATTGTGAATGTAAGAAATGTCGTTCGTTATGTGAGGTCTTCTCCACAAAGAATGAAAAATTTTAAGTTATGCTCGGAGATAGAAAAGATTGAGTGTAAAGCACAAGTATGTTTAGATGTGCCTACAAGGTGGAACTATACATACTTGATGTTATAGAGAGTGGAAAAATTTCAAAAAGCCTTTAGTCGATTGGAAGAAGAAGATACCAATTTTATTCCTAGTATCACAGAAGAAGATGATAATGAGAGAGACGAAGAGGTTAGTAGGAGATCGAAGAAAACACCTTTAGGGCCTCCCCTAACGGAGGATTGGGATAAGGTTCGGTTATTCACCAAATTTCTTAAAGTTTTGTACGACGCTATCGTTCGTTTGTCGGGCTCAAGACATGTAACTTGCAATGATTTTTTTTTCCGGAACATGTTCAAATCCAAGACACAATTGAGGAAGAATGTAGTAGTGGTGCACCTTACTTGAGCTTAATGGCGCAAAACATGAAAATTAAATTTGATAAGTATTGGGGGAAATTTGAGAAAATGAATCCGTTGTTATTTGTCAGGTTGGTTCTTGATCCTCGATTCAAGTTGAGTTATGTTGAATATTGTTTTGGATCATTGTTTGACTTTGTGAAAGCTAATAAGATGACTAACAAAGTGAAATCCGTTCTTTTTCGTTTATATGATTCGTATTTCATGCTTCATAATGGAGGTACTTCTAACAATCCAAAATCAAGTCAACCATTGGAACAAAATGTATCTAGTAGTGGCCCAATGGATCGAAAGGCAATGAGATTTTTGGGGTATAAACAACATTTGGAGAGGGTAGGCACACAAGAAAACCAAAGTAAGGTAGACCGATATCTTGTGGAGAGGGTGGAAGAAAATGTAGAAGGGTTTGATGTATTAGCTTGGTGGAAATTGAATGCCTCTAGATATCGTATTCTTTCTATTCTTGTACGACATGTTCTTGCAATGCTCGTGTCTACCGTCGCCTTAGAATCGACATTTAGCACAGGGGGTCGCATACTAGATCATTTTCGGAGTTCTTTGGCACCAAAAACGGTAGAAGCTCTTATTTGTGCTCAAGATTGGATTCGTTCTTCGGCGAAAGAAATTAGCATCAGGGAAGCAATTGATGATGTTGAAGCATTCGAGAATCTCACTTTGGGTATTTTCAAATTATTTTAATATCTATTTATTTTTGTTTATCTAATTATTAATAATCCTCTCAATTTATGTTGTAGGGATTACGAATGATGACAACATTGACGAGCCGGTGATTGTTGAAGTTTAGAATTTACTATTTTTGGTTTGTTTATCAGTATTGTTCTTGACATGTTGTGGTGTTTTTAGTTTCTTATTGTTGGTGGTAGTGGTTCAAGTTTAGAATTTATTATTTTTGTGGTGCTTTGGTAACTAGTATTGTTGTTATGGTGTTTTTAGTTTCTTGTTGGTGGTGATTGTTGAAGTTTAGAATTTATTATTTTTGTTGTGGTTTGGTAATTTATATTGTTGTTATGATGTTCTTAGTTTGTTATTTTTTTATTGTTTGTAATTTTTGAAGTAATTATTGTGTTTTATTTATAAATTTGTAGGTAAGTTTAACACAACACAACACAACAGCTCCAAAAAACAAGCCAAAAAAAAAAGGGGAAAAAACTTACTGCAGCTGTTTAGATTTTCCACCCAAAGAAGAAGAAGATTGCAACCCGAAACCCGACCGTGACCCAATCACCTGAACCCGACATACAGGTGGGGGTTGTCGGATCGGGGGCGGTCAGGTATGCTCGACCAAGATTCCGATCGGGTCGGGGGAAAAACAGTCCAAAACCCGACCTGCCTGCCCGGCTTTCTGTCCTACATGGCATGGTGCCTGAACTCCTTGGAGGCCAATCAGGAAAATGAGAGATCCTGCCAGGAAAGAAATGAATGCTTTTCTCAAACTCTTTTTTCTCTCTTATTAATTTCCATGAAGGAACTCATTACTTTCAGCCCGTAATAAAGAAATCATTCTTTTTCTCAACCGAAACATCATCACTTTAGTTCCACTCCCTCTCTCTCTCTACCCACCAGAATCGAAAGAGATATTCTACCCTCGGCGGGGCCCCTCCATTGAACCAAACTTGTTTCTCTTTCCATCTCCCAAACACAGGAGAGATGTCATCCGTCTCTGTTTTCTTCCACTGTTCCACAATATCTTCTATCGCTCTCTCTCTCTCTCATACTAATCAAACACATGTTTCTGTCTTCTTACTCAAAAATAACCCAACTCATCCCCCACCGCCACTATCTTTCCCAACCTCATCTTCCTCTCCCTCTTCTGTGCTACTATTCCTATCTTCTTTAATCATTCTCTCGCGCTCTCTCTTTCTCTACCAACCGCTTTTCACCTCATATATTTGACCTACATCCTCGGTGAATTATTCATTAAGCTTTGCCAATTCCACCATGGCCAAACTCGTCGTCGAAGTTCTGGACGCAAGTGATCTAATGCCCAAAGACGGACAAGGATCCGCAAACCCCCTTGTGGAAGTAGACTTCGACGAGCAACGGCAGAGAACGCAAACAAAGACCAGAGATCTCAACCCCACATGGAACGAGACGCTCCTTTTCAACATCAACAATCCCACCGATCTTCCGAGCAAGACGATCGAAGTTCTCCTTTACAACGACCGCAGTCGCGACCACCACAGAAATTTCCTCGGCCGTGTCCGAATATCTGGCGTCTCAGTGCCGTGGTCCGAATCCGAAGCCACGGTTCAGCGGTTCCCACTCGACAAACGCGGCATATTCTCACATATAAAGGGGGATATTGCTCTGAAAATATATGCAGCACAAGGCCAGTATTCCCCCCCGCCCGAAGGGTTCGATGCGGTGAGTAGTTCGGAAACTAAAGGAACTCCTTTGCACGAATTGAATGCTAACAAACTGGATGATGAGTACAAGGAGAGCGAGAAACAAAATAGGAAGGCGAAGACGAAGAAGGAGAAAGAGGTGAGGACCTTTCATACTGTTGGTGCCAACAAAGGTCCTCCACCGGTGAGGACCTTTCATAGTGTTGGTGCCAACACAGGTCCTCCACCCTCTGCGGAAAAGCCAATTAAAGTTGAGACCAGAGGTGACTTTATGCAAGCCGCCCCAGCAAATGTAATGCATATGAAGATGCAGATGCCGGGAGGCCCAATCCCAAAGAATGAATTCGGGCTGGTGGAGACTAGACCGCCGGTGGCTGCACGTATGGGATATTGGGGAAGGGACAAGACCTCCAGTACTTACGATCTGGTAGAGCAGATGCACTATGTGTATATCCATGTTGTGAAGGCCAAGGATCTTCCCGTCATGGACGTAACAGGAAGTCTTGACCCTTATGTGGAAGTCAGGGTTGGGAACTACAAAGGGGTAACCAAGCACTTGGAGAAGAACCAATACCCGGTATGGAACAAAGTCTTTGCCTTTACTAAAGAGAGATTGCAGTCCAATTTGATTGAAGTTGTAGTGAAAGATAAGGATATTGGGAAGGATGATTTTGTAGGGAAGGTTGTTTTTGATATTGTGGACGTGCCTGTTCGTATGCCACCAGACAGTCCATTGGCTCCTCAATGGTATAAATTAGAGAATAAAAAGGGGGAGAAGATCTATGTGGGGGAAATTATGCTTGCAGTTTGGATTGGAACACAAGCGGATGAGGCTTTTCCGGAGGCATGGCACAATGATGCTCACGACATTAGCCAACAGAGCGTAACCAATACACGTTCAAAGGTATATTTCTCGCCAAAATTGTACTACCTTCGAGTCCATGTTATCGAAGCTCAGGATCTTGTGCCTTCAGATAGAGGTAGACAACTTGATACATTTGTGAGAGTTCAGCTCGGGCACCAGCTCAGGTTAACTCGGCCTTCCCAGATTAGACATGTGAATCCTGTTTGGAACGAGGAACTTTTGTTTGTGGCCTCCGAGCCATTCGATGAATTCATAATTATCAGTGTGGATGACAGGATTGGACCGGGTAAGGATGAGCTCCTTGGACGAATGATCATACCGGTTAGAGAGGTTCCACATAGAGCAGACCACGCGAAGCTCCCAGATGCTCGGTGGTTCAACCTCCACAGACCTTCTATGGCTGAGGAAGAAGGTGACAAGAAGAAGAAAGAAGTGAGATTCTCGAGCAAAATTCAACTCAGGCTCTCTATCGATGCGGGTTACCATGTCCTTGATGAATCCACACATTTTAGTAGTGATCTTCAGCCGTCATCGAAACATTTGAGGAAACCCAGCATCGGAATCCTTGAACTAGGCATTCTGAGCGCTCAAAATCTGCTACCGATGAAGAGCAAGGAGGGCAGGACTACGGATGCTTACTGTGTTGCCAAGTATGGGAACAAATGGGTTCGAACCAGAACACTTCTTGATACCCTGTCTCCTCGCTGGAATGAGCAGTACACCTGGGAGGTACACGAT
Source organism: Eucommia ulmoides (assembly GCA_016647705.1). Lineage (NCBI taxonomy): Eukaryota > Viridiplantae > Streptophyta > Magnoliopsida > Garryales > Eucommiaceae > Eucommia > Eucommia ulmoides. The sequence goes on along the minus strand of CM028336.1, from coordinate 13,844,969 downwards.
CCATGTACAGTAATCACCGTTGGAGTTTTTGACAACTGTCACGTCAATGGAACCAAAGAGGATGCAAGAGACCAAAGAATCGGCAAGGTGAGAATTCGGCTTTCCACCCTAGAGACTGATAGGATTTATTCACATTACTACCCCTTACTTGTGCTGCAACCCTCTGGTCTTAAGAAACATGGGGAGCTTCAACTAGCAATACGTTTCACTTGCACTGCATGGGCTAACATGGTGACTCAATATGGAAGGCCATTGCTTCCCAAAATGCATTATATCCAACCCATCTCGGTAAGACACATTGATTGGCTTCGTCACCAAGCGATGCAGATAGTGGCAACCAGACTAGCCAGATCAGAGCCTCCGCTCAGGCGTGAGATAGTAGAGTACATGCTGGATGTGGATTATCACATGTGGAGCCTCAGGAGAAGTAAAGCCAATTTCCATCGCATAATGTCGCTTCTCTCAGGGATTTCAGCTGTCTGCAGATGGTTTGATGGCATCTGTCATTGGAGGAACCCGTTGACGACGATTCTTGTGCATGTTTTGTTTCTGATATTGGTTTGCTACCCAGAGCTGATCTTGCCGACGATATTTCTCTACCTATTTGTCATTGGGCTATGGAACTACCGATTTAGGCAAAGGCACCCACCCCACATGGATGCACGACTTTCACAAGCAGAGAATGTACACCCTGATGAGCTGGATGAGGAATTCGACACGTTCCCAACCTCTAGGCCGACGGATTTTGTGAGGATGAGGTATGACCGACTGAGAAGTGTGGCTGGCAGAGTGCAGACCGTCATTGGAGATTTGGCATCACAAGGGGAGAGAGCACTGGCCATCTTGAGCTGGAGGGATCCAAGGGCTACGGCTATCTTCATCATGATTGCACTGTTCACCGCCGTGTTTCTTTATGTTACTCCTTTCCAAGTTGTTGCAGTGCTATTTGGGCTTTACTGGCTTCGCCATCCTCGTTTCAGGTCCAAGATGCCATCTGTACCTGTAAATTTCTTCAAGAGATTGCCAGCCAGGTCAGATATGCTTCTGTAAGTGTAGATTACCACCAAACCAATACTTCATTCAAGTTAAAGAGAATAAATCTAGCATAGTGGTTGGTAACAGAACAAGGCACAAACAAAAAACAATAATGTAAATTTTCTGTGCTTCTGCCCTCAGAAGGAACACACTTTCCCTGCACCTGCATATCCTACATTTTTGTATCCCTTGTACTGTTCATAAAACATTGTTATATTATTGAATGAATGGAGAAAGTAACCACTTTTAGTGGTAAATAAGGAATGTAAACCAGCCAGACGCCGAAAGTAGTTACTCGGGACAAATGAGGTTATCCAACTCTTTATACCAGCAAACTAAAGAGAGAACAGATAACACCTTCTCCATGGAAGGTTCATTCATGTCCCCAATTAAGTTTTGGGCACTTCAATTTCCTGGAGACCGTCACACTTGCAAACTAAACCACAAGTGTTTTTCTCCCTGATTTAGCCTGTTGATCACAAAGGGTCCGATTGCATACGGTTATCGCTCTATTGGACAAACTTTCAACCAGGTAGGAGCAAGGAGAAACTTACCATCAACTCCCTCTGATTGAACCCATACCCTCCATTTAAGAGTTTTTTCACTTTGCCTGACAAAGTAAATACTAGGCTATAGATATTGTTTGTGCAATCGCTGTTGTCTGCTGTTTGCATTCCTTCTGTCATGCAACCCACCTGAAAAATTAAATGCCTCCATCAAATATAACCTACGCTGGTGTTTTTGAAGCACAAAATTGAAATCACCATGTAAAAATCAATTTGATATCTGATACACCATGGCCCATTCAGCTTGAGCAAACCAAAACCATTACTATAGCAGAGCCCAAAGATGCAGATGTGGAGCCCATAGTTCAGCCAACTCTAAATAATACTCAGCCCAACAAAGGCCCAGGTCGTGTGAAGCCTGCACGTGCTTGGTTAGACGATTACGTCGTTTAGGAAGATCTGAATTGCTGTTGATCATTCTCTTATTCCTTTTGATAATTTTCGGTTATGAGGTTGTTGCTAGTTTGTTTTTCTTTTATTCTTTTTTCTCTTTCTGTTGGAAGGTTGTTAGAGGGTTGGAAGGAGTATATATACTTCTGTGAAGCCATTGGCAAGGATATGAATGAAATTGCAGAAGCTCTGATTTCTTCTTTTCTCTCTTTGATTTCTTTGGAGCCAACACTCGCTCGAAGAGTGCCTATCTCGACTGACTGTGTAGCTGTAAGCCAGTCGTATCAACTGGTGCTTTCATTGCTACTCATGGCTGATTCCGACTTCATCACTGTCGTTAAGGCCTTACAAACTCAAATTGAAGCCTGCATCAGCACATGGAAGGTCAGAGAACGACCTTGAAACAGTACATGTCCATCGTCGATTCTCGTCTGGAGGATCTTCGTTCCCAAATTCCTGGTTCCTCGAGCTCTTCCACTTATGCCTCAGGTCAGAATTCCACCGCAATGTTCGCAGGTGGCACTGACATTTCACCCGTGCTTCGTTCCATGAAAATGGACATACCAAAGTTTAACAGCTCAGACCCGACGGGATGGGCATTTCGCATTGCGGAGTTCTTCGACTTTCATGGCACATCGGATGCACTTCGTCTCCAGATTGTCTCGTTCCACATGGAAGGTCGAGCTGCCGCCTGGTATCAATAGATGAAGGCAAATAATCTATTGACGACTTGGACGGATTTTCTAAGCAGTCTCAAGCATCGCTTCGGTGCCTCTGTATATGAAGATCACCAAGGTACTCTTTCCAAATTAACTCAAACGTCCACTGTGGTTGAATTTCAATCTGTTTTTTAGGATTTAATGAACAAAGTGACGGGAATATCTGAGCATTTGCTAATTAGTTTTTTTATTACGGGTTTGAAATCGGGCGTTCGTCGGGAGTTGTTATTCTCTCGACCATCTTTGTTGATGGAAGCATTCGCCTTAGCCTGTGCCCATGAAGCTCGCATTGAAGAATCCAAACAGAGTTCTCGTGTTTGGTCTAAATGGCAACCACCTTCAACCCCATATTCCTCTTCTAATACTACTACTAAAACCCACACACATTCATTTTCTCACTCAAATTCTTCTATCAACCCAGCACCAAACGCCCACCATACTTCCCCACCACTGTCCACAACCCACAACACTATTTCTCTAACCAACAACATTGCTCCTCTACCCAAACAGCACCCAGCCCCACTGTTACACTCCACCCCAAACTTTCCCGTGCGTTTCCTATCTCCATTCGAGCTCAAGGAGAAAAGAGACAAATGGTTGTGCTATAATTGTGATAAAAAATATAGTGAACCATCGTTGTTGCAACAAATATTTGCTTCTCATGGGTATGGATGATGCGGACCTCGAATAGAGTATATATGACATTCTTCCTAAGGCTATTGCTGAAGTAATAACAGGGGATATATCGAGCTTGAATGCTCTAGCTGGTCAAGTTAACCCCCGTTCACTGCGTTTGAATGGTGAAATTGGCTCTCATCGGCTCCACGTTTTGATCGATAGTGGTAGGACCTACAACTTTATAAAACCAGTAGTAACTGAGCGTTTGGGTTTGGCTATTCAGCCCATATCTAAGTTCCGAGTGTACATTGGCAATGGTGATTATCTTGTTTGTCATCACTCGTGTCCACAGGTGATGTTATCGCTGCAGGGTACTCCATTCCCTATTGATCTCTTTGTGCTGCCTATCGAAGGTCCCGATGTCGTCCTCGACATTCAATGGCTCCAGCAACTTGGTCGTGTATCTCACGATTATTCTACTCTTTCTATGGTATTTTTATGGGATGGCAAACCAGTAACTCTGCATGGTGATCTGGCCAACACCCCAAGCTTAATGACATTCCACCAATTTCAAGTCTTGCTCCAAACCGATACCATTCATAGTATGTTTACCCTACAACCTTGTTCTATCACTGCAGACCACACCACATTATCCCATGCATCAGATCCTACAGTAGACTTTCCCTCCTCTACCTGAGCCCATTCTACACTTGCTTAACCACTACCAAAACCAATTCCTCACACCCAATAGCCTTCCACCCCATTGCACTATTGAACACAAAATCAACCTCATGCGTGAGTCAAAACCCGTCAATGTTCGTCCATATCGCTACCCCAATTTCCAAAAAAATGAGATGGAAAAGCTTATCCGCGAGATGTTGGACCAAGGCCTTATTTGGCCAAGCCAAAGTCCCTTCTCATCCCCGGTTTTATTAGTGAAAAAGAAAGACGGTACTTATCGATTTTGTGTGGATTACCAAGCTCTAAATGCGGTGACAATTAAAGATAAATTTCCTATCCCCGCCATTGATAAGCTCTTGGATGAGCGTGGAAGTGCTACTGTTTTTAGCAAGTTGGACTTGCGTGCGGGCTATCACCAAATTAGGATGCACAATCGGAAAATTTATAAAACAGCTTTCCGGACTCATCAAGGTCACTTTGAATTCATCGTCATGCCGTTTGGGCTCACAAATGCGCCATCGACTTTCCAAGCTACGATAAACCAGTTATTCGCCTCTTTCTTACGTAAATTCGTGATCGCATTCTTCAACGATATTCTGGTTTATAGTGCATCGGTTGCGGACCATGTTGACCAGCTTGGTCAGGTTTTGGCTTGTCTTCATTCTTACAAGTTTTTTGTCAAGCTCTTTAAGTGTCAATTTAACCAAGGCACTATAGATTATTTGGGCCATATTGTCTCGGCTGGTGGCGTGAAAGAAGACCCTCAGAAAATCGACTCTACGGTCTCCTGGCCGGTGCCCACATCCGTAAAGTAGCTCTGTGGGTTCTTGGGCCTTATGGGGTACTACCGACGGTTTATTCGGGGCTATGCTACACTTGCTGCCCCACTCACTAATTTATTATGCAAGGATTCTTTCGATTGGACTTCAGCGGCCTCCGATGCTTTTGATCTCTTAAAACATGCGATGGTTGAGGCATTGGTATTATGTCTGCCTAATTTTTCCTTGGACTTCGTTATTGAGACCGATGCTTCCAACATTGGCATTAGCGTCGTCCCCATGCAAGCGAGCCACCCTATTTCCTATTTTAGCAAAAAGCTTGGACCATGCCTACGGGTCGCATCTACATATCTTAAAGAGCTTCATGCTATTTCGGCTATTCGAAAATGGCATCAGTATCTTTTGGGCTGTTTCTTTATTGGTCGGACCGATCATAAGAGTATCCGGGACTTATTGCAGCAGACCGTTCATACGCCCGAACAAGAAGTTTATATTTGAAAGTTGTTGGGATATCACTTCCAAATAGAGTATAAGCCAAGCTCTTCCAACAAAGTTGCCGATGCCTTATCATGGGTTCATGAGGACGCCGGTGATGACATACCCGCGACCACGCCTGTTTGTTTTTCTCTCACCAGTCAACCCACTTTTGAGTTCTTATCTACTTTCCACAAGGACAATATGGCCTTACCCGATTTGGTGTTACTTCACCAACAATGGGTAGTAGATACTCTTTCCTCCGATTACTCTGTTCAAGATTGTTTACTCTTTTACCAGCATCGCTATTATATCAGTCTCCTTTCTACCCTGATTGCACTTCTATTGCATGAATTCCATGCCACTCCATTAGCGGGTCATGGCGGCATCAAACGAACTTTGGTGCGCCTCGCTTCCACTTTTTATTGTCTAAAGATGAGACGTGGGGTCGAACAGTTTGTGGCCTCTTGTTTGGTCTGTCAACAAACGAAATACTCCACCCAAGCCCCTACTGGGTTATTGCAACCTCTGCCAGTTCCTTCTTTGGTATGGGACGAAGTCACCATGGATTTCATCACGGGGTTGCAGTTATCTCGAGGTTTTACCGTCATTTTGGTGGTTGTCGATCGCCTCACCAAATTGGCACATTTTGGGTCCTTGTCCACTCACTTCACCGCACTCAAGACCGCCGAACTCTTTGCTGACATTGTAGTGAAACTCGATGGTTTTCCCAGATCGATTGTCTCGGACCGAGATCCCGTTTTCTTGAGTAGTTTTTGGAAGCACTTATTCGAGTTGAGTGACATTTCTTTACGCCATAGCACCGCCTATCACCCACAAACCGATGGCCAATCCGAGGTCCTCAACCACGGTCTCAAGCAATACCTTCGTGCTTTTACTCATGAGAAATCCCATTGCTGGACATCCTTTCTCGGTTGGACTAAATTCAGCTACAACTCTAGTTATCACAGTGGCCTAAAGATGTCACCCTTCCAGGCACTCTTCGGTCGCCAACCTCCGTCCGTACCATCGTATACATGGGGCTCTACTTCAATCCAACAAGCCAATGCGTACCATTGTAATTTCCAATTTGCTGTGGGTAATTTGGTCCTTCTCCATCTTCAGCCGTATCGCCAAACTACAATTGCTCGTTGTCCATCCCAAAAGTTGGCTAAATGTTACTATGGTCCCTTTTCTGTTTTCGAACATGTTGGTTTTGTGGCATACAAGTTGGATCTTCCCAGTGACAGCAAGATACACTTGCTTTTTCAAATTTCGTCTCTTAAACCGTATCGAGGACCACACTCAGACAAGGTCCATCCTTTACCACCTGATTGTGTCGCCAATCGACCTCGCTCAATTCCAGCGGCTGTGTGTGCCGATTGCACCATTTTACGCCATGGTAAGGAAATACACCAGCTGCTCGTTCAATGGATGGACAGCTTTCCTAAAGACTTGACTTGGGAGGACTTCCCTAAGATCTGTCAAATCTATCCTCACTTACACCTTGAGGACAAGTTGTTCTTTCAAGGTAGGGAAAATGATACACCATGTCCCATTCAGCTTGAGCAAACCGAAACCATTATTGCAGCAGAGCCCAAAGATACAGATGTGGAGCCCATAATTCAACCAACTCTAAATAATACTCAACCCAACAAAGGCCCAGGTCGTGTGAAGCGTGCACCTACTTGGTTAGACGATTACGTCGTTTAGGAAGATCTGAATTGCTGTTTATCATTCCCTTATTCCTTTTGATAATTTTCGGTTATGAGATTGTTGCTAGTTTGTTTTTCTTTTATTCATTTTTCTCTTTCTGTTGGAAGGTTGTTAGAGGATTGGAAGGAGTATATATACTCCTGTGAAGCCGTTGGTAAGAATTTGAATGAAATTGCAGAAGCTCTGATTTTTTTTTTTCTCTCTTTGATTTCTTTGGAGCCCTAACACTTGCTCGAAGAGTGCCTATCTCGACTGACTGTGTAGTTGTAAGTCGGTCGTATCAATATCTATAATTTTCGTATTCTCATTAATTAGAAAAAAAAATTTATATAATCAAAGTTTACTAGATAAAAATTACTGTGTCAATAATATTAAATTAGAAATAATAAAAATAGTTTTTTATTATATAGTTCTTATTAAATAGATGATGTAGAAAAAAATTCAAATAAAGAGTTGCTTTCACCTTTGAACCTATATGTACAATTAGTATAATTTTTAGTCCTTGATAACTAATAAAAAATTATGAATAGATAAATATGCCCCTGAATATAATAATGAACAAAACCTAATACCCTCTCTCTCTAAACCCTAATCAGTCCACAACGGTTCACTCTCTCTCTTTCTTCTCTTTAACACCTCTCTCTCCCTCTCTAAACTCTAATCTCAGATGCGGCTGCGATCATCGGAACATTGAGCGGGCTTGCGGCGGTGGCTACAGACGAAGACGACCGTCAGTGGTTCGCTTGCAAACGGAGACGAACAACGGTGGTTTGGACGGAACAGATCTGGCGGTGACGGTTTGGACGATGGCTTTTCAGATCTGGACGGCACAGATCTGGCCACGGTGGTTTTCAGATCTTTCATGGTGGGGCAGCGGTGGGCTTGCGTGGTTTTCAGATCTGGCATGGTTGTCGTCGTCCAGCTAGTCTGTTGTCGTAGTCCAGTCGTCGTCCGTTGTTGCGTCCAGCCGTCGGTGGTTCTCTCTCTATCTCTTTTTCCGGGTAATAAGCTTTTGATTTTTGGTGGTCTCCCCTTTAATTTAATCCTCCACATCCACCTTAGGTCTCAAGTACCGCTTGTTCGTTTATTTGTTTTTTTTTTCTCGATTTTTTTAATCTAATTTTTTTTTACTGGTTATTTCTTCACAATTCGATGGTGGATAATGACAATAAACTTGAAAATCTCAACTAGGTTACCTCTATTTTTGGCTTGTTCTTTGTTCTTTGTGCTCTATGCCTTGTTTATCTCGTCGTCGCCTTGATTGGAAAGGTAATTTTACTGGAAACCCTATATATATATATATAGGGAGAAATAGTGTTTTTAATATAGACCCAATTCGAGATTTGAGTTGCTAAAAATATAATTTGATTTGATTAGCAATCCATGTTTATCTTATTTGGTTTTCAAAATCTAGAAATGGGTTTTCCTTTGTTTCCCCTTACTTGGTTCTCTCTCAATGTCGTCGTTCCTCAGTCCTTGTTCATCAGCTCCGTCGTCGCCGTTCATCAGCCCTATCTCTCTATCTCATTAACGTTAACACACACACATAAAAGAACATGAAAATAAAAATGTGTTAACATTAATACAAAGAGACTAAAAAATTGTGCATTAACGTGAACGAACACCTAATCCAAATAAACAAATAGCAGATACGGTACAGTCATGTTAACATTAACAGACAAAACCCCCAAAAATAAAGATACGTAACGCTAACACACAAAGCAGATGAGAAAGATGTATTAACGTTAACACACACATAAAAAGAACATGAAAATGCATTAACGTTAACACTGAGAGACCCAAAAAATGTGCATTAACTTTAACGCTTGCTTAGTTGAAAAAGACAAAATATCATATACGGTGAGTTAATGTTAATGCAAACACAGGGAGCTGAAAAAATGAAGATGATTTAATGTTAACGCACAGAACACCTAAAAATACGTTAACGCTAAAAACACACAGCCTAATGGTGAAGATGCATTAACGTTAATGTACACCCAACCCAAAATACGAAAACAACGGATATGGTACAATCATATTAACGTTAATACACAGAACCCAAAAAAATAAAGATACATTAATGCTAATAAACACAAATAGATGGGGAAGATGCGCTAACGTTAACATACACAAAAAAGAACATGAAAATGCATTAACGTTAACCCCAAAAGGCCAAAAAATATGCATTAACGTTAACACACACTTAGCCCAAAAAATAAAATATCATATACGGTGAGTTAATGTTAATGCAAACACACAGGAGGTCTAAAAAAATAAAGTTGCATTACCGTTAACGCACACAACTCCTAAAAAACAATATACGTTAACACTAAAACACAATATGGATATGAGATTCAAATGTGAAATTCAAATAGTAATTTTGTAATATAGGCAAAGTATATTGTTTGAACATTTACGTTAATATTAACGTCATGCACTTCCAGTAATTAATATTTACGTTAATGTTTACGTATTATTTTAAAGTGGACAAATTATTTTTTGGTTACATCATCATGTAGATTTTTTTTTTTCGCAGGTTATTTTGATATATTTTTTCTTTCTGAATTTTTGATTTGTTTTATACTTATGAGAGTGGATTTTGCAATTGTGATGTTTTTGTGGTAAATATAGGAAATTTCACTACTTTTATCTTGTTGCATAGGACAAAATATTTAAATCCGTAAATATGAGTGAAAAGTCTAGATTACAATGGCTTAGAATTGGTAACAATAATAAAAAAAAATTCATTGCATGACTTTAAATAGAAGAAGAAAAAATAGATTTACCATGCTTAAAAAAAAAAAATGTTTGGATTAATAATAAGGATGAGCTCAAACTTCATGCTAGTGAATACCTCCAGAAGCTTTTCTTAGATGAGGATAATGTTGTTAATAATCTTTTGTTGAATCTTCCTTGCCCTAATATTGAGAATGACTGTCATGTTGATCTCTGTGATACCCCTTCGAATCTGGAAATTTGGCAAACCTTAAAATTTATGAAAGATTTAAAAGTTTCGAGTCCGTATGGTTACCAACCAATTTTCTTTAAAAGAAGTGGAGTGTTGCAGGGCTTGATGTTTGCAAATTTGTTAGACCAGTAGCCCACCGTCGCGACGTCCAGACCACCGCTGTGGCGAACAATATGCAGAGAAGGCCAATATGTTGTTGAATATCCACAATCGCACGGTGAGATCCACCGTCGCGACAGTGAAACAACAAAGAGGTCTCTGATCCCACCGCCGTGTCTACCGTCGAGGCCGTAACCAAACCGACTTACCCACCACCGCGATGGTCACTCTACACACACTTTAGATATTTATTTAGATATTTTGGCTCCCAATATCTTCACCCTCTCCTCTAATTCGGCCATTAGATAGACCTATTTGGGTTCATAATATTTTGAGAGTATTTTGGGAAGTGCTCAACCAAATCCGAAGGAGAAGAACACATTGTGAAGAAGGAGAAGCGATCGTTGAACGGTTTTGGCGCCAAATCTTCGGACTACGACTAGTTTATTTTATTTCTCTCTTTATTTTATTAACTTTGGTAGTTTGTTGAGCATGTTTAGCTCGTTTCTTGTTGTATAAATGGTTATGGTCATGTGCTAAACGGATTTTGTCTAAGGATTAATAATATTTATGAAAATGTTGTTTGTTTGAATCCGTGTTTCGTTAATGGTTGTTCTTTGCTATTCGATTATGTTTATCGGTTTGTCATGTTTATATACTTGTTTAGATAGAGTGAGAAATCAGGATTTGACACTCGGGCGAGGTAATCTCGAATTTGGATTAGGGTAAACACAACGTGACGATCTAATAACTCGGGAGGGAGTTAGAAAGTGTGCAATCCATGACGTTGGGGTAAGACTTATGTGACCTAGTGTCGTTAAGACGTTGATGAGGACTTCTTTGTTGATGCGAAATTGCATATTCACTCATCTTATACTTGGGAGAGGTGGTGAGTGGGTTTACGATATAGAGATTGTCAGATAGATTGAACACCATTATTGTACACTAAACGAGACCAAACACGTTTTTGTAAACGAAATTAATCCCTAGATAATATTTTCCCCTAAACATCTCATATTAGTATTATAGTATAATTAGATTAATTAACTTAGTATTAATTAATTATAAACTTCATTTTTTATCGCCTAGATAAAATTAGGTTATGATAATTACGGTACTTGATAATAATCTCAACCAATCCATGTGAATACGACAACCCCTGCTTATTCCCATCTATACTAAAACTTGACCCGTACACTTTCGGTGAAAGTGGCGACGTAAAATTCCGCCACCAGATACTCTTATTAATTTTAATTTCCTTACTATTGGATTAATCTGATTGTGTCTTGTGCGTCGAGTTCTTTTCTTTCTATACTTTGGAATGGAGAACCTCTTGGGGAGTTTAAACCCTATAGGGGTCTTAGACAAGGGGATCCATTATCCCCTTATCTATTCACCCTTTTATGGAAAGACTTTCTCACATGATCATTGATAGTACTAATAGAGGGGTTTGGAAGGGCCTGAAAGCAGGAAGAAGTGGTCCTGTCATTTCTCATTTATTTTTAGTTGATGATCTTGTTCTATTTGCCAAGCTAATAATGCTCAAATTGTCAATATTTTAAATGTGTTAAATAACTTTACTAATGTTTCAAGTCATAAAATTATTTTTTCTAAATCTAAATTTTTTGTTGCTTTTTGCATTCCCCATTGGAAAACGAGAGAGATCAACAACCACTTTAACATTGGCCCTACAAAGGACCTTGGTATTTACCTTGGATTTCCCCTTGCTCATGGGAGATTAAATAATACTCATGTCCATCATGTGATCCAAAAAATCTAGAATAGACTTTCAAAATGGAAGATGAATATGCTTTCAGTGGCTTGTAGAACTACTCTCATAAAATCGGTGACTGCCACGATTCCTAATTATACCATACAAATTATATCTATTTGTAATACCCCTAAAATGTGTCACGATCCGTCCCGGACACCCGTCATCCCAAGGCCGGCGTGACGACAACATGACATCACCTAATACATTTCTACTTCTTATACATTACAAAAATGCATACATCACTACACAATTCATTATACAAGACATACATAATCTTTCTTTTTCATATGATTTACCTCTGACAGCTTAACTTAAAAAGAATTCTCAGATGACTCCACCTAATGTCAGTAGGGAACCGTCTCCTAAAAGATTCACTTGCGAGTGTATTGCCTTTTTAGTAAAAACCATTTTTAACATAATAATAATACATTATAAATAATACAACATTTAAATAGATCAATCGTAAATATATAAACACCACACAGTTGGTAAAATCTCCAGTATCAAATAAGCAGTGAAAGTAAAGCGGTATAAATAAGTTCCATTCAAATTCATCCAGTATCAAATAAGACCAATCACCATAATCAATAATAAATCACCCAATATATATATAGAACACCCCAACTCAAATACACATCTCAATCCCATACCCACCGGCTAAGCCATAGTGATCGTTTTAACCTTACGATCGGGAGTTGCAACGGTACCGTAACCATCCGTAGGACATGCCTTCCTAGAGGACCTAACTGCGCAGATCACCGCCTACCGAACGTCTCCGGAGGCCATAATATAAATCACCACATAATAAATATCCATCTGCCGGACCACCTTCCGGACAGACCATAATATAAATCACCACCTGTCAGACCACCCTTCGAACATGACATCATAAACTATGGCATAGTCAACTCAATAATATCATCATCAGATCACAAATCAATACCTATCTGCCGGACCACCCTCCGGACAGACCAACCAACAATATCGTCAAAACAATAATGTCATCGTAAAACTACAAACAAAATTACCATTCTGCTCAAGAAAATGATCACCACCGTCAAATCAATAACACCATCAATTTACCAACATCCACCTTATTTCCAAAGCCGATTTAATTCAAAAATCATGTCCCCCCCCCTTTATTCAAAACCACCAACAATTCAATGGAAATCCATTTTACCAACTCACCCATAACTGGCTTGATCCATATCATTTATAAAAACATCTAATTTAAATTTATCCATTTCCTATCATATATAGATATAAAAATAGTTTGGCAAGAAGACAGTACACTCACCTGATATTCTGCTCTCAAAAGCTCCACCAAATATCCGCTACTGAACTTTCGACAATTTTGAACCTATTTGTAACAAGGTCTAAATTAATATTGTAGAGAAAATAACTTAATTATATAATGCAAGCCCTACGTTCGTAAATTTCCCATTCCTCACGTTTTGATATATGAAAATGTTATTTGACTAGTTTAGAGTCGTTAGAATTTACGATTTACACCTAATTCATATAAACGATCTTATTGTTTATTATTCTCATTTTGATATTCTAAGGTTAGAAACTAAATTTAGAATTCATAAAATAAATTAGAAAAATGTTACCCATTCTGAACCGATCGTGGATTTCCCTAAAATTCCATATATTTTTTATTCTGCTCCCCATCGCCTAGGCGACGTCCCATTGCCTAGGCGAACGAGTGACTGCTTCTCCCTTTCTCTCAACTGCACACTGCAGTTTCACCGCTTGAGCAAAAATTCACCGCTTAGGCGGTAATCGTCTTCCTCCCCCTGTCTGTTTTGAGATCTTAGCCACCTTTCTCCTCACTATCGGCTCACACCCACACAATACAACACACCCAAACCTCACAATCACACTCCTACAGCATACACAACCCACACATCAGAAACAAACACACACACATGTAGCATTAGACACACACACACACCCCCCTATGGCACACCACCGTCGGACCCAACTCCGACCGAATTCACCACACACACATACACACCCTGTGTCCACGCATACACCACAAATGAGCAGACACACACACACCCCGCCAACCAAAACTCACACCACCAGCGAGTTCTCTATCTCTAACCCATCGCCGGCGACACCCCACCGGAAGAACATACCCACACTCAAACGAACAAGGTACCGCCATCACCGCCAGGACACATACACGCAACTACACCCTGACGAACACGAGAACCCGCCACCGATAGCCGAACCCAAACCTTTGACGATCCACACTTCCTCCGGCTCTCTCACCTTCTCGGTCCTTCTCCCATAAATATCTAAATTATATATATATATATATATATATATATATATATATATATATATATATATATATATATATATATATATATATATATATATAAAATTTGCACTAAACCCCCTTCATTTTAGTTAGGATAGTAATTAAACCCCTTCTTAAGTTTTAATGTTTATGAAAATTATGTAACCCCTAAAATTTTAATTCATATAATTAATATCGTAGTCCACCCCGATAATTTCAAAATATTTTAAAACATGACTTAAATTATTCGTATATTAAAAATCAGGGTCTTACAACATTTCCCTCCTAAAAGAAATTTTGTCCCGAAATTTTCGTCAATCTACTAGTATGACAAAGTCGCATCACATGGTTATGTTCGCCTCACGTAATTTTAGAACCACTGTTTCCTATTTAGGGTCTCATAATCACATGTCGCTCAAAATTTATAATAATTTTATTTCGTCAAATTATACTCATCTATTGCAATACCTCTGTTTGCCGTGATCGATATTATATCCATTACCCAACGAATAAGGTGCACTTGGTCGATCATGCTAAGCACAAACAACCAACGGTCAGAGAATCTCAATTGATTGAGCCTATTCATTCTGGCTAATTTTTTTTTTCGTAATTCGACACTTATTTATTCCTTCCCGCATTTTTCAGTCGACCAGTTTGCCATGATATCACCGTTTTATATTTAAACTAACAACACTTACAACCAAGTGCATAAGTGGTCTAATAAGCACAATTAGCTCAAAATTATCAATCTCAATATCTGCCTTAGAATTGCAATTCTCTTACAAACATTCCTAATATTACCGATAAATCTTTTGCATTACACCAAAATCACATAAATATATTTTAAATCACCTTCAAAACATAACAATGTCTTTCCACACATAGATATCACCAACCACCTCGCTACAAATCCAAATACATCCAACGAGTAATCTATAAGAATTTCCTTCATGCCTCCATCTACCCAACATGCTTTAAACTTATATTCACGTATAAATATGAATCGAAGAACATAGATACGTCCTATTTACAAAAAATTGATACATCTCAAAAGTCATTAGTTACTGACTGTAACATATTATATCATGAGTACAAATAAACTCATGGACATTTCGAGTTATTCTTTTCCCATGAAATCTTAATGACCTCCACATGCCGTCTCCGCTTATTGTTACCAGTGATCCAACACATCTAGTTATGTTCTCCTATTTCAGTTCGGTCGATTTGATTTAACATCCTGTATTCTTTTCAAATAGCGCTTTATACGATGCCACCCTTGATCATAAAAAGGTATTTATTATTTAAAAAAAAAAAAAACCATCGGTGTCACATAATTAGTCTTATTATCAGAAATTCAAAACACAACTCCTTAACATATCTTCCATCATCTAAATCGCACTTTCTGATAAACCGTTAATCCAATAAAAGAAATGAGGTATCAACTTCCAATTGGGCACCTTAAGGAGTATGGAAATTTGACCCCAACATTAAAATAACTATCAGCCCTTGATACTACAGTTTTCCCCTATACAGTTTTTCCAATAGAAAGTTTATTACCTGGACTTAACTATCCGCCTTTCCATATTTACAACATGTCGACTTTTTCGACGATAATTATTACATATAAAATTCACCATTTAAGATAACACCATTCAATACTGCATTTCAAATTCCTCTACGAATTATATCAGACAATGGCGACTTACTTTAATTTGATAAAAAAAAAAATTATTTCCCAATTCACACTACAACGACAACACTTATAATTTCATAATTCCAATTCAGGAATTTTGAATATCTATAAGTTCATGTATCAACATATGTTAAATTTTCAATCCAGGAGCAACTAATCATTACCGAACATGTCATTCAACATTCATAATTCATTGGACTACGCTCCCGATGCCATTCTAGAATAGCTGTGCTAACCCACCTGGATATTGATGCTCAACCCTAACTTGCTAACAGACAAGACACCTGGCAACCCATTCTACAAATTTTTCTTTTCTGCTCCAATTTAAACTACCGATAATGCTCACACAACACAATACAGTTTGGTATTATTGGAGTACACCGCGTGCATTTAACTATGCACTTCAAACTATACATCTATTTAGCAAACGAGTGTCACTAGAAACACACCATCTATTTTCAAACATCAGGACTTCATCATTACTTCTGACACAAAAGTCAATTCTGCGATCATTTTCCATTTTATTTCTAAACTTTCCCAACTGGACATCTTACTTCTATGCTTCTACCCTACCATTGATACATAACAATTCCACATTTAAAAGCTTAGTTAGAGTGGTCATCCGACTAACAGCCCAATAAACTTACTAAGATCCCAACTTGACACATACATTAGTAGGAGTAATCCAATACGTCCGACTTAAAACACAAATTCCCACATACAGAAAATGTCAAAACAAATACAATCACTACTAGCTACAAAAGATTTCAAGTTCCAGTCGCCCGTTCTCAGCCTTTTCCATATTCCATCAATCCACCACTTTGACTCTTTTTGGATTCTCTTGAATACTATGCCTCTAGAGCACTAGTCCCAAGATTTACCACCGATTCAACCAATACTCATATTTATTGCATTTAGCATACAATTTGCTTTTCTCTCAGCATTAGTAACATACTCTATAAATGTTCTACAAGCTCTTTTCTACTCTCGATCGAGTTACCGTTTTCACCACGTCATAGTCTCTAACTTTCAACTGATAATAACCTCAATCTAATATCCTGGTTTTTTGCAAGTCGATTTAACAAACCATCCGTTCTAACCAATAAGTACTAACACTGGATCTTCCTAGATAAAACACCAGGTCCACGTAAATCATGAATTAATGATCCAAATTTTTTGTAACAACCCGATTTCCTAGGGCCGTCACAAGGCTTTTGCTGTAGAGACTTCCTAAACAAAAAACTAATTTACTCACATTTTCACTATTTGGCCAATTTTTAATTTCTAACACCGTGGCGACCACCTTTAAAGTCCCCAAAGTTAAATATTCCAAATCCCAAATTCCTGCATTTTATCAACACGACTATATTTAGCCAACTTAGTGAGCCGAACATTCACCCCTTAAAATTATAGAACTTATTTTTACAACAACTACGGTTACTAATCACGCTTACTAGCACCCTAACGTTTCTTTTAGAAACTACATGGGGATAATCCCTAGTTACTAAAATATCTACCACCTAACTTGTTCTGACTAGTGCCCAATACCTACATACCGTATCCTGATATCCTTTCTTTAACACTTTTCTAACCTCTTGAACTCATTATCAAACCAACTGGGGTACTAATTTTCCTTCCCAACAATACGCCCTTCGATTTCTTTTAAACTTTGGCTCTACCTCAAACAAACGAACTCTATTTATGCGCACTTATTTTCATCCAGACTCAAATTCTCGATTATTTTCTACATATCATTTTCTATTACGCTTGCTATATCTACAAGTTTCATAAACTTTTGCTCTACTTTCCCGTCAATCTAGAACGTACTACCTTCTTGTCCCAGTTTTCTCACATTTATTTTTTTATTTTTTATTTTTTTAACTAATGTAACTCTCTTTGTTTTAATATCATTATAAGATGCCTTTCATATTGTCTAGAGGGCGATATTATACTTATTTGAATGTCGTTTCGTATTCCAACTTAAATGTATTATGTTATACAAGCTAATATTTTAATAACGACTTATTGGATGACTTATTGGGTGCCACCGATAGTTATCTCATCGCCACCCAATACACATATAATCGTTACTCATATAAAATGCCACATTTTCCAATTATTAATACTCCCACACTGGCGATTCACCCATGACCACTACCAATAACACAACACCACCTGAAACCACCAACTGACAATATCACCATTTTGTCGCATTACTACCCACCAACAAGACAACCCTCCAAGCACAGAGCCAATGCACTAACTAATGTAATGAAAGAACTAATACTCACGTATCTAATTCACCTATTGACACCCTATCTTATGTCCCCTACTGACTAGACGACTGGCACGTCCTCCTATCTCATGGTTTTCTACTGACACAACCACTGGAAAGTCTACAGAACCTATAACTTAGGCTCTGATACCAAAATTGTCACGACACGTCCCGGACACCCGTTATCCCAGGGCCGGCGTGATGACAACATGACATCACCTAATACATTTCTACTTCCTATACATTACAAAAATGCATACATTACTATACAATTCATTATACAAGACATACATAATCTTTCTTTTTCATATGGTTCACCTCTGACAGCTCAACTTAAGAAGAATTCTAGGATGACTCCACCTAATGCCAGTAGGGGACCGTCTCCTAAAAGATTCACCTGCGAGTGTACTGCCTTCTTAGTAAAAATCATTTTTAACATAATAATAATACATTCTAAATAATACAACATTTAAATGGATCAAGCGTAAATATATAAACACCACACAGTTGGTAAAATCTCCAGTATCAAATAAGCAGTGAAAGTAAAGCGGTATAAATAAATTCCATTCAAATTAATCCAGTATCAAATAAGACTAATCACCATAATAAATAATAAATCACCCAATATATATATAGAACACCCCAACTCAAATACACATCTCAATCCTATACCCACCGGCTAAGCCATAGTGATCGTTTTAACCTCACGATCAGGAATTGCAACAGTACCGTAACTATCCGTAGGATATGCCTTCTTAGCGGACCTAACTGCGCAGATCACCACCTACCAGATGTCTCCGGAGGCCATAATATAAATCACCACATAATAAATATCTATCTGCCGGACCACCCTCCGGACAGACCATAATATAAATCACCACTTGCAGGACCACCCTCTGAACAAGATATCATAAACTATGACATAGTCAACTCAATAATATCATCATCAGATCGCAAACCAATACCTATCTGCCGAACCACCCTCCGGACAGACCAACCAACAATATCGTGAAAACAATAATGTCATCGTAAAACTACAAACAAAATCACCATTCTGCCCAAGAAAATGATCACCACCGTCAAATCAATAACACCATCAATTTACCAACATCCACCTTATTTCCAAAGCCGATTTAATTCAAAAATCATGTCCCCCCCCCCCCCCTTTATTCAAAACCACCAACAATTCAATGAAAATCCATTTTACCAACTCACCCATAACTGGCTTGATCCATATCATTTATAAAAGCATCTAATTTAAATTTATCCATTTCCTATCATATATAGATATAAAAATAGTTTGGCAAGAAGACAGTACACTCACCTGATATTCTGCTCTCAAAAGCTCCACCAAATATCCGCTACTGAACTTTCGACAATTTTGAACCTATTTGTAACAAGGTCTAAATTAATATTATAGAGAAAATAACTTAATTGTATAATGCAAGCCCTACGTTCATAAATTTTCCATTCCCCACGTTTTGATATATGAAAATGTTATTCAACTAGTTTAGCATCGTTAAAATTTACAATTTACACCTAATTCATATAAACGATCTTATTGTTTATTATTCTCATTTTGATATTCTAAGGTTAGAAATTAAATTTAGAATTCATAAAATAAATTAGAAAAATGTTACCCGTTCTGAACCGATCGTGGATTTTTCTAAAATTCCATGTATTTTTTATTCTGCTCCCCACCGCCTAAGTGATGTACCACCGCCTAGGCGAACGAGTGACTGCTTCTCCTTTTCTCTGAACTGCACACTGCAGTTTCACCGCTTGAGCGAAAATCCACCGCTTAGGCGATAATCGTCTTCCTCCTCCTGCTCTGTTTTGAGATCTCAGCCACCTTTCTCTCTCTCTCTTCTCACCATCTGCTCACACCCACACAATACAACACACCCAAACCTCACAATCATACTCCCACAGCATACACAACCCACACATCAGAAACAAATACACACACATGCAACATTAGACACACACACACATACCCCCCCTATGGCACACTACCGTCGGACCCAACTCCAATCGAATTCACCACACACACATACACACCCTGTTTCCACGCATACACGACAAATGAACAGATACACACACACCCCGCCAACCAAAACTCACACCACCAGCGAGTTCTCTCTCTCTAACCCACTGCCGGTGACACCCCACCAGAAGAACACACCCACACTCAAACGAACAAGGTACCGCCATCACCGCCGGGACACATACACGCAGCTACACCCTGCCGAACACGAGAACCCGCCACCGACGGCCGAACCCAAACCTTCGACGATCCACACTTCCTCCGGCTCTCTCTCTCTCTCACCTTCATTTTAGTTAGGATAGTAATTAAACCCCTTCTTAAGTTTTAATGTTTATGTAAATTATAATTTAACCCCTAAAATTTTAATTCACATAATTAATATCGCAGTCCACCTTGATAATTTCAAAATATTTTAAAACACGACTTAAATTATTCGTATATTAAAAATCGAGGTCTTACAAAATGTGTTTTTTTAAAAATATTATTTTATATAAATTTAATATTTTTGGGATTGTTTTGTAAAGTTATAGTATAAATAATATTTGATAATTTTTGGGGATTGAATGTTAATTTAATTTGACTTTTAGTAGTTTTGGGACTATTGTGTTATTTAAAATATATTTTTAAGAGTTTTGAGGTATAATTAATTTATTTTATTTTATTTTAAGAGGGATGTTTATATAATTAATGAAATAAATAAATAAATAGATGGATGAGAATGGTTTCCTTCTTAATGAAGGAAACCAAACTCATATATATATATAAATATGTGGGTTGCATGATTTCCACATGTAGATATTGGAAAAATTTGATAATTATTATCATGATGATAATAATGATAAATCTAATAAAAAAAGAAGAAGAAGAAGAAGGAAATTGATATTATTATTTCTAGAAATGCCAAACAAGATAGGGGCTCTTCATTAGTGATATATACATGGAATAGCTAGAAATAGTAATAAAAAAAACAAAGGGCTGGTTCGACAGTTGAAGGCAGACGGAAAAACAAATAAAAAAATAGAGAATAAATAATTAGCTTTTCTTGGCAGATTATTATCAATTTCAGATTTCAGGTAGAATTTCTAACTCTTCTAATATATGTATTTAATTTTCCTATCGTGAGATTTATGTTGTTATTATCGTCGGACTATAGTCGTTAAATATTAGAAGAGTTAGAAATTCTACTGAGCGTTGGCTTATAACTCCACAGTTTTGATTTCAGGGCTGGTGAGAGCGAAATTGCGCCGAGAATTATATTAGAATTTCTATTTGGGACAATTGTAGTTAATAGTTACCGTTATAAAAATTGACTTAATAAATTGAGTATAACTATTGTCATCGTATTGTATAATTTAAATCGATAATTATGACTGTTGTCGTAGTTCTAAATTTGAATAATAAAATTAATTTTAATATTATGTAAAAAAAATTTGGATTATGTATCATATTTACTTGCGGCAGAAATATTTACTTATATCATATTCTCATTAATTACAGTAGTTAATGAGATTTATGTACTTGTAATGATATTATAGTTAATGCTATTTTAGTTATTTGGATTATGTGGAAATTATAGTAAATGATATTAAACTGTGCAGAGAATTTCATTTGAATTTTTATTTGTATAATTGTAATTATTATTTACTATTGTAAAATTGAATCGATGTATTCGATAAATATAATTGGTCGCCGAAGCATTGTAAAATTTATTGGATTTTATAGAATAAAATGTTGATCGTTCGGTGTTAGTGTTATTTCTCCAATGGAAGAAATCACGTGATGGTCTTGGAAAATTGGGTCGTTATAGAATAGTATCAGAGCGGGTTTGCGACCGCTCTTGGCTCAAGTTCTGGTACCCATTACTTATAATAAATAAAGTAATAATTAAAAATAATAATTTTTGAAAACTCAAAAAAAAAAAAAAAAAAAAGCATATGTACCCATATTTAATACATTTGAACTGCTCTTGCCCAAGAACTTTCAGTTCTTATTCATCCGTATTTCTGGGTCTGTCTACTATGTGTAGATCAAGGACGATTTCCAGTAACATGGCGTTGGTTATTTTCTTTGCTTTCATGTTACATATAATTATTGACATATAAAGGTATATTGCCTTCTTATTGCTATAGATTAGACAATCTTATAATGGAGGCTATGTTCTTAAATTACATCTCTTTAGGCAACAAAGATAAGAATTTATAGATTGTCGTCGTTTGTGCTTTGACTTTAATTCTTCAAAATAAATAAATATAATAATAATAATAATAATAATAAAAATAAATAAATAAATAAAAATAAATAAATAAATCATTCATCTACAAATTGTTCACTATGTATTTTGGAAGTGGCAATCGGGGTTGAACAGGAAGATATCCAATTTGGGGAATTTTACTTGTTTTTTTTATTCCAAAAAATAAAATAAAATCAAATGAGGTTCTTTTTGAGATTCTGTAATTTCAAGGGAGTAAAATTTAATAGTAGTTAACAAAAAAAGGATTAAATTATGTTTAAGAACTAATGGAAGGAGGCATATACAAATATATGTTTACTTGAAAGCAGTATAAATTCTGTTTTTTAGCCTTAAAAATGAAATAGATCTCTTATATATAAATAAATAACTTTCTATTTGTTGTATTGATAAGTTTCGGCTCGGTGAGTGTT
The DNA here is from genome assembly GCA_016647705.1 of Eucommia ulmoides. Taxonomy (NCBI): domain Eukaryota; kingdom Viridiplantae; phylum Streptophyta; class Magnoliopsida; order Garryales; family Eucommiaceae; genus Eucommia; species Eucommia ulmoides. Next base: position 13,822,163 of record CM028336.1, on the reverse strand, counting down.
GTAGACCATAGGATAAATTTTTGAAAAGATCGGTAAAAATAGTGGTTTCTGTCTTCTATATAAATCGTGAAATTATATTTTTATATTAAATTGTGAGGGAAAAAAAGTGTTGATGGAAATAGACAGTTTTACAATTATTAATGGATCAAGTAAAATTTTAAAGGTGAAAAAATATAATTTTTATTATCCTACTATGCCATAGTCGTCTCGTCAGGAAGGCATGTCCTGTGAGATGAGATTGGTCCTTACAAGGGGGTATGTCCTGTAAGACGTTGTTGAGACCTGACAGGAGGCCAAGTCTTGCAGGTAGTTGATTACGTTATTGATATGGTATTTTACACCATTATATTGACTCTTACTATTGGAGATATCAAATGACCTTAGCACTGATAGCCACCTTAGATGGCATAATTGTACAGATTACAGTATTGTCGTAACTCCCGATCATGAGGTGAAATGATCCTACGGCTATTAGGGAAATGTGTGTGTGATATTTTATTATATATCAAAATAATTTGATTAGTTGATTTAAAAGCATCATTTTATTGCAATGGTAGTAGTGAAATTTTATTCTGGTCTGGTGTGCGATTATATTTTGAAAAGTAGTGTTCGATAAATATACTTGATCCATATATATATTTTATATTATGAAGACCGTACACCGATAAGGTGAGTACACTGTCTTCTATGTAAATTGTAAAATTATAGTTTCGTACTAAAATGTGAAAAAAAAGGTTATTAAAATGAATTATTTTATAATTTTATGCGGATCAAGTAAATTTTTAAATGCATAAATGGTTTTTATTAGCCGACTATGTCATAGTATGATTCTGACAGGAGGGCATATCCAGTGGGATGTTGTTGATTCTAACACGAAGGCATGTCCTGTAAGACGATATGTTGTAACTTGATAGGAGGGGCAGGTAATTGATAGTTGTTATTGTTGTTATTGACGATAATGATTATCAACATATGGTGGTTTATACCACGTGTTGGGTCGTACTATTGGAGATATTAAATGACCCTGACACTGATAGCCACCTTAGATGATACAGTTGGACAGGTTACAGTACCGTTATAACTCCCGATCGTAAGGTAAATGATCATATGGCTAGCGAGGAAGTATAGTATTTTATTATATACAAGTAAGTTAACTAGTTAATTTAAATTCAAATATTTTATTTTGATGACATTTTGTTTGGGAATTTGATATTGCCCAGTGTGGTTATATTTGGTTGAAAAGTGAATTTTGATAAAAATACTTGATCCATAAAATGATTTTTGTATTACGAAGATAGTATACTGATTAAAATATTCAGATAGATATTAGTCCACTACTAACCATAGGTGGAGTTGGAGTGTGAGATAATTGTTAAAAATTTTGGGAGGGCTATGTGTAATATTTTACGTGAGTATTGACCATTAGTGACGTATCTGATTTTTATAGTTTGACACGTATTTATGTGGCTTGGAATATATTTATATGGTTGGAATGTATTTGTGCCTTTTGAAATATATTTATATAATTGAGACATATTTGGGTGATTTGAAGCATAATTATGTAGTTTGAAATGTAATTATGTATTTCAAGATGTATTTATGGGGTTTACACATATTTTCATGATTCATATGTAATTATGTGTTTCGATACATATTTATGTGGTTGAGACGTGTTTATGTATTTTGATATGTATTAATGTGGTTGAGATGTGTTTACGTATTTCGATAGGTATTTATGTATTTTGAGATGTATTTAGTTGATTGACACGTATGTATGTGTTTTGAGACGTATTTATGTGGTTGAGTTGTATTTATGTATTTTGAAATTTTAATGTGAATACTGGAATTGATTATTTTTAGTCTCACGGGACAATCCATAAGGAATTTGGGCTATCTACTGACAACGCTATTGGTTGTGAATATGTTGACTTAAATTTTGGATGAAATTGATAAATGCTGATTACGGGATATGGCAGTGGACTTGAAAAGTCATGTCAAGTGGAAAAATTATTGAAGTCATAAACCTGTTGGAATTGAGATAGACCCAATTCAATAAGACTATCGTAATATTTTAAAGGTATATTGTTATTTATTACTATTTTTATCAAAGTAGCACAATGGAAGTATTTAGAAACATAAGATTCTTTGGTAATTAGTTATCTGTGCTAGGTGTTACCGACCGAAGTGCACTCTGTCTGTAGGTTGTTGGATATAATATGGGCCACTATAAATGCGAATGTAGCGACGCATGGAATGGATTTTGATGGTTATGAATTTTGGGTGACTTTCGGTTATGGGAACCTACATAGAGAACCATTGTTCTAGAATCAAGTGTGACTAACATGACCGTGTGATGCGATTCTAACTTATTATTGTTTCAAATGAAATTTCGGGAACGAAATTTCATTAAGGGGGTAGATTGTAATATCCCTAAAATTTGTATTTTTAAAAATATTATTTTATATAAATTTAATATTTCTGGGATTGTTTTGTGAATTTATAGTATAAATAATATTTGATAATTTTTGGAGATTGAATGTTAATTTAATTTGACTTTTAATAGTTTTGGGATTATTGTGTTATTTAAAATATAATTTTAAGAGTTTTGAGGTATAATTAATATTTTTGTATCTTAAGATGGATGTTTGTGTAATTAAGTAAATAAATAAATAAATAGATGGATGAGAATGATTTCATTCTTAATAAATGAAACCAAACTCATATATATATATATATATGGGTGTTGCATGATTTTCACATAGAGATGTTGGAAAAAAATTGATAATTATTATCATGATGATAATAATGATAAATCTAATAGAAAAAAGGAAGGAAAATGATACTATTAATTCTAGAAATGCCGAACAGGATAGGAGCTCTTCATTAGTGATATATACATGGAATAACAAGAAAAAAAAGACAGAGAAAATGGGTTAGTTCGGTTGTTGAAGAAAGAAGGAAAAGTAAATAAAAAGAAATAGAGAATAAATAATTAGCTTTTCTTGGCGGATTATTATTAATTTCAAATTTCAGCTAGAATTTTTAACTCTTCTAATATATGTATTTAATTCCCTATCGTAAGATTTATGTTGTTATTATCATCGAACTGTAGTCGTTAATTTCCATGAAATAATTATAAATATATAAAAATTATGTGGAAATTATGTCTATGTGTTTTATGTGTTGTATTAATTAAATGCACGTATTAGAGGGGTTGAAATTCTACTGAGCGTTGGCTTATAACCCCACATTTTGATTTTGAAGGCCGGTGAGAGCGAAATTGCGCCGAGAATTATATTAAAATTTTATTTAGGACAATTGTAGTTAATAGTTACCGTTGTAAAAATTGACTTGATAAATTGAGTATAATTATTGTTGTCGTATTGTAAAATTTAAATCGATAACTATAACTATCGCCGTAATTCTAAATTTGAATAATAAAATTAATTTTAATATTACGTTAAAAAAAACATTGGATTATGTATCATATTTACTTGTAATGGCCCGCTTGGATTATGATACATTAGATTATGTATCATATTTACCTGCGCCAGAAATATTTACTTATATCATATTCTCACTAATTACAGTAGTTAATGAAATTTATGTGCTCGTAATGATATTATAGTGAATGATATTTTAGTTATTTGGATTATGTGGAAATTATAGGTAATGATATTAAACTGCGTAGAGAATTTCATTTGAATTTTTATTTGTAATAATTGTAATTATTATTTACTGTTGTAAAATTGAATTAATGTATTCGATAAATATAATTGGTCACCGAAGCGTTGTAAAATTTATCAGATTTTATGGAATAAAATATTGGTCGTTCGGTGTTGGTATTATATCTCCAAGGGGAGAAACCGTGTGGTGGCTTTGGAAAACTGGATTGTTATATTATTCCTCTCAAATTTTGTGACAAAATTGATAAATTAACCATAATTTCTTATGGGGGGATAGGGATTATCTGAAAAAATATCATCTTGTGAAATGGGATAGAGGTTGTCTTAGTAAAGATATGGGGGGGCTTCGGTATTAGAAAAGTTAGAATCATTAACAAAGCCTTTTTAGCTAAACTGGGTTGGAAAATTTCTAATGACGACCGTAGTTTGTGGGCTAGAGTTATTCGCAATAAGTATTCTATTGAAAATAATCCTAGAACTTGGAGAAAAATTAATGTTAGTTCCCACATCTGGAGAGATATCATATCCGTGAAAAGTATTTTAGAAAAAAAGGATTAAATGGAAAGTTGGGAATTGTACTACTATTAATCTTGGTCTGATTGGTGGTGTGCTGATAAAACCCTTGGCTGTCAGGATCTGCAAAATTCTTTTAATCTCAAAGTTGCTGACATTGTTGATGATAACAGCTTCTGGTACCTGGACCTTGTTTTACATCTTATTGATTCGAATATTGATATGAATATAAAGGCTATGCAGCCTCTTGTTTTTATTCTCATTGATAACCTTTATGGATGCCTAATAATTCTCGTATTTTTTCCCCCATTAAATCGGCTTACTAGTTCAGTAACCCTATTAATGAGATTAGCGTGCCTGATAATAATTGGAATTGAATTTGAAAACTGTGAATTCCTCAAAATCTTAAATTCTTCTTTTGAAAATGTTTTCATAAAAGACTTGTTACTAATTCGTTCCGAGTTTCTAGTGGTGCGGATATTTCTAGCAATTGTCAAAGATGTAATGGTGAAACTAAAAATATTGAACCGCCTTGTGCACTTGTCCTAAAGCAAATCTCATTTAGAATCAAGTTAATTGTTCTAATTTAAGGTATAACCCTTATTCCTCTTATATATGGGTTTGGATTAAACAAAAGCTTAAAAGAAGTTTTCTTAACTCTTCCTACTTTCTTTTTGTTGCTACTATTTGGGAAGTTTGGAAGGAGAGAAATAAAGAGATTATTGAGGGAGTGTGCAATCCTCCAAGTACAAGAATTGCTAACTACTGTAAAGATCTCTCAAAATCTTTCCTGGAACCTAACTTCCTTAATGATTTTAAAAGACTTGTTACTTATTGGTTTCCCCCTAAAACAGTATTCTTGAAACTCAATATGGATGAGAGTGCTACATGTGATCCTTGGAAGGGAGGATTTGGTGGCCCACTTAGAGATAACTTGGGTGCATGGAAGTTTAGTTTTTATGGTTGTATTGATAGTTGCATTGCGTTGGAAGCGGAGCTCAGAGGTCTTATGATGGGAATTAAAATTATAGTTGACAAGGATTATCCTAGAGTGCAAGTTGAGACTGATTCTACTGATGCTGTCTCCTTGATTCTTAACTCTTGCCCGGAGAATTATAGATTCAAGGATCTGATTGAAGAGTGTAGAAACTTACTTCTTCATAAGAATTACACTCTCCAATTTTCTCCAAGAGAAACCGATCGATGTGCCAATATTTTAGCTAAGAGAGGAGCGTATGAAGATTGCAATTTCAACATGCATGAGACGCTGACTACGGATATTAAAGACACTTTTCTCCAAGAGATGGACAAGAGAGTTTTCGATTTGTGCCCAGATTGTTAATATCTAATTTTTGCTTTTTCTGTTGTTTGTTATCTTCTTTTTGTCTTTTTTTTTTTAATTAATTTTCTTCCCTACCAAAAAAATAAAATAAAATAGTTGAACTACCTTTTTTAAGGGCAAATAATTGTACCCCAAAAATTTTAGTAAAATAAATCAACAAATAAATGATAAAAAATAATAAATAATGAATGAAACGGTGTCGTTTTGGATTGCCGCTAAAACAGGCCCCACTCTCCCACCACTTACCTTTTCACGATGCGACCTTAACACCGCTCAAATAGGGCTGGCAAAACAGGTATTTACACGATGACACGACACGAGACAGACACGAAATTAGCAGGTCTAAGTTTTGCTTATCAGGTATCGGGTCGTTATCGTGTCAGACTCGATAACTCGATAAGAAATAGTGCAGGTTATCAGGTTGATCTGATAACCCAATAGGTTACATGATAAGACACGATAAAAATTTCGTGTATTCAGGTTACACGATAACCTGTGACCCAATAGGTTACCCGTTAATTTAATAAATTATTTTTACACCCTCCAAATTATCAAATATTACAAATTAGTACTTAATATATATAATAATTTGTTAAGATGGTTTTAAATTAACAGGTTAACAGGTCGTTAACATGTAATGGGTTAACGTGTAATAGGTAGATTAATGTATAATAGAAACCTATCAGGTCTTATCGTGTCGTGTTTACCAGATAGGTTTCGTGTCATCGTGTGACATGAAAAATTATCGTGTCGTGTCATGTCGACGCGATAATTTTCGTGTCGTGTTCGTGTTTGGGTCTTATCGTGTTTCGTGTTATCGTGTAATGACCTGTTACACGACCTGTTACCTGTTTTGCCAGCTCTACGCCCAAACACCAGCCTTTCCTATCTCAAACCCTTAAGCCAAACCTAACGAAGCCTGTGGACGAAGCCACCCTACGGACCAAGCCATCGCAGCCACCGACATCGACCATAGAGGCATTCATCCATCGAAGAAACAATTAGCCTTTGCAAGAAATCTTCAGCCGTCTCTACACTCTGTTTGATTCGGCCACTCTAAGCCATTGAAGAAACCTATGTCAAAGAACGTATACGAATGTTGTTTTCCATTGTTTCACGTTCTGCAATTTCAAGTGTTTTTCAAGCTTTGTATTGTTTAATTTCAATTGTTTGTCAAATTTTGTATTGTTTAATTTCAATTATTTTCTATTCTTAAATTTCATATTCTTTAATTGTAATTGTTTTTTGTTTTTAAATAGTTTTGAGTTACCAACAAAATGTACTTTACTGTTTTATGTTGTAAACCAAACAGATCCAACCTTTTCCGAACTCCGCGCATAGCGGGAGTTTTGTAACACTGAACTGCTGCCCTTTTTTATGTTGTAAACCAAACAGATCCTAATCACCTAACAACTGACCTGGACGTTATGGGATATATAAACTAAAAAATGTTGAGTGCAACTGCAAGGAGTATGCCACGCAAGAGGAAACAAGTATATGGAAATTTGATGACAACAATCTATCTATGAAAAATCTTAACAATCCAAAAAATGCATCCTCCTTGAGAACTTTTTATCTTCAAGAGCTGCACATGTCATGCAGTGTATCGGTTCTTGGCTCCTCTGTCAAGCTTCTTCGCATCCCCAGATAAAAAAGAATAAAAAATTTAAAAATTTATACATAAATCAGGATTGGTAGATATTTTGACGATCCGAATGGATTCAATGAAATGTATGACTGCGATTAACTTAACTAAACATTTGGAACAAAAAATCCCGTCCAAACACCCACCCACCCTCCACTACCCATGAAGCAACACCCTTTCTCCTTTATGACCAAACACCCATCACCCTCCACTACTGATGTAGGTGGATTCCCCACGACACACGCGAGCATTAAATAAGAAAATAGTGGTGGGCCCAATCAGACTTGGCTCATAACGACGTCCAGAAGTAACATGATTTGAAGGACTTGGGGTAAATAGGCCCACCGTTTGAGAAAAGAAAGAACATGGGCTAGGCTTATAACATGGAAACCCATGGGAGATCTGGAATGATTAAAGAAAGGCCAAAACATTCAAAATGGTTGATCTAACGTTAAGGATGAGATATATCTGAAAGAGACGTTGATCAGTTAAGATATGACAAAAAATACATGGATTCAAGAAATTTTTTCTCTATAAATATAGTAGTCTACAAGTTACATAAACCTTCAATTTTGATATCACTAAATACTTGATTAACTTATTCTCACGTCAAAGGGTATTTGGCCGATACCACACCGGTATCCCAAATTCTTATCCTAGGTTTTGCAATTATTTATTAGGGATTTAGTAGCTGGGATCATCATCAAATTTTTAGTTTTATCATTTGGCTCCGTCTATGGGAAACTTTCAAAAGGTTTCAAGTAATGTTGCAATTAAGGGCGGGACATGAGACTATAGATTAGGTCCCACGTCAAGATGCAAAAGCAGGAGGTGAGAAGGCCTAGAGATCGCTACATTCAATCTTTAGATTGGGGGAATTAAGAGCTCTGGTGGGTCAGCTAGAAAAGCGCAGAATAAACAACCTAAGGTATTGATAAGTGGTTTATTTACCAACAAATCAAGTACTTTTAGATTCAAATATTTGTGTTTTTAAGCACTTTTGTTAGTTTAATGTGTTTTTGTATTATTTTATAGGTTTTTGAATAAATGGGTGAAAAGAGGCATAGTCAGTACAAGTACAGTAATTTCAAGGCCATTTTTGACAATGATCCGATTTGATTTTTGACAACCTAAAAACATGGAAGTTGTATATATTTGTCTTAGCTTTCTATAGGTTTTTGAATCACCTCAATCGGAGTTTGGTAGAGAAAGTTACAGTGAAAATACCAAAGGGTATCACCGTTGCGGCGGTGACACCACCGCCGTAGCGTTGAAAATGCAAAGAGTTGCTAAACTCTCTGTATTTCCATCACCGTGGCGGTCCAATAGCAGACAAAATAGATATTTTGGGATATTTTCTTGACATTTTGGATACCTATATCATTCCCTCTTTCTCTCACACACTTAGAACGGTTTTGGGAGTCTCTTGAGAGCTCCAATGGCATACCAACAAGGAGAGATCACAAATTCAAGAATAGAAATCAATCTCAGAGTGGAAATCATGGACGTGGAACCATCACATCTTCGGATAAAGGCTAAACTCTCTTGTTTCTCAATTTTATTCTTAAACCCTTATTTGTATTTGATTGTATATAGGGCCATGGTCATATGTAGCTAAACATATATTGTCTAGGGAGCGATTGACTCAACGAGAACGTCGTTTGAATAAATTGATATTTTGTTAATGGTTGTTCATGTTTATCCGATTGTGTTTACCGTTTTGTCATGTTTATATACTTGTTATGATATATGGAGAAGACGGGGTTTGACACTTGGGAGAGGTAACCCCCGGATTTGGACTAGACTTAAACACAATGCGAAAATCTAATAACCCGAGAGGGAGTTAGAAAGTGTGCATTCGTAAGGTTGGGGTAAGACTCATGTGACCAAGTGTCGTATAGAAGCTCAAGGGGGACTTCGGCGTTGACGCGAAGTCACATATTCACTTACTTTACACTTGGGAGAAGTAGTGAGTGAGATTTCGATACTGAGATTGTCGGATAGGATGAATACCATTAATGTAAACTAGATTGAAACGAACACGTTTAAGTTGACAAAATTAATCCCTAAGCAATTTACTCCCACTAACGTCTATATTAGTATTAGTATAATTAGTTTAATTTGGATTAGTACATAATTATTAATATAAACTACATTTTTATCGCCTAGATAAAGTTAGGTTATGATAATCGTGGTACTCAACGATAATCTTAACCAATCCCTGTAGATATGACAACCCTTACTCTTCCCACTCTACTAAAACTTGACTCCTACACTTGTAGTAAAAGTAGCGACGTATCTACGCAGCTACAAAGTTTTTGGTGCCATTGATGGGGATTGTGTTTTAGATTGTTGTTGATATTGTGAGTAAATAACTTGATTTTAATTTAGGCACTTTTTAGTGTTTATAATTTTTGTTTTGTAGTTTTATTTTTCCTGCAGGGTACTTGAAGATGTTAGATCAATAGGTACTTTTGCATTTCTTTCAATGAGATTCCGGGCCATTTTATTGTGTTTGGAATCGATACAACAAGTTGCTATTCTGGTACTCGAATCATGGTTTCCTGAGGGAGTGTCAACTTATGAATTTTCTCAACGGGTTACAAACCGCAACTAGAAGATGGGTGGAAAGAGAAAACGGTACCTTTTCTTTCTACGACCTAACTGCGGACGAAGCCATTTGGTCGTTGGAGGAATTGGCGGCATTTGATTATCAAAGTTGGAATTATTCACCAAGTCACCAAAGCTTGGGGGATTTTTCCAACACCACGGCACCATGGATTGACACTTTGATTCAAGATGTGGAGTCTTCCCCTGCCTTGGAGGAAATGCTCGCTACCGTTATGGGGGAAACTCAAATATTCTTGAGGAAAACACATGACTGGCTCAACAAGCACGAGGATCGTCTTAATTATATTGAGACGGTCTGTGTCGACATCGATACGACCATAACGTCTCTGCAGATGCAAATCAGTCAGCTTATCTACTTTGTTGATGCTAAGTCAGACGCGGTGGCACTAAGAGGCGAACAAATCACATCCGAATGTGAAAGCCACTGTGAGGAATCGAATGCAAGCGGACGGTACTTGGGTGAGATCGAAGACGACAAAACTAATTGGGAGAGAACCCAAGTATGGATTGGCGATGGAGATTCACATATTAATCGTTGTGAGTTTTCACCGTTTGAATTCTAGTTGGTGATGCCGTATTCGATCCAAGACGATCGCATCTACGAGGATCCGATGTGGCTCACCTATCCTACCCTGTTTCCAACTCAGTACATTCATGCCAACCAAGTACATAAATCGGAGCTGAGTCAAGTTGAAAGATCGAGCCGATCAGAGCTAAATCTAGCCAGTCTTGAGGGCGTACTGAATCAAGACCCGTAAGTGGTGTTGTTTGACACGTATTACGGGTGGAAGCCGCTCTTTGATGAGCCCTTCGCCGTGTCAAGCCAAGGACAATAAACCAAGCGCTTCTTGGGAGGTAACCCAAGCCAAAAATAAGTTAGATCTATTTTCGCCAATTTGATTCGGAGGCGAGATTCTCTCGCCTCCCAGGTACGTGTTCTAAACTCCCATTTTCGTTATCATACTTTATGCTTTCATTGAGATCGCTAATGGGTCGATATGGACACTACCCATTTTAAGTTTGGGGGTGATGTGTAGTGTGTTTAATATGTCTTTTAGTTGTTAGTTATGTATTATTGTTTAAATGTATGCATGTTTGTTTAGGTTAATTGTTGTTGTTTTGTGCTGGGTTTTGTATTTCATCTGGGCCATTACCCGATGATGAGTTGTCCCCTGGTTGTTTATTGATGTCAAGTGTAATGCTCATTCATGTGTGTTCTGTGTGCTTGACATTACGTTTTAATAAAAGTTATTGTGGATCCTACTTGCTCGAGCACATAAACTCAATGTTTAACTATCCAATTGATTAGAAAACAATTATCTGTCAACCGAATTCATGACAATAGGGATTCTAGAACTTGATTTGGGGGAAATTCGAGGTGAAATCCTAGGCGAGGTAGTTCGGGGGATATGATTTAGGCATTCATTTGATCGCTTGAGCCTTAAAAGCATACCTTGTTATATGTTTATCCCTCGTTACCCTGTCGAAGTTGGATAACCGTTTCAATTCTGAACACTTAACTAATACCATGGCCAATTGAATTCTTTCTAAACCTATATCACTGAACCGAAGGCACAAATTTGAGTGAATCAAGTTAGCATTTGTTTACACTACTTGAAGTGAGCGGTTGGGTTTTGGGCGAACTATTGATTGGTTCAGTATTCAAGTACTCATTTGTCGTTTTTCTTTCGTATTCCCACACCCGTGAAATTATGAAAATCAAATAAGTTTGGGGGTGTATTTGATTTAAAAAAATTACAAAAAAAATAAAGAGAAAACAAACAAGTGTATATACGGTTTTATTTTTCTTTATTTTGACAAGTGAGTACAATATTCTTCAATGTTTGTTCAGGGTCGTTTCGACTTGATCTTTGGGGGTTCGAGAGTGTTTGAGTGCAAAGCGTTGTGCCTCAGGTATCATTGAGTAAATAACGTTTCTTATTTTATATTCCAAATATACCCTTGGCCATTTTTCAAAAACCGAACCAAGCCCTATTGATCTTTTTGAATTGCTTAGCCTACATTAGTGGAGAATGGAACTCTATCAGGCTTATGGATTTCCTATACCTTATTAGTTTTAGTCTTGAGTTTTATTGGTGGATAATCCAATCCGATCGGTGATTATTTGTATAATTGAGTTTTCGCACACACACTTTGATATAATCTAGAATGACGCTTACTATTATTGAATGTTGAAATTCTAGAACACCACATGGTGCGTTTTACTTTTGAACTCGATAGGATTGGGGGCCGATGAGGGAAAACTTTCTGGCAGGTTAGATGAAATTCAAAACTCACACGTTGTGGTTTTTTAGTTTGTTTGTGTTTTTCATTTTTAGTATTGTAGTTCGTTAATTAGTTGTAGTAGTTTATTTTCTTGTGTGTGTGTTTTTGCTTGAGGACAAGCAAATGTTTGAATTTGGGGGTATTTGATGAGTGGTTTATTTACCAATAAATAAAGTACTTTTAGATTTAAATATTTGTGTGCTTTCAAGCACTTTTGTTAGTTTAATGTGTTTTTGTATTGTTTTAAAGGTTTTTGAAAAAATGGGTGAAAAGAGGCAAAGTTAATATAGGTGCAGTAACGTCAAGACCATTTTTGACAATGATTCGATTCGATTTTGGAAACACACAAAACATGAAAGTTGTAGACCTTTGGCATATCTTTCCACAGATTTTTGAATTACCTCAATCGGAGTTTGGAAGAGAAAGTTACAGTGAAAATACCAAAGGGTATCACCACCGCAGCGGTGAAAATGTAGAGAGTTGCTAAACTCTCTGCATTTCAACCGCCGCCGCAGTGATCCCACCACCACGATGGTCTGACAGCAATCAAAATAGATATTTTGGGATATTTTCTTGATATTTTGGATCCCTATATCATTCTCTCTTTCTCCCACACACTTAGAACGGTTTTGGGAGACTCTTGACAGCTCCAAGGGCATATCAACAAGGAAGGATCACAAATTCAAGAAGAGAAGTCATGCTCGGAGTGGAAATCACAGACGTGGAACCATCACATCTTCGGATAAAGGCTAAACTCTCTTGTTTCTCTCTTTTATTCTTAAACCCTTGTTTGTATTTGTATATGTTTAGCTTGTATTTGATTGTATATAGGGCCATAGTCATATGTAGCTAAACATATATTGTCTAGGGAGCGATTGACTCAACGAGAACGTTGTTTGAATAAATTGATATTTTGTTAATGGTTGTTCATGTTTATCCGATTGTGTTTACCATTTTGTTATGTTTATATACTTGTTATGATATATGGAGAATATGGGGTTTGATACTTTGGAGAGGTAACCCCGGATTTGGACTAGGCTTAAACACAATGCGACAATCTAATAACCCGAGAGGGAGTTAGAAAGTTTGCATTCCGTGAGATTGGGGTGAGACTCATGTGACCAAGTGTCGTATAGAAGCTTAGGGGGGACTTAGGCATTGACGTGAAGTCACATATTCACTTACTTTACACTTGGGAGAGGTAGTGAGTGAGATTTCGATACCGAGATTGTCGGATAGGATGAATGCCGTTAATGTAAACTAGATTGAAACGAACACGTTTAAGTGTACGAAATTAATCCCTAGGCAATTTACTCCCACTAACGTCTATATTAGTATTAGTGTAATTAGTTTAATTTAAATTATTATGTAATTATTAATATAAACTATATTTTTATTGCCTAGATAAAGTTAGGTTATGATAATTGCGGTACTCAATGATAATCGCAACCAATCCCTGTGGATATGACAACCCTTACTCTTTCCACTCTACTTAAACTTGACCCGTACACTTGAGGTGAAAGTAGCGACATATCTACCCGTTACCAGGTGTTAGGGGCGGATCAACATGATATGTTTCGCATCTCTAAGAAGGAGGAGGACAAAGTTTCACTCTAGAGTAGAAAGAAGGTTCAAATCAGTGAAGCCAGACAGTGGGAAGAGTCCATCAATTCTGACTGACGAGAGCTCAACAAGAAAAGGGATGAAGATTAGCTTTGGGATGAATTGGAAGAACTGTTAGGAATGACAGAGCCCCCATTTATGAAGCAATAATGAGGAAGCCTTTTTTGCGAAATTTCAACCCAGCTAAGTTGGATAAATATGAGGGAAAGACGGATCTGATGGATCATGTCAGGCATTTCAAACACATGATGGCCTTGTATGAAGCTAGAGATTCCATTTTATGTCGTGCATTTGCTACCACATTGAAAGGGTCAACTTTGGATTGGTTCTATAGTCTACTACCCCAATCGATTAGCTCATTTGTAAAGCTTGGAAAATAGTTCATTAATGGTTCATTAGTTGTCAAATGATGAAAAAAATGAGAAGAATATTCGTTAACATTAAGAGGAAAAAGAAATATTATAGGCAATACGTTACTAGGTTCAATGAAGAATTAACATGTATCAAGTGATATGGAATGAACTTGATCGTAAGCACTTTTGTGGCTGGGTTGCGACGTGGGTATTTTCATGACTCCCTGATAATGCACCCACCCTTTGACATGACCAAACTCATGGAAATGGTGATGCCATAAATGAAACTAGAAGTTGTAAAAAGGGCAAATGAAGGAAAAGCTCCTAAAGAGGGTCAGAGCAAAGAGAGAAAAAATGATTAACCCAAGAAGTATAAGGATTAGAGCTATAAGAATAATCGAGCAAAGAAGTAGAGGACTTGAGGAGAATTGGAACCAACTCTTCTAGGGTTGAAAGTTCACATTTCGAGGATTTTACATGAGAAAGGTCTTCAGACATGTTGACCTTGCCTAAAAAGATCCTTACTCACTCGGATAGGATAGACAAGAATAGGTATTTCTATTTTCATAAATATCATGACCATGATAAAAATGAGTGTATACACCAGAAGAGATAAATCAAACGATTGATAGAGAAAGGGCACCTGAAAAACTACCTGGAGGATAAGGATAAAGAGAAAAGAATGGAAGATAGAAAACCTAGAAACGATGCATGGACAAGATAACGAAGGTGGATGAGCCCAATAGGATGCGTGATGTGATCTACATGATTAATTGCGGCTCAGTTCTCATTGGAGAATCTAACAGAGCTAGGAAATGGAAAGTACTAGAGGTAGCTCTAGAGAAAGATTATAGCGATGTGTTTGCAGTTCAATTGAAGTCGAACTTAGATACCCCCATCTCATTTTTTAAGAAGACCATCGAGGAGTAGTTAAACCTCTTGATGATGCATTAGTGGTACCACTAAGGATCTCAAGCTTCTAGGTCAAGCGAATTTTAATTGATACTGGTATATCTACTAATATTATTTTTAATGGGGCTCTGAGCCAAAGGGGAGGTACCAGAGTCAAATGTTAAGTCGACCCAAACTGTTATGATTGGATTTAATACAGAACTAAGCTCCCCTAAGAGAAGGGTAGTACTATATATGTCTGCAGGTGAAGAAAAATCGAAAATAACTCAGGCAATGAAGTTCATGGTGTTGGCCCAAAGATCTACCCCAGAGAGGGAGAGTGGATGAATTAGGTAGTAACAAAAATTTGGACAATTAAATATTTAACTCAAGTTATCAATTTCCCTAATTGATTATTATCTTGTTAAGCAGTGAAAATGTGTTTCACTAAGTGCACACCCAACAACAGAAATATAATAAAGCACAACACAATGATTTTTCCTGATTCAGTAAGTTACTCTTACTTACATCCAGTCCCTCGAGATCTACAAGGCTTTCATAATCCGCTAATCCTTTAATTCCTTTTCCAACTAGGAACCAAACCCTTACAATTCTTTTTACAGGTTCAGGATTATCCTAATTTTTTTTGCAGGCACAAAATTAAACATTTACACTCTTACACTATTACACTTATCCTTTTCACATGCTTAGAGAGAACTTTATCTTTCTTTTTTTTTAGGCTAAAGACTAACCTAGTTCTATTACAGGAAGGATAAAAATTTAATCCTTGTTAAAAGGCTAAAGATCCAACATAATATTTTTCACAGGCTAAAGATCAAACCCTAACTACCCTAATTAGGTATCGTCCCAAATATGTCTAATCCACTCAATTTTCCAAATACAAAAACATCACAGTTTTCTTCCCACATGAGATTCTACCACCTTAAAATAATTATGCTCAATTAATATTTTGGAAATTATGTAATAGAACTACACGAGGAATGAAATTGATTTAATCAATTTAATGCACAAATATTATGTAATTAGATTTCGCAAGTAAAAATCTTTACTCAAGATATGCAAGATTTTCAAACAGGAAAACGATTTTTATAAAAGAAATTATCCAAGTAATTAAATAGATAATCTAAGAAAGCAGTTTGATTTACTGGAAAGATCTCACCAAGATTTCTTGAAAACAATTACGATAGCTTAGTATAGAACAAAGACCGGTGATGAAATTGTTTTTGTTCCTTGATCAAGAACTCTTTAAAATAAATTTCTTAGAAAATATTTCAGCGAATATCACTTTCTTTTAATAGTAAATTTTGATTGTTCTTGATTAATTAAAGTTGAAAACACATGTCTCTATGTATAAAATTCTAACTAGGCTTATAATGATTAGTTTTCAAAAGATAAAACCTAAAATGTCACTTTAAGACCCCATATACCGTATACTATAAAAATAGGTATATTTCATTTAAAAATACTTTTAGAAAATCTCAATTTAATCCTCAAAACTTTTTAGATTCAAAACACTTAAAAATCGGAAGTAGTTTTACTAATTCAATTCAAAGAATAAATTAATATATGGACTAAAATGACTGTATCTTAGTGATATTTGATATATAATAGTAAAATAATTAAATACCTAAAATACCTATTTTTCAAACATTGAAAACCAAAGGATTTGGTAAAAGATTTCAAAAAATCGAAATAGTTAACATTGACTATTTTGCCAGCCTCGGTCGACTGACCCTCATTCGGTAGACCGGCCCCTTGCAATGGTAAAGTTTTTGATCGTTGCACCGCCTCTCATCCTAAATTACTATTACACACCGAAATAATGAAGCTTGTCCGAATAATATTGGAACAAACCTTTTATGGTAGGACTTGTAATTCTTCTCTTGTCCTATGATGGGTGAGGATTTGTTGAACTAAGTTTGATTTAATTCTTAACTATTCTAAGATATGTAAGAAACCCCTGGTTGGGTCCAGTCTAATTTAGGAGATATTGATAGTCAACATTCTTCGCTCCCTATGGTGTGGCATATTCCTCTAAGACTGGTCTATTGACCCTCCTTAGAGTTGATTCCTGACCCTTTGGGTAGGAATCCTTATTTTTGGGTAACTCCATGGTACACCCTTGTGAATCCTTTTATGTTTAATGCTTGGTAACTCCATGGTACACCCTGATAATTCTATCGTTGTTTTCTTACTTGCATTTGCTTCGGTGATTCCCACACTACCCTGGATCACTAACTACTTACTTACTTTCGATGATTTATAGGCTACCCTAGATCACCAATTTACTTGCCTACAATGATTTATAGGTTATCCTAGATCACCAATTTACTTGCTTTCAATAAACTCTTGGTTACTCGGAAGGACCATTTTACTACTTTCGCTAGTTCCAGGCTACCCTGGGAAGTCATTTTATCTTGCTTCAATGATTTCCAAACTACTCTAGAGCACAATCTATTTATTTCTTCCGGTGATTTCCAAGCTACCTTGGAAAACACCATTTTTATTTCATTCCCTATAAAAGTCCAGCCTGAACTAATATAGGTGAGGTATGTTTTCTTTCGTTTTCTGCGGAACAAAATGGTGTATCTCTTTCGTCTTTGTCATTACGGGTAAACTTGCAAAGAGGAGCAGTTGTAGACATCGCATTTTGTCCTGCTCTCTTTTTACTTATTAAACATTTCGGGACAAAAGTAAAAATTCGAAAAAACGTTGAACCGACATTTAGAGGGACAAAGTTTCACCTTAGATTCCATGTTTTAATTTTTCATAATGTTTAAAAACAGGAAAATAATAACATAATTCGCTAATTGGATTGAATTCTGGCATAAATAAAAGTTTTGGGTCAAATTTTAAATTTTTAAAAGTTAATTTGGGACCAAATTGATAAAATTGAAAGTAATTTTCCTATGAATATCACTTTTAATATGTCTAGTTTTGGTTTTCACACTTTAATTTTAAGAAGTTTCACCAATTACACTTACTTTCTGTTCTGACCAAAAAAACTCTAGTTTTCACCAATTTCGTTAAATTGGCGGCCAAAAATATTTTATTTTTCCAAATGGAACATTCTAATTATATTTTGGGTAGTTTAATTCTATTTTATAAATTTAAATTACAAGAAAAAAGAAAACATTGGCCTTTAATTGAACAAAAAGTAATCAAAATACTAAAAATGCTACGCGTATACCCCCCATGAATAAGATGAAACATTGGATGCTTCTTGGGAGTTGAGATTTGTAAATTTTAGCTTTCCAAGGTTATTACCATAAATCTAATGACTTAATTTGGTGAAAAATCATGATCCAACACCCAATACCAAATATAGGGGGCTAAAACATAGCTTTTACAAAATAGGTGTAGGCCCCCCATCAATTGCCCTTAAATTCAATCAGGAGAGTTTGCATACTTCTGATTGTGCAAACCCCCAATAGTATATATAGTGGGTTGTTCACCCCCCAAACACACACCTACACTATCTTTTTCTCTTTCTAGTCCCAAAGCTTTTTTGGGTTGCTTAAATCCTAAGACAAAAACACTCTCAAAGCTCTCAAAAGGCTCTAAAAAATATCACTAAAAACTCCCAAAAAACCCTTATCAAAAGAGTTAAAAAAAACAAGAAAAGAAAGAAAAGAGAAGAAGAAGAAGAAGGAGAAAGAAGAAGAACTAGATGAAGAAGATGGAAATCATTAGGGAAAGACTTCCTCCCTAAGAAAGGTAAGTATTCTCTAAACCACCTCATACCATTTTCTTTGCTTTGTTCAAGTAAAACCAATAAAAACCTAAGAAAAGTTCCAAGTGAATGCACAAACAAAAAGAACTTTACTTTTCTTGCATTTTATTTTTTGCCTTTACTTTTCTGTTCTGCGCTTTATTTTTCTGTCATTTACTTTACTACTTTGTGCCTTTTCGTGCCTTACTTTTTCGCTCTACTACTTTTCACGCTTTACTTTTATGTTCTACATATTTTCGCACTTTAAATTTCTCACATGTGTTTCTTTATATATATAAGTTGAGCCCTTCTTAGCTAGAAGGTCGAATAAGGGAGGGCCCTTTATACCCTATTTTAGGTTTTCCGATCTTGTGGGAACTTTAAATGGTAGGTTAAGGGTGACCTTCTCTGAAAACGTTTTCCTTTTCCAGTAAAGGTTATGCTGGCAAAACTAAGACGCATTTCAATTTCTATAAAAATATTGTCTTTATTTTTCCTTTAAAAAAAAAGATCTTCCTAAAAAGAAACTTTTGTTTTACTTTAAACAAAAAATGTGGCCTTCTCTGGAATAATTTTCCTTTACCAATAAAGATTATGCTAGCAAAACTATACACGTTTCAATTTCTATAAAAATATTTTCTTTATTTTTCCTTTAAACAAAAAAAGGGGCGGGGGCTGGTTACACACACACACAAAAAAAAAAAAAAAAAAACAACTCTTCCTAAAAGAAACTTTTGTTTTACTTTAAACAAAAAAAAAAAAAAAAAAATCTTTAATTTCCAAAAAAATGTTCTCAAGAGGATTTTTCTTTTGAAAAATATATTTTTAACATTTTTCTTTCATAATTTTTTTTTTTGGTCAAAACTTGTTTCCTCTCCCAAGGACACTTTTCCAAATTTTTTAGTTTTCTTAAAATGAATGACTTTTCAAGGTTCTTTCGAAAAAGGAAAAAAAATGTTTTTCTAAACTTAAAACATGGTTTTCATATTCCAAAAAATGTTTCTTTTCTCATAACTTAAATTTTTTATTTTTTACCTTTTTTCTTCTCTTTGAAATTCATATAAAGTTTTCCAAAACGACCTAAGCTAAAAAGGAGAAAATAATAAAATCCACCCTGGGAGCCAAACTTGTCGATTCTTATATAATCGCCAAACTTGTCGATTCTTATATAATTGATAAGCGGTCTGAAAGGGGAACATTTGTTTTTATTTTAAAAAAAATATTATTTTTATTTGTCTTTTGTAATTTTGTTATTTTAAAGCGCTTTTTTTTTTTTTTGATAAAATAAACATAAAAAAATAAATAAGGAAAATTATTATGTTAACTAAATCGGAGAAAATTACTTTGATTTGATTAAACTATTAATTTAAACTTAGATCCTATCTTCAGACGGGTGTTTTAGGGTGCCTAACACATTCTCTTAGCATAACCGACCCCCGAACTTCAAAGAATTGTCTAGTTAAAAACCTTATTTTTCGAGTCAAAACTTCAGCCATTTCAAAAAGATAAAAAAAATTATTTTCAAAAAATCCTAGTGGCCTGGGACAACATTTAACTCAATACTAGGTGACGATTCTATTTTCAAACAAAATTTAGCGCAAATGAATGTTTTCAAAATCGACACCTAGAAAAGTCTCTGAAACGATTTTTAAAAAATAAAGGCATTTGAGAGGAGGAAATCAAATCGTGTTTTTCTCTGATTCGTTTTTAAAATCTGGGGTGTGTCACGGCCTGATATTGGGGAAATGCTCGCCCACGATTAATAGAAGCTTGAAAGCCTTGATGGGTCGGATCAGGTTAATAATCTGACCCGAAAAAAGTAACTCCGTGGTTATTCTAGGCTGAACACACCAGCCCATTGGGAATGAGGTTAGCTCATAATAAGCAGTCTGTGACATGAATAGAAGAATGCCCAATAAAGAGGCCCAAACGAGGGTGAATAAAGCCCACAGTGGAAGGCCAATTAGAGGTAAACCCAAGAACTCCCACGACCCCTACGTTATGATGAGAACCGCAACAAACCAATCGTTTGTGAGCGAGATCACCTCTAGATAGGGCGACCTTACCAACAAAATTGCATAAATTGAGAAGTCTATATAAAGGGAAGGTATCAACATATTATTTTAACGCTCAAGTACTTGATCTATCACTCAAAAGCAGACTAACTTATTCTTACATCAGAGGTTCTTTAGCTGACACCACACCATTGTCCCTTCGAGCTAATTGATTTTGCATATTGTAATTGTAGGTTGTGGAGGTTTCTGGCATGTGGTAGTTCTTTTGCACATGCTAGCGATTTTTTGGAAACAACATTTGGTACCGTCTGTGGAAAATCTGAACGAAACACTTAGTGTCATAACGATGAGACAGTTATGAGCAAGAGGAGAAGGTCCGAGCTAAAGCAGTGACATTTCACCACCAGTCAGTGCTGAAGTTCCTATAGAAGCGTTGAAGGAAGTTCATTCTGATCCTCCGCCAGATGTGCAAACCATTGATTTGAGGATCGATGCTCTAAAAGGAAAGATATCACAAATGGCAGACGTAATCATGTGGATGGTGCAATAGATTGCCAACAATGCACAACAGTTCTGTTTTGTTAACAACGGTTTGGGAGAAGAAGCGGAGTCCTTAGAATCTCTAGAACCACCATCATAGGGAGAATGGGTTATCCAGGGAGATTCCAGCGACCACCCAGCAGAAAGAATAGTGCTCAATGGGACTAAGACCATTAATTCCCATTAGCAGCCTAGAAATAGGGAGGAGAGAGATCTACCCCTAGATGAACTGGAAACACTGCTGAAAGGAACCAATATTCTGTTCACCTTTGACATATTAGAGGTTCCACTCTTAGATAAGTTCGACCCGATAAAGTTTAAAAAAATATGATGGAAAAACATATCCGGTTGACTATATTCGCCAGTTCAGACAGGTCATGGCACTATATGGAGCGGGCAACACTACGCTGTGTAGAGCTTTGTCCACTACTTTGAAAGGATCTACTTTGGAATGGTTACACAAGCTGTCGCCCAATTCCATCTCATTATTTACGGACTTTTGGAAGCAATTCATCAGTTACCTTATAACCTAACAAATGTTGATTAAGGGTGTCGATTACCTGGTAGCTGTATGCCAAGAAAAATGGGAGTCATTGCACAAATACATGAACCGCTTCAATGAAAAACTGACGTGTATTGAGGGTGGTGACACAAACCTCATAATCAACGCGTTGACTTTAGGGTTGGGCCATAGCCGATTCCAAGACTCCCTCACTGAGCCAAATCCGAAAAGTATGATCGGACTGATAGAAAAGGCCAAACCCGACATGAAGCTAGAGGATGTCAGATTTACTAGAGAATGAAGGGTATCATCTAAAAATAACCCTAGGAAAAGCGAGAAAGACAACAACAAAACAAATGGTAGTAGTTTAGACTGGCAAAAAGATCGTCCAAGGAGCTCAGGATCGAGACCAAATGTGCGTTAGGAACCAAACCTCCTAGGACTATGGATACTAATTTCCATAATTCTTTATCAAATTTGTTTATTTGAGGTAGTTTAGTAGCCACCCAAGATCCATGAAAAGTCCAATAGGAAGAACAAGGCGAAGTATTTATGAATTCTACAAGGATCATGGCCATGACACAGATGACTGCTGGGATCTCAAAAAGGAGATTAAGCAAGTAATTGACATGGGTCAGTTGTGTAGTTATTTGCAGGAACGAGCAAGGGACAAATAGAGGACCGAGAGTGAAAGCCAACACGAAAATTGTGATAAGGAGCGAAAAGATGCTGGTCCCAACAACAATCATGAAGTCATTTATATGATAAACACTGCTGGACCCACCACTAGAAAAACCAACCACAAACAGAAGAGGAAAATGTAAGAAGTAGCATTGGAACACAGTTACGAAGAAGTAATATCAGTAGGTATGAATCCAAGGCCAATCATCATATTTACTGATGAAGATTGCAAAGGAATATTGCATCCGCACGAAGACGCCCTAGTCATAACATTTTGGATCTCCAGTTTAGAAGTAAGAAGAATCTTGATCGATATGGGTAGCTTCGCCAATATCATTTTTGTTAACACGCTGAAACAAATAGGGGTGCCCAGCTTGGATGTTGGTTTAACTCAGATTTTTATGGTAGGATTCAATGGTGACCTTAGCTCTCCCAAAAGGAAGATCACCTTATCAGTCACGACAAATAAGGAAGAGAATGGGTACACCAAGGCCACAAAGTTCATGGTAATGGACTCCATATTCCCATATAACATGATATTGGGAGATAGACGACTTTAGAGAGCACCCTAGTATTCTCCAACCTACTGAGCAAGTACAAGGGATAACCATCGAGGAAGGAGTGAAAAAACTGATGACAAACACATCTCTAAGACAAACCGAGGAAGAGAAAATCAAGGGGTTACTGGGAACAATCCTAGATGTGTTTTCTTGGGCTTTAGAAGACATGGAAGGGATCAACATTGATGTGGCTATCCACCAACTTGACATCTCCAGGTCATACCCACCGATCAGGCAAAAGAGAAGGACATTCAACCTAGAGAGGAAAGAAGTGGTCGAATATGAGGTATAGAGATTTCTCGCAATAGGCCACATAAGGAAGGTGATATACCTAAAATGGTTAGCCAACCCTCTGCTTGTCAAAAACAAGAATGAGGAGTGGAGAATGTGCATAGACTTCTCTGACCTCAACCAAACATGCCCAAAAGATTGCTATCCAATGCCAAGGACAGATCAAATAGTAGATGTAACAGAATGGCATAAACTGCTGACCATGATGGATGCATATTCAGGCTATAACTAAATCTGGATGGACGAGAAGGATGAAGAAGGAACGAAGTTCATCACTCTAAGAGGTACGTAGTGTTACAGAGTAATTCCCTTTGGTTTCAAGAATACAGGGACGACTTATTAGTAACTAGTGAACCTCATGTTCCAATAGAAAATTAGAACAATCATAGATACCTATATAGAAGATATGCTGGTTAAAAGTTCCAAAAAAGAGGATTACCTCGGGCATTTGGAAGAAGCTTTTGCGATCCTAAGAAAATTCAATATGAAGTTAAATCCAAAAAAATATGCTTTTGGTGTAACATTGGGAAACTTCTTAGGCTTTGTGGTAAACCAGTCAGGGATCATGGTGGACGCAAGATAGATAAAAGCTGTCCGAAACATGATGTCCCCCACAACCATAAGGGAAGTTCAAGCGTTGATGAGAAGGTTGTGGAAATCGTTAAGGAGGGAGAACCTTGGCACATCAGGCACTCATGATCGATTATTATTGGCCAACAATACATAGTGATGTGCATAAATACGTGAAAAAATATGACAAATGCCAACGGTTCTCAAATGACATCAAAGTTCTGGCTTAAGAACAAACATCGACCCTCAGCCCATAGCCTTTTGCTCAATGGGAGATAGACGTCCTAGGGTCGTTCACCCCAACACTAGGGAACAAGAAATACCTACTGGTAGTAATCGATTACTTCACCAAGTAGGTAGAAACTGAAGGATTTGTGACAGTAGGTGAAAACGAAGTAATAAAATTCCTTTGGAAAAACGTCATCACTCGTGTCAACATTCCAAAGATACTGATATCAGACAATGGAATTCCATTCACTGGAAGCAAGGTTGCATGGATGTACAATGAAATGAAGATTTAGCATCGGACGTCAAGCCCAACATACCCCCAAGCAAATGGACAAGTTGAGGTAACAAATCGTTCCATCAAATAAGCACTCAAAAATAGGCTAGATGATGCAAGAGTTAAATGGGTGGAAGAATTGCAAGGAATCTTGTGGTCTTACTAAATGACACCAAGAACAACCATAGGGGAAACACCATACTCTATGACGTATGGAATTGAAGTTGTAGTTCCAGTAGAAAGTGGGTTTACCCTGAAGACATAATAGCACGGTCAATCTTGTGGAAAACGAGGATGCCATATACCAAGAGTTGGACCAACTAGAGGAGAAACGAGATAAGACAACATTGAGAATGGCTGCATATAAATCAAGAGTGACAAGAATGTTCAACCATGTAGTACTTCCATGACATTTTGCAATAGGAGAGCTTGTACTTTGAAGAGTAATGTCATACTACCTAGAGGTACATTTGGGAAAACTATCCCCTAATTGGGAGGGACCCTACCGGGTAACCAAGATAAATAAGTCAGGGACTTACTGGCTAGAAGATTTGGATGGTGTAGCAATCCCAAGACCATGGAATATTACACACTTACAAAAGTATTTCGTTTAAGCTGTCTTGTCTTTTTGCATTTCATGTTTTTGTTAAAACTTTGGAGTTTTTTTCCCTTATTTACTCAACGTGAGTCGTTCATTGAATGAAGTACTGTAAATACTTATATGGTCAAACTCTGATTAAAGCGGTTGTCTAAATAAATTTGCCAAATAAACACTTAGTAAAATTTCCAAGTGTAAAAGGTAAGGTGAACAAATTAGCTCATGAAGGAAACATTTGGTGCTAAAAACTAAGGGTGAAAATGATAGGTAAGCTGAGTAGATCAGCTCACCAACAAAACTTTTAGTGTAAAATACTAAAGGTAAGAAATTACATGAGCTGAGGACTTCAGCCCACCAACAAAATATATAGTGCTAAAAACTAGGTGTAAAAATGATAGGTGAGTTGAGTAGATTAACTCACCAATGAACCATTTAGTATTAAAAACTAAGTGTAAAAAGATGACTGAACAAATCAGCTCACCAAAGAAACATTTAGTGCTAAAAACTAAGTGCAAAAGCGATAGGTGAGCTGATTAGATCAGCTTACCAACAAATCATTTAGTGCTAAAAACTAAATATAGAAGGTGATCTGAGAAGATCAGATCACCAGGAAAACTCTTAGTGCAACAACACTAAAGGTAAAGAATTACGTGAGCTGAGGAGTTCAGCTCACCAAATAAAATTTAGTGATAAAAACCAAGTATGAAATTGAGCTAAGCAGATCAGCTCACCAACAAAACATTTAATGATAAACATTAAGTGTAAAACAACTAGTAAATTAAGCAGATCAACTCAATATGAAACGCTACGTGGTAAAAATTACTAAGTGAAAGAATGCATTACAAACTGAGTTGATCAGTTAAATAAAATAAACACTTAAATGATAAGATCATCAACTGTAAAGTTGAGAGAATAATCTATTGATCAAAAGTAACCCTTGAGAACTCTCCAAACACTTCCAGAAGTAAAATCCCTGAGTGTTAGTTGAGGCATTAGTTGGTTCAAATCAAGTAGTTATATGAAATGCAAGCGGTTCAAAAAGATTCGTTCAAGATTTAGCTTACTGTGTATAAAGTTCTATCTACCATTGAGGATTCTTGTTCATTTAGCTAAAAGCCTATATTGATTCATAACAAGATTGGTAAACTAACACGTTTGAAGGAGGGTAAGCAAAGGAAAATAAAATAAAATTATACACAACAACAATAAAAATATAAGCATATACACGGTGGCAATGAAAACACAAACATTGTGTGAGGACACTTAGAAGAAACACCATAACCCATTTTTCGTATTAACAAAAAAAAAAAAAAAGTACAGATGAACTGTTTACATTAAAAAAATAAAAATAAAAAATAACTTCTTTTGGTATTATCTAGGGCTGAGTTGGGTGGGAACTAGTCCGACCTAGGAGAATGGAAAGGAACGAGCTCTTCGAAGTCCGAGTTAGAGTGGAAGAAGTCTTTCTCCTCATACTGGTTGATAGCACGAACCAACTCCCGGATCTTTTCTTTCTTCTCTTCGTTTTTCTCCCAAAGCTTATCCTTCCTATCATTCATTAGATCGGCGTATTGCTTACGAAAATGCACATGGCCCATCAGCTCGTGATTCTCCATGTCCGCACGCCTCAAGTGTTCCCTAAGCTCTTAGACCTGAGAAGTTGCACAAAAATACGTAGCCTTCAGGGAGTAGAAGACGGCGCAAGCGTCTTCTAGGGCATGTAGATGAGAGGGGGGTGCTCTTCTAATGAGGTCTTTGCCATCATCATGAACCCATGAAAGCATTGGCCATCTTAACTTCTTTTTCCCTTTTGTATTCGATAGCTTCAAAAGAGGAAGATGAAGATATCATCAACATAACTTTGGCAGAAAAAAGGCTAAGAAAGGAGAGAAAGAGAAAGAAATAGTTTTCTTTTTATCTCAAAAAGCAAGTACTGGTTGTGCAAAACCTTAACAACACATGGTTTAGCTTTAAATAGCCAAAACAACAAGTAAAAATGACAAAGAAAGTAAAAATGAATCGTCAAGTATATGCATTTATGACAAATAAGTGACGTGAATTAACAAAAGTTGTATGGTAATGATGAAAGCATATTTTCAATACTAATGGGAAAGACTACTGTTTAAACATGTCATAATTACAAAAATATCATCATTACAAAAATAACAGGCATTAAAAACTGAAAAGACAATCGTCAAATCAGGGCATCAAACTCTGGTTTGCGATATCTGGTTGGCCAGCAATTTGAAGTCCAGCAAGAGTAGAGATAGGATCATTGGGCAGAGCTTGAACTTGGTTTACCACATGTTGAGCTGAACACTGTGACGTGGAAGGTAGAGCTAAAGCTTGATCAACCGGAGGTAGAGCAAGATCGATGACGAGCTGATCAGAGTGGCTTCGGACTGAGGTAGCAATATGCACCTCAGTGGCAAACATAGAGATCTCTAGAGGAAAGATCACTAGCTCAGTAGATGAAACCTAACCCACTGCAATGGCACCATCATTTTCTTTCGCCTCACACTCAAGTTGTATCTAAAAAAGAAAGGCCAAGCTCTGGGTGTTCTCTCGCTACCAAGCAATGGAAATACCGATAGTCGACTAGCGGGATACTCTATTTTAGGGTGTAGAATTGCTCCCAGAGCTTAGTGATCCTCTCGTAACTCTTCCTTACCCTCTGCTCCATCTCTACAGATAGTTTCTCTACCACTTTCGACTAGCAGGAAGACCTTATCTCCAATCTACCAGTCCAAAGTTTTTCCTTGGCCAGCTCAGCAGAAACTTAGGCCCCGTTTGGTAACCATTTCCATTCCAGAAATTCCCATTCCATTCCTAGATTTTTGGAAATTCTATTTGGGAATAGCGTTTGGTAATTTTTGTTTCCGTTTCCATTTTATTCCCATTTGAGAATTGTGCCCACTTTTTTCTTAAGAAATGAGAAACAAAAAAAAGTTGTTTCTCATTATTCCTATTTCATTCCCAAAATACATGGTCACTATTTATCTACCGGCCGACCACCGTCCGCCGCCGCCGCAGGTCACCGTCCGTCGCCAGCGACGACGCCATTGTCTTCTGGCCGGCATCGCCGGCGCCATGGCTGTCCGGTCATCGCCGGCGGGGGGCCACTGTCGTCTCCGATATCAGAACACCGTCGTCGGCCGACGCCAGAGCACTATCGTCGGCTGCGACGGCGCTACCGCCGTCAGGCCAAAATAAAAAAGAAAAAAAAGATTTTAGGATAAAATCGTTACCAAACGCGATTCTACTCCCAAAAAGAAAACAAAATTTCCATCCCATTCCCATCTCACTGCTGGAATGGAAACAGAAACGGTTACCAAACGCCACCTTAGCTTTTCTCATTCTCTAAACACTAGAGGGCATCATCCTTGGCCTGGAGGGAATCATCCTTGGCCTAGAAATTAGTCTTCATAGAATTCACCCCAACTGTGTTGACCTAAGCTCTCCCCTTAGCGAGGAGTTGTCAGCAAAGAACCTATTATTCTGTGTGATTAATAAACGGTTGTTCTTCTACGCAACTTCGCATTGAGCATGGGCAGTGTACAGGTCAACTTCGAACTTTTCTTGGATGACCTTACTACTGCCAAGTCAGCCGGAAGAGAAACCTTTTGCTCTTGAAGAACACGAAGGTCCTCCTTTAGATGTCTGGACTCTGTCAACTGATGCATAAGCTGAGTATCCAACTCAGCCACATCATCAAAATTCCCCGCCAGTGCAGAAGAAAGGTAAATGCTCAGGATAACAGTATGATTAGATCAAAAACCCATAAACCATCTTCAAAGAATATAAACATACTGAATAAAAATAAAAATAAGCATCCAGAAGAGCTCTGTAAGGCTGTGATTCCCAATCTTGGCCCGACTCTTATCTTAAGACTGCTCAAATAAAGTTTGGATAGCATTATCAAAGATCTCTTGGTGATTTGGGATTGAAGGTCCTGTCTTCTTTAGCAAATGACACACCTGCTAATGAGACATGTTTCGACTGCTCAGAGAAGCAAACGTGCCCTGGCTGGATGTTGTGGAAGCAAGAGGAGGTAGAGGAACGCTGGTTGTGGCATGCATTAGGGAACAAATTATAGGGTTCCCAGCCTCATGGATGAAAAGCTCCGGCCCCCAAATTTTGGTGGGAACTGGAACTTGTGAGCTGGGGACCGGTACAAAAACTACCCTACGATAACGCCTGCTCAGCGGTTGAGAGTCGTAAGAGTCAGACGATGAAGGAAGAATGAGTCGAGCTACCAGGGATTGAGGAGCTGCTGGATGAGCTGTACCAAACTGAGCGGTTGGTTGAGGGCTGGTTGACCACATGATCGAGAAGTCTCCTAAAGCATCCATCTCTAGCAATATATTTGGTTCGGAGGTAAGGTCTTTGCAAGATCTCTTTTCTGGGACTAAGAGCTCTTTTAGTTCGTCCTTAACCTTAGGTGTAAGGCGAAGACTCTTGCAGGTACCTTCACCTGCATAAGAAAACCTAGTAAAATATAAGGACATCACCAACGAAAAACTCATAAATTTGGATTACAAAAGACAAAAGGAAAAGAAAATTACTCAGGAAGTTAAAATGCTTTAGTATGACTTGGGGCTGTCTTATCTCATCAGGGGAAAACTCTTAATTACCTATGAAGAAGAGGTATTGCCTCTGCCAACCTCCTTTCACCACAGCAGGAAGGTCAGTAAGGATTGAGTATTTCTTGATGGCTGAATAATAGAATCTCCTTGTGTTATGAATAAATTTGAGGGAACAAACACTCCTAACCATTCCTATAGTAAGGAGAATACTGTTCACCCGAGAAAGGGCTAAATTCCCCATGATCTGATGGAATCCGTTGGGTGCTAATTGGGTTAGAGTGATCTCTAATTAAAAAAAAAAAGGTTGCGAAGAAAAGGGGTAAGAGGAAGTCTAAGGCCATATTCGAACATCCACAGAAAGAGGCATATCTCATCATCTTTAGTGCTAAGGAACTGATAGGTTGAAAATACCTATCTATTTCTAAGCCGAATTTGGTAGTTTTCGAGTGTTATAGTAATATTTAATTGCGCTTATGCTCGTTTTGATGTAAATCAGGTGTATAGACATTACATAATCGATTGATAATCAAGCAAAACTGTGGGAAAGCGGTAAAAAAATGATGAAGAGGATCAAAAGTTCAATGCAGCAGTTTCACCGTTGTAGTAGTTAACCCATCGCTGCAGCGGTGAAACAATAGAGAGTGGCCAAACTTTCTGGTCGCTCACTGCTACAGCGATGAAACGATAGAAGGCCCATTAATATAGCAATCACAAGGCAATTGTGTTTAAGATATTTTTAGATATTTTGAGTCTTGTCTTACACGCCTTTTCTCTCCCACTTGCCAAGGACGTTCAACACTTGATCTTAACCTATTTTGAAGAGTTTGAAGAGGATATTTCATATTTGGAGAAGATGAAACATTCCCGGATCGGTCTTTGGCGAAAGTGGACCACTCCACTTTAAGATTTGCCCTTTCTATCTTTGTATCTAAATGTTTTATCCTGAATAATGATAAATTTCTCTTATTTTAATGTTTGTACGGTTGAGATCGTGGTAGGCTAGATAAATATTATCTAGGGGTTGATTGAGTTCATGTATATACACATTTGATTGAATACACGTTTCTTTAACGGTTGTTTGTCTAAATATGATTGTGTTCACCATTTTATTGCAATCTTAATATGCTTGTTATGGTATTTGGGTTGGTTTTGAGAATACGGGGTTTGACACTCGGGAGAGGTAACCCCGGATTTGGACTAGGGCTAAACACATCACGACTATCTAATGACCCGGGATGGCATTAGAAAGTATGTAATCCATGAGGTTGGGTCAAGACTCATGTGACGAAGTGTCGTATAGACGTTGAGAGGGACTTCGGCGTTGACGCGAAATCATAGATTCGCTTACTTTACACTCGGGAGAGGTAGTGAGCAAGTTTATGATACCTAAATTGTCGGATAGGATAAACTCTGTTATTGTAAACTAAACAAATTCAAACATGTATTAGTGAATGAAAGAAATCCATAGGTAATCCATTTTATTAGAATTAATCCAATAGTTGTTAGTTTAATTTAGTTTTTCAAATTAGCAACTCAAACAATTCTTGAACCGTCTAAATAATATAGGACTATGTCAATTATAGTATTCAATTAATCCAAACACCTTTCCCAGAGGACGACATCCGATCGTAAGATCCACTATATTAAAACTTGACCTCGTGCACTTACGAGTTAAATCAAGGCGTGAAAAAGTCGCGTTCAGGGAGGTTTGTCCTCGGATGGAACCCTAATTGAAATTGACGAAGGGATATTGTATGTTTCTTGGAATGACTCAAGCTATTATTCCCTGAAGAAACTAACATCATAATCTCCCCCAGTTAATTAGGGAATTGGTGGATGAATGGGTTTCAAGAGACGTTTCCAGCTCCACAAGAGGAGTCGACTACAAACTAGCCTTTATCAGACTGTTTGATGGACTCAATGTCATCTCAGATAGAACAATGAAAAACAAAAATCGAATGCGAACAACTACACAATCAGAAGATTGAATGAAGTCAGAAACTTGTGCGAATGGAGAGGTGATCTTTCGTCTTACTTCTTTGAATCGTCACAAAAGTCAGGAGCGCAAATGATATGGGGAAAATTCTCATCAACGACTAAAAGAAGCTTGAAATCCTTGATGGGTCAGATCGGGTTAATAATCTGACCCGAAAGAAGTAACCCGGTGGTCATTCCGGGCTCAACACACCTGCCCACTGGGGAATGAGGTCAGCTAATAATAAGTGGCCCGATAAATTAATAGAAGAAAGCCCTATAAAAAGGCCCAATCGAGGGTTAACAAAGCCCACGGTGGAAGGCCAATTAGAGGAAAGCCCAAGAACTCCCACGACCCCCAACATCATGAGGCGAACCATAACTAATAGGTGAAATTTATCTATCTATTTCCAAAATGAATTTGGTAGTTTTCTAGTATTCTTGTAATATTTTAATTCGTTGTTATTTGTTTTTGTTCAAAGAAGGAGAAATGAGTGAAATCGGTTGAAAACAAGCAAATCGAAAGGAGGACGGTGGAAAAACGATAAAGAAGAGCAAAGATCGTCACTGCAGCTTCACCGCTGCAATGGTGGTTGTACAACAAGATTTTTACATGCTTGCCTATTGACTACTCGCAAGTATACGAGGTCAAGTTTTAATATAGTGGATCTTTAAGATCGGATATCGTTCCACAGGGATAGTGTGAATAATTGAATACTGCGATTTGTATAGTCTTATATTATCCTGACGGTTCAAGAATTATTTTAAAATTAAACTAAGTTAAACTACAGTTAGTGGGTTAATCCTAACTAATTTTATTACCTAGGAATTGATTTCATTTACTTAATACATGTTTTATTTCATTTAGTTAACAATAACGGTGTTTATCCTATCCGAAAATCTCGGTATCTAAAACTCATTCACTCCCTCTCCCGAGTGTTTAGTGAATGAATACATAACTTCGCGTTGACACCGAAGTCCCCCTCGAATGTCTTTTCGAACACATAGTCACGTGAGTCTTGACCCAATCTCATGGATTGAACACCTTCTAATGCCGTCCTGGGTCGTTAGAACGTCGCGTTGTGTTTACCTTAGTCTGAATTCGAGGTTACCTCTCCCGAGTGTCAAATTACCTCTCCCGAGTGTCAAACCCCGTATTCTCAAAACCAACTCTAATACCTTAACAAGCATACTAAGATCGTAATAAAATGATAAACACAATCGGATTTAAACATAAACAGCTGTTAAGGAAACATATCTTAGATCAAACAAGTATTTACATAACTACATCGATCCCTAGATAATATTTATCTAATCTATCATGATCTTGGCCATTGAAACATTAACCAAGAGGGATTCATCATCATTCACAATAAAACATTAAATTACAAAGAGAAAAACAAAGAGAGAAAGATCAAATCTTATAGTAGAGTGATCTACTATCACTAAAGATCGATTCGCCAATGTTTCCTCTTCTCCGGATGATGAATATCCTCTTTGAGCTCTTCAAGATTGGCCAAGGACCAAGTCCTAAGGGTTAGGGACGTCCAAGGTTTTCAAATGGAAGTGGGAGAACAAGTTTTATAGGTGCAAGGATCCAAAAATATCTGAAAATATCTAAAAGGATCTTAATTCTATGTAGAGCTGACCGCCTAGGTAGTGGGATTCACCACCTAGGAGATGGGTATCGGCTACTCTCTGATCTTTCACTACCTAGGCGGTGGAACAAGCTCCAAACTCTCTGCACTTTCACTGCTTAGGCGGTGGCCATACCGCCTAGGTGGTAGGACTTGTGTATTTTCAGCACTCCCAGTATTCTCACTACCTCGGCGGTGGGTCTGTTGTTCTTGAAACCTTGTTTCTTCTCTGTTTTCCCACCGTTTCGCTCGTTTATCACTTGTTTACATCCCTACACCTGAATTATATAAAAACAAGCTAAAATGCAATTAAATATTAATAATACACTCTAAAATTACCAAATTCGGTTTAGAAGTTGATAGGTATTTTACACCTATCAAATACCCAAAAACTTGGAATTTTGCTAGTCCTCGAGCAAAACACCCTAACACTAAATTAAACTAACTACACTAATTAACTAACAACTAATCTAAAAAATGAATAAACATAACAAAGAAGAATTAAATGCATGTGAATGCCAAGTTCAATCGAAGAAACCATGTTGTTCCTCCCTCAACAACCCTCAATCTGATCAAGTTCGGGAAATAATACACACCAAGTGGTGTTTTAGAATTTCAACACTCAATATCAATAAAAATCATTCTAGATCCATTTGAAATATGTGTGTGTGAGAACTCAAATGTATAACTAACCAAACACTGGATTGGATTATTCAGTAGCTAAGCTCATGACTTAAACCTTAAAGGATTTAGGAAAGCCATACACTTGACTAGGCTCAACTATCCACTAATATAGGTTCAGACATTCATAGAGATCAATAGGGCTTGGTTTGGCTTTGAAGAATGACCAAGGGTATCGCAGTAAAAGAAAACAGAACATCGTTATAATTCAACGATACCCCGAGCACTAACATTTGTCGCTAAATCTCTCTTGTAACCCCCAAACTTTAAAAATACAACCCTGAACAAGAATTTAAGAATCTTGTATTCACTTGTCGAAAGAAACGGAATTAAAAACTATTCAAATTTATACAATTTTAGGAGTATGCAAAAAGGATTGAGTAACACACCCCCAAACTGGTTTTGAATTTCTACAATTTTAGGAGTGTGCAAAAAGGATTAAGAAAATGACAAGTGAATACACTAATACCGAATCAATAAAAATTTGTCCGAAACCCCGATCACTCACTTTAAGTTAGCATTAGTCTATGCTACTTGATTTCACTCAATTTGAAGCTTAGGCTTAGCGACAATGGTTTGGAAAATTTTAATTGGATAGAGTATTGATACGTGTTCGAAATTGAAAAGTTTATTGGCTACGACAGGGGAACGAGGGAATAAATTTTTCAGGTTAGCTTCAAAAGGTTCAAGCGATAAAAATGAAGGCCTAAATCATGCCTCCGGAATTACCTCACCTATTATTTCGCCTCAAGTCTACCCTAAATCAAGTTCTAGATTCCTCTTTTTTGTCATGAACTTATTACTGAATAATCAATGTCAAATCATTCAAATAATTATACACTGAGTCCATGCGATCGTGCGATTTAAGGATCAAAATAATTTTTACCTAATCAACATGCTAAGAACACAAAACACACATGAATGGCATCATCCCCGACCTCGATATACAATCAGTAATAATTTTCATCATCAGGAAATGGCCCTAGACGAACTCTACAACTCAATATGCAAATACGACTTCATACATAAGCATATCTACTCTAAAACTAAACACTAACATACATATACTAACTAATCATTACACATGTATAAAAAAATTAAAATACATTAACTAAAACTAAACATTTCTAGTTTAATGCAAAAAAAAATTTTCATCATTCTCATCTTTCTTTAACAACATAAAACGTGATGTACATTCACCCCGAATTTAAAAAGATGCAGTGTCTTCACTGACTAAGCAGCGAACTCAATAACATTTTATAGCAATAACAGGAGTTCTACCTTAACAAGCATACTAAGATCGTAATAAAATGATAAACACAATTGGATTTAAACACAAACAGCTATTAAGGAAACATACATTAGATCAAACAAGTATTTACACAACTACATCGATCCCTAGCTAATATTTATCTAATCTATCATGATCTTTGCCATTGAAACATTAAACCAAGAGGGATTCATCATCATTCACAATAAAACATTAAATTACAAAAAGAGAAACAAATATAGAAAGATCAAATCTTATAGTAGAGTGATCTACTATCACTAAAGATCGATTCGCCAATGTTTCCTCTTTTCCGGATGATGAATATCCTCTTTGAGCTCTTCAAGATACATCCAAGGTTTTTAAATAGAAGTGGGAGAACAAGTTTTATAGGTGCAAAGATCCAAAAATATCTAAAAAGATCTTAATTCTGTGTAGAGTTGACCGCCTAGGCGGTGGGATTCGTCTCCTATGCGGTGGGTATGTCGGCTGCTCTCTGATCTTTCACCGCCTAGGTGGTAGAATTACCGCTTAAGCGATGGAACAGGCTCCAAACTCTTTGCACTTTCACCGCCTAGGCGGTGGGACTTGTGTATTTTTAGCCCTCCCAACATTCTCACCGCCTCGACGGTGGGTCTGCTGTTCTTGAAACCTTACTTCTTCACTTTTTTTTCACCGTTTTCCTACCGTTTCACTTGTTTGTCACTTGTTTATGTCCCTACACCTGAATTATATATATATATATAAAAAAAAAAAAAAAAAAACTAAAGCGCAATTAAATATTAATAATACACTCGAAAACTACCAAATTTGGTTTAGAAGTAGATAGGTATTTTACACCTATCAGTGGCCCTCACTGCTATAGCGGTAAAATGTTAATAGGTTTCTGCCTATCCACTACTGCAGTGGAGACTCTCATCGCTGCAGCGATGGAAAGGCAGAACGCCCACTGCTTTACCACCACTGCAGCAGTTAGCCTACCGACATCCCACTACTACAACAATGCTTTTGACCACTGCAGCGCCGAAGCCTCTAGCTATAAAGTATGTTTAGATTTTTTCTAGATATTTTTGTTCCCATTGTGTTCCAATTTCATTCCCACTGTTTGAAGACACATTTTTTGGGCAATTTTGGAGCACAAGATCAAAAACACAACAGGAGAACATCAATTTGAGGAAGAGGAAACGATCTCGGAGCAGTTTTTACGGAAGTGGAACACTCTACTATTCAGATAACGGTTATTCTCCCTTGTTTCTCTCTTTGTTCTTAAACTTTGTAATTATAAAATGATGTTATTCTCTTGTTTTAGTGAATATTTAGTAATGATCTTGTTTAGCTAAACGTATTTTGTCTAGGGATTGATATAATTTATAAAAACGTTGTTTGAGTAAATCGTGTTTCATTAACGGTTGTTTATCCGTATTTGATTGTATTTACTGTTCTTTTACTTCCATAGTATGCTTATTATGATATTGTGGTTGATTTGAGAATACGGGATTTGACACTCGGGAGAGATAACCCCGGATTCGGACTAGGGTTTAAATACAACGTGACAATTTAATGACTCATTAGAGTATTAGAAAGTGCGCAATCCGTGAGGTTGGGGCAAGACTCATGTGATCAGTTTCGCTTAGACGCTAAATGGGGACTTCGACGTTGACACGAAATCGCATATTCATACACTTTACACTCGGGAGAGGTATTGAGTGAGTTTTCTACACATAGAATGTTGAATAGTTTGAATACCGTTAATGTAAACTAGATTGTATCAAACACGTATAAGTAAACAAAGTTAATCCCTAGATAATCTATTCCCATATAATATATACTTAGTATTATATTTTAATTAATTGTTAAATTAGTATAGTATATACTAAAAACAAAAACCCTAAATTCAATTGCCTAAATAAAATTCAGTTATGACAATCGCGGTACTTAGCAACAATTTAATCCAATCCTTGTGGATACGATAAACCTACTCTCCCTGTTCTATAAAACTTGACCCGTACACCTGCGGTTATAGTAGCGATGTAATATTTCTCTACTAAGTTTTTTGTGCCGTTGCCGGGGATTGGTTTTTTTATTGTTGTTGATATTGTGAGTAACTTGATTTTAATTTAGGCATTTATTTTATTTATAATTTTTGTTTTTTGCTTGTTTTTTATGTAGGGTACTTGAAGATGTCTCATCAACGAGTACTGTTGCATTTCTTTTAACGCGATTCTAAGCCATTTTATTGTACTTGGGATCGATACAAGGAGTTACGGATAGGTAGAATTTGTCTATATATTCCCAAACTAGGTGTAGGGACGTAAACGATCGATAATCAAACAAATCGATAAGAAATCGGGTGAAAAATGATCAAGATGACCAAAGTTGTTTACAATATTTTCACCACTACAGCGGTCAAGCCACCGCTGTAGCGGTCAAACAATAGAGAGTTCAAAAACTCTCTGTTTGTTTACTACTGTAGCGGTGAAACAGTAGAAGGTTCCCTGGTTACCCACCGCTACGACGGTAAATCCACCGTTGCAGCGGTCACTGTCTAGCTGTGTTTAAGTTATTTTTCAGATATTTTGATCCTTGTCTTATACCCATTTTCTCTCCCATACCTAGAGAACATTTTTGAGAGTCTTGAGAGCTCCAAGACACTATTAACCAAGAAAAGATCTTAAAGCCAAGAAGAGGAAACGTTCTCGGAGCGGTTTTAGCACCGGTTCTTCGGATAACGGCTAGTCTCCTTGTTTTTATCTTTTCTTCTTAGTTTGGTTGATAGTTTTGATTATGTTTAGCTTGTTTATTGTTGTATATGTGGTTATGGCCATAAGTAGCTAAACATATATTGTCTAGGGCATGATTGACTTCATGAAAATGTTATTTGTATAAATTGATGTTTCGTTAACGATTGTTCATTTGTATTCGATTGTGTTTACTATTTTATTACAATCGTAGTATGCTTGTTATGGTATTGTAGTTGGTTTGAGAATACGGGATTTGACACTCGGGAGAGGTAACCCCAGATTCGGACTACGGTTTAAACACAACATGACGATCTAATGACCTTGGAGTACGTTAGAAAGTATGAAATATATGAGGTTGGGGAGAGACTCATGTGACTAAGTATCGTATAGACGGTTGAGAGGGACTTCGGCGTTGACGCAAAGTCACATATTCATTCACTTTATACTCGGAAGAGGTAGTGAGTGAGATTTTGATACCTAAATTGTCGGATAAATTTAAATAGCATTAATGTAAACAAGATTAAATCAAACACGTATTAGTGAACGAAGTTAATCCCTAGACAATAAATTCCTATAAATGTCATAGTAATATTATAGTTTAGTAATTAATTTAGTTTAGTAGATGATAATTATTATAAAAACTACATTTGAGTCGTTTAGATAAAATCCGATTATGACAATCGCGGTACTTAACGATAATCTAATCCAATCCCTGTGGATATGACAACCCCTACTTTTCCCATTATACTAAAACTTGACTCGCACACTTGCGGTGAAAGTAGCGATGTAATATTCCGGTACCAGTTGCTAATCTAGTTCTCAAATCATCGTTTCCTGAGGGAGTGTCAATTATTGAACTTTCTCGATGGGTTACTAGCTACAACAAGAAATTGGGTTGAAAGAGAAAACGGTACCATCTCTTTCGACCAACTAACCATGGATAAAGCCTATTGGTTGTTGGAAGACATGAAGTAGTTTGATTATTGGAGTTAGAATTATTCAACAAACTACCAAAGCTTGGGGGATAGTTCCAACATTTCGGCGCCATGGATTGACACCCCTGACCAAAATGCGAAGTCTTCTCCCACCATGGAAGAAATGTTCGCTGAATTTATGGGGGAGACTCAAGCTTTCTAGAGGGAAACGAATAACCCTCTCAACGATCATGAGGATCGTCTTGACAAGATTGAGATGACCTACGGTAAAATTGACGTGACCGTAATGTCTCTTGTGATGCAAATCGATCAACTAATCTGCTTTATTGAGGTCGAGTCAGAAGTAGTGGCATTGAGCGACACACATGCCACATTCATCGAAAGCGACCAGGAAGAACTAGAAACAAGCGGGAGAAATTTGGGAGCATTCAATGATAATTATTTGAATGAAATGGAAACCCAAGCATTGATCGACAATTGTGATTTTTCACCATTTGAGATCCACGATGTGATGCCACCATCGATCCAAAATGATCACATTTATAAAGATCTGATGTGGCTCACTTGTCCTCCACCGTTTTCAACACCGTTCATTCTGGCCAACCAAGCATATGAGCTGGTAACGAGTCACGTTGAGAGTACAGGCCAATTATTGCCAAATCTTACCAATCTTAAGGGCGTTCTGAATCCAGACTCATATGTTGTGTTGTGTGACACATACTACGGGCGGAAGTCACTTTTTGACGAGCCCTTCTCCATGTCAGGCCTAGGACATTAAACCAAGCACTTCTTGGGAGACAACCCAAGTTTTTAAATAAATTAATCCATCACAGTCGACTTCATTCAGAGGCGAGATTGTCTCGCCTCCCAGGTACGTGTTCTAAACCCCCTTCGTCGTCATGCTTTACTTCAATTGTTGAGATCGATGTTGGGTCGTTGTGGACACTACCCATTATAAGTTAGGGGGTGATATGTAGTATGTTTGTATGCTTTCTTTTTGATTAGTTATGTAGTTTAAGTTTAAATGTTGTTTAATTTAATTGTATGCATGATTATTTAGTTTAGTATAAGTATGTTTATGTTTTTAGTTGTTATTGTTGTGTGATGAGTTTTGTAGTTCATCTGGGCCATTACCCGATGATGAGTCTATCCCCTAGTTGTTTATCGAGGTCGAGCGTAATGCTTATTTATGAGTGTTATGTGTGCTTGACATCTCATTTTAGTAAAAGTTATTGGGAACCTAACTTGGACGAGCACTTAAATTCAATGTACTAGTGATAGGTGTAAATTACCTATCTATTTCCAAACCGAATTTGTTAGTTTTCGAGTACATTTATTACATTTGTAATACGTTTTAATATGTTTTATTATTTTTTTTGTATTAAAACAAGTGCGTGGGCTGAAAAAGTATGAAATCGGAGCATAAACGATCAAAAGGTATTGAGAACGGTTGGAGAACGGTGGAAAAACAAGCAAGGAGGCAATATTATGAAGGAAGCCCACCGCCTAGGCGGTGAAAATGCTGAGAAAAACCAATTTCTGCTGAAAGCTCACCACCTAGGTGGTGAACCAGAAGAAACTTTTCCTAATCCATCGCCTACTCCACTGCCTAGGTGAACTTTAACCGACATACTCCATCGCCTAGGCGGTGAATCCCATCAACTAGGCGGTGGCCTCTGCGTACTGTTAGATATTTATTTTAGATATTTTATCTATTTATACCCCTTTTCTCCCCTCTCCTTTAGAGTCTCCGGCCATTAAAGCCCTTAAGGCTTAGTTTAGGATATAGAGAGAGTATGGGGAGTGCTCAAATATATTCGAAGGAGAAGATCAACACGCGGAGAAAAAGAATCGTTTGGCGGACTGTTTTAACAGCTAATCTTCGGATATTGGCTAAGTTCATCCATTTTTTCTTTTATTTCTTGTCTTCAATATATGTTTGAGCATGTTTAGCCTTGTTTTAATTGTATAAATGGTTATGGCCATAGGTTAAAGATGGATTATGTATGGGATTAATATCGTTTATAAAAACGTAGTTTTGGTTGAATTGTGTTTCTTTGATGATTGTTCTTCAATATTTGAGTGTGTTTATCATATTGTTGTCTTATCATGCTTAGAATGATATATTGAGAATAAGGGGTTTGACAAATCCCGAATTCAGATTAGAATAAACAAACGCCATGGTCCGGTAACCCGGTCGGGGTTAGGATTGTGGACAATCAATGACGTTGGGGAAAGACTCACGTGACCTAGGGTCATTAAGACGTTGATGGGGACTTATTTGTTGACTCAAAGTCATGTATTCCCTCGTCTTACACTCGGGAGAGGTGGCGGTGGAGTTTCAGAACTGAGATTGTCGATAGGGTAAACACAACGCATGAAATCATTGACGTTTGGGCAAGACTCACGTGACTTAGAGTCGTTAAGATGTTGAGGTGGATTTCTTCGTTGACACGAAGTCACGTTATATCCCTTATCTTACACTCAGGAGAGGTGGCAATGAAGTTTACGAATTGAGGTTTTGTGTGCAATCAATGACGTTGGGGCAAGACTCACACAACCTAGGGTCGTTAAGACGTTGAGGAGGATTTCTTTGCTGACATGAAGTTGTGTTATATCCTCCGTCTTACACTCGGGAGAGGTGGCAAAGGAGTTTTAGATACCAAGATTGTCAAATAGGTCGAACACCATTATTGTAAACTAAACGAAATCAAACGCGTTTAAGTAAATAGAGTTAATCCCTAGATAATCCATCCCATAACTATCTCGTATTAGTAATTAGTATAGTTAAATTAGCATTTTAGTATTAGTATTAAATTATAAATACCATTTATGTAGCCTAGATAAAGTTGGGTTATGACAATCGCGGTAGTCGATAGTAATCTCAACCAATCCCTGTGGATACGATACCCGACCAAAAGGTATATTATACTAAATCTTGATCCATACGCTTGCGGTGAAAGTGACAGCGCTTAAATTAGCAGCTACCAAGTTTTTGGTGCCATTGCCGGGGGATAGGTTTGTCGAATATAGTTTTCGGCGATCACGACCAAGTTTTTAGTAATGATTTTCGGGGGTTGTATTTTGGATTATTATCAATATTGTGAGTAAATAACTCGATTTTAGTCTAGGAATTTCTTTTGTATATAATTTTCGTTTGTAGATTTATTTTTGTTTCTTATGTAGGGTACTTGGCAATGTTAGATCGATAGGTATTAATGCATCTCTTTCAACAGAATTCTAAACTGTTTATAGTGTTGGTGCCACGCACATAAGCTGGTGAGGCCTTGGTTGAAAGATCGAGCCATCCAAAGCAAAATTTCGCCAATCTTGAGGGCATGTGTTGGGCCGAAGACATTAAACCATGCGCTTCTTGGGAGGCAACCCAAGGCAAAAATAATTAAATCCATCTCCATCGATTTGAAACGGAGGCGAGATTCTCTCGCCTTCCAGGTATGTGTTCTAAACCCTTGTTTTCAATATCATGCTATATACTGTCATTAGGATCGCTGACGAGTCGTTTTGGGCAATGCCTGTGTTAAGTTGGTGGTGATGTGTTAGTATGTTTTAGTATGTGTTTTAGTTAGTATGTTTTACTGTTTTTATCGTGTGCATGATTGTTTAGGATTAGTTTGTTTAGTTTAGTTGTTGTTTTGTGCTAAATTTTGACGTCATCGGGGCCTTTACCTGATGATGAGTCTGTCCCCTGGTTGTTTTGAGGTCGAGCGTAACGCCCATTCATGTGTGTTCTGTGTGCTTAACGTATCATCTTAGTAAAAGTTATTGTAGATCCTACGTGCACGAGCATGTAAACTCAATATAGCACTATCTAATTGATTTGAAATCAATTATCCTTCACTCAATTTCATGACAATAGAGATTCTAGAACTTGATTTGTGGGAAATTCGAGGTGAAATCCTAGGCGAGGTTGTTTAGGAGATATGATTTAGGCATTCATTTGATCGCTTGAGCCTTTTGAAGCCTACCATGCAATATCATTATCCCTCGTTACCCTGTTGAAGCCTAATAGTTAATCCAATTCTAAACATTTAAACAAATACCCTAGCCGATTAAACTTTTTCCAAACCTACATTGCTAAACTGAAGGCACAATCTGAGTGAATCAAGTTAGCATTTCGCTACTTGATGTGAGCGGTTGGGTTTAGGGAAAACTTCTAAATTGGTTCGGTATTCGAGTACTCGTTTGTCATATGTCGTTCATATTTTTTTTGCACACTCCTAAAATTGTAGAAATTCGAATGAGTTTGGGGGTGTGTTACTTAATCCTTTTTGCACACTCCTAAAATTTAAATATTCAAACGAGTTTGGGGGTGTGTTATGAAAAAAAATAAAAAAAAATAATAATAATAATTAAGTTTCTTTTTGACGTGACAAGTGAGTACAACGTTCTTACACGTATGTTCGGGGTTGTTTCTAATTGAACTATGGGGTTTTGAGTATGAGTGTGCCAGCGATGTGCCTCGGGTAACATTTAGTTAACGACGTTAACCTATTCGCTATTCCAAAATACCCTTGGCCATTATTCTAAAACCAACCAAGCCCTACTGATCTTCATGAACCTCCTAGCCTACATTAGTAGAGAATAGATCCTGGGTCAGGCGTATGGATTCCCTATACCTTAAAGGTTTTAGTCATGAACTATATTGAGGGATAATCCCATCT
The DNA here is from genome assembly GCA_016647705.1 of Eucommia ulmoides. NCBI lineage: Eukaryota > Viridiplantae > Streptophyta > Magnoliopsida > Garryales > Eucommiaceae > Eucommia > Eucommia ulmoides. Next base: position 13,778,698 of record CM028336.1, on the reverse strand, counting down.
AATCAATGGATAGTTATGTATTTGAGTTTAAAAATACACACATTTAAACAACATCTAGAATGGCACTTACTATTTTTGAACGTTGAAATTCTAGAATACCACATGGTGTGATTTATACTTGAACTTGATAGGACTGAGGGCCGATGAAGGAAAAATCTTTCAGCCGGTAGATGATAATCAAAACCTACACATTTTTGTTTTTAGTGTTTTTTTGTTTTTTGTTTTCAATTTTGTAATTAGTTTTTATATTTTCTTTGTTTTGCTCGAGGACTAGCAAAATTTCGAGTTCGGGGGTAATTGATAGGTGTGATCTACCTACGTATTTCTAAACCAATTTTGTTAGTTTTAGAGTAGTTTTATAGTTATTTTTATATATTTTAATTTTTTTTATTCTTTTTGTATTAAAATAGGTGCGTGGGGTGAAAAGGTATGAAATTGGAGCATAAACGATCAAATCATATTGAGAACAGTCAGAGAACGATGAAAAACACCGCCGCGACATCCAGACCACTGTTGCGGCGATGAAGATGCTGAGAAGACACCATTGTTGCTGAAACCTCACCGCCTAGGCGGCGAACCAGCAGAATGTTTTCCACAGCCACCGGCTTCTCCATCGCCACGACGAGCCTTTAACTGACATACTCCACCGCCTAGGCGGTGGCCTCTGCGCAGTGTTAGATATTTATTTTAGATATTTTATCTATTTATACCTCTCTCTCCTCCCCTCTCCGTGAGCTGTCTCCAGCCATTACAGCCCTTAAGGCTTAGTTTAGGATATAGAGAGGGTATGGGGAGTGCTCAAACATATCCGAAGGAGAAGATCAACACGTGGAGAAGGAGAATCGTTTGGTGGACGATTTTAGTAGCTAATCTTCGGATGTTGGCTAAGTTCATCCGTTTTTTCTTTTATTTCTTGTCTTCAATATATGTTTGAGCATGTCTAGCCTAGTTTTAATTATACAAACAGCTATGGCCATAGGTTAAACGTGGATTATGTATGAGATTAATATCAGTTATAAAAATGTAGTTTTGGTTGAATTATGTTTCTTGATGATTGTTCTTCGCTGTTTTGAGTGTGTTTATCATATAGTTTGTTTATTATGCTTAGAATGATAAATGGAGAATACGGGGTTTGACAAATCCCGGATTCGGATTAGAATAAACAAACGCCACGATCCGATAACTCGGTCAGGGTTAGGATTGTGGACAATCAATGACGTTGGGACAAGACTCACGTGACCTAGGGTCTTTAAGACATTGAGGGGGACTTCTTCATTAACTCTAAGTCATGTATTCCCTCGTCTTACACTCGGAAGAGGTGGCGGTGGAGTTTTAGACCTGAGATTGTCGATAAGGTAAACACAACGCATGAAATCAATTATGTTGGGGCGAGACTCACGTGACCTAGAGTTGTTAAGACGTTGAAGATGACTTTTTCGTTGACATGAAGTCACATCATATCCCTCGTCTTACACTCGGAAGATGTAGCGAGGGAGTTTAAGAATTGAGGTGTCGTGTGCAATCAATGAGGTTGGGGCAAGACTCACGCAACCTAGGATCGTTAAGACGTTGAGGGGGACTTCTTCGTTGACACGAAGTTGCGTTATATCCCCCGTCTTACACTCAAGAGTGGTGGCGGAGGAGTTTTAGATACCGAGATTTTCAAATAGGTCGAACACCATTATTTTAAATTAAATGAAATCAAACGCGTTTAAGTAAATAGAGTTAATCCCTAGATAATCCATCGCATAACTATCTCAATATAGTATTAGTATAGTTAAATTAGTAATTTAGTATTAGTATTAATTAATTATATTCCTTTTTTGTCACCTAGATAAAGTCAGGTTATGACAATCGCGGTACTTGATAGTAATTTCAACCAATCCCTGTGGATACGATACCCTACCGAAAGGTCCATTATACTAAAACTTTATCCATACGCTTGCGGTGAAAGTGGCAGAGAATAAAATTGCGGCCTCCAACTAGCTATCCAATTGATTTAATGTCGATTATCCATTAGCTAAGTTCATGACAATAGGGATTCTAGAACCTGATTTGGGAAAAACTCGAGGCGAAATCCTAGGCAAGGTAGTTCAAGAGATATGATTTAGGCATTCATTTTGATCGCTTGAGTCTTTGAAGCCTACCATGTAATATGTTTTATCCCTCGTTACCTTGTCGAAGCCTATAAACCGTTTCAATTCTGAACACGTAACAAATACCCTGGCCAATTGAATTTTTTCCAAACCATTATCGCTAAACCTAAGCCGCAATTTGAGTGAAATCAAGTTAGCGTTTGTTATGCTACTTGAAATAAGCGGTTGGGTTTTTGGGCGAACTATTGATTGGTTCGGTGTTCAAGTACTCACTTGTCATTTTTCTATCGTATTTTCACACCCGTCAAATTGTACAAATCAAATAAGTTTGTGGGTGTGTTTCATAAATAATAATAAAAAAATCGTAAATGTTTATATACGGTTTTATTTTTGTTTGTTTAGACAAGTGAGTACTACGTTTTCAAATATAAGTTTAGGATTGTTTCGAATTGATCTGTGTGGGGCTACGAGTGTGATTGAGCCAAGCGTTATGTCTCGGATATCGTTAAGTTAATAACTTTAACTTGTTTTATATTCTTGATATACCCTTGGCCATTTGACAAGAACTGAACCAAGTTCTATTGATCTTTTTGAATTTCCAAGCCTACATTAGTAGAGAGTAGAACCCAGTCTAGCATATGGATTTCCTATACCTTATCGGTTATAAGTCATTAACCTTTTTAGTAGATAATCTAATCCAGTCTATGGATGGTTGTATGATTGAGTTTTCATACATACACTTGAACAGTATCTAGAATGGTGCTTACTACTATTGATTGTTGAAATTCTAGAACACCACATAGTGCATTTCACTCTTGAAATCGATATGATTGAGGGCCGTTTTGGGAAAATGTTTTGGTCAAATAGTTGAATTCAAAACTCGCATGTCGTTATGTTTAGTTAGTTTGTATTTTGTTTTTTGTTTTTAGTATTTCAGTTCGTTAATAGTTGTGGTAGTTTATTTTATTGTATGGGTATTTTGCTCGAGAACTAACAAAATTTCAAGTTTTGGGGTAGTAACAAACCAACCGTTTGTGAGCGAGATCACCTTCAAATCCCATGCATATAGGCGAGGATCGTCGAGAGGACGACCTCACCAACAAAACGACAGAAATTAAGAAGTCTATATAAAGGAAATGTATCGACATGTTATTTTAATGCTCAAGTACTTGATCTCTCACTCAAAAGCAAATTAACTTATTCTCACGCCTGAGGTTATTTGGTTGACACCACACTGTTGTCCCTTTGAGCTAATCAGTTTTACAGGTTGTAATTGTAGGTTGTGGAGGTTTCTGGCACGTGATAGTACTTTCGCACATGCTAGGAATTTTTCGGCAACATCATTTGGTGCCTTCTGTGGAAAATCTGAATGAAAAACTTATCGTTATAATGATGAGGCAGTTACAAGCAAGATGACAAGGTTTGAGCTAAAGTAGTGATGTTCTGCCATCAGTCAGTGTTGAAGTTCCTATGGAAGTATTGGAAGAAGTTCATGCAGATCCTTCGCCAAAGGTGCAAACCACTGATTCACGGATTGATGTTCTAATAGGGAAGATATGATAAATGGCGGACGTAATCATATGGCTTGCGCAACATATCGCCAACAACACACAACAACCCTCTCTTGTTAACAACGGTTTGGGAGAAGAAGCGGAGTCCCCTAAATCTGTGGAATCACCATCACAGTGAGAACGGGTTGTCTAGGGAGATGCCAGCGACCACCCAACAGAAAGAAGAATACTTAGCTGGACCGAGACAGTTAATTCCCATCAATAGCCCAGAAATAGGGAGAAGAGATAACTACCTCTAGATGAATTGGAAACGCTGCTGAAAGTAACCAAGATGTTGTTCACCTCTGACATATTAGAGGTGCCACTCTCAGATAAGTTTGACCCGAGGAAGTTCAAAAAATCCGATGGAATGACAAACCCAGTTAAACATATTCGCCAGTTCAAACATGTCATGGCACCGTATGGAGCGGGCAACTCTATGTTGTGTAGAGTTTTTGCCACCACTTTGAAAGGATCTGCTTTGGAATAGTTACATAAGCTGTTGCCCAAGGCCATATCATCATTTACATACTTCAAGAAGCAATTCATTAGTCACTTCCCCAACTACCAAAGGTTGATGAAGGGGGCCGATTACCTGGTAGTTTTACGCCAAGAAAAATGTGAGTCATTGTGTAAGACCCAACTTTTGTATGTGCATATTTTTAGTATGATTTCGTAACATTTGGAAAATATTTGGATCAAATATATTATTTTTAATTTTGCCTTAAAACTTTTAGGGGTCATTATGATATTTAAAAATTATAGTTTTAATAAAGTTGGGAGTTAACAAGGTTAATTTGAGTTTTTGGAATTTGAGGGGGATCAATGGCTATTTAAAAATGTTAATTTTAACTTTTTGGTTTAAATTATATTTTTGAGATTCATATGGAGAGGATTGTGTAACTGTTGTTTTTTTCATTTGGTTTGGGGAGAGAGAAATCGGATAAAGGTTAAGGAAAAAAAAATTAAAAAAAGAAAAAAAAAAAAAAAAAAAAAGTGAAAGGAAACGTGGACTTTCCTTTTAAAAGCCAACCAAAAAGGTTAAGCCATGTGGTTTTGGATGCAGAAGCCAATAAAAAACAATATTAATAATAATAATAATAATAATAATAATAATAATAAATGACATATATGCAATTGTGTTTCTTGTTTCATTTTGGACACACACACTCTCTCTCTAATGTTCTCTCACTCGCCTTCCTCAACCCTTCATCAAGTAAGTTTTTATTTGTTTATTTACTTATTTATAAATAAAATTTTAACTAGTTATTTATATATATATAGTATAATTTTAACCACAAACATTTATATACATTTATATGCACAGTAATATATGCAAAAATAGTATACATATGCGCTTCGAAAATATAGTAGATTTATATTTCTATATAAATATATAATTTTTGAATAATTTAAATTATAGTAAGAATTGTAAATTTTATTAGAATGATATTTTTAGTATTTTATTGCCAAGTAATATCGTTAAAAATTAGTTGATATTTTTCTCTATAGCTAAATTGTTAATTGATAAATTTTATAAATGTAACTATAATATTCTAATATTGAAATTATTGTTGGATTGTGATAGTAAATTTTATATAATTAGAAAAAATTGAGAATGTTAAAAGTTGCATTTTAGTATCACGCATTTCATGTATTTCATTGCATATTAGATTTATTTAGATAAATTCTTAATTTAGGTCCTATCGTAATTAGGTTCACAAGCGGGGCCAACTTCGTCAGTGTTACGATGGTAGTGTGAAAAGCAGCGTAACTATCGAGGTGAGTGTACTGTCTTCTCGGTAAATTACCAAATTATATTTTTGTACTAAATTGTGGAAAGAAAAGATTTATTAAAATAGGCTGTCTTATAACGTTTAAATGGATCAAGTAAAATGTTGAATGTGAGAACTAGTTTTTATTATTATACCTATATACCATAGTGTGATCTCGACAGGAGAGCATGTCCTACGGGATATTGTTGTGTTGTGACCTGACAAGAAGGCAAGTCCTACAGTCGGTTATTGTTGTTGTTGTGGTTGTTGTTGTTGTTGACGATGATGATTATCATCCTGATACGGTGGTTTATACCACGTGTTGGCTCCTACCATTGGAGATATTGAATGGCCCTGACATTAATGAAAACCTTAGATTGCACAGTTGTACAGGTTACGGTACCGTTATAACTTTCAATCGTGAGGTGAAACGATCTTATGGCTAGTAGGGAAATATGTTTCTAGTGTTTTATTATATAGAATTGATTTGATTGGTTGATTTATATTCAGTTTCTATATATTGATGATATATGTAGATTTGATACTTTTTAGTGTGGTTGTATTTTGTTCTGGAAAATATTACTGTAGGTATATCCTGTTTTGAAAAATAGATTTTGTTAAATGTACTTAACCCATAAATTATTTTATAATATGACGATAGTACACCAATAAAATATTTGGTCTCAGATACTCCAGTTAGAGACGGGTCCACTATTGGTATTAGGCAGGGTCAGAGAATGCTTTTAAGGTTGTCAGGATAGATGTTGATCAGAAAGTGTTTGAGTTTTGTAGTTTTGTTATGGAATAGTTGGTTATATAAAATACTTGAATTTTGAGTTGGAAAAATATATTATTATTAATTTTATCAAAGTGGCGCAGTGGAAGCGTGGTGGTGGAATGGTTTATCTTTTGGCTCTATTTCTTTGTAAAAATAAAAGGGATATGAGTGGAGGTCCTAGAAAACTGGGTCATTACACATTGTGCCAGTATATGAACTACTTCAACGAAGAACTGATGTGTATTGAGGGATGCGATACAAACCTCATAATCAACGCGTTTACTTTAGGGTTGCACTATGGCCGATTCCAAGACCCTCTTACCAAGCACAATCCAAAGTGTATGACCGAACTGATGAAAATGGATAAACCCTACATGAAACTAGAGGATATCATATCAATGAGAAATGGAAGAGTATCATCTAAAGATAACCCTAGGTAAAGCGAGAAAAACAACAGTCGAACAAAGGGTAGCAAGTTGGACATGCAGAAAGATCGTCCAAGGAGCTCAAGATTGAGACCGGATGCACGTTAGGAAGTAAACCTCCAAGACTATGGATGATAATTTCCAGAATTCTTCATGAAATTCGTTTATCCAAGGTAGTTTAATGGCCACCCAAGATCTATGCAAAGTTCAATAGGAAGAGCAAGGATAAATATTATAATTCCATAAGGATCATAGCCATGACACAAATGATTGCTAGGATCTCAAAAAGGAGATTAAGCGACTAATTAACATGGGTTAATTGCATAGTTATTTGTAGGAGCAAGCAAGAGACAGAAAGAGGTCCAAGAGTGAAAGCCAACACGAAAATCATGATAAGGAGCAAAAAGATGATGGTCCCAACAACAATCATAAAGTCATTTACATGATAAACATTGCTGCACCCACCACTGGAGAAACCAACCGCGAACAGAAGAAGAAAATCTGAGAAGCAACGTTGGAACGCAGTTATGAAGAAGCAATACTAGTAAGTATGAAACCAGGGCCAGTCATCACATTTACTAACAAAGATTGTAAAGGAATAGTGCATTCACACGAAGACGCCCTGGTTATAATACTTTGGATGTCCAGTTTCGATGTAAGGAGAATCTTGATTGATACGGGTAGCTCCGCCAATATCGTTTTTGTTAACACATTGAAACAAATGGGGGTACCCGACTTGGATGTTGGTTCAGCTCAGATTTTTATGGTAGGATTCAATGGTGACCTCAGCTTTCCCAAAAGGAAGATCACCTTATCAATCATGACAAATAAGGAAGATGGCACAAGCATTTTTTAGGGCACGTAAACGAGAGGGTGTTCTTCTAATGAGATCTTTGCCATCATCATGTACTCACGGAAGCGCTGGCCCATCTTAACTTCTTTTTCTCTTTCATTTTGGATTGCTTCAAAAGAGAAAGATGAAGATGGTGTCGACATAACTTCGACTGAAAAAGGGCTAAGAAATGAGAGAAAGAGAAAGAAAGAGTTTTATTTTTTATCTCAAAAGGCAAGTACTTGTTGTGCAAAACCATAACACACGAATAGCCAAACCAACTATTAAAAATGACAAAGAAAGTAAAAACAAATCGTCAAGTATATGCAATTATGACAAATAAGTGACGTGAAGTGATAAAAGATGTACGGTAATTATGAAAGCGTATTTCCAATAACAATGGGGGTGGCTACTGTTTAAACAGGTCATAATTACAAAAGTATCATTATTACAAAAATAACAGGCATTAAAAACTGAAAAGACAATTGTTAAATCAGTGCATCGAACTTTGGTTTGCGACATCTAGTTAGCTAACCATTTGAAGTCCAGCAAGAGCAGAGACAGGATCATTGGACAGAGCTTAAACTAGGTCTACCACAGGCTGAGCTAAAGATTGCGATGCTGAAGACAGATCTAAAGCTTGATTAACTGGTGAAAGAGTTGGATCAAAGACGAGCTGATCAAAGTAGCTTGGGACTGAGGTAGCAATGGGCACCTCAGTGGTAGATGTAGAGATCATTGGAGGAGGAATCGCCAGCTCAGCTGACGACACTTCACCCTCAGCAGTGGCACCACCATCCTCTTCCGCCTTACCCTCAATATCTCTCTAAAGAAGAAAGACCAAGCTCTGGGTGTTCCCTCGCCACCAAGCTATGTCAATACCGATAGCCTACCAAATGGATACTCTCATTTAGGGTGTCAAATTACTCCTAGAGCTTATTGATCCTCTCGTCACTCTCTTTTGTCCTCTACCCCATCTCTACAAACAGTCTCTCCACCACTTTCGACTGGCTGGAAGACCTTCTCTCCAATCCAGCAGTTCAAAGTTTCTCTTTGGCTAGCTCAACAGAAACCTGGCTCTTCTCATTCTCCAAACGTCAGAGGACATCATCCTTGGGGTAAAGGGAATCATCCTTAGCCTGGAGATCAGTCTTCAGTAAATTCACCTCTAACTGTGTTGAGCTGAGCTCCCCCTTTAGCGATGAGTTCTCAGCAAGGAACCTGTTGTTCTATATGATTAATAGCTAGTTGTTCTTCTACAGACCTTCGCATTAAGCATTGGCAGTGTGCAGGTCAGCTCCGAATTTTCGTTGGATAACCTCGCTATTGTCAAGTTAGTCTCAAGAAAAACCTTTTGCTCTTGAAGAACACGAAGGTCCTCCTCCAGACAGCTAGACTCTGTCAACTAATGCATAAGCTGAGTATCCAACTCAACCATGTCATCAGAACTCCTCGCCAGCATAGAAGAAATATGGATGCGCAGCAAAACAGTATCATTTGATAAGAAAAACCCATAAACCAGCTTTAAAGAATCCAAACATACTAAAGAAAAATAAAATTACCTAGATAAGTGTGCAAATAAGTGTCTGGAAAAGCTCCGCATGACTGCGATTCCCAATCTTGGCCCGACTTTTGTCCCAAGATTGCTCAAATAAAGCTTGGATAGTGTTATCAAAGATCTACTGGCGATTTGGGATTGAAGGGCCCACCTTCTTCAGTAGATGACACATTTTCTAATAAGACATACCTCGACAGCTCGAAGAAGCAGACGTGCTTTGGCTAGACACTGTAGAAGCAGGAGAAGGTGGAGGAACGCTGGTTGTGGCAGGCTCGGGGGCACGAATTATAGGGGTCCCAGCCGCACGAATGATGGTAGGGGCAAAAAATGCAAGCCTCTACTTACACTCGCAAGTATAAGAGGTCTAAGTTTTAGTATAGTGTGATCATTAAGATCGGGTTATCGTATCCACAGGGATTGTTGTCGTTATTATCGAATACCGCATTTGTCGTGACCTAATTTTATCTAGGCGAAAAACAAATGTATTTAATTAATTAAACTAATATTAATATATTCTAAATTAACTACACTATTATGTTAATATGTTTTAGGGTGAAGAATTGTATAGGGATTAACGTGTTTACAAATACATGTTCGATTCCGATTTACTCGTGTTGGCGTTGTTCGACCTATTTGACAACCTCGTTACGTAAACTCCGCTGCCACCTCTTTCGAGTGTAAGATGGGAGAATAAATGACTTCGAGTTAATGGAGAAGTCTCCCTCAATGTCTTAACGACCCTAGGTCACGTGAGTCTCGCCCAGCGTCATTGATTGCACACAATCCAACTCCCTCCTGGGTTATTGGATCGTCGCGTTGTATTTACCCTATCGACAATCTCTGTTCTAAAACTCCCTCGCCACCTCTTCCGAGTGTAAGACGAGGGATATAACGCAACTTCGGGTCAACGAAGAGGTCCCCCTCAATATCTTAACGACCCTAGGTAGCGTGTGTCTTGCCCAACGTCATCGATTGTCCACGATTCGAACCCCGACCGGGTTATAAAATCGTGGCGTTTGTTTACCCTTTTTCGAATCCAGGGATTTGTCAAAACCCCGTATTCTCTATTTATCAATCCAAGCATAATAAACAAACAATACGATAAATACAATCAAACTACGAAGAACAATCACAAACGAAACACCAAAATCATCCAAACGACGTATTTATAAATTATAGGTTAATCCCCACTACAATCCATATTTAACTCGGGGCCATAGATGCATATACAAGAAAATAACGAGCTAAATATGCTCACATGCTCCTAAGATAAATAAATAAGGAAAAACGATCAAAGAACTTAGCCTCGTCTGAAGATAAACCATTAAGAATGCCCAACGATCGATTCGCCGTCTTCTCCACTTCGGGATGTGAGCTCCACACCTAAAATCCCTAACCCTAGGCTTAAGTATAGCCTAAAGGGCTCAAAAATACAAGAGAGAAAAGAGATATACCAGCCAAGGGGAGGAGATGGGATATTTATAGCAAAAATATCCTAAAAATATCTAAAAATATCTCAAGACTGTGCAGGGAAAATCCTCCTAGGCGGTGGAAATTGCGCCTAGGCGGAATTAGGTCGGTTAAGTCTGATCACCTAGGCGGTGAAATAGGCGGTGGACTGGAGAACATTCTGTTGGATTTTCGCCTAGGCGGTAGAATTTCCGCTCAGGCGGTCGTTCGTCAGTAACATTTTGCTCTTCTCTGCATCTTCACCGCTTAAGCAGTGGTCTGAACGCTTAAGCGGTGGGCCTGTTTCAGCTTTTAGCCTCCGAGCTTGTTTATCCACCGTAACTTCGAACCGCTTTGGTTCGATCTCATCGTTTTAGCTCCAGTTTCCTATCTTTTTTATCCACACACCTGAGTTATACAAAAAGTATGAAAACTAATTAAAACATAATAAAAATAACTATAAATATATTCGAAAACTAACCAATTCGGATTCGAAATAGATAGGTTTTTCACACCTATCAATACCCCCAAACTCAAAATTTGGCTAGTCCTCGAGCCAAACACACACACTAAAATGAAAAATAAACAAACGGAAATAAATAACAAACAGCCTAAAAAACAATCTAAACATAACAACATGCGAGTTTTAAATTCTTCTAACGGCCTATTTATTCTTCCCTCAACAACCGCCAGTTATATCGAGTTCAGGCGGTAACACACATCATGAGGTTCTAGATTTTCGACATGCAATAATGGTGAACGCTATTCTAGATCCTTTAAATGTGTTAGTGCGAGACTCAATAATATAACTATACAACGATCGGATTGGATTATCCACCAACGAAATTCATGAGTTAAGGATTACCATAAGCTGGATTGGGGTCCACTCTCCACTAATGTAAGTTTAGTAGTTCATGAAGATCATTAGGGCTTGGTTCGGTTAAGGTTAATTTGGCCAAGGGTATTTCAGAATAGAAAACAGGTTAACGTTGTTAACTTAACGTTACCCAAGGCCTAACGCTTGGCACATTCACTCTCGAATCCCCATAGAAAGATTGGAGACAATCCCAAACATGCATTTAAGACCAACGTACTCACTTGTCAAAAAGAAATGGAAATAAAAATCGTATTTACATTTTATTCTCTTTTTTTTTTTTTTCTTTTTTCTTTTCTATTTTTTTTCTTTTTAACGAACACACCCCCGAACTTATTTGATTGTTACAATTGAAGTGGTATGTGAAATACAAATGAAAAATGATAAGTGAGTACTCAAATACCGAACCAATTAGAAGTTCGCCCTAAATCCAACCGCTCACATCAAGAAGCCTTTGCAATGACTAACTTGATTCACTCAAATGTGCCTTTAAATTCAGCGATTAAGGACTAGAAGGAATTCAATTGGCCATGGTATTGGTTTATGTGTTCTGAATTGAATTTGCATTTAGGCTTCGACAAGGTGACGAGGGATAAACATGTAACAAGGTAGGCTGCAAAAGGTTCAAGCGACAAAACGAATGCCTAAATCACGTTTCCTGAACTACCTCGCCTAGGATTTCGCCTCAAGCTTTCCCTCAATCAAGTTCTAGAATCCTTAAATGTGTCATGAATTTGGTTAATCGATAATCGTCCTCAAATCAATTGAATAACTATACATTCAGTCTATGTGCCCGTGCAAATTAGGATCTATAATAATTTTGACCAAAACGCATAGTCAAGCACACAGAATCACACATGCATGGGTATTAACCTTGACTTCGAAAACAACCAGGGGTAATTTTCATCATCGGATGACGGCCCAGATGAATGCAAAACTCAACATATAACAATAACACAAAAACATAAACACATTCTAACCTAAACACACATGCAATACGGAAAACAATAATACATAAACTAACATACTAATACTACACATCACCCCCAAACTCAAAGTGGACAGTGTCCTCAGCGAACCCAATCATCATTCTCAACATTTGAAATTTAAAGCATACTGACGAAGGGTGTTTAGAACACTTACCTGGGAGGTGAGAGGATCTCACCTCTGATTTAAATCGGATGGTGACGGATTTAATTTATTTGACCTTGGGTTGCCTCCCAAGAAGCGCGTGGTTTAATGTCCTCAGCCCGACATTCAGAATGCCCTCAAGATTGGCGAGATTTTGCTTTGTATGGCTCAATCTCTCAACGAAATGCCTCACCGGATTATGTGCTTAGCCAAGCAACATAAAACGGCTTGGAATCCCTTCGAAAGGGAAGCATCAATACCCGTCGATCTAACATCGGCACGTACCCTGCATTGGAAACAAAAACAAAACTACAAACAAAAATTATATACAAAGAAAATGCCTAAAGTAAAATTAGGTCATTTACACATAATATCGATAATGAACGACATCGCCAATCCTGGCAATATGAAACACTTGCTTTTCCTATCTAATACTCAAGTCCGGAGCCGTTATCGCGTTTTTTCGACAATAACATCAAAATAATCCCCGGCACCGGCGCCAAAAACTTGGTAGGGGCGGAAAATGCAAGCCTCTACTTACACTCGCAAATATACGAGGTCTAAGTTTTAGTATAGTGTGATCGTTAAGATTGGGTTATCGTATCCACAGGGATTATTGTAGTTACTATCGAATACCGCATTTGTCGTGACCTAATATTATCTAGGCGAAAAACAAATGTATTTAATTAATTAAACTAATACTAATATATCTTAAATTAACTACACTATTATGTTAATATGTTTTAGGGTGAAGAATTGTATAGGGATTAACGTGTTTACAAATACGTGTTCGATTCCGATTTACTCGCGTTTGCGTTGTTCGACCTATTTGACAACCTCGGTACGTAAACTCCGCCGCCACCTCTTCCGAGTGTAAGACGGGAGAATACATGACTTCGAGTCAACGGAGAAATCCCCCTCAACGTCTTAACGACCCTAGGTCACGTGAGTCTCGCCCAGTGTCATTGATTGCACACAATCCAACTTCCTCCCGGGTTATTGGATCGTCGCGTTGTATTTACCCTATCGACAATTCCGTTCTAAAACTCCCTCGCCACCTCTTCCGAGTGTAAGACGAGGGATATAACACAACTTCGGGTCAACGAAGAGGTCCCCCTCAATATCTTAATGACCCTAGGTAGCGTGTGTCTTGCCCAACGTCATCGATTGTCCATGATTCAAACCCCGACCGGGTTTTAAAATCGTGGCGTTTGTTTACCCTTTTCTGAATCCGGGGATTTGTCAAAACTCCGTATTCTCTATTTATCAATCCAAGCATAATAAACAAACAATACGATAAATACAATCAAACTACGAAGAGCAATCACAAACGAAACACTGAAATCATCCAAATAACGTATTTATAAATTATAGGTTAATCCCTACTACAATCCATATTTAACTCAGGGCCATAGCCGCATATACAAGAAAATAACGAGCTAAATATGCTCATATGCTCCTAAGATAAAGAAATAAGAAAAAACGATCGAAGAACTTTGCCTTGTCCGAAGATAAACCGCTAAAAACGCTCAACGATTGATTCGCCGTCTTCTCCACTTCGGGATGTGAGCTCCACACCTAAAATCCCTAACCCTAGGCTTAAGTATAGCCTAAAGGGCTCAAAAATGCAAGAGAGAGAAGAGAGATACCGGCCAAGGGGGAGGAGAGAGGATATTTATTAGGAAAAATATCCTAAAAATATCTCAAGACTGTGCAGGGAAAATCCGCCTAGGTGGTGGAAATTGCGCCTAGGCTGAATTAGGTCGGTTAAGTCTGATCGCCTAGGCGGTGAAGTAGGTGGTGGACTGGAGAACATTCTGTTGGATTTTCGCCTAGGTGGTAGAATTTCCGCTCAGGCGGTCATCCGTCAGTAACATTTTTCTCTTCTTTGTATCTTCACTGCTTAAGTGGTGGTCTGGACGCTTAAGCGGTGGGCCTGTTTCAGCTTTTAGCCTCCGAGCTTGTTTATCCACCGTAACTTCGAACCGCTTTGGTTTAATCTCATTGTTTTAGCTCCAGTTTCCTATCTTTTTGACCCACACACCTAAGTTATACAAAAAGTATAAAAACTAATTAAAACATAATAAAAATAACTATAAACATATTCGAAAACTAACTAATTCGGATTGAAAATAGATAGGTTTTTCACACCTATCAAATGACAAGCTCCAGCCCCCGAAGTTTTATGGGAATTGGAACTTGTGAGTTGGGGATAGATACATAAACCGCCTCACGACGATGCTTGCTCAGAGGTTGAGAGTCGTCAAAATCAGACGACGAAGGAAGGATGAGCCGAGCTGCTAAGAATCGAGGAGCTGCCGGACGAGCTGCAGTTGGCTGAGCATTTGATTGAGGGGCTAGTTATCCAGAGGACTGATAAGTCTTCTTGGCTGCTCTTTTCCTCTTCCCTAAAGCTAAATCGTGTAGACGGCTGACTCTTGAAGCATCTATCTCTAGCAACACAAATAGGTCAGAGGTAAGGGCTTTGCGACATCTCTTCTCTGGGACCAAGAGCTTCTTTAGTTCGTCCTCAACCTTAGGTGTAAGGCGAAGATTATTACAAGAGCCTTCACTTGCACAAGAAAACCCAGTAAAATATAAGGACATCACCAACACAAAACTCACAAATTTGGATTGCACAAGACAAAAGGAAAAGAAAATTACTCAAGAAGTTAAAATACTTTAGTACGACTGGATGTTGTCCTATCTCATCAGAGGAAAACTCCTAATCACCCTTGAAGAAGAGGTATTGCCTCTGCCAACCTCTTTTCACCGTAGCAGGAAGGTCGGTAAAGAAGTAGTACTTCTTGATGGTTGAAAAATAGAATTTCCAAGTATTGTGAATAAATTTGAGGGAACAAACACTCCTAACCATTCCGATAGTAAGGAGAACATTGTTCACCCGAGAAAGCGCTAAAGCCCTAATGATTTGACGGAATCCGTTGGGTGCTAATTAGGCTGGAGTAATCTCTAATTGACGAAAAAAGTTGGGAAGAAAAGGGGTAAGAGGAAGCCTAATGCCATATTCGAACATCCACACAAAGAGGCATATCTCATTCTCTTTGGCTCTAAGGGACGTTTGTCCTCAGATGGAACCCTAATTGAAATCGACGAAGGGATATTGTATTTTTCTCGGAATGACTCAAGCTATTCTTCCCTAAAGGAACTAGCACCATGATCTCCCTAGTTAACTAGGGAATCGATGGATGGACAAGCTTTGGGAGACGTTGTCTGCTCCACAAGAGGAGTCGACAACAAACCAACGTCCGCCGAACTATTTGATGGACTCAACGTCATCTCAGACAAAATAATGAAAATAAAAAATTGAATGCAGACAACTACACAATCAGAAGATTAAATGAAGCCAGGAACTTGCGCGAGTGGAGATGTGATCTTTCATCTCACTTCTTTGAATCATCACGAAAGTCAGGAGGGCAAATGATATGGGAGAAATTCCCGCCCACGGCTAAAAGAAGCTTGAAAGCCTTGATCGGTCGGATCGAGTTAATAATCTAACCCGGAAGAAGTAATTCGGTGGTCTTTCTGGGCTGAATACACCAACCCACCAGGAACGAGGTCAGCTAATAATAAGCGGCCCGATATATGAATAAAAGAAGGCTCTATAAAGAAGCCCAAGCGACGATTAATAAAGCCCACATTGAAAGACCAATTAGAGGTAAGCCCAAGAACTCCCATGACCCCTACATCATGAGAAGAACCACAACAAACCAACTGTTTGTGAGCGAGATTACTGTAAGATCTCATGCAAATAGGAGATGATCGTGGAGAGGGCGACCTCATCAATAAAACATCACAAATTGAGAAGTCGATATAAAGAAAAGGTATCAACATATTATTTTAACACTCAAGTACTTAATCTTTCAGTCAAAAACAGACTAATTTATTCTCATGCCGGATATTGTTTTGTTGACACCACACCGTTGTCCTTGTGAGCTAATCGGTTTTGCATATTGTAATTGCATGGCGAAAGTGTTCAATTGGCCCGTAAGATTTGAAACTCGACACATTTGATCTCAACATTTCAAAATTGTTCCAAATTGGCCCTTGGGTCGGGTTTTGGTCGGGTTCTGTTAGTAAAATTTGGGGAAATTGGATGGAAAAAATCACGTGACAAGCACATGACGTTTGACCAAGGGTACATGCGTCATTTTATTCTTATTAATTTAGTGGGGTCTATTTGTATATGTTGTTAAACTAAGAGGGTCAAAATATTTTTTCCCAAACCATTTTCTTCTCTTTGTTTTCTCTTCTTTTTTTTTTTTTTCTTGTTTTTTTGTCTTGTTGGCTCCTCATACCCTCCGTTTCTCTGCACCACCGAGCACCACCACACCACCACACAACTGCCTTTACCATCGTCGTCTGCTTCTTCTTCGCCATCCTCTATCGTCTGCTTCTTCTCCATCCTGCATCGCCGTCGTCTGCTTTTTCTACATCCTCCATCGCCTTCATCTGCTTCTTTTCCGTCCTTCGTCGCCGTCGCCGTCATCCGCTTCTTCTCCATCCTCCATCGCTTCAACTGTCATCATCTTCGTTATCTGCTTAGCATCGAAATCGAAAACGATTTCGATTTCGAAATGGAAACTAGGCTTTCGATTTCGAAATCGAAATATTGATTTCGAAAACTTTCAATTTCGATTTCGTTTTTGAAATCGAAAGGTTTTCGATTGATTTTGATTTTGTTTTTGAAATCGAAATCCAACCGTTGGTTCGATTTCGAAAACGAAATCGAAATGGAAACTAGGCTTTTGATTTCAAAATCAAAATGTTGATTTCAAAATCTTTCAATTTCAATTTTGTTTTCGTTCGAAACGGTTTCGAAACCTCAGGTTCGATTTCGAAAAGTTGAACCAGATGTGGCGGTTACGGCGGCAGCAACCGACGGAAAGTCGAAAAAGGTTAAGGCGTCGTTTAAGTTTGCGGCGGCTCCCATGTTTCTGTTTTTGCTTCTGTTTCCCATATTTCTGTTTCTGTTTCTGTTTCCTATGTTTCTGTTTCTGCTTCTTTGGCAGAGGCGGCGGTGTTGGTTCGTTTGGTGGTCATTTGGTGGTGGTGTTGTGTTGTTTGGTTTCGTGGTAGAATCGGCGGTGGAGGGTGTTTGACTCAGTGGTGTAGGGACAAAGAAGAATAACTGAAAGAAATAAAGGAAAAAAATATTTTGATCCCTAGAAATTTAGATGACTTCTCAAATTAACCCCTTTAAATAAAAAGACTAAAATACCCTTAATGAAACGTTGACCATCAGTTGACTTAACGGAATCTGCCTAAGGGGCCAATTTAGAACGATTTTGAAATGTTGAGATCAAATGTGTCGAGTTTCAAATCTTAGAGGCCAATTGGACACTTTCGTCATCTTTCAGGGACCAAAAAGATCTTTTTCCTATAATTATTTTCCAAAAGTTATAATGCATGGAGCCCAACATTTGATAATTTATGACGCTCTTAAAAATTACTTGTAATTGTATTGATATTCAAGGATGACCGTTACCAACTTATTTTTAGGAAAATAACACGCGGTCTATATTTGGGCACAAATTTAACCATCGATATCTATAAAATATATATGATCTAATAATCTCGTGAATTTGATAGTTTGAACAAAATAATTCCATTTAATTTTTTTTTGAATTTTGCTTAAGATTTTTTTATTAAGTTAAATGAAAAAAAAAAAAAAAAAACAGTTACTAATAATAAAGGTAATGAAGTTATTTTCGAAATAATTATTCCAAAAAAAAAAAAACATTTACCAAAATTAATTATACTAAAAGTTGTTGCAAAAGTTGTTGCAAGTAATCTCACAATAAATTAATTTTATTTGTTCTTTGCATGATTTAATTATATAACCATGGTCGTTTGTTTTAAACCTTAAAAATGGCACACATCAATTATAGTTTTTGCATGAAAGAAATACAATCCGTGTTGAATTCAACACATTAGGTTATTTATGAAATTTGAAATTAGTCATTGACATTTGTATTGAATTCAATAATTTATGTGGAATTCCACATAGTCATTTAATTAGGAAAATTTGAATTCAAAAATTGTGTTAAATTCAACACATGCAAAACCGTCATATTTTATTGGAGACAAAATCGAAGACAGATGCGGGGATATGAAGTTATATTCAACATGATAATATTATATTTCGTCTTATATGTTCATTGTGTTTCGATGATATATTTAACACAATCGTGTCTAGAAACCCAGTGTTGAATTTAGCATAGCTGAATTATTCAACATGAACGTGATTTTTTTTCTTTAATCCAAAACACAGGTCAGAATAGTATTTTAAAGATAAAAAACTCGTGATTATTTTAATGTAATTTGTTGATGGAAAGAAAAATTTACAAAATAATTAATTGAGTGATTTACAATAAACGTTTTAAATTGATCGATTATGCTAACTTTACGCAAATTTCAGAATATATATTTTTAAAAATTATTGGGACTGTAAATATGAAATGTAACAATTGTTCAAAGGAATAGATATCAATAAAAAGGTTGCTCCGTTCATGAAAAGTTGTAGTTCGTTTGGTAATTTTGGGTCCTCAGTAAACGCGGCTTGTTTTTAATAAAAAATCTCTCAATGGAAGACACGAACCCAGTCCAGATCGAAGTTTTAAGTCACGTTACTCCATTAGAAGAACAAAAAGTTGTACAAACATGTGGCATGGGGTACCCCATTACTCAAACAAAAGGACTCATCAATTCTTATCTACTCACCAATTGATTGCGTTCTCTCTTCATTAAACACATCAATCTTAAAGAACGAAAAGAAGTGTCCATAGGTCCCCCACCCCAATTTAATTGGCCATTCATACTAATAACTATTTGAACCATTTCAGTTGTAGATCACTCGTTGGCAGATCAAATCACATCTTATTTAGTTGCGGTGTTATAATATCATTTGAATTCCTTTAGGACAATGGACATGATCAAATTTATTTCATACTAAAATTCATTTTCTTTGCTTTATTTAGGCTCCATTTTGAGAGGCTTTGAACCATACAGTTGTACCTGTCAAAGATAGTTAAGAGGAAAACGAAACATTCTTTGAATGAGTTTCTAGGTGTCTCATCTCATAGCATGAAAGAGATGGTGGTTTCTCTCACTGAGAATGATAAATCTAGATCCACTAGTGTAAAATATTGAAACAACCACGAGGTAATTTTTTAAAACTCACAAGGATCTTAACATAATCATAATTGATATTCTACAATAAAGATTTTGTGTTGAGTCAAAATCAAATATCTAAGTTATAATGATGTTTGTGATTTTTTTGACTTGAGATATTGAATGTCTATGTGTGTGTATTTCTATACTTTGACATGGCGTTTGGTACGTGAGATTTAAGATGAAATTGGATTCTATTTCTATGTTTGGTACATAGGATTTAATTACATTCTCATTACTAAGGAATCCATAATCCCATAAAGCATGAGATTAACCAATACCAAGATAAATTTGGTATTGGTTAATCCCAATTATATAAGATTAGGTTTTAATCAATAATTGGTCAAAAAACAAGACAAAATACTAAATAAATATTTAAATTCAAATGAAATTTAATTAAATTAACTATTATACCCTTTGAAAATTCAATTAAATTATTCTTTTACCATTTGATGTCATTCCAATACCACATGTAATCCCTTTCGTCACCAAACATAGGAATGATAATAATTATTTCATTCCATTACTATACTAATTCCAATCTTATTGTCATTCCATTCCTTTTCATTCTATTCCAACGCACTAAACGTAGTATGATTGTATCAAGTAAAGTGTTTTAACCATAAATCTTTAAAGATAACCATATAGTTCAATAAATTATATATGATGATATTCGATTATGCAGTAGAAGATGTATCGTGTTTCGCAAAGAGAGATTTGATGTGATTAGGCGTAATATAATTCAGTTTAGTATGTGGCCACGACAGAATGAGATTTCAATTGATATTACTAATCGAATTATACTATCGATCGGACACATGATTGAACTACAAGTTTTGTTTTATCCATAATAAATTAGTTTTATTTTTTTTTTTATTTTTTTTATTTTTTTTTTTTTTAATAGCCATATCGAATAGCACCATAAATAAAATTGAGACAATCTTGCCACTCATAATTAGTAGGAATGTCGTAAATGGAAAACGTTTTTATGAAGAAAAAAAAAGTTGGAACAATTCTAATTATTTTATGAATGGTTAAAACTATTAATTAGTTTTTACTATCTAGATTTTAATATCAACCTAATAATTGTTCTACTATTTAGAATATGTGAAAGGGAAAGGACATCATGATATTCTTATCTATTCAATAAAATTTGAACACATTTTAAAATTAATTAATCTATCGAACTAAATTAATTTAGTGTTTATTAGTTCATATAGATCACATATTGATTTAGTAGTAGGAAATCTAATTAAGTGGAAAAAAGATTACATTCTTCCGCATTCAACTAGTATTTCCCTCACCATCATTTGCATATCTGTAACAAAATCTTCCCAAATGTTATAATTTTTTTTTTTTTTTTAATATTAACAACTTCCAATCATTTTATGCTTCATTTATATGTCATCAATGCACCTAATTATTTCTTAATATACAATACTACTAGAGTATATCCCGTGCCTAAAAGCACGGGTTCTAATTAACCTATGAGTTCAAAAACATTACAAAACCTCTTTTGTTTTTATAACATTCTCTAATTATTGAAATGGGATTTCATTTGAATATCATCAATATCAATAATTATGAAACAAATCATAAAAATAAATTATCACCAAAAACAAATTACTTTAACACATTCAATCAGATCAAATCTACACAAAGCATAATTTTGGTGAAGACAAACATAAAATGAAGAATATATTACCATCTAAATACGGATGAAGTAGTAAAAACAACATAATATGATTTATATGTTTTGTTTTTTACTTTAAATGGGACACCTCAAAAAGGAGTTCCACACAATCTTGTTTATGAAACTGGTTGTATTTAGTACGCTGAAATAGAATAGAATGACAATAAAAATGAAATTAGTATAATAATAGAATGGAATGATCTTTACTATTCTTATGTTTGGTGACAAAAAAGATTACATGCAGTATTGGAATAATATCAAAGGGTAAAATAGTAATTTAATTAAATTTTCAAACCGTATAATAGTTAATTTAATTAAATTTCACTCTAATTCAAATATTTGGTTAGTATTTGGTTGCATTTTTTAGTTGATAAATTATTAAAACCTAATCTCATGTAATTGGGATTAACTAATAATATGTTTATCTTGGCATCGGTTAATCTCATATTTTGTGAGATTAGGGAATCCTTGGTAATGAGAATGAGATTTAATTTCATGTACCAAATGGAATAACCACGGTCATTCCAATCCGTCTCGAATCCCGTTTATCAAACGCAGCGGTTAATAATTTTGAAGTCAATAAAAAATAGAACATTGTTTTACAACTATAAACTAATGATGCATAACAAAGGCAATTCACCTAGTGGTGTGCAATAACACTCTGTAGGTGGTCATAATATCAAACCCTCTCCCCTAGTTCCAATATCGTTTATAAATAAAAAAGAAGGAAAAACTAATCGTGCATTTACCCATCTAACCAAACATAATCATGAGCAATAAGGAAAAATTAATACTTTTTCACAGTTTTCACTGAATTCACCAGTGTTGCATCTAATCCAATCCAATAAAGAAGGTGAAACAATTTTTCTTTTCGAAGAAACAGATCTTAAAATATAATGCATTACGATAAAAAAATGTCTAAAATAAGAAATTTTATTATTTCCTTCAAAAAAACAAGCACACACTTTCTTACAACATGGCAAGGAAAACTAATATATAAGTTCACCTTCATTAGTAGATAGAAGAATCAAGGTACAAGTTACAAAATATGAAAAATAATGTCTACACTTGACAAACTATTTACACTGGGATGAAAAATAAAACAAGAAACCTAACTATAATCATGATGAGAGAAAACATAAAACGAAAAATTTAGAACTGGACTAACACTATCGAACCAAAGAATTTGATATTATTAGGTACCTATATAATATGAGAAAAAATTCTTAATTTTAAATGACAATTGGACATTGTAGAGACAACCAAAAGGAGAAATGTAAATCCAAAAGATAACTCAAAAATGTAAATAGAAATATGAAATAAACATTAGAAAAAAAAATCTAAAAGAAAAATTAGGAAAAGAATGAAAAAAAAATTAGAAAGTGAAATCTAAAACAAAACATAAAACAAATTTGAAATGGAAAAAAAAAAATATAGAAGGACCAAAAAATAGATCACCGGACACATCATTTCAGGTCCAGAGTGTCGTCTAGGCTTTCTCACTTTCCCTCAGCTACGGTTTCTGCAAAATAATGCATCGCGGGTGGCCTACCAATGTTGCACCTCTGGTGTGAGAACTAGTCGAGAGTTCAGAACATGAATTTAGCAAAGTGGCATCTAAGAGAAAGAATGCTCTTGAGAGAAGACTGAATGTGTTTCAGAGCGTATCAAAGTGTGTTTCGGCGTATGGAAACGCATGCCAAAATGTATCATAGACATCCTGTGTTATGATATTTATAAGGAGGGGAGGAGACTCGTGTGGAAAGTCCTCCCTGATTCTTGATGCACCATTATGATGATCGCACTGATTCCAGTCCCATTACCATAGAGATGGCAGTGATTGCGGGAGGAGATCGTGGAGCCGTTATATAGAAAGAGTAATAGTACCTTATTTATCCTGAAAAAGCAGCATGGAATGCTTGAGAATTGGAGCATCGTGGTGTTCGTGCCCGGGGAGGCAAGACCCTGGCCGAGTGTAGAGATAGGGCCTGGTCCAGCTACCCAACTTGGAGTTCCCATGCTAGTTACATGTTAAGGACATGTGGCTCCCTTTTAAGTTTGACTGAATTTTCCATCATCAAATGCCCCCAATTCCTAGGTGTGTAATCATTCGCATCCTAGGTATACTGGACATTTTTGATAGGATTTGATTTCTATCGTTTCTTCATGGCTCGTGCCCAATCGGTGCGTTAGCTTCGACTGCACGCTTCAGCCTTTGTCATTTCGAGAGTGTTGGGCATTAAATGCCTCATTCCTGATTAGACAGCTAGCCAATTTGACTTTTTAGGCGACAGTTGAAGGGGAGTCGTGCTCGAACCCTCAAATGGGAGAAAATTTGTGTACTTTACCGTTGTGATTTTTAGGATAACCGTTCTTGCTTATTTTCTCTTGGTGAGCTTTCTTGTTATGCCTAGGTCATAAATTCCAAAGAGAGATTCCAAGTCGTGGTTCTGACCTTCTGAAAGTAATGGTGATGGTAAGGTTGGATCATCGTCTAAGGTGCCCCTGTTGAGGGCCAAGGCACTGCCCGTAAGACTGCGTAGTAGGGTCTACAAGTCAAGCTTTCTGCTGTTGGTGTTGGTAAAGCGGTTGGGCCACCGACTATGCATGATCTCGGGAAGGAGGCAGAGCTGGACAAAGAACCATTCATTCCCATCCCCCCGATATAGGGTTTGATGTTTGTCTAGGAAAACAATCAGGGTTGATTAGTGGATTGCGAATTTCCTGCGGGAGCTGAGAGGAGTGGATGTAAATAAGAGTAACTTGTCGAAGAACTATAAATATGTGTGTCAATTTCTCTATCTCTTAATTGTTTGTATGTGCATTTAGAAATTCATGTTTTCGCATATTAACATGATAAAATCTAGTTAGGGAATTTGAAATTTCTATAAAGGATTGGGGTAAGGGTTTGATATTTACCTAGGAAAACAATGAGGATTGATTAGTGGATTACGAATTCCCTACGGGAGCTCAGGAGAATGGATGTAGGCAAGAGTAACTTGTCGAACGATTATAAATATGTGTCAATTTCTCTATCTCTTAGATTGTTTGTGTGTGCATTTAGAAATTTGTATTTTTGCATATTAACAAGATAAAAACCTGTTAGGGAATTTGAAATTACTCGGTAATTTTTAAACTACTCACTCACCCTTTGAGTAGATCTTTGAGCGAGCATCTTTGTTTATGCTACCTATGGAAAACCAAATTTTCTGTTCAGGTATGAGAATGAAATGCATAGGTTCGATCCAGATGCTAAACAATCCATAGGTTTGATTAGAGTACGTGACGAACTGTCCAATTTGAACATCTGCTTGATTTTTTATGCTGTTTATGCCCTAGGTCACGACGATCTACAGTTTGGTTGGGGACACTTTTTGATTCATTTTTCGTTGTTTTTTATTGTGTTTTTGGCAAATTGAGAGAAAATGGACTCAAACAGAGAAGCAATTTAGAATGAGATGGTATGTACTGGGTTTTTTTTCAAAGGTTGTTTCCATACATATATGCGGCTGAATCAAGCTCACGATTTAGATGAATTGCATGAAATAGAACCGAATATATTTTCTTTGCCCTTGGAACTTCCAATTCTGTTTTATGTCATTTTCTGCTACAAATCGTTTTATTATACTTCATATATATTTCAATTATTTTGTTATAATATTTCTGTTTCAGTTCTAGTTTTCAGGGGAAAAAAGATAGATATATGGAAAACCTAAACACCAAACAAACGGGCCCTAGGTGGCATTTATGTAGTGTTTTTATTCCAAAAATTACTTTTTTTTTTCCAAAAATCTTGGAGCAATAACGTAAACGTATCCTGTTGTTTTCCCATTATTTCAGTTTCGTTTCCCATTTTAGGGAGAACAGGAACAAAAATATGGGAGCAGAAACATGAAGAAATGGGCCTAAGCTTGCATTTGTTTTATCTTATTTCTTTTTTCCAATTTCTATGTTCTGTTTTTTTCCACTTTTCGGAATGCAAACATATTTTTTATGATTTAATATTTCTGTTTCACTTTCGGTTTTCAAAAAACAAAAACACTACACAAACAGGGCCATCAAGAGGAATATATTTATTGTTTCTGTTCCAATAAGACATGGAAAAATACATTAATCTGGGAATAATCATGTTGTGTTCCCAAACTTTGACTCTTAAAATCTCTGATAGAATGGGAACGTTTTTTCTTTTTTCTTTCCAATATTTGTTTATTATTATACGTTGCTCTTCCCATATTGAATATAAATTTGCTTATAAAAAATAGGATCTCTCTTAGGTCTAATTTATTGTAGGATTAAAAGAGTTCATTGCACATGTGCTTGATCATGGTCCCTCAAAACTTTTAATTCTAAAAATCATGGACTAAAGGATTCAACTAATTGGTACATGTTTGGCGGACAGATGTTGAAAACCAAAAAAGTTAATTGTTTTTCACCCTCAAAACAATTACTATAAATTGTGCGCCAAACCGGTACTTGTTAAATAATCAATTTAACAAAAAATATATGCTTGATAGTCATAACTCTCTTTAGATCTTTCGATTTTTATCATTGAATGCAAGAAAACATATTCTACTTGCCATATGTGGTTTGGACTGAAAAAGTTAGAACCTTGTATTTACAAGCTACTTTATTGTGCATTCCTCTAATATTTTGCTGTCCAGACAAAGAACACTGTAACTTCAAAAGGGTTACGACAGTGTGACTTATTTATTATACCAAGTCAACCCTTCCAGAGTTAACTTCTGTTTTTTGATGGTTGGGTGACTTATTTAATTCTTTCATCTCTATTTCTGGAGGGAAAGGTGAAAGCATCCCACTTCAGTTTGCATTTCTTGGTGGAAACGGTTCATTGTTAAAGTATGATGGAGACGCATATGATCGACTGCCACCCCCCCCCCCCCCCCCCTCATGGCGAAAAGGCCTTAAAAACTTTCCAAGCGGATTCTATTTGAGGTGCTGCTGCTGTCCGTATCTGTATTAGTTGGAGTTTTTGACCCAAATCCCCCATTTTCTACGAACTTTCCATTCTCTGTGACGTTGATTATTGCAATAGAGATATCAGCAATTAAGGGAAAACCTTTTGGGAAAACCTGATAATTTGAAGTCATGCATTAGGTATTTTTAAATAGATGTTTAGTAGTAATTACTTTATTTAGATCATTAGAATTTGAACACTTAAAAATCAAAAACGGGTTGGGTGTCCAAATGGCCAAACGGAGTCCGAGTGGCTTGAAGGATGTTGAAGGGACGTCGATGCAGTGGGACGACATTCAGATAAAGCTAGGTAAATTGAAGCCAAAACCAGCTTCTTCAAGCCCCCTGCTTTCATAGCTACCAAGGATGAAAACTTGAAGCCCAGAGACAAGAGCTGGATTGATGGAAAGGCCAAGAAGAGCATGAAGATCTCGAAGTTGATCCAGATCTTGACGACGATCACCTCCTAGAGAAATACAGGAAGAAGAGGCTAACGAAGATAGGAGAAGTAGCCAAGTTCGCTAGGTTTGGATCAGTGATTCCAATTTCTGACTCAGATTTCATGCGTGACGTTTCTCAAGCAACTTCAGATGTTTGTGTCGTCGTCACACTGTACAAGGATGGGTATGAAGAATGCGAGTTGCTTTTCCAGTGTTTAGTAGACCTGGTCAAGAGATACCTAACTAAATATTTTTTGGATCATACCAAATGATTACATTTCAAACTGCCCTGATCGCAATCTGCCCACCCTTTTGGTGTATAATAATGTTGTTGTTAAAGTTAGTTATGTAGTTTTGTTCGGAGATGCACGCCTTAAGGTGTTGCAATAGTCTTCTCCCTGTTAGATCGAGTTCTTAACGATAGGCAAAGTGCAACTGAGCAGTCTAGAAAAGTTGTGCTCGGTGTAGTGAGGTAGAAGTTTATAGAGAAGGTCATTACTGAGTAAGAATATAAGGACGATGATGATGGCTCTTTGAGTGACTAAACACAGACTTGGATTTTGAATTCAACTTCACTTCTTCATCTTTTGATTAGGTATGCTGGTGTTTTCTTGTTTTATTTGAGGGTTAATTATATTTTATCCTCCTCTAATTGGGTCATTTTGCACCTTGTCCCCTTATTGTATTTGCATAACCACTTTGCCCCATGTAGTTACGCCTTTGTTGCACTTTACTCCCTTGTCAACACTTTACCCTCCTGTGGTTATTCCTACATCAAGGGGTAAAATGCAATAAAGTTTAACTACAGGGGACAAAGTGGTGATGAAATAACCACGGGAAACAAAATACAAAATGGTCTAACCACAGGGAATAAAGTATAATTAACCCTTTATTCCGTTTCATTTATTTTTTTTCTTTTTTTTTTTTCTCTAATGATTGTTAATGTCAATTTTGATCGAACTTAAAAAAAAAATAAAAAAAAAAATAAAAAAATAAAAAATAGAGGCTAAACATTGGTTAGGTGTCGAAAAAGGATAAGTAGGATCCGACTGGCACAAAACTCAAGGTTATCATCGCCCGGGTCAATATGACATGTAGGAGGAAACCATTGAAGCAGTCTAGTGAAGTAAATTTGGATAATCCATTTAGGAGTGATGTGGGAAAATAAAATTTTAGCACTTAACGAATGAAAACAGGTTTGGTGTCCAAAAAGGGTAAGCGAGATCCCAATGAAGATAAACTCAAGGGTTAGCACCTCTTGGGCCATTAAGAACTGTAAGAAGAAATAAAATTGAATTTGGATAAGGCGGTTAGGATTTATGCGGAAAAATAAAGTTTTAGCACTTAATAAATAAAAAACAGGTTGTTTCCAAAGGGCTAAATGGGGTCTGATTGAAGTGAAACTCGATGGTTAGTGCCTCTAGGGCCACTAAGACTTATAGGAAGAAACGAAATTGAATTTCGAAAAGTTGTTTATGATTAAGGTGAAGAAGTAGAATTTGAACACAAAGAATGAAAACCTTTGTGTTTAAATTCTAGCTTTTGGCTTAAATGTTAAACCTCTTATCCAAATTCAATTTTGTTGGCCCAAAGATCTATCCAAGAGAGGAGGGAGGAGTGATTTGGATTGTTTGAAAAATTAATCTAAATGATTATTACCTATTCTAGTTTTATAAGATTTTATCGTTTTAATGGAAACATTTTAACTAGGCACACAAACACAATCACAAACATATAAGGGATAGAGATATTGACACCATAATTTTATATTAGTTCAGCAAGTTATTCTTGCCTACGTCTACTCCCCTAATATAGACATCGCATTTCGTCCCTCCAGCGCAAGGCATTTTGAGAAATAAATGAAATAAAATAAAATAAAAAATAAAACATTTTCTCAAGCCTTTTTCCATGTATTTTTGAAAATATCTAAATTTAAAGAAAAGTCCCCGTTCAAAGATTTCAATAATTATTTGAGGGATTTAAAGTGTAATTAAAAACTTAAATGGTTAAATTGGATGTTTGAAATAATAGATTTAATCTCCAAGGTTTAAATTAAAGTTTAAAAAAAGGCCAACTAAGTAAGTAAAAAAAAAAAATCCAATTAGGGATTTAGAACCACAATTATGCTTTTTTAAAGTGTTGGGACTAGTTTGGAAATTTGAAAGATCGATCTTGGGACCCAAAGTTTGAAAATCAATCTTTGGAAAGTTCAATTAATATGAAGACTAGTTTAATCCCAATAAGACCCCCCCCCCCCCCCCCCCCCCGGGGGGAATTTGGGAAAAATGCTCAAATTGGAACATTTAGGAGCTTAATTGGTATTTTAAAAAACTTTAAATTAACATAAAGGGACCAATCTTGATTCTAAATTTCCAATTAAATCTTTAATAATTATTACTTCTAAAAAACTTCAAATCAGAGCTCCAATTGAGCTTCAAAACGTAAAAATGGAACTTCGAGGTCAAAATTGAAAGTTTACAAAAGTTATTTTTGGACTAAATTGATTGAATTAAAATAAATTTTAAAAAATTAGAACACTTTCGACTCAATTAATTCCAGTTCCTAAAGGTCAATTTCAAGTAATCATGCAGTTTGAAAATTTTCTATTTTGGCCCTAAAATTTTATTATTTTTCAAAATCCATCAAATTGGCAAGCAATTTAAAGTTCTTTCACAACTTGTAAAATCCAATCAAATGATCAATGTTTTAATTTTATTTTTTTACATCAATTTACGAAAAAGAAAAAAGAAAAATTAAAATAGTGCCTCTCAATTCAATTTTGCTTCTTCCCTACCCATTTTAGAAGATGCCAAACATTAGATTCTTTTTTAGAGTAGATGGACGATATTTAGAAGTATTTTTAGACATTTTCCAAGTAGGAATGAATGTAGTGAAGTGGATTTTGGAAGGATTTCACGAAATACAAAGTTTAGGGAGTCAAAATGTGTAATTATGAAAAAGAGGGCAGCTATCAGTAGCTAGGGATGTTGATAGCCCAAAGCCATAGCACACGTGCACCCAAGGATTTGTGTGTATCCTTGGATGCACAAAGGAGAGTACTGACACCCCCCCCCCCCCCCCCAAAAAAAAAAAAAAAAAAAAAAAAAAAAAAAAAAAAAAAAAAAGAGGAGGAAGGGAAGAAAAGAAAGAACAAAAGACTAATCTCCAAGACAAGGTAAGTCCTTGATACTTACCAAATCTACTTAGATTTATTTTCTCGTTTCAAAAGCGTGCGTGAACTAAAGGACCTAAAATCAGAAAACTAAAAATAACGCTCTTTCAACAAATTAGACGTGGTTGCTTTCTTAGGACCCGACGAAACACCATACGTGCATTAAAATAAGAAAACATTATGTTATGTTCCTAGTATTATTTTTACCATTGTATTTAATTAGGTTTATACTTTTATGTATTTTTTTTTTTTGAGAATCCTTGCGGCAAAATAGACGTGGCCACTTGGCCCAATGAAACACTGCAAGGATACATAGATTTTATTTTATGTACTTTTTCTTTAAGCATCCTTCTGGCAAAGTAGGCGTGGACACTTGGCCCAACGAAATACCATAAAGATACGTAGGTTTCATTTTAAATATTTTTTATTATCCGTTTGGCAAAGTAGATGTGTGTAGATAACACATTTTGTCCCACCTGTTTTTGTATTTTAAAAGTTTTCAGGTCTAAATTGAATTTTTGAGAAACTTTAAACTTTGTGTTTAAAGGGATATATTTAAATTTTAATATTTCGTTTTACTTTTTCAAAATAATTTTACTTTAAGAATAATCCAAATTCGGAGCTCCCAATGAATTTCGAATGTTTTAGATAGTTTAATAGGTTAAAATTGAAACATCTAAAAATTGTGATAGGGAAAAAATTGATCAAATTAAGAATGGATATCAAGAGGATATGACTTCCTAAATGATTAATTTTGGTTCCCAACTGACAACTTTAAGAAATTGTACACTTTGCACATATTTTCATTTTGACCCAAAAAATATTATTTTTGCCAATTTCGTCAAAATAACAATTTATTTTACTTGATATTTTCAAATTATATATACCAATCATATGTTGTGTGCTTTAATTTAATGTTTTAAACTTAATTTTAAGAAAAAATTATATTTTTATTAATAAAGGGTGAGCATAACACCCAAATCACTTCATGTACACCTCCCGAGTGTAAGACAAAACCTAAGATGCCTTTGGGAATGGAAATAGTGACTTGGCAGTGCTCCCTAATCATTTCCAGAAATGGTAAGACTTAAGAGGGTAGGTTTGGAAGGTCAACTACACAATACCAATTTCAGGGGGCATTTGGAGTAATTTTTACGAAATAGGTGTAACCACTTATCAATAGGGTGGCTGACCAAAAGACATTACAGGCATGAGCACTCAGGAGAGCGTACACTCTCCTAAGTGTGCAAAACAAGGTTGCCTATATAAAGGTTGCCCCTCAATTTCTCATACTCACTTGATATGTCTCACACCACTCTCTCCCCGAACTCTCTATCGGTCCTTGGATGAATTTCAACATATTCCATCCCTAAAACCATCTAAAAAATAAAGACAAAAAGGAAAAAGAAGAAATAAAGAAAGAAGAATAAGTGGCAAGGAAGAATAAATCTCACCAAGCTAAGGTAAGTCCTTCCTAAACACTCTCTAAACTCCCTTTATTTTCCTAAAAGTGCTCAAAAGGACGGACTAAAAAACCAAAAAAACTCTAAGAAGACATTCCTAAGGGCCACTTAGACAATGGTTTACTTTCCTGCATTTATTTTTCGGCATTTTCTTTCCAGTTATTTACTTAATATTATGTGTCTTTCCAACCTTTAAATTTCAATCATTTACTTTTTTGTTATGTTTTTTTCCGCATTTTTAATTTCTGCACTTTACTTTATGTTCTTCATCTGTCCACTCTTTGAATTTCTTGTATTGTACTTTATAACATTTGCTTTACTTTTGTCATTAAAAAAACTTAAAAACATCTAAAAAACCCAAAACAAATATCTTAACTAAGAGCTGGAAGAGGAGAGTCGCCCACACCACATTTTAGGTTTCCCGATTCGGTGCGAAACGTTAATTGTTGGGTTGAGGGAGTCATTTCCCCAAAGCAATTTTTTTAGTTAAGGCTAATTTGCAAACAAAATATTGCATATTATTTCTTAAAAATCTATTTTTACTTGATTGAGGATTTCAAGGATCCTCACAAAACTACTTTTACTTTAATTCTTGGAATTTCTTTAGTTGGATTTTCCTAAAATTATATTTTTAATTTCCTGAGGAATTCAAGGATCCTTAAAAATATTTTAATTGAATTTTGGGAATTTATTTAGTAAAATTTTCCCAAAACTGTTTTTTTTTTTTTTTTAGTTTCCCTAGGGTTTCGAGGACCCTCAAACTATTTTAAATTTAATATCAATAATTTCTTTAGTAATACTTTCGTAAAGATCTGTTTTATTTTTCTGAGGATTTGAAGGATCCTCAAACTATTTTAAATTTAATGTCATGAATTTCTTCAGCAAGACTTTCCTAAAAAACATGTTTTACTTTCATGAGGATTTCAAGGATAATCAAAAATTGCTTTTTAAATTAATTATGGGAATTTACTATTCTGTGTCTTTCTGCACTTTTACTTTCCTTTTATTTACATTCTTGCTCTGCACCTTTCCATATTTTACTTTATTATTATTTACTTTACTGCTTTGCGTCTTTCTGTGATTTATTTTCTTGCACTTCACTACTATACGCCTTTTTACGCTTTACTTTTCTGTTATGTTTCTTTTAGAATTTATTGTATTTTTTTCTTATACACACACACACACACACACACACACACACACACACTATATATATATATATATATATATATATATATATATATATATATATATATATATATATAGCCCTCCTTAGCTAAATGAATAAGGGAAGGTCTAAGTTTTCTGATCTCGTGGCAACTTTAAATGGAGGGTTAATAGTGACCCTCTCCAGAAACGTTTCTCTTTTTTAGTTAAGGTTGTGTTGGTAAAAAGATATATGCATTCGTTTTCTATAAAAATATTATCTTTCCCTTTCCTAAAACAAAAGAGAAATTTTACAGAAATAATTTTTTTAAGCTTTTGTTTAACACTAAAAACGATCTTTTAGAAAAATATTTTTTCAAAAGTGTTCTATTTAAAGAACACTTCCTAAAAAAAATGTTATTTCATAAGAGGTGTTTTCAAAATTTGTTTCCAAAGGAAATCTTCCCAACATTGTATTTAAAAGTTTTTTTTTTTTTTTTTTTTTTCTAAAAAATATTTTTTCAAAAATTCTCCCAAATGTTTTTCTTAAAAATATATCTTTACAAAATTTTCAAGAAATACTTTAACTTGTTCTTTTATAAAAGTTTTTAAAAACTTGTTTTCCTTGCGGAATGAAACTTTCAAAAAATTGTCTTCAAAAATAATTTTCTAAGATTCTTCCTAAGAAGGATCCTTAATTTTTTTTTTCCCAAGCTTTTCACAAACTAATGTTTTTTAAAAGGTTTTGTTTTAAGTTCAAACCGAAAAATCTGTCTTATAAAAAGTTTTATAAAATATTTTTTTTAAATTCTTTTCAAAAAATAAGAAGTACTTTCTACATGTCTTCTAAACTTATAACATCGTTTTTCGCATTCATAAAAAATATTTTAGTACATATTTAAATATTGTTTTTCATCTATTTTCTTATATTTGAATGCATGTAAGTTTCGTCAAAATAACCTAAGCTAGAAAAGAGAAACCAAAAAGTAAAACTCACTCTGAGGGCCAATCTTATCAATTCATCTATAATCAATAGGTAGTCTAAAATAGGTACATTTCTTTTTTAAACTCTTGTGTTTCATTTGTTTTTATTTATTTATTTATAAATTGTTCTAAACTTTCTTCTTTTGCATAAAATGAACATAAAAAATAGAGGTAAATATTATGTTAACTAAACCAAAGAAAATTACTTGGACTTATATTGATTAAAAGATTTATTTAAACTTAGGTACCATTTTCGGATGGGTATCTCGGGGTGCTTAACACCTTCTTTGATCATAACCTACCCCTGTACTTTTAAAAATTCTCTAGTTAATGACCTTAATTTTCAAGTCAAAACTTGGGCCATTTCAAAAGATAAAAAATGATTTTCAAAACTCCCAGTGACTTGTCACACCATTTAATCCAATGTTAGTTGACAACTCCATTTTTCAAACAAAATTCGGCCTAAAGAAATATTTTCAAAAATGAAGCCTAGAAAAGCTCATGAACATTTTTTTTTCTTTAAAAAATGAATGGATTTAAGTGCAGGTAACCAAAATCGCATCTTCATTTTCTCCCTTTTCAAAATCTAGGGTGCGTTAGTTGGCAATTCCGCTAGGGACTTTTGAAGGTAAAGCCTAGTTGAAGTTTAAATCAATCTTCAAATAGAAATTAAGTCCAAAAAATTGTGCATTTTATTTTACCTTTACGTGATTTTTAACATGCGTAAGGGTGTGTGAGTGCATTTACTTCCCACTTTATTTTTTGAACTTTAGTGTTTATTTCTTGCTTTTATTTTCGACACTTTAATTTTTCTGTACTTTATTTCTTTGCTTTCCGCATTTATTTACTGTCTTTATATTCCTGCATTTATTTTTTGTAAGTTCTCTCCACGGTACGGGCATCGATCATCTTTTGTAATTACACAACCTTATAGTAGAGGTTGAACTCAGTGGTTTGCCCGTGAGTTTGATCTCGATACCCTATAGGATCAGAAATAGGTGTTAGTAGGAGCTAGGCCGCTTTATCTGTCGAGATCCAGTTCCAAACCTCCTCTCGCTTATATGGCCAACCAATGATGGATGTTTATTTGGGATGTCGAGGTTTGAATATATGGGAGTTGATCGTTTCTACGATGCGTTAGAAGAAAATCCATGAAGCCTCTATAGTGAACCTAGGATATGTTGCTACCCAAAACCCTTTTTTTGTATAGGACACTAGTTTCGGAGAGAGACATTTCCCCTTATTTTACGTACATTCTATTTATATATCTATTTCCTTGAAACTGCCAAAATAAATCCCTAAGATTTGTAAAGAATGAAATAGCCAACATAAGAATTTTCATTTCCCTCACATTTCTTGTGCTTGCTGAAAGTCAATTTTTTTCCCTGAAAGCATGAATGATGAACAAGACAAATGAGGGTTAATGCAAATCCTTATTTTGATTATACGATGCTTTATCATACTCAGAGATTTCATTTTGTTAGGATTCCAAGCTTTTCTTTAGTTTGAGGTTAATAGAGGCAAAAGAAATGACACCAGATTTCTATTTCATCCTAAGAAAATTGTCATCAAGTCTGTAATTTCAAAAGACTCCCAATTTGTAGGGTGGTCATGTCAAAATTCGGTATGGTTGTAATTTATAAAATATAGGAAAAATGGAAATCTCGTTCTAACTAAGTCACAATCAATTTCAAACACTTTTTTAAACTATGATACTAATACCATTTTTGCCATATATGGAAAATTGCTTGACACATAAAGACTCCCATATCTTATTTCTCAGTTTACACTCGTGCCCAATCACGACAACCTATCTAAATAGAAGACATTGGGGAGAAATCAAACGAACCCACCGGGGTATCCCAACTAGGAGAAGACATGGTTTCGTTGAAAGTATCCGTTGGTCAGATGACAGAATTTCTGCAACAACTCCTTCAGTCTCAGGAAAACCTTGTAGTGTCAGTCAAACTTTGGATCCGATAGAACCAACAACAATGCAGCAACCTTCCCAAGGCCCTAGCCCAATTATTGGAGAATCAATCCCTCATAGAGAACAACCACAATTTACTCCGGCTGTGGTTGACCCAAGTTCGAATCCAAGTTCGCTCTTTGCTAAATCGAGTATTTCTAGGCCAATCATCTCAAAAGCAACCGATCGCATCGAAAAGGAGGTGAAAGAGTAGTCCAAAAAGACCTTAATATAGACTAAAAAAATTCAGCAAATGGAAAGAAACTTCAAGAAGTAAAATAATATAGAATCACCAATCAATTCTTGGTACATTGGTTTGTCTTTGGTACCTCAAGTGAAATTATCGAATAATTTCACAATGCTTGTTTTCACCAAATATGATGGGTCGAGATGTCAGATTGGCACATCCAACGATACAAGAACAAAATGGGGGCTTATATCCATGACGAAACATTAGTCGTCCAACTCTTCCAACAATCATTAGAAAGGCCAGGCACTCATTGGTACGCAACTGTAGAAAAAGAGAAAAACATTCCTTGACATAGTCAAGCTATTTTGTGACCAATATGATTACAATTGAGAAATATCACCCGATAAATTTTTTCTCTAAACATTAACTCGAAAAAACAGAGAGATATTTCGAGAATATGTCGTTCGTTGAAGGGACAGAGCTGCACAAGTAGTACCTCCTATGAAGAAAGATGAAATTATCCAAATGTTTGTCCAAACACAGCCTCATCCTAACTACGAACCTCCGCTTAACACATTGACTAGCCCATTCTCTAACATAATCTTCCGAGAAGAGTATGTGGAAGAATTGGTTAGGACAGGTAGAATACAAAAGTCAATTGATAGTGAGACCAAGAGATCAGAGTCTCCGAAGAGGAAAGATCCTGAGGTAGCAATGGTCACCCAAGGTTAGAGAAACCAATAGAATGTATGACCCCAGTACAATCATTAGCAGCCAAATCTCCCGGGATACCAGGACTCTGCCCCACCAATCCAAGGAAAACCCTGATTTGCACCATTCCAAGCTCCAATAAACAACCCCTATCGATATTGAACTACCTACAAAGCTTTACCACCACCTCTAATCCCTTTCAACTACAATCGAAGCCAAAAAAATCTCAAACCTAACCATCCACCTAAATAGCAAGGGCAATACACTCCTCTACTAGTACATCTTTCTCAAATATTCGAGGAATGTGTCAAGAGAAAAATGCTCGTACCAATTCCTCAAAATTGTCTAAAACCCTAACGCCCAAATTTTAATCCCAGTCAATTCTGCACATATCACTCTAGGGCAGTCAGTCACCATACTGACAAATATTATAGATTGAGAAACTAGATAAAATATCACATACAAGCTAAGTCAATTTGTTTCCCAAAGGATGGGGAAGCAACTCGACCAAATTATCTGCAAAATCTATTACCAAAACACGATAACCCAGTCCCGACCATCAATATGATTTAGCAAGACTGGGAAAGTGATCTCATCTGGAAAACTGACCCAAAACCACTTGAAATAGCATGGGTAAAATTTAGAAACTACTCTTAAGCCTATTAGGTAGACATTTCTCTCCCATACTAGGCAGAGGATAATCAACCAATCACCCCTACTAGTTGGCACAGTGATTTTGAGGAAGAAGTGCCTAAAAAAAGAAGAAATTAAAGGAAAATGGCCTATAATTGATGTAGATATAGAATTAATAGAATAGAAAGAGGAAACATCCCAAGACCGGGAAGAATTAGACCGTATATGGGGATAAATCAGCACTCCAAGCAAAAGTGTCATGGAAATGGCATACATGGCCTGCCAGGTATTGAGTGTATGTTATCCAAAGAAGAAACACCTGAGTTATACGATTCTGCTCCTACCCAAGAAGACAATCGACCTCAACTATTCAATACCAGCCGGTCAAATGCACAAACGGAACAATACCTTAGAAACATTGTGGCTAGAATGCGTTGATCCCCTAACCAAAGAAACTCTAATGCCTTGGGCAGGCTACCGAGTGTCCCAATCTAAGATGACTATAGGATGAATTGAGTCAATTGCAGATTCATGCAGATAGACCTTGAGAAAGTACGGGATTCCAGAGTCTCCACCTTCACTATACAACTGTAAGCCTCCTGATAGGTGTGATCTACCTCGTATTTCCAAACCGAAATAAGTTGGTTTCGAGCGTTTATATAGTATTTTATTATATTTTAATTAGTTTTCATACTTTTTGTATAAATCAGGTGTGTGGAGCAAAAAGATAGGAAACTAGAGCGAAAACGATGAGATCGAACCGAAGGCGAGTGGAAGTTACGATTGATAAACAAGTAAGGAGGCAAAAATATGAAGGAAGCCCACCGCCTAGGCGTCTAGACCTCCGCCTAGGCAGTAAAGATGCTGAGAATGAAAAAAGGCTACTGACAGCCCACCGCCTAGGCAGGAAATTCCTTCACCTAGGTGGAAACCCCAGTAGAAACATTTTCAAGTCCACCGCCTACTTCTTCGCCTAGGCGGTCACCAAACCTGCAAAGCCAGTACAGGTACTGTAACTTTAAGGCTAGTTTGGACTATGATGAAATCATATTTTGGAAACACTCAAAACATGGAAGTTGTAGATTGTTTTCTTAGATTTCTATAGGTTTTTGAATCACCTTAATCGAAGTTTGGATGGAGAAGTTACAGTCAAAACAAAATTGCAAACCTGTAGTAACTTCGCCGAGGCGAAGTTCCGATAGAAAGTTAACCGACCTAACTTCGCCTAGGCGAATTTAATAGCACAGCCTTGATATTTATTATATATTTTGAGATCTTTCACCTATAAATACCCCTCTCCTCCCCCTTCTCCGGTCTCTCTTGCATTTTTTAGCCCCTTAGGCTATATCTAAGGGTATATTTAGGAGTTTTAGAGGTGGAGCTCACATCCCGAAGTGGAGAAGACGGTGAATCGATTGTTAAGCGTTCTTAGTGGTTTATCTTCGGATGAGGTTAAGTTCTTCGATTGTTTTTCCTTTTTTCTTTATCTTAAGATCATGTGAGCATGTTTAGCTCGATTTATATGTTTATGAGGCTATAGCCATGAGTTAAATATGGATTGTAGTAGGGATTAATGGTATATTTATAAATATGTTTGTTTGGATGATTTTGGTATTGCGTTTATGTTTATTTTTCGTAGTTTGATTGTGTTTATCGTATTATTTGTTTATTATTCTTAGAGAATACAGGGTTTTGAAAAACCCCAGATTCAGATTAGGGTAAACAAACGCCACGATTCTATAACCTGGTCGGGGTTTGAATCGTGGACAATCGATGACGTTAGGGCAAGACTCACGCGACCTAGGGTCGTTAAGACGTTGATGGGGACTTCTTCGTTGACTCAAAGTTTCATTATATCCCTTGTCTTACACTTGGGAGAGATGGCGGGGGAGTTTTAGAACAGAGATTGTCGACAGGGTAAATACAACGCGACGATCCAATAACCTGGGAGAGAATTGGATTGTGTGTAATCAATGACGCTGGGCAAGACTCACATGACCTAGGGTTGTTAAAATGTTGAGGGGGACTTATTCGTTGGCTCAAAGTCATGTATTCCCCCGTCTTACACTCGGGAGAGGTGGTGGTGGAGTTTACGTACCGAGGTTGTCAAATAGGTCGAACATCGTAAACGTGAGTAAATCGAAATCAAACACGTATTTGTAAACAAGTTAATCCCTAGGCAATTCTTCACCCTAAAACATATTAGCATATTAGTGTAGTTAATTTAGGTTATATTAGTATTAGTTTAATTAATTAATTACATTTGTTTTTCCCCTAGATAAAATTAGGTCACGACAAATGTGGCATTAGATAGTAATAACACCAATCCCTGTGGATACGATAACCCGATCTTTCACGATCACACTATACTAAAACGTAGACCTCGTATACTTATGAGTATAAGTAGCGGAGTATTTTACGCGCTACCACTTCCCTAAAGGAAACAACCATCAAACTTTGAACCGTCTTAGTATCGAGACAAGGATCAGCGAAAATCCTATGCCACTACCATAAGAACTGATATAATAGGAAAATAGATGATCAAGTATGAGAAGTCAGGGGCATTACCCGGAGTGGAAGGGTCTTTGTTGCACCCGACTTTCTAGGCGTACCTAACAAAAAGCCTAAAAGAGTCTGATAGGTGTAATTTATCTATTTATTCGCAAGCCAATTTAGGTAGTTTTCAAATATATTTATAGTGTTTTAATATATTTTTATTTATTTTGTTATAAATCAGGTATTTGGGGCCAAAAAAGACTAAAACGGTTTATAAACGAGCAAGTCAGTGGAAGAATGGTGGAGAAAAAGAGCAAAAAATTAAATATTCAAAATTTGCATCCACCGCTGTAGCGGTGAAAATACAGAGAGTTGCTGAAAGCTCCACCACTGCAACAGTCAAAATGTAGAGAGCTCCACCGCTATAGTGGTCAGGCGCCAAACAGTTTAGATATTTTAGGATATTTTGAGATATTATGAATCCTGTAAATATCATCCCTCTTCTCCCCAAACATAAGGACGTTTTCAGGAATCTTGAGAGCTCCAAGGCCATTCAACCAAGAGAAGATCATCAAGGCCAAGAGGAGGAAGCGTTCTCGAAGCAGTTTTAGTGTCGGATCTTCGGATAACAGTTAGTCTCCTTGTTTCTCTCATTTATTTCTTAGTTTGGTTGAATGTTTTGAATATGTTTAGCTTGTTTCTAGTTGTATATAGGGCTATATCCATCTGTAGCTAAACATATATTGTTTAGGGTTTGATTGACTTCATGTAAACGTTGTTTGTATAAAATTGATGTTTTTGTTAATGGTTGTTCCTGTTAATCTGATTGTGTTTACCGTTTTTCCACGTATATATGCTTGTTATGATATATTGAGAATATGGGATTTGACACTCGGGAAAGGTAACCCCGGATTCGGACTAGGGTTTAAACACAACGCGATAATCTAATAACCTGGGAGGGCATTAGAAAGTGTGCAATCCGTGATGTTGGGGCGAGACTCATATGACCAAGTGTCATATAGATGCTCGAGGGGGACATTGGCATTGATGCGAAGTCACATATTTATTCACTTTATACTCGGAAGAGGTAGTGAGTGAGATTTTAATATCGAGATTATCGGATAGGATGAATATCGTTAATGTAAACTAGATTGAAACGAACACGTTTAGGTGAACGAAGTTAATCCCTAGGCAATAATTTCCCATAAACGTCATATTAGTATATTAGTATAATTAGTTTAATTTAGTTTAGTATATTTTATTAACAACATTATAAATTTAAGTCACCTAAATAAAGTTAGGTTATGACAATTACGATACTCAACATTAATCTACAGCAATGTCTGTAGATACGACAACCCTCACTTTTCTCATTATACTAAAACTTGACCCGTACACATGCGGTGAAAGTAGCTACGTATTTAATCGCTACCAAGTTTTTGGCACCGTTGCCGGGGATTGGTTTTTAGATTATTTTTTATATTGTGAGTAAATAATTTGATCTTAATTTAGGATTTTTTTTTTATTTTTATTTTTTATAATTTTTATTTGTAGTTTGTTTTTCCTACAGGGTACTTGACGATGTTAGATCAACAAGTGCTTTTGTATTTCTTTCAACGAGATTATGTGCCATTTTATTGTGCTTGGGATCGATACAAGGAGTTGCTATTCTGATTTCCGAATCATCGTTTCCCGAGGGAGTGTCAACTATTGAACTTCCTTGATGGGTTATTAGCCGCAACTAGAACATGGGTGGAAAGAGGAAACAATACCACTTCTTTCGACCAACTAATCGCGGATGAATCATATTGGTTGTTGGAAGACATGGCTGAGTTTGATTTTCAGTAGTGAAATTATTCACCAAGTTACCAAAGCTTGGGGGATAGTTTCTTCATTTTTGCGCCATGGATTGACACCCTGGACCAATATATGGAGTCTTTCCCCACATTAGAAACCATGTTCGCTGAATTGATGGGGGAGACTCAAGCATTTTGGAGGGAAACAAATTACCGGCTTAATGAGCATGAGGTTCATCTTGACACTACTGAGAAAACTGCGTCGAAATTGATGCGACTGTAACATCTCTTTAGATGAAAATCAGTTAGCTAGTTTGCTTTATTGAGGCCAAGTCAGAAGTAGTGGCACTGAGAGACACAAACACCACATGCATTGAAAGCCACCATGAGGAACCGAAAACGAATGGAAGAAGCTTGGGTGAGTTAATTGATGATTATTCGAATGAGATGGGAACCTAAGCATGGATTGATGATTGTGATTCTTCACTATTGGAGATCCACATTGTGATGCCACCACTGATCCAAGATGATCACATCTACGAGGATCCGATGTGGCTTACTTATCTTTCGCCACCATTTGTAACGTTCATTCAGGCCAACCTAGCACATGAGACGGAGCTGAGTCGAGTTGAAAGTACGGACTAAACAACAGCAAATCTTGCCAGTCTTGAGGGCGTTCTTAACCAAGACCCATATGTAGTGTTGTATGACACATACTATGGGCGAAAACCACTCTTTGACGAGCACTTCTCTGTGTCAGGCCGAGGATAATAAACTACATGCTTCTTGGGAGATAACCCAAGTTCAAAATAAATTAGATCCATCACAAATGACTTTATTCGAAGGAGAGATTGTCAATCTCGCCTCCCAGGTACGTGTTCTAAACCCTCTTCGTCGGCATGCTTTATTTCAAATGTTGAGATTGATGATTGGGTCATTGTGAACACTGACCGTTTTAAGTTTTCGGGTGATATGTAGTATGTTAGTATGTTTTATAGTTTAATTGTATGCATGTTTGTTAGTGTAAATATGTTTATGTTTGTAGGATGTATTGTGTGCTGAGTTTTGCGTTCATCTGGGCTATTACCCGATGATGATAGTATCCCCTGGTTGTTTGTCGAGGTCAAGGGTAATTCCCATTCATGTGTGTTCTGTGTGCTTGGCATGTCATTTTGGTAAAAGTTATTGTGGATCCTAATTTTCACGAGCACATAGACTC
Source organism: Eucommia ulmoides (assembly GCA_016647705.1). Classification (NCBI taxonomy): domain Eukaryota; kingdom Viridiplantae; phylum Streptophyta; class Magnoliopsida; order Garryales; family Eucommiaceae; genus Eucommia; species Eucommia ulmoides. The sequence continues at coordinate 13,736,153 of CM028336.1, read as the reverse complement.
ATTGTATAGCTATTCAATTGATTTGAGGCCAATTATCCATTAGTCAAATTTATGATAATTTAAGGGATTCTAGAACCTGATTGGGGGACACTTGAGGTGAATCCTAGGTGAGGTAGTTCAGGAGACGTGATTTAGGCATTTATTTGATCAATTGAGCCTTTGAAGCTTACCTTGTAATATCATTTATCTCTCGTTACCCTATCGAAGCCTGTAAGTCGTTTCAATTCTAAACACGTAACAAATATCTTGACTAATTGAATTCTTTCCAAACCTTTATCGCTAAACCTAAGGCACAATTTGAGTGAAATCAAGTTAGCATTTGTTTATGCTACTTGAAGTGAGCAGTTGGGTTTTGGGCGAACTATTGATTGGTTCGGTATTCGAGCACTCACTTGTCATTTATTCTATTGTTTTAACCATACCCGTGAAATTGAAATAATCAAATAAGTTTGGGAGTGTGGTTGTTATTAAAAAAAAAAAACATATCTAAATATAGTTTAATTTCCGTTTCTTTTTACAAGTGAGTACGATGTTCCTAAATGATTGTTCAGGGTTGTTTCAAATTTGTCTATGGGCATTTGAGAGTGATTTTGTGCCAAGAATTGTGCCTTGGGTATTGTTAAGTTAATAACGTTAACCTATTTTATATTCCCGATATACCCTTGTCCATGTTCCAAACCGAACCAAGTCCTTTTGATCTTTATAAACTGCTTAGCCTACATTAGTGGAGAATGAAACCCAGTCAAGCATATGGATATCCTAATCCTTTATGGTATAAGTCGTGAGTTTCGTTGATGGATAATCCAATCCGGTTATTGGATAGTTATATTATTGAGTTTTGCACACACACGTTGAAAGGATCTAGAATGGCATTTACCATTATTGAATGTCAAAATTCTAGAACATCACATATTGCATTTTACTCCTGAAATCGATATGATTGGGGGTTGTTGAGGGAAACCATTTTGGTCGGAATAGTTGAATTCAAAACTCGCATGCCGTTGTTGTGTTTTTATTCGTTGTTTAGTATTTGTGTTAGTGAGTGTTTTGCTCGAGAACTAGCAAAATTCTAAATTTAGGGGTATTTGATAAGTGTAATTTATCTATTTATTTCCAAGCCGGTTTGGGTAGTTTTTGAGTATTTTTATAATGTTTTAATATGTTTTAATACGTTTTTATTTATTTTGTTATAAATCAAGTATTTGGGGCGAAAATGGACTAAAACGGTCTATAAACAAGCAAGTCGGTGGAAGAACGGTGGAGAAGAAGAGCAAAAAGTCAAATATTCAAAACCTGCATCTACCGCTCTGCAGCAGTGAAAATACAGAGAGTTGCTGAAAGCTCCACCACTGCAGCAATAAAACCACCGCTGTAGTGGTCAAAATGCAGAGAGCTCCACTGCTACAGCGGTCATCCCATTGCTACAGCGGTCAGGCGCTAGACAGTTTAGATATTTTAGAATATTTTGAATTCTATAAATATCATCTCTCTTCTCCTCAAACATAAGTACGTTTTTGGGAGTCTTGAGAGCTCCAAGGCCATTCAACCAAGAGAAGATCATCAAGGCCAAGAGAAGGAACCGTTCTCAGAGCGATTTTAGCGTCAGATCTTCGGATAATGGCTAGTCTCCTTGTTTCTCTCCTTTATTTCTTAGTTTGGTTGAATGTTTTGAATATGTTTAGCTTGTTTCTAGTTGTATATAGGGCTATGTCCATGTGTAGCTAAACATATTGTCTAGTGTTTGATTAACTTCATGTAAACGTTGTTTATATAAAATCAATGTTTTGTTAATGGTTGTTACTGTTTATCTGATTGTGTTTGCCGTTATTCTACGTTTATATGTTTGTTATGATATATTAAAAATATAGGGTTTGAAACTAGAGAGAATTAACCCAAAATTCAGACTAGGGTTTAAACACAACGCGACTTTCTAATGACCTAGGAGGGCTTTAGAAAGTGTGCAATCTGTGACGTTGGGGCAAGACTCATGTGACTAAGTGTCATATAGACGCTCGAGGGGGACTTTGGCATTGACACGAAGTCACATATTCATTCACTTTACACTTGGGAAAGGTAGTGAGTGAGATTTCAATACTGAGATTGTCGGATAGGATGAATACCGTTAAGTGAACGAAGTTAATCCATAGGTAATAATTTCCCATAAACGTTATATTAGTATATTAGTATAATTAGTTTAATTTAGTTTAGTATATTTTATTAATAAAATTATAAATTTAAGTCGCCTAAATAAAGTTAGGTTATGACAATTAGGTACTCAACAATAATCTACACCAATCCCTATGAATACGACAATGTTTACTCTTCCCATTATACTAAAACTTGATTCGTACACTTGCGATGAAAATAGCGACGTATTTACGCACTACCAGGGTCCCTAAGAAACCTGTCACCTAGGAGAAGGTATAGGTTTTTCTAAAAGTTGTAAGAATATATTGAATATATGATCGTTGAACAACTCAGTAAAGCATAAGCACATATCTCAATGTTGTTGCTACTAATAACCTTAGAAGTATATCGAAATGCGCTACTGAAAGTCCTCAATAAGGCCCCATGTACTAAGCTCCATATCACAAGACCACTTCACTAACGTAGTGGAGAATATCCTCAGCACCAATCACATGACGTTCACTGACAACGAGATACCATCTGACGAAATTGGGCACATCAAACGCTCAACATATCGGTGCAATATAAGGACTTCATCCTCTCCCAAGTCCAAGTAGACAATGGATCATCATTGAACATATTCCCTCTAAGTATGATCAAGAAGATAGAGTCAATGAAGACCAAATTTGAGCCATTCCTATCACTATCTGAGCATTTGATGGAAAAAAAAAAATAGTGTATAGGAGTAATCACATTGCCAATCACTATAGGCCCAATCACTTTCCAAGTCGACCTACACATCTTGGATATACCATCCACCTACAATTTTCTCCTCGGATGACCTTCGATTCACTTGGCCAAGGCCTTTCTCTCGTCACTCTGTCAGAATATAAAGTTTGTCTTCGAGGATAGTATCATAACCATCTATGCTGAAGAGGATTATGAAATCTGCTGATCTACAACCACTCCTTGAGTCTTAGCCAAGCAAGTTGAGCAGGTAACCTCCTTTCAGACCTTTAACATAGCTAACACCTCACATGTCCGTGAGGAAAACCCACTGTCGATACCTGGATCATCTGCCGTCATGACCATGATCGCTACTCACCTGCATGCCATGAACTGTGATCTGAAAAAATAACTAGGTAGAAGTGAGACAAAGATGTGATCCCTACTCAAGATTTAGAAAAAGTAAGATACCCATTGGTTGGGGTATGTTTTAAACCAAAAAATGGGGGAATATGGCTATCCAACCTGAAAGAATGAAGGACCTAGAGTAATACCTCATATTTGGGTCAGTTTTTTGTTCGTTACCAGTATAGTCTAAGCCAAGAAAGAGGAAAATAAATACAATACCAAATTCTTGTTAATCTCGAAATGTTCCAAAACTCACCAGTACTTTGGTTAGAATGATTAGTTTGCAAGATCCTTGGGAAAGAGAAAAATGAATAAAATGTCATCAGAACAGCAGAATTAGCAAACAACCTTATCTTTGGTCTAATTAGCCACTCGACAGTCGAGATTACCCTATCCTTAGGCTTTTTGTCTTCTGAAATTTCTCTTTTGTATTGAAATAACAGTTATGCTATAAATAACATATTTAAAATCAGATCTTATGTTTACTTTTCAGGTGCCCGTATAATCTCATATATAATCCATATAAGAACAAAAAATACTTTCTCAATGAGTACAATATAGATAACAAAATAAGTCGGGAGTTGATAGAAATTAAAATAAAAGATGACCCAATCCTCGAGAATACCGAGAAAGTCTGAAGAGCTTTAGAATGATTCTAAGATCAACCCATCCTAAGCCGAGCAGAGACTGAAATAGTGAATTTGGGGATCGATAAGTTACTGAGAAAAAAAATACCAGATAACCCTATTTAGGGAATACTGGGATATACTCACATGGCCTTATGATAACATGGTAGGTGTTGATCCTAATATTTTGATGAATAATTAAATATTGATGTTTTTGGTGGAACTAACGATTTTATTGAGTGTTTCAGTTTATAAGTTTCAATGAAGATATTATCACGACGAAGTTGAAATGGATGCTAAATACTAAAGAGATTGACAAAGATGACTGATACTAAGAGTTTGAAGAAATTGAAGAACCTAGGAAAACTAACTCAGGTTAAATTTTTACTCTTAATAATTCCCGATTAGGATCACACATGACACAAAATGTTTTTTTACAAATATGTGTGTTTTTTATACGATCCTAATTAGTTAAATTATTTGCTCTTATGGGTAATTGAAAAAAAATATTGATAATTAATAAAAATTGAATTTAAGAATTTAGTGGAGCTAACTGGGAAAAGAAATTGGTTAAAGGAGCGAAAACGTCGAAGAAAATGAATTGAGAGAAGTGTTCCAACAATGGTCAGTCGATTGATAAGTCGACCTGAGGTTATAAGGCTGACTCTCTGGATTATTTAGTCGACATGTAAGTCGACTTATGAAACTCTCTGGATCATTCAGTCGACAAGTAAGTCGACCTGTGCTTAGAGGATGAATTCTCTGGATTGTTGGTCGACAGGTAGGTCGACTTGTGAAAGTCTCTGTATCGTTCGGTCAACAGATAAAGGTTGGGCGGTCGACCGATGGATGAATAGTTTTTGTCTTGGTCTACGTCTTGAATTGGGCGGTCGACCGGTGGGTATTGTTTGGTCAATCGACAACCTGTTTTAGGTTTTGAGGAATTTCGAATTTTATTCAAAAACTAGCCGTTATTTGTTTACTTGATTGAGATATCTTAGGGATATGAATATATTTAAGATATGATACTCCTATTTGAATATTCATATAAATATGGTTCAAGTATTTTAGATATCTTTCACTTTGGTACATGTAATTTTTTCTATCTTATCTAATTGAGATTTAGTAAAAGTTTGAGGGACTAAATTGAATGTTTTAAAAGATATATTTAACTGAATTATACCAGGATTGAGTCTTAATGATATAAGGGAGATTATAGAGTAATTATTTGTCATGATATATGGTAACTAGCCGTTAGAGGGCTTGTTATAAACCCCTATAAATAAACTTGCATTTTTTAGGTTTAAAACATCTAATAATCCAAATCAATCAAAATTCAAAAGTTATTAAGTTCCTGATCTTTCTGAAAGTCATCAGTCTAAAATCATACTGAGTGCATTGTGAGATCTTTCTTGAGATTTGTTCTTGAGAAACATTTGTTGTGGATTATTGCTACTACCGATCTGAAGTGTTATTGCTATTCTAATCATTATTCTTTCGGTAGATTCCTGGTGAGATTATTTCAAGTTATTTGCTTATTTTCTATTATTATTATTTTCTTAGAAGTTGATCTTTGAAATTGTTTTCTGAATTTTTATTGAAAAATATTTTTTGAAATAATTTCTTTAGAAAATCTGATTACGTGCTAAATTGTTTGCTACCTGTTTTTTATTTTAAAATCAGATTTTGAATTTCCTTACTTTATTTCAATCACTAGTTTTGGGACATGGACGCGACTAATTTTTCCACGTCTTAATATACTTGCAAGTGCATGAGGTCAAGTTTTAATATAGCGGACCTTTTGATCAGATATCGCCCTCTGGGAAACGTGTTTGACTAATTGAATATCGCGATTTGCATAGTTTTATATTATCTCGACGGTTCAAGAAATGGTTGAGTTTAAATATTTAACAACTAAGTTAAACTAACAACTGTTGGGTTAATTCTAATTAAATGGATTACCTAGGGATTGATTTCATTTACTTAATACATGTTTGACTTTGTTTTATTAACAATAATGGTGTTTATCCTATCTGACAATCTACGTATCTCAAACTTGCTCATTATCTCTTCCGAGTGTAAAATGTGCGATTATATGACTTTGCGTTAACTCCGAAATCTCTCTCTAGCGTTGTATGTAACACATAGCCATATGAGTCTTGACCCAATCTCATGGATTCAACACTTTCTAACGCCCTCTCGAGTCGTTAGATTGTCATGATGTGTTTTACCCTAGTCCTAATCTGGTGTTACCTCTCCCGAGTGTCAAACCCTGTATTCTAAAACCCAACCCTAATACCTTAACAAGCATATTAAAATTGTAAACAAACAGTAAACACAATCGGATTTAGACAAACAATCGTTAAAGTAACATATATTTACTCAAACATATATTTACATGAGTTACATCAATCCCTAGATAATTTATCTAGGCAACTATGATCTTAATAATACATATATTAAAACAATAAGGATTCATCATCATTTGATATAAAAAGTTAAGTTACAAAGACAGAAACAAATGAAGAACGATCAAATCTTTAAGTGGAGTGGTCCACTGTTGCCAAAGATCAGTCTTGAAATGATTCATCTTCTCTCAATGTTGAATCTCCTTTTTGAGTTCTCAAAATATGCTTAAGATCATTTATCACAAGTGTGGAACCGTTTTTTTGGACAAATGGGGAAGAAAAGGGTTTAAATAGAATGCTTGAAAATATCTAGAAAATACATATTTTCTGCACACAGAGACCGCTGCGGTGGTGAACTAAGTCAGTTAGCTTCACTGTTGTGGTCGTGACTGACCGCTGCGGCGGTGAACTAAAAATAAAACTCTTTGTACTTTCACCACCTAGGCGGTGAATAACCGCTGCGGTGGTGAAACAAACCCTAGGCTCTCTGGACTTTCACTGCGTCGATGGTGAGATCACCTCCTTGGCAGTGAGACTGGCATAGCTCACTGGACTTTCACCGCCTTGGCGATGTCCTGACCGTTGGGGTGGTGACTTCTGCATAATTCTCCCTGTATCTCCACCGCCTCAGTGGTGGCCTGACTGTTGGGGCGGTGGGTTTGCAGTCTTGAAACCTTGCTTCTTTCAACGTTTTTCCATCGTTTCGCTTGTTTGTCACTTGATTACGTCCCTACACCTGATTTACTTAAAAACAAACAAAAAAGCCATAAAATATTACTAAAACACTCGAAAACTACCAAATTCAGCCTAGAAGTAGATAGGTAAATTCAACCTATCAGGACATTAGTTGAGTATTAATTAATCTAAGGTGGTTAAAGCTCCGAGTGGGAAGAACTTATCATTTTTTGTAATTGGTAAGTTGTGTGCGGATTAGATACTATTGAGAGTGTCTAATCAGGGGTAGCTGGTTTCAATCTCTTCCGGAAAAGAAATTGAGGTTTCGATCTCTACCTAGAGTATAAAAAGATTATGTTTTAATTCTTTCTTTATAGAATTGTGAGTGAATTGTAACGGTTCAATCCTTACCGAGTAAAGGATATTTGGAGCGTGTTTGTGTGAGGTTTAATTCTTGAGCCTGAGGTATAAAAAGAATTAGGTCGTGATTCTCCTTGTAATAGAATTAGGTTAATCTTCCGCCTGGTAAAAAGATAGAGGTTATTCTTTAGCCTGTGAAAAGAAATTGTAAATTCTGATTCTGAGCCTGCGAAAAGAATTATTGTGAGGGTTTGGTTCTTATCTTTAAAGGGATCTTGAGTTTAGTGGGTACGACTTTCCGTGGGGCTCGGGAGATTGGATTAGCTAAGCGTAGCTTGGTGAACTAGTATAAATTTTTGTATGCTGCATTATTTATATTGTTTATATTTTGTTGTTTGGGTGTGGACCTAGTTGATAACACATAATCCGCTGTTATAAAAGATAATAATTAATTTTAGGATAATCTTAATTGTTTGATTTTTTAAGTGTTATATTATGGTAATTTTTAATACTACCCAATTCAACCCCCTCTTGGGTAGCTCACTAGACCAACAATTGGCATCAAAGCTGGTTTAGCTCGACACACCAAGCTAATAATGATCACATAGTGCACACGATAGACACACTAGGTGAGGGGCTTTCTGTGCACTGTCCACCGTTGTTTATAGGGAGTAATTATGATGTTTGGAAGAATAGAATGATTGTTTTTTTGTAGGCCATTAGTTATGAGGCATGGTTTGTTATTGAAGACGGTTCATACACTCCTATGGAAAATGGAGTAGCCAAGAGAAAGAAGCAACTGAATTCCTTTGATAAAGGAAAATTATTTATTAACTCACAGGCTATTAACATTTTGCTTTGTTCTTTAGATGCAAATATGTACAGGAAAATTTCAGGTTGTGTTTCTGTGAAAAGAATATAGGATACATTGAAAGACACATATGAGAGAACTGATCAAGTGATTGCAATCAAGGAGGTCAAAGATCTCACCAAACTCACTACCAACGAACTCATCATTGATTTGATAACCCATGAGACGGTTGTGCAACAGTATGAGGTTGGATCAGAAAGTAACCTAAAGAGAAAAGAGAGACCTACGAAAAAAAAATGGGATGATCGGGATTCCAGTAGTTCTGAAGCATCATGCAATGATAAGAAAACTCCAATATTTGTCCTTATTGCCAAAAGAATTGAGTCAAAGTTGAGATGCAATTATTGCAACAGGGTCGGATATTTTAAAGTATCATGTTTGTTCAGGAACCCTAAGTTTATGGCTAAGAATGAATTCAAAGTGAAATGGATACCGAAAAGATCTACACAAATGGCTTGTACAGAGTTACATAGTGTTGGGATGGGATCGGAAGGAACAACCAAAGCGATTATATCAAAATCAAGACGGGAAGTCACCAAGAATCTACAAGTGATATGTATAAAGTGAAAAGGTATACCAAAGTCGAGATGTGAAGTTTTAAAGAAGTATCAATCAACATGTGCAAACAAAAAGAATATATCGAAATCAAAATGTAAAGCTACAAAGAAGTCACAAGTGATATGTGTGAATAGAAAAAATGCACCAAATTCGAGATGTGAAGTTACAAAGAACCCACAAGCAGCAGGCGAAAGTAGGAAAGATATACCAAAGCCATCGGCTAAGAGAAATTGTGTACTCAAATCGACGGTGGTACAAATGAGGTAAAAAGAAAAGTCGTCACTAATGATATAAAAGGTACTCCTAACCCTTCGTGATTTAAATTTATTAACAAGGGAAGTGTCTGACTTGCCAAATAAATAAGTTGGTAATGGTTTCTAAGATCTAGTTTAAATGATGGGTTACTTGTTGTCTTAGAAACATTATAGGTTGATTCTGGTAATCACATTTAATTAGAATATATTAACACGTTTTTATAATGTGCTTATATCAAGTAGATATCATGTGTTTGATTTTGAAACATGTTACATAATTTAGAAAATGAATCAAGTGTTTGTGCTCTCACTAAGTAGTGTTAACGATTTGTTGCATGTTAGCAATACCATTTATATAATGTGCTCTTATTCATAAATATATCTTTTTTACAAATGTGTTGGATTGAGCTTATATGTTATGCTTCTTAAAATGATATATTGATTTATTATAATGCATAATATCATGATATATTAAAGGTTTTCAAATGGTTATTATTTTAGAAGTGTTTAAAAAATTTGTTATACATGTTATTATAAAGATTCATGTTTTTATGCGTTAATGATTATAAGGAGCATGTTACTTGAGATAACTTAATTAATTGATAGGATTAAGATTGCTTGAAATTAATTAGTGATCATGCATATTGATGAGAATAATTGATGAATATATGTTCACTTAATTTCTACTAATGATCTTCTTCCTAGTATGTTTTAAAGAGTTTCAGGTTATAAGATTATTCAAGGAGAAATAAATATTTATATCAAAACTCAAAATTTAGTCAAGAATAAAATAAGCTAGATTCAGGGAGATAATTAATTAGAGTTGAATCTTCATTCAACTCAATGGTAAAATAATCTTATTCTTGCATAATTATGTAAGAAATTTAAATATCATGCTTTGATTATATGCCTACATGGATTTCTATTGATTTATTGATATATATATATATATATATATATATATATATATTGCATGATTTATTAATCTGCATGATCTTTGAATATATATCATGATACCATCGCACATGGATTTCCTATAATCTTTAGGTGTCTAGTTTTCATCTAATGTCTCATGTTTTTATTAATGATTATTGTTCAAAAAGGGAGTTGATATTTTATAAGAGAAATATGCACTTATCCATGGTTATGCATGCACTAGATTTATGATTAATAAATTATTATTGAGATATACTTCATATTCTATTGCGTTAAAGATCACATGTTTTGTTTCTATAAAGGGAAGACATTATTTGGTATCATTAGTAAGGCATGCAGACTTGACTGAAATTATATGATTGCATACTATATTATTGAAATATTTTGATTGCCTCAGGATTATTCTCTTATGCATGAATTTGCTTGTGTACAATTATTTAGGGGAAGAAGTTTTTATAAGTGGGGCAATAATGTGTTAAAATTAAATTTAAAAATTTGATATTGAAGATTTTAATACTTTTGATTAGTTTGTTATACTCACTAAATCTCTAGTGAAAAATTAAAGTTCATGACATTTGCCTAAAGTAGTGTTTCTTTGTAGTTCCCCTTCCCCATTTTTTTGAGATGAAAAATGGGGAGAATTAGTTGATGTTTAAATGAATATCTTAAGGGGGAGCTTGAATTATTTTGTTGAATATCTTAAGGGAGAGTTTATTATTTATTGAAATTTGTTCTTTATTGAAAATCTTATGATTATATTCATTACTTTGCTTTAAGGAGTTAAAGAATTCATCCTCGGATTTAGGGGGTGTGTGGTTACATTTTTGTTTTGAAGAAAATATTAAAATTAATTGTCATCATCAAAAAGAGGAAAATTGTTGATCCTAATATTTTGATGAACAATTAAATGTTGATGTTTTTTTGTGGAACTAACGATTTTATTGAGTGTTTCGTTTTATAAGTTCCAATGAAGATATTATCATGAAGAAGTTGAAATGGATGCTAAGTACTAAAGATACTAACAAAGATGACGGATACTATGAGTTTGAAGAAATTAAAGAACCTAGGAAAAACAACACAGGTTAAATTTTTACTCTTACTGATTCTCGATTAGGATTACACACGAAACAAAATATTTTTTTACAAATATGTGTTTTTTTTATAGGATCCTAATTAGTTAAATTATTTGCTCCTATATGTAATTGAAAAAAAAATATTAATAATTAATTAAAATTGAATTTAAGAATTTAGTGGAGCTAACCAGAAAAAGAAATATGTTAAAGAGGAGAAAACGTCGAAGAAAATGAATTAAAATCGAATTGAGAGAATTGTTCTAGCAATGGTCAATCGACTTGAGGTTATAAGGCTAACTCTATGGATTATTCAGTCCACAGGTGAGTCAACTTATGGAACTCTTTGGATCGTTTGGTCGACAGGTAAGTCGACTTGTGTTTAGAGGATGAAGTCTCTGGATCGTTAGTCGACAGGTAGGTCGACTTATGAAAGTCTCTATATTGTTCGGTCAACAGATAAAGGTTGGGCGGTCGACCGATGGACGAATAGTTTTTGGCTTGGTCTACGTCCTAAATTGGGCAGTCGACCGGTGGGTATTGGTCGGTCAACCGACAGCTTGTTTCAGGTTTTGAGGAATTTCGAATTTTATTAAAAAACTAGCCATTATTTGTTTACTTGATTGAGATATCTTAGGGATATGGATGTATTTAAGATATGATAATCCTATTTGAATATTCATATAGATATGGTTTAAGTATTTTAGATATCTCTCAATTTGGTACATATAATTTTTTCTATCTTATCTAATTGAGATTTAGTAAAAGTTTGAGGGACTAAATTTAATGTTTTAAAAGATATATTTAAATCAATTATACCAAGATTGAATCTTAATGATATAAGGGGGCTTATGGTGTAATTATTTGTCATGATATATGGTAACTAGCCGTTAGAGGGCTTGTTATAAACCCCTTTAAATAAACCTGAGTTTTTTAGGTTTAAAACATCCAATAATCCAAATCAATCAAAATTCAAGAGCTATTCAGTTCTTGAGCTTTCTGAGAGTCGTCATTCTAAAATCATATTGAGTGCATTGTGAGATTCGTTCCAAGTTATTTGCTTGTTTGCTATTATTATTATTTTCTTGGAAGTTGATCTTTGAAATTGTTTTATGAATTTTTATTAAAAAATATTTTTTTGAAACAATTTCTTTAGAAAATTTGATTACGTGCTAAATTGTTTGCTACCTGTTTTTTTTTGTTTAAAATTACATTTTGAATTTCCTCACTTTATTTTTATCTCTAGTTTTGGGACATTAATTGACTATTAATTAATCTGAGGTAGTAGAAGCTCTAAGTGGGAAGAACTTATCAATTTTTGTAATTGGTGAGTTGTGTGCGGAGAAAATACTATTTGGAGTGTCTAATCAGGGGTAGCTAATTTAAATATCTTCCAATAAAGAGATTGAGGTTTTGATCTTCGCCTAGAGTATAAAAAATTAGGTTTTAATTCTTCCTTTATAGAATTGTGAGTGAATTATAACGGTTCAATCCTTACCGGATAAAAGGATATTTGGAGCGTGTTTGTGTGAGGTTTAATTCTTGAGCCTAAGGTATAAAAAGAATTAAGTTGTGATTCTCCTTGTAATAGAATTAGGTTAATCTTCTACCTGATAAAAAGATAGAGATTATTCCTTAGCATGCGAAAAAGAATTATAAATGTTGATTCTGAGCCTGCGAAAAGAATCATTGTGAGGGTTTGGTTCCTACCTTTAATGGGATCTTGAGTTTAGTGGGTGCGACTCTTCGTGGGATTCGGAGGGCTGGATTAGCCAAGAGTAATTTGGTGAACCAGTATAAATTTATGTGTGCTGCATTATTTATATTGTTTATATTTTATTTTTTGGATATGCACCTAGTTGATAACACATAATCCTCTGCTATAAAAGATAAAAATTAATTTTAAGATAATATTAATTGTTTGATTTTTTAAGTGTTATATTCTGATAATTTTTAATACTACCCAATTCACCCCCCACTTGGGTAGCTCATTGGGCCAACAGTAGGACTATTGACCAATATCCTGACACACAAGCTTCCCATTAAAGATGGAATTAGGCCCATCACGAAAAATATCTGGTAGATACGACCCCGATATTAGTTTGAAAGTCAAAGTGAAAATTAAAAAGCAGTTCGAAACCCGCTTCATTGAAGTTTACACATATTGCAAATGGTTGAGAAATATAGTACTAGTACCTAAGAAAGAAGACAAGTTTTAAGTCTATGTTGAACATAGAGGCCTCAAAGGAGCGAACCCAAAAGTTTGCACATGTTGCAAATGGTTGAGAAATATAGTACATATTCTATTTTTGAGGCAAACCCCTTTGGATTTAAGAATGTTGGAGAAAGTTAACCAAAAGGCCATGACCACGCTCTTTCATGACATGATCCACAAGGGTATAGAAGTCTATATATATGATATGATCATGAAATCAAGAGAAGATGAAGATCATCTATAACACCTGAAGAAAATCTTTGAAAGTTTCAGTTAAAACTCAACTTCCTCAAATGCGTGTTTGGAGTAGCGTCCAAAAATTATTGGGATTCACGGTAAACTGTTGGAGTATTGAAATTGATACATCTTAAAATAAATCCATAATCGAAATGCCAGCACCTAGAACAAAAGAGAACATCTTTGATTTCCTTAAAGAGTAAACGTTATGGCCCAATTCATTTCCCACTTAACAGCGACTTACGAACCAATCTTGAAACTACTAAGAAAGGATTCCAGTAGAGAATGGAACGAGGAATGTCAGGATACCTTAGATAAAGTCAAGGTGTACCTAACGAGTCCTCCTATCTTGGTATTTCCTCAGCAAGGGCATCTCTTGCTATTGTACCTCAGTGTCTAGGAAACTTCCATATGGGTAATGTTGGGACAACATGATAGTTCAAGGAAGAAAGAAAAATCCATCTATTACGTTAGTAAGAGATTTACTCTATACCAAGAAAAGTACTCAATATTAGAAAGGACCTATTGCGTGCTAGCATAGACTGCTTACATGCTCTCATTTTTTCATTTTCAACTACTGAATTCGTTAATTCACCAACCCAACTTGATGATTGATCAATCCAACTAGTAGGTCAACCATTTCAGTTTCTTAACTTATTGTTTTGGTTAGTCCACCGACCCCTTTTATGGTGGACCGAATGGACCTGAAAATCCACTATTTGAAATGTTAAAATTAAATTTTCAATTAGACCCATAACCAAAAATATTTTAATGACTTAATACTTCATAAAAACATATTTTAGGACCTTAAACTTATCATTACACACATAAGAATTATTTATTTTAAAGTGTCGTGCATGATCCTAATTCAGGTAGCATTAAGAGTGTAAAAGTAATAAGTTATTTTCACCTAATTGTCTTCAATGTATTCAATACTCTTCAAATCTTCATTGCCTCGATTTTGCACCCGTTATGAATTCTTCAACGATTCTTCTTTTCGACCAAGTATTTTTCTCATTTCAATAGATGGAACTTAAATATGAAACCACTCAATTAAAACATTAGTTCCATAAAACATCAATGTTTAATTGTCCATCAAAATATTAGATTCAACATGTTCTCATAGGTTATGGTCGATTTTATGTCCTCCTTGAGATGGATAAAAAAAAAATGAAAATGTTTTAGGGGATTTGGAAGACTTACCTTGCTATGGTGGAAGTCCTTTCACCTTTGAAGTTTCACTTTCTTCTTCTTCTTTCATTAGTTTGGATCCAATGTGTAGAGATTTTTTTTCTAGGAATCTATGTGACTAAAACTAAATTTTGAGAGTATTTGAGAAAGAGAAAGGGAGTCTGGGCAAGTGTAATGCAATGTATGAGCCAATAGCAAGTGACTAAGTAATGAAAATGGTTGGACTTGGGCCCAACTTATAGGCGGAATTTTTTGGCGCACTCATAGGGAGGCACCTTGGTGAGTCTGCAAGCTTACCAGCGGCACTCTAGCTGTCCTATGATGGATAGGTACTCCTATTTCAAGTTAATATTCATTTTAGCACCTCCTAATTGGGAATTGAGTGATTGACCTTCAATTTCAACCTCCTTAAGTCTGACCATTTATGGTAATGAATTAGAGGAGTCCTAAGATGGCTAATTCCACTTCAATTTGGAATATCAATGTTCTGTCTTATTCTCAAATGGTGAACATGAAGTGAAATTAGTGCCATGAACACTTTTTATTAATAAAATGATTTATTTATTTATTATGATTGGAATGCCCAATTTCAAAAATTAACATGCAATTGATGATATTGGTGAAAGAAGTTTTGGGGTCAAAATGCAAAGTAGGTGTAATTGGGGAAAATTCTTAAAATTAAGGGGGTGTAATTGGAATCCAAGATTAAATATATCAAAGCTATATTTTATGAAAATCCACTTTCAATTTAATCAATTTGGTCAGTAATCAACTTTTAAAAATTTTAATTTTAACCCAAAATTTTATTTCTTGTTGAATTTATCCAAATTAGCAAATTCATCCCATTAAACATGGTTTAAACCTTATTTGAATTTTTGCTTTGGACCCGATACTTTTATTAAATGTAAAATGGACATGACAAAATGCAGTATCTACAATGTGGCGTTATGGTGGTGCCGACTAGTGTTGTGGTACTAGGAAAGATGTTGGTGGTGCAATTCTAAAATCGTGGTGATGATTGAGATGGAGGGAGATAGATGGATAAGAGAGAGCGCGACAAAGATCGTGAGAAAATATGGAGAATGTGTGAGATATGTTGGTTAGTTTATTATGAAGATCCCTACGAAAGTTGTGTATGGGTGTCAAATTTCTAGCGATCCAACGGTCAATTTTTTTTAAAATATTATTTGAAAAAGTCTTGAGTACTCTAACGATTAAAAATGTCCCAATATAAAGTATATGTCCTCATTTATGGAATAGTCGGCCTAAAGACACTAATTTTAGTTCAAGATATTAATCTTGAATATCTAAAAATTAATTTAAACATTTTTATCATGAAAACATATTTTCCTAAATATCTTATAATTAGTTTAAATATATTAATCATGAAAATACATTTTTGTTGAGAGTTTGTTATTTAGTTTTTCAACAAAATTTAAATCAACAATTAAAACTGTATCCAATCACATCTTATGGTAAAAAAAAATCTTAAATATAAAATACTTCATAATTTTAGAATAGACTAGCATTTACCTCGTTGGTAGATGCACTAATTTTAATTCAATATATTAATCTTCAATATTATGTAGTTCATTCATATATATTAATCGTGAAAATACATTTTGTTGAGAATTTTTTATTTAATTTCTTAACAAAATTTAAATCAACAGTTAAAAATGTCTCCTACCATCTAATGGTAAAAAAATGTCTCGAATATAAAATATGTTCTGTTTCATAATTTTATAGAAGAGATTATATAGATTGTAATTCAATACATTAATCTTGAATATCTTATAATTAGTTCAAATATATTAATCATGAAAATACGTTGAACGTTTGCTATTTATTTTCAATAAAATCAAAATTAACAATTAGAAATGTCTCCAACAATAACGGCATGTTTGGTTGGACGGAATGGAATGAGGATGGAATGGAATGGAATAAGTAATGGAATGAGAGAAAGAATGGAATGAAATTGTGAATGGAATCACTATTCCATTATCTTATTTGGTTGGTATGGAATGAAAGAAAGAATGAAATAGTAAAATATAGTAAAATTTCCATTTTGCCCTTATAAAATTATTATTTCATTCTCTTCTTGGTTGGTTATAATAAAATTTTATTATATTTCACTATTCTATTCCTTTCCTCATTTTATTATATTTCACTATTCAACTCAATTTTAAATTTTTGTTCTCTAATTTCTATTTTTGTTCTCAATTTTCAGTTTCCTTTTTCAATTTTTCGTTCTCTAATTTTCTATTTTTTGTTCTCAATTTTCAATTTATGTTCTCAATTTTTTATTTTTGTTCTCAATTTTCTATTTTTATTCTCAATTTTCAGTTTCTATTATCTAATTTTATATTTTTGTTCTCAATTTTCTGTTTTTGTTCTCAATTTTCTGTTTCTATTATCTAATTTTATGTTTTTGTTCTCAATTTTCAGTTTTCGTTCTCAATTTTCCGTTCTCTAATTTTATATTTTTGTTCTCAATTTTCAGTTTATGTTCTCAATTTTCAGTTTATGTTCTCAATTTTTTATTTCTGTTCTCAATTTTTTGTTCTCTAATTTTATGTTTTTGTTCTCAATTTTTAGTTTACATTCTCAATTTTCTGTTATCTAATTTTCTATTTTTGTTATCAATTTTCGGTTTATGTTATCAATTTTCGGTTTATGTTCTCAATTTTCTGTTTCTATTATCAATTTTCAGTTTCTGTTCTCAATTTTCTAGTTCTGTTCTCAATTTTTTGTTCTCAATTTTCTATTTTTATTCCCAACTTTCTGTTCTCTAATTTCAATTTATGTTCTCTAATTTCTGTTTTTATTCTCAATTTTAAAGGGTTTAATTACAAAGGCTATCATGTAATTTAAGATATTGATTCCATTGGGTTGGAATCTCATTCCACCCCATCTCAAATGGAATCTCATTCCATCCAATTTCATTCCAATGGAATCACAAAAGTGATTCCATTAGAGAACCAAACAAAGGAATAGGAATCGAGGGCGGAATGCAATTCCATTCTGCCCTCGATTCCATCCAACCAAACATGCCGTAAATGTATATTCTATTAATAAATATGGACTATTATTGAATCAAAAGACATTTTAAACGTCTGAAATAAATTAAACTAACTGAAAGGCTCATATATTTCTGTCAATATGGGTTTTACCCATAATACCATATGCCAAGAAAATATACTATTCTCACTTTCTTTTTCACTCACCCACTTTTGCAAGTTATACCACAACTCTCGGACGTGTCCTTTTGACACCATCCCTCTTTCCTTCTACACGCCACTTCATCTTTCACGTCGTGCACAATCCCCTCCATGACTCTTTCACAAAAGTCCCATGTTTCTCTCTCTCTCTCTCTCCAACATGATTGTTTTATACCCTTTCACCCCCACGACGACTTTGGTATCCCTATCTCTCTTTCTCAAACCTTTTCCCCACCAACAATGTTTCAGTCACCATTTCTACAATTGTAATTATTCGTGGCGCTAGACTGAACTCAATCTTTTTAACTAGTCACTATCCTACTTAATCGGATTTATCGTCCATACTAAAATCTATAATTGCCATTCACCAGCATTCCACAACTGTCACTCACTCTAGATACATACTGTATCAATTCAAAATTGATGATTGGTTCTCAATTTAACCATTTAAACTCTATTTCTTTTTATTATTTTGATTGTTGGGATGCTTGACAATTTGATCATGGTTATGTACTAGGTTAAATTTTGAGTCTATAGGATATGTACATTGGCCTTTTTCTTTTCTTTTTTAATTATTATTTAATGTATATTCTAGATTAATTATTAGTGGTTTCATTCACATGACATAAACTAGATTAAATTTTGAGTTTGTAGGATATGAACATCGGTTGATTTTTTAAAAGTAATTTAATTTATAATCTAAATTAATTATTAATGGTTTTAGACACTGAACATGGACTAGTCTATTCTATAAATTATGACGTGTATAATAAGTTATTTTTAACCATCGATGATTAAAAATGATTTAGATTTTGCTGAGAAATAAAAAATAAATTTTGAACAAAATGTGTTTGAGTAATTAATATATTTAACTATTTATAACATATTCAAAATTAGTACATTAAAATAGAATTAGTGCATCCAGCGAAACGGTATATTCTAGTTGGGAAGAACCAAAATGTCAATTTTCGTAATTTTAGGTTGGGTGGGTGGAGCACAAGATATGGGGCGCCCATATCAACGCCCCCTTAAACAATGGATCTAAGTATTGCTCCAATTCACTTTCCAATTAGATCTCAAAAGACCAACATCCTCCCAAGTGTCCCATTCTCCAAAAACCCACGGGCACCCTCTTTAAATAAATAATTAAATAAATCAAACATCACAACAACCAATATAATTAAGATTTACTGGTCCCACCTTTCAATTCCATCTAGAGAAAATAAAAATGGTTAAAAAATAGAACATCATATACATAATACATACTATTAATTAATGTAAAAGGAGATTCGACTGGGATATTCTAAGAACACACAGAAAATATTTCCTTGCGACTTGAAAGAAATAGTATACCGTTCGATCAGGATTAACCGTCAACAAAATTATGCAGTTGATATTTACGAAACCACATACCTATAAAATGCGCAAAGTCTAATAATTTTTGTCAAGAAGTTATAATTTTAGCTAAAAATATTTGTAATTTAACAAAAAAACTGCTAGTTTTTAAGGTACAAAAGGTAATTTTTTAAGTAAAAAAAAAAAAAATTGTTTAAAAAATACTGCTTATACTATACTTCCAAAATCTTAGATGTACTATAATTAATTGAACTCCCAGGTATCACTTGGAATTAAGAAAAAGCAGACGAAAAAAGAAAAAATACTAAACAATAGTCAATCCTTTATTCCACCGTCACGTGAAATAATGAATTTGTTAAACCTAATGTCTTAGTGGACAACTAAATGTTAATATTTTATAAAACTAATGTTTTTATTTAGTGATTTCAGATCTAAGTTTTAAATATTCAAACAAGAAAAAGATTTAATGAAAAAGAAGAATTGTTGAAGAATTCATAATGGGTGCAAAATGAAAACAACGAAGATTTAAAGAGTATCGAAGATAGTGAAGACAATTAGGTGAAAACAACTCATTACTTTTATACCCTTAATGCAATCCGAATTAAGATCACACACAACACGTGAAACTGAATAAATATTATGTGTGTAGTGATAAGTTTAGGGTCCTAATATGTTTTTTTTTTATGAAGTATTAAGTCATTAAAATATTTTTTTGGTTAATGGTGTAATGGAAAAAGTGGTTTTAACACTTAAAATAGTGGATTTTTGGATCAATTCAGTCAACTGACGAAAGGGATCGGTCGACAATGGCTTAAGGAAGTGAAATGGGTGATAAACTGGTTGGATCAGTCAACTAACAAGTTGGATCGGTCGACTAACAAATCCAATAGCTGAAAATAGAAAAATGAGTGACCCTACAGGTCGGATCGGTCAACCGACTAGTGGCTGCTCAACCGTCATAAAATAGACCGTTGAAGCATGCGGTCGACTGGTAGGGTAGTTGAATCAACCGACGGGCCTAGTCAAATATTTTGACTGATTCGATTTTTTGATTAAGTCTCTTCGTTTTTTACAATTTTAAATGAATTTTTCAAAGTAATTTTATGGTTTACTTATATATATATATATATATATATATATATATATGTATACATGTATACATGTATACATATATGTATATGTATACATATATATATTATGTTTCCTATTTATTTGGTCCACATATGTTTTATTCTTTTAATCAAATTGATGAAATACTTCATATTCTAAAGAATTTTGTATATATGTATATATGTATATATATATATATATATATATGTATATATATATATACATATATTATGTTTCCTATTTATTTGGTCCACATATGTTTTATTCTTTTAATCAAATTGATGAAATACTTCATATTCTAAAGAATTTTGATCGGAAAAAGTTTTAAGGACTAAATTGAGCTTTTCTAAAGGTATTTTTAAATGGAACATGATTATTTTGAATATATATGATATGTGGGGGTTTTGAAGTGTCATTTAATGTCAGAATTTTTAAAAACTAATCGTTATAGGTCTAGTTTTAAGTCTATTAATAGAGTCCTATGAGATTTAAAAATAGCAATCAAGGACATCAACTTTTTGGCAATTATTAGAAAGATTTTGTTTTTGCTGAAATTCATACGTGAAATTATTAAGAGTTTTCGATCGAAGCGCTAAATGTTTTTTGGCACCGTTTTGTGTTTTTCTATTGAGTTATCATAATCATTTTTTACGAATTTTGGTGAGATCTTTCCAAGTTATTTGTTTTTTTTCCCTTAGATTACTTAATTAATTGTTTGAATAAATTGTTTGCGAAAAATAGTTTTCAAATCTAATTTCGTGAAAATCTGTTAAAATGATTTTTATTTAAGAAATCTGATTATTTCATATTTGTGCTTTAAATTAGATTTGGGATATTAATTGAATACAATTGTATTGATGTAGTAGAAGTTCCTTGTGGGAAGAGACTAGTAAATCTTTTGTATTTGCGAGTTTGAGTAAATTAGACACGTTTGGTTAGTATGTAATCAGGGTAACTTGGTTTTGATCTTTAGGGTGAGAAAAAATTTGGGGGTGTAATCTTTAGCTTAAAAAAAGGATTAAGGTTTGATCTTTAGCCTGTGAAAAATATTAGGTTAATCTTTTGCCCTTGAAAAAATTATTTTTTAATTCTTCCTATAATAGAATTATTGTGAATGTAGAGGTTATTTCAAAGCCTGTCAAAAAGATAAGTATAATAGTCTAAGAGAGTGATATGTTTCTTTTGAGCCTGTGAAAAGAATCAGAGTTGCAAAAGTTGATTATAAGCCTGTAAAAAGAATCGAAATAGTAAGGGTTTGGTTCCTACCTAGTTAATGAATCAGGGGGTAGTGGATTGCGAAATCTCTATAGAGTTTATGAGACTAGACAAAGGTAAGATTAGCTTGCCTAACTAGGATAAATTCTTGTGTACTGCATTGTTGTTTTTCTCTTTGTTTGGATATGCACTTAGCTAAACATACTTTTGCTGCTTAATAAGATAATAATCAATTAGGAAAATTGATATCTTGAATTTGAATTAATTAGTTAAAATTTTATAACTACCCAATTCACCCCCTCTTGGGTAGATCTTTGGACCAACAATTGGTATCGGAACTGGTTCAGCTCAATAAGCTTAAAATCATAGCTAAAAAGATCACATGGTGCACCACATAAGCACTCTAGGTAAAGGATAATCTATACATCGTCCTCTTTTGTTCATAGATGATAACTATTCATTCCGGAAAGATAGAATGATTGTCTTTCTACCAATCACTAACTATGATGTTTGGTTCGTCAATGAAGATAGCCCATATGTTCATAAAGAAATTGAAATGGTTAAAAAGAAAGAACAATAGAATTCGTCTGATAAACAAAAGTTATCTATAAATACTAAAGCTATAAATATTTTGTTTTGTTCTTTAGATGCAACTGAGTAGTAGGGTTTCAAGTTGCCGATTGGTATAAGAAATGTGGATACATTGCAAATCACATAGGAGAGAGCTAACCAAGTGAAATAATCCAAAATTAATGCCTTGATTCATTCATTCGAACTGTTCAGAATGGGTGATGTAGAAACAATTCCGAAAATGTACACTAGACTCAACAATATCTATAACAGTCTTGACCAACTCGAAAAGCCGTATTCTACGGAGGATAAATTACGGAAGATTTTGAGATCATTGACCAAAGCTTGGGAACCAAAAGTGATTGCAATCGAAGAAGCCAAGGATCTAACCAAATACACTATCAATGAACTCATTGGTAACCTAATGACCCATGAGATAACTATTTAAGGATATGAGGATAGATTTGGAAGTAGCAAAAAAGAATCCCTAGTACTTAAAAGAATTAGGGAAACGATGACAATAATGATATAAGTCTTGATAGTGAACAAGAAGAGGATGTGACGCTTCTCACCAAACATTTCAGAAAGATGATTCGACAAACATTTCGTGGAAGAAAAAATTTCAGCATAAATAATGTTGAATGCTATGACTATCACAAAATTGATCACTTTTAATCTCATTAGCCCGAGCCAAAGAATAAAAAGTAAAAAAGAAAAGAAAATAAAATAAAAAAGTAAAAAAGAGTAACAAAAAGTCTATAAAAGTTACCTGGGATGATTCAGAATCAAGCAGCTTTGAAAAACCAAGTAGCGACGATTCATCATGCTTGCTTTAATGGCCACTAGAGATGAGCTAACACAGTGTTCTAGTTCTTTTCCTTTAAACTTTGATGAACTATTTGATGTCTATCAAGAACTAACATATGATTATAAAAACTAGTGTTCATAAATAAATGCTCTACAAAGTACAATTAACACACTTAACAAACGAGTGATTAAATTTGAATCTAAAAACAATGAATTAAAATCCAACATTTCGGATTTACATTCTATTGTTCTTAGATTCACGGGTGGTAAAAATATTTTGAAAATATTTTTGGAAAGTTCTAGAGGAATTTTTGATAAAGTCAGAATTGGTTTTCAGGAAAATATTCAACAAACGAGATTTCACAAATTCTTTTTGAAATTAAAAGTCTTGTTAGATGTTTTAGATGTAATGTTGTAGGGCCTATTGTAAAGAGGTGTTTTCAAAGATTATCTAAATATAAACACGTATGGGTTTTTAAAGGAACTAAAATTGTCCTGCCTAAAAAGATCGTACTCACTTAGATTGGGTACTACTTAGGAACTATTTGAGGTGCTCTTTATAGATTATTCTGAAATCATCAATAGGTAAGGAAAAATGATTCCTGGATAGTAGTTGTTCTTATCACATGATACGTGACAAATCTAAATTTATGTCTTTAACACCAAAATATGGAGGTCATGTGACTTTTGGAGACAACGCAAATAGTATGATTATCGGTATGGGTAATATCGATAATGGGCCTACTACTGTTGAAGATGTATTATTAGTAAACGGTCTTAAACATAATTTGCTTAGTATAAGTCAGTTATGTGATAAAGGACATAATATTATATTTGATAATAATAGATGTGTTATTAAAATGGGCATGATAGTAGTATATTATTTGTTGTATCTCGCATTGAAAATATTTACACGTGTTCATTCGAGGATTTTTGGGCACAAAATTTATGAAGTTTAAACGCTTTATCTAAAAATATTAGGTTATGGCATAGACGTCTTGGGCATGAAAGTATAGAGTTAATATCTAATTTGTCTAAGAAAAGTTTAGTATGTGGATCGTCAGCTATAAAATATATTAAAGATACAGTATGTGATGCATGTCAATTAGGTAAGTAATCTAGATCATCATTTAAGAAGAAATTGCATAATCCACATCAAAGTGTCTTGAAATATTACATCTAGACTTGTTTAGTCCTAATGTCATTGCCAGTTTAGGAGGGAAATTCTATACATTCGTGATTATTGATGATTACTCTAGATTACCATGGGTATTTTTCATATCTAAGAAAAGTAAGGTGACATCTATTTTCTCTAAAGTTTTTGAATGTGTGTAAAATAAGAAAATTAATATTCGTAGTGATAGAGGCAAATAATTTAAAAACGATGAGATTATTAGTTATTGTGATGAGTATGGATATTTTTTCAATTTCTCCACACCAAGAACAGCACAAAAAAAAATAGAGTTGTGGAAAGAAAGAATAGGATATTTCAGGAAATGGCCAAGACTATGTTGAATGAGAATAATCTTCCTAAATATTTCTGAGCTGAAGCAGTAAATGTAGACACTGCATTTTGTCCCGCCCAATCAGTGTCAGGATTAAGTACAATTTTAGATAAACTTTAAATTTAGGTTTAAAGGGAATGAATTTTTACCTGAGACCACACTATATATTATACAAAAATAACTAAAAACATGACAAAAAAATACAATACTATTGAATTTGACAAAATCCAACTAAATAAAAGTTTCGGTTCAACCTCGAAATTCGCATGATTTAAGGAAGTCTAAAATAACTTTACTAAAGTTTGATTTTCATTAAATCATCTTTAGTATAGATAAATATTAGGTACTGCCCTTAAATTACAAGATATAGCAAACAATTAACTCAGTTACCTACACCGACTTTTAAACATTTACAACCATTGAATCTTGTCGATTTAAGAACAAAAAGAATTGTTTCATGTATGCATACCAAAACAAATAATACACAAAACAGTCCTAGAAACCTTAATAAAAATCATGGAAAGGTCATGAAAAGCCCTAAATCACTAAGGTGATTTACGGATTAGGCTTGATCTGGATTTATACTAAATTCAAGTAGTCTTGACAAACCACCCTAAGCCCAATGCATTAAGGGTCTGGCTATCATTTAAGGCCCAAAATTGAGGCCTTAAAATGAAAAAGGAAACTTCCTAGAAGTTGCCTACCAAATGGCTAAGGAAGGGAACCAAGACAATAGGGTACAACCAAAATAACTTAGGGTTAACTAAGGACTTGAAAACTAACCATCGGTTATAAGGTAACTTAACCCTATTCCATCCGAAATGAACTAAATGTGTGGCCTCCAAGCAATGTCTCATCACCTAACATTAAACGTAATGTGACACCTCAAGACTAGATACAATGCACCTTGGAAGTATTTAGGACGACTAAATCGAAATAGTGAAACTAACTGATACTTAGCCCGTAAACCGAACCGAATGCATCACATCAAGTCATTAATGCACCAATGTGCAAAGAATGTGATTGGAAGGAGTGTAATGATTGGTAATGATTATCAATCATTAGTAATGATTACCAATCATTGCCAAATCTTTGAAAAGATTTGGTAATGATTACCAAATATTTGAGAATCTTACCTTATATCCCTAATTCATTCCACGCAAAAAAAGACCAAAGTAAGACAACTAGTCCTCTACCCCAAATACCCCCCAAAGAACAAGCTGGATTGGCATGCGCATTGCCCAATGCACAGGCCCTCAGCCTATAAATGGGAGTGTTTGGTTCTCATTTTTTCCAAGCCTTGAATGCCTAGTTTCTCTCTCTAAACTTGAGCAACTCTCTTGGGTGCTAGGATTTTTGAGCATATTTATCAAATAACACACAGTTATTTTGCTGAAATCCAATCCCGAAAGGTGTACTTGAAGTTCTTGGAGCAGAAACTCAAAAGATTGATGGCCACCGGTCAACAATGAGCAACAAGGATCAAGGAGGAATGAAGATTATTAGTGGCGGAATATTATGTCGCCACTTTCACCGCAAGTGTATGGGTCAAGTTTTAGTAGAGTGAGAAGAGTAAGGGTTATCATTTCCACATAGTTTGGTTGAGAATATTGTCGAATACCGTAATTATCATAACGTAATTTTATCTAAGTGATACAAATTTTAGTTTAAAATTAATTAATACTAATACTAAAATACTAATTTATCTAATTAATTTATATTACTATTTTGAGACGTTTAAGGGATTGAATTATCTAGGGATTAACTTCATCTACTTAAATGTGTTTGATCTCATTTAGTTTATGTTAACGGTGTTCGACTTATTTGACAATCTCTGTATCGTAAACTCATTCACTCCCTATCCCGAGAGAAAAGTGAATGAATATGTGACTTCGCGTTAATGCCTAGGTCCCCCTCTAGCATTTTTTAGAACACATAGTCACATGAGTCTTGCCCCCAATGTCATTAATTGTGTTGGCCCAATGGAATATCCAAGAGGGGGGGTGAATTGGGTAATTAAAAAATATCAGAGAAAAAATAATACTTCAAAAATCAAATAATTAATTTTATCCTAAAATTAATTATTATCTTTATAGCAATGGATAAGTATAATAAGCTCTAGGTGCACACCAAACAATTATAATAAAATAAAGATTGCAGCACACTAGAAATTTATATTGGTTCGCCAAGCTACTCTAGGCTAATCTAGTCCTCCGAGCCCCACGGAAAGTCACACCCACTAATACCAAGATTCCTTTGCAGGTAGAAACCAAACTCTTACAATGATTCTTTTCACAAGCTCAGAATCAACATTTACAAATTCATTTTTCCACGCTCAGGAATAACCTTTACTTTTTATATGCTCAAGAATAACCTAATTCTATTACAGGGAGAATCACATCCTAATTCTTTTTATACCTTAGGCTCAAGAATCAAAACCTCATAAAAACACTCCAACTATCATTTCCTCAAGTAAGGATGGAAACTTTACAAAATCACTCACAATTAATTTTATAAAGAAAGAATTAACACCTCAATCGCTTTGCTGGAAGAGATTGAAACCAAACTACCCCTGATTAGATACTCCCAATAGTACCTAATCTGCACACAACTCACCCATTACAAAAATTAATAAGTTCTTCCCACTCGGAGCTTCTACTACCTCAGATTAATTAATACTCAATTAATGTCCTAATACTAGTGATAGAATTAATGTGAGGAAACAAAAATCTAATTATAAAAATAATGCAGGTAGCACAAAATTGAGCACGTAATCAGATTATTACACAAATCGTTTTAAAAGAATTTTTATACTTTTAAAGTTCAAAAACGATTTCTTATACAATAATTTACCAAGCAAACAATGATAGCAATAAACTCAATTAAGAATATGCTTGGAACACTTTCACCAAGAAAATTTATAAATCTGATTATGATAAATATGAATAACACACAAATAAATATGTAATCAGATTTTCACCAAAAATCGTTTTAAAATATTTTTATGCGATTTAAAGTTCAGAAAACGATTTTATCAAGATCTTATCAACCAAGCAAATATATAAAAATAAATATGCGATAAAGATTAACAGCTTGAAAAGATCTCACCTAGATAATACCGAAGAATAATAGATTGAAACGTTAGACAACTCAAATCGGTGACGTTTACACAATCAGCACTTTAACTCAAGAACACCTCAATAATTGATATCACAATTTGATCCCTCAAAATAAATATTAGAATGATGACTCTTATAAAAGTTATTGAATTGAATAGTTCTGGATATGGTGTTACTTAATTATGCGAAATTCGCAGGTCTTTTTATAGGCATTTAAAACAAGCCATATAACGACTAGTTTTCACAATATATGTCTTTTAAAATCACCTATAGACCCCATCTATTGATACCTTTCATTTAAGATTTATTTTAATTAATAATAGCTTTCAAAATATTAAATTTAGTCCCTCAAAATAATTTTCAAACCTAATTCCATAAGATTGGAAGTATTAGAAGGACCAATTTGAAAAACACTTTAATTCCAAGTACCAAATCTATAGGAATATTAAAATAAGAGTATTATATCTTAAATATATCCATATCCCTAAAAACATCCAATCAGGTAACCAAATAATGACTAGTTAACGGCTAGTTTTGGATCAAATCTCGAAATTCCATAAAACCTGAAAACAAACCATAAGTCGACCGACCAACACCAATTCGTCAACCACCCGATTTAGGATACTAGCCAAGCCAAAATTCCTTCGCCCATCAGTTGACCGCCCATCCATCATCTGTTGATTGAACGATACAGAGAGTTCCATATCTTTTTCCCAGTCGACTTACTTGTCGACTTAGAGATTCAGAGACTTTTCTTCTATGCTCCAGTCAACTTACCAATGCTAGAATCTCTACTAAATTCATTTTTAATTCATTTACTTCGACATTTTTTCCCTTTTAACTAATTTCTCTTTTCTGTTAGCTCCACTAACTTTCTCAAATTCCATTTCAACCATTTACAAATATTACTTTTCAATAACACAAAAGAGAAAGTAATTTTACTAATTTAGGATCCTATCAAACATATATAATCATAAAATCATTTTTGTGTCGTGTGTGATCCTAATCGGGATATTAAGACTTGAAATTAACTAGAGTTGTTTTCCCTAATTTCTTCAAACTCTTAAACCTTCATCATCTTTGTCATCATCATTTAGCATCCATTCATAACTTGTCAATGTATCTTCATCATTGAAACTTAATTAAATGAAACATTCAATTAAACCATTAGTTCCACCAAAAATATCAACATTTAATTGTTCATCAAAATCTTAGAATCAACAGATTGCACATTCTCTAACTCCATCCTGGGTTATTAGATCATCGCGTTGTGTTTAAACCCTAGTCCGAATCCAGGGTTATCTCTCCCGAGTGTCAAATTTTGTATTCTCAGTATATCATAACAAGCATAATAAACAAGGAGAAACGACAAACACAATCAAATAATGAAAAACAACCATTAACGAAACACCGGTTTCAAACCACATATTCATAAATATTATTAATCCCTAGACAATATCTGTTTAGCTAACGGCCATAACCGTATATACAATGACAAATGAGCTAAACATGCTTAAATCATAAACCAAAGTTAAGAAATAAATAAAGAAACGAAGATAACTAGCCGTTATTCGAAGATTTGACGCTAAAATCGTTCCGATATCGCTTCTCCTTCTTCGCAATGTGTTATTCTCATTCGGATTTGGTTGAGCATTCCCTAAAAACCTCCCAAACCTATTCTAACCCTAGGAGCTCTCTAATAGCAAAAATAGAGGAGAAGATGAAGATATAGGGAGCAAAAATATTTAAATAAATATCTAACATGTGTGCAAAGTGATTGTCGCGGCGGTGGGCATGTCGGCTGTGGTCACGGCCTTGGCGGTGGATACGACGGTGGGTGTAGAGTCATTTTGTTGTTTCACCGCCGTGGCGGTAGATCTCACCGCTGCGGCGGTGGACTTGCTTATTGTTTAGGCCCTTCTTTGCATCTTGACCGCCGCAGCGGTGGGCTACAGGTTCTGAATTTTGCCCTTATACTTGTTTTCCCATCGTTCTTCCACCGTTCTTAATCCGATTTGATTGTTTATGATCCATTTTCATTCCTTTTCACTCCATACACCTAATTTAAGACAAAATAAATAGAAACGTATTAAAACACTATAAAAAATACTCGAAAACTAACAAGTTCGCTTTGAAAATAGATAGGTAAATTACACTTATCAAATACCCCCAAACTTGAAATTTTGCTAGTCCTCGAGCAAAACAACCAAATTAAATAACATGAATAACCTAAACACAAACAATCAAAACATAACGATATGCGAGTTTTGAATTCTTCTACCGACCAAAACATTTTTCCCTCAACAAACCCTAGTCATATCGAGTTCAAGTGATAAAATGCATCATGTGGTGTTCTAGAATTTCGACATTCAATAACGGTAAATACCATTCTAGATCCTGTCAACGTGTTTGTGCAAGACTTAATAATATAGCTATCCAAGATCGGATTGGATTATTCACCAACAAAACTCATGACTTAGACCGTAAAGGATTAGGATATCCATATACCAGATTGGGGTCCACTCTCCACTAATGTAGGCTTGGACATTTATAAAGATCAGAAGAACTTGGTTTGGTTTTGGAATATTTGGCCAAGGGTATTTCGGAATAGAAAACGGGTTAACGTTGTTAATTTAACGTTACCCAAGGCTCAACGCTTGACACACTCACTCTCGAACCCCTATAGATAAATTGGATACAATCCTGAACAAACATTTAAGACCGACGTACTCACTTGTAAAAAGAAACTTAAATTTAATGATATTTACGTATGTTTTTTTTTTTTTGTTATTTACAAACTATACCCCCAAACTTATTCGATTATTAGAATTTCATGGGTGTGGTTAAAATGAATGAAAAATGACAAGTGTGTACTCGAATACCGAACCAATCGAAAGTTCGCCCTAAACCCAACTGCTCACTTCAAGTAGCATAAACGAATGCTAACTTGATACACTCAAATTATGCCTTCGGTTTAGCGATATAGGTTTGGAAAAAGTTTAATTGACCAGGGTATTAATTTTGTGTTAAGAATTGAAACGGAATTTTAAGCTTCGACAGGGTAATGAAGGATAAACATATAACATGGTAGGCTTAAAAGGCTCAAGCGACAAAATAAATGCCCAAATCATATCTCCTGAATTACCTCGCCTAGGATTTTGCCTCAAGCTTCCCCTCAATCAGGTTATAGAATCCTTAAATTATCATGAGTTTGGCTAATCGATAATCGGCCTCAAATCAATTGAATAGAAATACGTTGAGTCTACATGCCCGTGCAAATTAGGATCCAAAATAACTTTCACTAAAATGCATTGTCAAGTACACAAAACACACATGCATGGGTATTATCCTTGACCTCAAAAACAACTAGGGGGTAATATCATCATTAGGTAATGGCCTAGATGAACGCAAAACTCAGCATACAACAACAACAATACAAAAACATTCTACACTAAACAAACATGCAATATGGTAAAACAATAAAACATACTAACATCCTACACATCACCGACAAACTTAAAATGGACAATGTCTTCAACAACCCATCAGTGATCCCAATGACAATATAAAACATTATAATAAAGACGGGGGCTTGGAACACGTACTTGGGAGGCGAAAGAATCTCGCGTCTGAATCAAGTCGGTAGTGACAGATTTAATATATTTTGTTTGTTGGGTTGCCTCCCAAGAAGCACGCAATTTATTGTCCTCGGCCCGACATGGAGAATGACTCATTAAAGAGTGGCTTCCACCCATAGTAAGTATCATACAACACTACATACGGGTCTTGATTGTTTATGCCCTCAAGCTTAGCGAGATTTGGCATTATTTGGTCCAAGCTTTCAACAAGATTCTCCACCGATTCATGTACTTGGTGGGCATGAAAGAACATTACTAATGGCGACAAATGACAAGTTAGCCACATCGGATTGTCGTAGATGTGATCGTCTGGGATCGATGGTGGTATCACAATTTAGATCTCTAATGGTAACGAATCACAATCGTTGATCTAGGCTTGGGTTCCCGGCTCATTCGAATAATCATATTTGAACTCTCCCAAGCTCCTTCCATTCGCTTCCGATTCCTTACGGTGGCTTTCACTTGATATGGCTTGTGAATCTCCCAGTGCCACCACATCTAACTCGGCCTCAATCAAGCAGATTACCTGATCGATTTGCGTCTGCAAAGACGTTATGGTCGCATCGATTTCAGTGAAAATTGTCTCAATGTTGTTAAGATGATCTTCATGCTCATTGATACGGTCATTCGTCTCCCTCCAGAATGCTTGATTCTCCCTAATAAAATTAGCAAATATTTCCTCCAGGATGGGAGAAGACTCAACGTATTGGTCTGGGGTGTCAATCCATGGCTCCAAAGCAGTGATACTATTCGCCAAGCTTTAATAACTTGGCGAATAATTCCAATACTGGAAATCGAACTCGGCTATGTCTTCCAATAATTGATAGGCTTCGTTCGTGGTTAATTGGTCAAAAGAGGTGGTACCATTTCCTCTTTCAACCCAATTTCTGGCTGCGACTAGTAACCCAACGAGAAAATTCAATAGTTGACACTCCCTCAGGAAACGATGGTTTGGAAACCAGAACAACAATTATTTGTATCGATCCCAAGCACAATAAAATGACTTAGAATCATGTTGAAAGAAATACATCAATACTCGCCGATCTAACATTGTCAAGTACCCTGCATAAGAAATAGAAAACAAAACGACAAACAAAAATTATAAACAAAATAAATATCTAAATTAAAATTAAGTTATTTACTCACAATATCAACAATAATCTAAAACACAATCCCTGGCAACGGTGCCAAAAACTTAGTGGCGGATTATTACATCGCCACTTTCATCACAAATGTACGGGTCAAGTTTTAGTAGAGTGAGAAGAGTAAGGTTTACCATTTCCATAGATATTGATTGAGAATATTGTCGAGTTCCGTAATTATCATAACCTAATTTTATCTAGGCGATAAAAATTGTAGTTGAAAATTAATTAATACTAATACTAAAATACTAATTTATCTAATTAATCTATATTACTAGTTTGAGACGTTTAAGGGAATGGATTATCTAGGGATTAACTTCATTTACCTAAATGTGTTTGATCTCGTTTAGTTTACGTTAACGATGTTCGACTTATCTGATAATCTCTGTATCGTAAACTCATTCACTCCCTATCCCAAGTAACAAGTAAATGAATATGTGACTTCGCGTTAACGCTGAAGTCATCCTCTAGTGTTTTTTAAAATATATAGTCACATGAGTCTTTTCGCAATGTCATTGATTGCACACTCTCTAACTCACTCTCAGGTTATTAGATCGCTGCATTGTGTTTAAACCCTAGTTCGAATCTGGGATTACCTTTCCCAAGTGTCGAACCCCATATTCTCAGTATATCATAACAAGCATAATAAACAAGGAGAAACAAAAAACACAATCAAATAATGAAGAACAACCATTAACGAAACACTGATTTCAAAACCATATATTTATAAATATTATTAATCCCTAGACAATATTTATTTAGCTAACGGCCATAACCATATATACAATGAAAAATGAGCTAAACATGCTCAAACCATAAACCAAAGTTGAGAAATAAAGAAAGAAACAAAGAAAACTAGCCGTTATCCGAAGATTTGATGCTTAAACCGTTCCCCCAAAACCTCTCAACCCTATTCTAACCCTTGGAGCTCTCTAATAGCCGAAATAGAAGAGAGGAGGAAGATATTGGGAGCAAAAATATCTAAATAAATATCTAAAATATGTTCAGAGTGATCGCCATGGTAGTGAGCATGTCGGCTATGGTCATAGCCTCGGCGGTGGTGCAGAGTCATTCTGTTGTTTCACCGCCGTGGTGGTAGACTTGCTGAATGTTTAGGACCTTCTCTGCATCTTGACCACCACAGCAGTGGTTTCACCACCGCGGCGGTGGGTTGCAAGTTCTGAATTTTTCCCTAATGTTTGTGTTCCCACCGTTCTTCCACTATTCTTGATCCGATTTGATCGTTTATGATCCGTTTTCATACATTTTCACTCCACACACCTAATTTAAGACAAAATAAATAAAAACGTATTAAAACACTATAAAAAATACTCGAAAACTAACAAGTTCAGTTTGAAAATAGATATGCAAATTACACCTTTCAATTATCTACTTAGGGATAACCACATCCCCTAAGTAGGGTATTCTTGAGTTCTTGGCTAATTACTCGAGGGATCGACGATCACCGATCAACCACCAACCAAGAAGATCAAGGAGGAAAATGGGGAAATCACTTAGAGAATACTACATCCCCTAAGTAGGTATGTTTCTTAAAAAAAAAAAACCTATGATCTTGGCTTAAAGTTGTGTATATTGCTTGTATATAGAATAACCATGTAGATAACAAACTTTAATTTCATGTACATAACACATAAAACCCATAAACAACTAAACAAACACTTAAACAACCAAATAAGCACTTGATTTTGTCAAGAACAACCAAATAAACACTTATTTTTTAACTATAACAACCAAACTATGCTCAAACCATACAAAACCATTCCAAGCATCTCAAGAACATTCAAGAACATCAAATAATCCAAGAACATGTTAAGAACATGTGAGGATCGTGACCTAGCACACCATTTAAACCCATGCTAGGTGGTGACTATGTTTTTAACGTAAAATCCTGGCCCAAGAAGTTTTTCAAAACCGACACCTAGAAAAGCCCCTGAAAAACCCTTTTCAAAATGAACGGATTTGGAGGACTTAGAGAGGAAGGTATGAAACTTGTTTTGATCCTCTACTTCTTCCGCTATCAAAATCCGGGGTATGTCAGTTGGCAACTTCACTGGGGACTATAAGAGAGTTAGGCCTAGTTGGAGTCTAAATCCATATTCACTGTTTAATTAACATCCAAGCATTATGTCTTTAATTTCAATTATAAACAATTCCCTACCAAAAACATAATTGTAACAACAATAACAATAACAATAACAATAATAATAATAACAAAACAATACTAAGCATATAATTTCATGTGTATATATCAACATGCATAAATGTTTACTGTCTTTGTTTACTGCTTTTGGCAATATTTTAATCGCTTTGAACTACTTGCAAGTGCATGAGGTTAAGTTTTAATAGAATAGTGAAGAGTAGGGTTGTCGTATCCACATGGATTGGATGAAATTGTCGCTAAGTACCGCGATTATTGTAACCAAACTTTATTTAGGCGTTCCAATTTTTGGTTTTTTGTAAAAATATAAAACTAAACTAAACTAATTAAACTAAAATACTAAGAATAACGTTTATGGGAATAAATTATCTAGGCATTAACTTCGTTCACTAAAACGTGTTTGATTTAGTCTAGTTTACATTAACGGTCTTTAATCTATTAGACAATCTAGGTGTCTAAAATTCACTCACTACCTCGCCCAAGTGTAAAGTAAATGAATATGCAATTCGTGTCAACACTGATATCCGTATCTAGCATCTAAATGGTTACATAAGTCTCACCCCAACCTCACGGATTGCACACTTTCTAATAATTGCCCGAAGCATTAGAATGTCGCGTTGTGTTTAAACCCTAGTCCGAATCCGGGGTTACCTCTCCCGAGTGTCAAACCTCGTATTCTCAAATCAACCAAAATATCATAATGAGCATATAATGGAAGTAAAAGAACGGTAAACACAATTGAATGGGGAATAACAACCGATAACAAAACATAGAATTACTCAAACATAGTA
The DNA here is from genome assembly GCA_016647705.1 of Eucommia ulmoides. Lineage (NCBI taxonomy): Eukaryota > Viridiplantae > Streptophyta > Magnoliopsida > Garryales > Eucommiaceae > Eucommia > Eucommia ulmoides. The sequence goes on along the minus strand of CM028336.1, from coordinate 13,700,841 downwards.
TATGTAAATTTCAGCAATCCCTAAATAATAAACGTTTAGCTCATGGTCATAACCAAATATTCAACTTAAAAGTATATATACATTATAAGACCTTGATTTTTCTTCTACATACAATTTGAGTCGCATTTGAGCAAATTTTGAAAATAAAGGGGTGGATGGTGTTATTTATTGTTTAATTAAAAATTTGAGGGGTTAATTTATAATTTTAAAAACATTAAAATTTGAATTAGGTTTAATTTATATCCTAACAAAAATGGAGGGGAGGTTAGTGCAAATTAATTATATTATATATATAGAGAAAGAGAGACAGTGGAAAATGGAGGGAGGAAAAACGGCCACTTGGCAAGCCTTTTTTTGTCACACACACACATACACACATATAAATATATATATATATATATATATATATATACATATATTGATATATATCCACACCCTCGGGAAGAACGAAGAAGAATCGAGAAGCGATGAGAAAAAAGAAGAGGGAGATATCCGCTGGTGGGAGTTGTGAAGTGGGTGTGGGTGTTCGACCGTCGATTGTGGGGATACGTGTTCGTCACGTGTGTGTATATTACTATGTATGTGTGTGTGGTAAGTTTGGTCAGTGATTTGGTCCGATGAAGGTGGCAATGGTGTGTGGTTTGATCGTCACCGTCGTCTCCGGAATGGGTGTCGCTACTACTTTGTGTGTGTGACTGGTTGAATTGTTGACGTGGATGGGTGTTCTATTCATGGTGAGGAAGTCATAGGTTGTGGGTGTGTCGCTGTCAGTTAGTTTGGCCGACGGAAAGTGAAAGTTAGAGAGAGAGAGATGCTGGTTGTGTGTGTTCCTACTGTGTGTTGTGTGTGCTGCATGTATGTGTGTGGGTGTATTTCTCCGTTTGTTTGGCTGTGTATGCATGTGTGATGCATGTGGTTAGAAGGGGATCGACGGAGGTAGTCGTGGTGTGAGTTGGTCCGACGGCGGTTAGTGGTGGTCCGTTAAAGAAGGGTGTATGGTTGTGTGTTCTATGTGGGTGTGAGTGTGTTTCAATTGTTACTGTGTGTATGTGGGTGTGTTTCTGTGTGTGTTGTGTGTATATAGATGTTTAGAAGAGGGTGATCGGAGTTGGCGATGAGAGAGAGAAAGAAAGAGAATGGCGGCTAAGCAAAACAGAACAGGAAGAGGAAGATGACCACCGTTGCAACGGTGGAAATTCATTGAAGTAGAAATTGAATTTGCTGCGTGTTCGCCAAGGCAGTGGTTTTTTTCGCTTAGGCGGTAGAGGATCAGTGTGCAGATGAGGGATGGGCACCTCGGCGGTAATTCTTTCGCCTCGGCGGTGAAGGGTCAGTGTGCAGAGCAAAATAAAATGGAGGAAGCTCGCCTCGGTAGTGGGTCTGGGCGTAGAATAACATAAAACAAAGAAACATAAAAATCTAACATCCAATCTCTCGGTAGGCGGACGATTCGGGGCAGGTAGAATTTCAAACTCTCTTAATATATGTATTTAATTGTCTCTTGGGTGATTACAAAATTAGTTGGTATATTGTTGTGAAATCTTTACCTGTCGAAATTATATGAAATAATTTAGACAATGCGGAATTTATGTGACGAGCATGCTTATGTGGTTTATGTGTTATATTAATTAAATGCACGTATTAGAGGGGTTAGAGTTTTACTGAGCGTAAGCTCACAACCCCACAGTATTTAGTTGTAGGGTCGATCAGGAGGAAACGACGAGAAGATAAATTATTGAAATTTCTAGTTGTACAAATTGTAATTATTATTTATTATTGTAAACGGCAAAAACGGTAATTATAATTATCGTAGTTGTAAAATATTTCTCCCAATTTTTAATGTATTGAATATTCGGTTAATGAAATTGTTGAATATAATTGGTTGGATAAGAGGTTGGAAATTCGATTTCAATATGTTGTTAAAATAAATGATTTAGAGAAATGAAATGAAAATATCTGGTTTAAGAAATAAAGTACTAAATAATTAGTTTTGTCACCACTACCTATATAATCCGCCGATTAATTTACAAAAGGATATTGGTTGGTTATTTGGTGGTATATATATAAATGGTGATTATGGTACGTAATAAATTTCCAGTGTAAAATCGGCAACTAAAATTATCTCCATGATTTATAAAACTTATCGAATATTGTAGATTGTGAAATTTGACTAGTCGGATTTTAGGCTAGGAATTCTCTATAAGAGAAACCATAGTGACGGCACTGGGAAACCAGGTCATGACATACATGATCAAACAACCAACAAGAGTTAAGAATAAAAGAGAGAAACAAGGGAGAATAGTTGATATCTGAAGAATAGATGATTCCACGTCTGTAAAATCCGCTCCGATCTTATTTTCTCTTCTCCAATTTATTGTTCCTCTTGGTTGGTATGATCTTAAGCTCCCAAAAATATCCCAAAAACATTCTTGGTCTTGTGGAAATGAGTGGGAATGCAAAATATCTAAAATATATATCAAAATATCAATGTTAGCTGGTGCCGGTTCTCTACAGCGATGGGAAGGTAGAAATTTATTGCTGGATCACCGCTGTAACAATGGAAAAGTTTGTTGCAGCGATGCTCAAGGCAGTGCCGACACCAGATTCTTTATTTGGCCATATATTCCTTGTCTCAACTCCAATTGAGGTGATTAAAAAACCTATGGAAAGATAAGATGTAAATCGACAACTTCCATGTTTTGATATTTTTCAAAATCGGATTGAATCGTGGCTAGACAATGGCGTTGAAGTTACTACACCTGAACCGATTTTGCATCTTTTCACCCATTTATTTATAAACCTATAAAACAACACAAAAACATATTAAACTAACAAAAATGCATAAAAACACACCAATATTTGAACCTAAAAATACTTGATTTCTTAGTAAATAAACCACTCATCAAATACCCCCAAACTCAAACGTTTGTTTGTCTTCAAGCAAAAACACACAAATAAGAAAACAAACTACCACAACAAATTTAAAAACACAAATACTAAAGATGAAATACTGAAACGACTTAAAAACAATGATGTGTGACTTTTGAATTCAAACTAATTGACCAAAAAGTTTTCCCTCAATGGCCCCCGATCAAATTGAGTTTAAGAATAAAACGCACCATGTGGTGTTCTAGAATTTCAATATTCAATATCAGTAAACACCATTCGAGATCCATTCAAGTATGTGCACAAAAACTCAATTATAGTACTATCCAAAGACCGGATTGGATTATTCACCAACAAAGTTCATGACTTAAACCATATAAGTATAGGATATCTATATGCCAAACTAGGTTTCACTCTCCACTAATGTAGGCTTGGAAATTCAAAAAGATCAAAAGGGTTTGGTTAGGTTTTTGTCAACTGGCCAAGGGTATATCAGGAATATAAAATAGGTAAACATTATTAACTCAACAATACCCGAGGAACAACGCTTGGTGCTCAATCACACTCGTATCCTCAAATATCAATTTAAAACAACCCTGAACTAATATTTTAAAACATTGTACTTACTTGTCAAAAGAAACAAAAATACAACTATATTTACACATTTTTTTTTTCTTATTAACCACACCTCCAAACTTATTTGATTTGTACAATTTCACGGGTGTAGAAATACAATAGAAAAATAACAAGTAAGTACTCGAATACCGAACCAATCAAAAGTTCGCCAAAACCCAACCGCTCACTTCAAGTAGCATTTCCAAATGCTCACTTGATTTTGACTCAAATTGTGCCTTAGGTTTAGCGACATAGGTTTGGAAAAGGTTTTATTGGCCAGGGTATTTGTTACGTGTTCAGAATTGAAATGGCTTACAGGTTTCAACAGGGTAACGAGGGGTAAAACATATAGTATGAAAGGCTTCAATGACTCAAGCGATCAAAATGAATACTTAAATCATGTCTCCTGAACTATCTCGCCTAGGATTTCACCTCAAGTTTCCCCAATCAGGTTCTAGAATCCCTAAATTGTCATGAACTTGCTACTGAATAATCGACGTCAAATCGATTGGATAGCCAGTACATTGAGTCTACGTGCTGGTAGAAATTAGGATCCACAATGACTTTTACCAAAACGAGATGTCAAGCACACAAAACACACATGAATAGGTATTACGCGTGACCTTGATAAACAACTAAGGGATAATATTATCATCAGGTAATGTCCCAGAGGAACCAGAAAACTCAACATGCAAAAATAACTACTACAAACACAAACATACTTATACTAAGCTAAACAATCTTGCACGAAATTCACTAAACAACCACTAACTTAACACAACACAACAATTAACAACTAAACATGCATGAAATTAAACTACAATTTAACCTAAACTACATAACCAAGATTAAGTACTTAAACACGAAAACATACAAAACATCTAATACCCCCTAACTTAAAATGGGCAGTGTCCACAGTGACCCAACATCAAACTCAACAATTGATATATAGCATGGCGACGAAGGGGATTTTGAACATGTCCTTGGGAGGCGAGACAATCTATCCTCCGAGTGTAGTTGGCGGTGGTGGATTAATTTATTTGAAAACTTGGGTTGCCTCCCAAGAAGCGCTTGGTTTAATATTCTCTGCTTGACACGGAGAAGGGCTAGTCAAAAGTGATTTTCGCCCATAGTATGTGTCATACAACACAACATACGAGTCTTGGTTCAGAACGCCCTCAAGCTCGGCGAAATGTGGCATTAATCGGCACGTGTTCTCAACTTGATTCTTCTCTGGCTTATGTGCTTGGGAAGTTTGAATGAACGAAGTTAAAAACAGTGGAGAACAAGTGAGCCACATCGAATCTTCATAGATTTGATCGTCTTAGATCGGTGGTGGCATCAAAATTTGGATCACAAATGGTGAAGAATCACAATTGTCATCATGTGATTTTTCATTGTTAATCTATTCTTGGGTTTTCATCTCATTCGAATCATTGTCGTTGAATGCTCCCAATATCCTCCCGCTTGCATTTGGTTCCTCCTAGTGGCTTTCACATATGGATGTGACTTGTATGTTTCTCAGTCCCATCACTTCTGACTCGGCCTCAATAAAGAAAATAAGTTGACCGATTTACATCTCAATAGACTTTACGGTCATATCTATTTCAATGCAGGTCATCTCAATATTGTTAAGACGGTCCTCATGCTCATTAAGATGATAATTCGTTTCCATCCAAAAAGCCTGAGTCTCCCTCATAAATTCAGCGAACATCTTTTTCAGGGTGGGGGAACTATCACCCAAGCTTTGGTAACTTGTTGAATAATTCCAATAATGAAAATCAAACTTCGCCATGTCTTCCAACAACCAATAAGCATCATCCGCGATTAGGTTGTAAAAAGAAGTGGTATCATTTCCTCCTTCTACCAAATTTCTGGTTGTGGCTTGTAACCCGTCGAGGAAATTCAGTAATTGACACTCCTTCGGGAAACTATAATTTGGAAACCAAAAGAGCAACTCTTTATATCTATCCCAAGCACAATAAAACGATTCAAAATCCCGTTGAGAAAAACTCAAAAGGACTTTTTGATGAGACATCTTAAAGCACCTCGTAAAACAAACAAAACTAAAAACACAAATTAAAAATAAAACAAATGCCTAAATAAAAATCAAGTTACTTACAATATCAACAACAATCTAAAAACCAATCCCCAGCAACGGCACCAAAAACTTGTTGGCGATGTTTTAATCACTTTGAAATACTCGCAAGTGCACGAGGCCAAGTTTTAATAGAATGGTGATGAGTAGAGTTGTCGTATTCACAGGGATTGGATTAAATTGTCGCTATGTATCGCGATTATCGTAATCGAATTTATTTAGGTGTTCCAATTTTTGGTTTTTTGTAAAAATATATAACTAAACTAAACTAATTAAACTAAAATATTAAGAATATCATTGATAGGTGTAATTTATCTATTTATTCCCAAACCGGTTTTGTTAGTTTTCGAGTATTTTTATAGCATTTTGTATTTTTTTAATACTTTTTTATTTATTTTGTCTTAAATTAAGTATTTGGGGTGAAAAGAGACTAAAACGGTCGTAAACGATCAAAGTGGTGGAAGAACGGTGGAAAAACGAGCAAAAATGCATTATTCATAAGCTTGCATCAATTGCCGCCGCAGCGGTGAAAATAAAGAGAGTTTGCTGAATGGACCACCACCGCAGTGGTGAACTCACCATTGCAGTGGTCAAAATATAGAGAGTTTGCCTACTATTCCCCCGCTGCAGCGATCAAGCTACTGCTGCAGCAGTGACCCTGCCGACCTGCCCACCGCCGCAGCGGTGACTCTGCAAACAGTTTAGATATATTAGGACATTTTGTGGATATTTTGGAATCCTATAAATATCCACCCTTTGCCCCCAACACCTAAGAATGATTTGGGAGTGGTTTGAGAGCTCCAAACCTTATCCACCAAGAAAAGATCACCATGCCAAAAAGGAGGAAGCGTTCTCAGATTGGTTTTAGCGACGGATCTTCTCATAACGGTTAGTCTCCTTGTTTCTCTATTTTATTCATAGATTTGGTTGATAGTTTGTATATATTTAGCTTATGTATTATTGTATATTGGGTCATGGCCAAGTGTAGCTAAACATATATTGTCTAGGGAGCGATTGACTCCACGAAACCGTGTTTGAATAAAATTGATGTTTTGTTAACGGTTGTTTATCTATCCAATTGTGTTTACCATTTTGTTATATTTATATGCTTGCTAGATATATTGAGAAATCAGGATTTGACACTCGGGAGAGGTAACCCCAAATTCATATTAGGGTTTAAACACAACGCGACGATCTAATAACCCAGGAGGGAGTTAGAAATTGTACAATCCGTGACGTTGAGGTAAGACTCATGTGACCAAGTATCATATAGACGCTCGAGGAGGACTTCGGTGTTGACACGAAGTCACATATTCACTCACTTTACACTCGAGAGAGGTAGTGAGTGGGATTTCAATACCGAGATTATCAGATAAAATGAACGCTGTTAATGTAAATTAGATCTAATCAAACACGTTTGAGTGGACGAAATTAATTCCTAGACAATTTACTTCCATAAACGTCTATATTAGTAATATTAGTTTAATTAGGTTAATTTAGATTAGTATATTTAATTATAAAAACTACATTTTTTTTACCTAGATAAAGTTAGGTTATGATAATCGCGGTACTCAACGACCGTCTACACTAATCCCGATGGATACGAAAATCCTTACTCTTTCAAACTATACTAAAACTTGACCCGTACACTTGCGATGAAAGTAGCGACATATCTACGCGTTACCAAGTTTTTGGCGTCGTTGTCAGGGATTGTGTTTTTAGATTGTTGTTGATGTTGTGAGTAAATAACTTGATTTTAATTTAGGTATTTCTTTTGTTTGTAATTTTTTCTTTGTAGTTTTGTTTTTGTTTTTCCTGCAGGGTACTTGAAGATATTAGATCGACAAGTACTTTTGCATTTCTTTCAATGGGATTATAAGCTGTTTTACAGTGCTTAGGATCGATACAAGGAATTACTATTCCGGTTTCTGAATTATCGTTTCCCAAGGGAGTGTCAACTATTGAACTTCCTCGATGGGTTATTAGCCGCAACCAGAAATTGGGTAGAAAGAGAAAATGGTACCACCTCTTTCGACCAATTAACCGCAGACGAAGCCTATCGGGTACTGGAAGATATGGAGTATGATTTTCACTATTGGAATTATTCAACAAGCTACCAAAGCTTGGGAGATAGTTTCACTATTTCAGAGCCATGGATTGACATTCTAGACCAACAGAAGGAGTCATTTCTGCAATGGAAACCATGTTCGCTGAATTTATGGGGGAGACTTAGACTTCTTGGAGAAAAACGAATGACAGGATCAATGAGCACAAGGATTGTCTTGACAATATCGAGACGGTCTGCTATGAAATTGATACGACTGTAACGTCTCTTCAGATGCAAATCGGTCAGCTAATCTACTTCATTGAGGCCGAGTCAGACATAGTGGCACTGGAAGATACACAATCCATATCATGTGAAAGCCACTGTGGGGAATCGAAAATGAGTGGAAGGAACTTGGGTGAATTCAATAGCAATGAATCGAATGAAACAGGAACCCAAGCATGGATCAACGATTGTGATTCTTCACCATTGGAGATCCAAATTGTGATGCCACCATCGATCCAAGATGATCACATCTACGAGGATCTGATGTTATTCACTTATTCTTCACCACCATTAGTACCGTTATTTCATGCCTACTAAGCACATGAGCTGGCAACGAATCGAGTTAAAAGCTCGGGCCAAATAATGCCAAATCTCGCCAGTCTTGAGGGCGTTTTGAATCAAGACCCATATGTGGTGTTGTACGACACTTACTATGGGCGGAAACCTATTGTTTAGGAAAACTTCTCCATATCGGGTGGAGGACAATAAACCACACGGTTCTTTGGAGGCAACCCAAGTAAAAAATAAGTTAAATCCATCACCGCCGATTTGATTCGGAGGCGAGAATCTTTTGCTTCCTAGGTACGTGTTTTAAACTCTCGTCTTCATTATAATGCTTTATGCTTTCATTGGGATCGCTGATGGGTCGTTGTGGACATTGTCCATTTTAAGTTTGGAGGTGATGTATAGTATTTTATTATGTTAGTATGTTTAGTTAAATTGTTTACATGTTTGTTTAGTGTAGAATGTGTTTATATTTGTTGTTGTTGCATGCTGAGTTTTGTGTTCATCTAGGCCATTACCCAATGATGATATTACCCCCTGGTTGTTTTTCGATGTCAAGGGTAATGATCATTCATGTGTGTTTTGTGTGCTTGACAATGCATTTTGATAAAAGTTATTGTAGATCCTAATTTGCACGAGCACGTAGACTCAATGTATAGTTATTCAGTTGATTTGAGGCCAATTATCGATTAGCCAAACTCATGACAATTTACGGATTCTAGAACCTGATTGAGGGGAAACTTGAGGCGAAATCCTAGGCGAGGTAGTTCAGGAGATATGATTTAGGCATTCATTTGATTCGCTTAAGCGTTTAAAGCCTACCTTGCTATATGTTTATCCCTTGTTACCCTATCGAAGCCTATTAGCCGTTTCAATTTTGAACACATAACAAATACCCTAGCCAATTGAATTCTTTCCAAACCTATATCGCTAAACTAAAGGCACAATTTGAGTGAATCAAGTTAGCATTCGTGTATGCTACTTGAAGTGGGCGGTTAGGTTTAGGGCGAACTTCTGATTGGTTAGGTATTCGAATACTCACTTGTCATTTTTTTTATTTCATTTTAACCACACCCATGAAATTGTAAAAATCAAATAAGTTTCGGGGTATGGTTCTTCAAAAAAAAAAAAAAAAAAAAAACGTATGTAAATATTGTTTAATTTCTGTTTCTTTTGATAAGTGAGTACGTCGGTCTTAAATGTATGTTTAGAGTTGTTTCCAATTTATCTATGGGGGTTCGAGAGTGATTTTGTGCCAAGCATTGTGCTTTGGGGATCGTTAAGTTAACAATGTTAACCTATTTTATATTCCCGATATACCCTTGGCCATTGTTTCAAACCGAATCAAGACCTATTGATCTTTTTGAACTCTCAAGCCTACATTAGTAGAGAGTGGAACCCAATCAGGCATATAAATATCCTAATTCTTTATGATATAAGTCGTGAGTTTTGTTGGTGGATAATCAAATCCAATTGTTGGATAGTTATATCATTCAGTCCCGTACACACACATTGAAAGGATCTAGAATGGCGTTTACCATTATTGAATGTCAAAATTTGAGAACACCACATGGTGTGTTTTACTCTTAAACTCGATATGATAGGGGGTTGTTGAGGGAAAAATATTTTGGTCGATAGAAGAATTCAAAACTCGCATATCGTTATGTTTAGATTGTTTGTGTTTAAGTTGTTCATGTTATTTAATTTAGTTGTATTTTTTATTTTAGTGTGAGTGTTTTGCTCAAAGACTAGCGAAATTCTAAGTTTAGGGGTATTTGATAGGTGTAATTTATCTATTTATTTCCAAGCCGATTTTGTTAGTTTTCGAGTATTTTATAGCGTTTTATTATGTTTTAATATGTTTTTATTTATTTTGTTTTAAATTAGGTATTTGGGGGTAAAAAGAGACTAAAACGATCCTAAACAATCAAAGTAGTAGAAGAACGGTGGGAAAACGAGCAGAAAGGCATTATTCAGAAGCTTGCATCCACCGCCACAGCGATGAAACCACCATTGTAACGGTGAAAATACAGAGAGTTTGCTGAATGGACCACCGCGGTGGTGAAAATACAGAGAGTTTGCCTACTATTGCACCACTACAGCAATAAAGCCACCGCCGCAGAGGTGACCCTGTCGGTATGCCCACCATCGTAGCGGTGACTCTGCAGATAGTTTAGATATTTGAGGATATTTTGTTGATATTTTAGAATCCTATAAATATCTACCTTTCGCTCCTAATACCTAAGAACATTTTGGGAGTAGATTGAGAGCTCTAAATCCTATCGACCAAGAGAAGATCACTACGCCAAAAAGGATGAAGCGTTCTCGGAGCGATTTTAGCGACGGATCTTTGGATAACAGCTAGTCTCTGCATTTCTCTCTTTTATTCTTAGATTTGGTTGGTAGTTTGTATATATTTATCTTATGTATTATTGTATATTGGGCTATGGCCAAATGTAGCTAAACATATATTGTTTAGGGAGCGATTAACTCCACAAAAACGTGTTTGAATAAAATTGATGTTTTGTTAATGGTTGTTTATCTTTATCCGATTGTGTTTACCATTTTGTCATATTTATATGCTTGTTTACATATATTGAGAAATTGGGGTTTAACACTCGGTAGAGGTAACCCCAGATTCGGACTAGGATTTAAATACAACGTGACGATCTAATAACCTAGGAGGGAGTTAGAAAGTGTACAATCCGTGACGTTGGGGTGAGACTCAAGTGAACAAGTGTCGTATAGACTCTCGTGGGGGACTTCGGCGTTGACACAAAGTCACATATTCACTCACTTTTCACTCGGGAGAGGTAGTGAGTGAGATTTTGATAATGAGATTGTCGGATAGGATGAATGCTATTAATGTAAACTAGATTGAATCGAACACGTTGAAGTGGACTAAATTAATCCCTAGGCAAATTACTCCCATAAATGTCTATATTAGTAATATTAGTTTAATTAGTTTAATTTAGATTAGTATATTTAATTATAAAAACTACATTTTTATTGCCTAGATAAAGTTAGGTTATAATAATCGCAGTACTCAATGACTGTCTACACCAATCCCTGTGGATATGACAACCCTTACTCTTCCAGATTATACTAAAACTTGACCTGTACACTTGCGGTGAAAGTAGCGACGTATGTATGCACTACCAAACATTAATGGGAATAAATTATCTAGGCATTAACTTCGTTCACTTAAATATGTTTGATTTAGTATAATTTACATTAACGGTCATTAATCTATCCGACAATCTAGGTGTCTAAAATTCACTCACTACCTCTCCTGAGTGTAAAGTGAATGAATATGCAATTCGTGTCAATACCGATATCTCTATCTAGCGTCTAAACGATTACATGAGTCTCACCCCAACCTCACGGATTATACACTTTCTAATAATCTCCCGAAACATTAGAACATCGCGTTGTGTTTAAATTCTAGTCTGAATTTGAGGTTATCTCTCACGAGTATCAAACCTCGTATTCTCAAATAAACCAAAATATCATAACAATCATACAATGGAAGTAAAATAATAGTAAATACAATTGAATGGGGAAGAACAACCGATAACGAAATATAGAATTACTCAAACATAGTATATGTAAATTTCCTCAATCCCTAAATAATAAACGTTTAGCTCATGGCCATAACCAAATATTCAACTTAAAATGATATATACACGATCAAAAAACCAACAAGAGTTAAGAATAAAAGAGAGAAACAAGGGAGAATAGTTGATATCTAAAGAATGGATGATTCCACGTCTGTAAAATCCGCTCCGATCTTATTTTCTTTTCTCCAATTTATTATTCCTCTTGCTTGGTATGATCTTGAGCTCCTAAAAATGTCCCCAAAACGTTCTTGGTCTTGTGGGAATAAGTGGGAATGCAAAATATCACAAAAATATCAATACCAGCTGGTGTCGGGTCGCTGCAACGATGGGAAGGCAAAAACTTATTGTCAGATCATCCCTGCTGTGATGGAAAAGTTCGATGCAGCGATGCTCAAGGCAGTACCTATACCAGGTTCTTATTTTGGACAAATCTATTTTTTATAAACTCTAATTGAGGTGATTCAAAAACTTGTGGAAAGATAAGATGTATATCTACAACTTCCATGTTTTGAGATTTTCCAAAATCTAATTGAATCGTAGTAAAAGTTATCCTTGAAGTTACTGCACCTGAACCGATTTTGCATCTTTTCACCCATTTATTTATAAACCTATAAATCAACTCAAAAACATATTAAACTAACAAAAATGTATGAAAACACACAAATATTTGAACCTAAAAATACTTGATTTGTTGATAAATAGACCATTCATCAACTACATTTACATTTACTGTCTTTAAATACTGCATTTAAATATTGTCTTTATATATCTGCATTTACATTACTGTATACTCTTTCTAAAGCACAAGCACTTACTTTGCATTGGATAACATTGATAGAAAACCCAAGTTGTAACCCTCTTAAGGATAGAGAGGCCAGCAGTAGGGGCTGAGGTCGATGATTTTATCACGCCAATCTAAGCCCTAAAAACCCTTAAGTTAGAAAGAGAAGTTAGTAAAGGCCGGGGGGTTCCTTCCCCGGGATCCAAGTATGAACTTTTTCTTGCTCGGGCCACCAAACTGAGATGGATGTTTCCCTAGGGAGGACGTCGGAGGTTTGAAGGTCTAGAAACTGAAATTTTTAGGATACGCTAGAAGAAAAGACAAAGCCACTTAAGTGAGCTTAGGATAGAGGATAACCAAAACCCTAATCTACTTAGGACACTTATCTTGGAGAGAGATATCATTTTTAATTTATGTACAATTATTTGGATTACTGTTATACTAAGTATATAGCATACCTTTCTAGAACAAATAGGGGAATAATAATTAGTGCAAGACTTCTTGTTCTATACCACGCATTACAAGCTTGCTCAGCACTGAAATTCATTTTAAAAAATTTGAATACGCAATAAGCTGCAGGAAAGAATAAGAATCTTTATTCTACTTAACACAATAAACCAGCAAAAACAAACAACAAATCATAAATGCCCATTGCATTTGTAATAATCCACTTACAACTTACTTTTATAAAGTCACAATTACAAAAAGATCCACCTCAAACAAACAAATAATCATATCCTTTACTAAACAAAGTTGTCCAAGGTTCACCCACTAGGACAACACGAAGTAATCTACTTCGATTGTGCAAAATAACATTAAACAACCAAAATATAAGAAAGTATCGTCACACAGTCGAATCAGGATTGAGTGATACAAATAGTAAGCATATCTCGGGTCATCGTTTCCTAGTAGATGCATGTCATGTCCTGAGCATAGTGTCATCTCCCACAAATCCTATACAGTAGGAGTTATGCACTAATAGGAAGACATTTTGGTTAGGTTCAAAATTCCTTAAGCCAATCAAAATATATCCTGATAAGAGGCCACCTAAGGTTTACTAGTCAGACTGACATAATAATGCACCCTCAGTAGATATCATGAGATCAAAAGTGTCTCAAACCTTTCCTTAAGTTCTAGGAATGATAATCCATATTTTGAGGAAGATAAAGGATAAGTTCTGCCATTAGGTCCTAGGGAAAAATGATCTATGTTTGAGAATAAAATAGAAAAATCTTATTATTAATAAACAAATATGAAAAATAATCCATCGAAAAATATAGGATAGTTTTGTCACTAGGCCCTAAGAACTGTGATCAATTAGTAAGGAAAAGATGAGTTTGTCACCAAGTTCTAGGAGAAAATATCCTAACTTTGAAAAGAAAAAAGAAGGATATTTCTATCATTAATTCTTAGGAGCCATGGTCCATATTTTGACAAAGGAAATGATGTTGGTACCCTAGAGTCCTAGGAAAAATTATTTATAACTTGAGGATAAAAGCTCAATCATACTGTAGTCATAGGATGACTGTAACTTTAAACTTGAGAATGAACCAAAAGTTGTAAGTGATAGGTGTAATTTACCTATCTATTTTCAAACCGAACCTGTTAGTTTTCGAGTATGTTTATTATGTTTTATTACGTTTCAATACATTTTTATGTGTTTTTGTATTATATAGGTATTTGGGTTGAAAATGAACTAAAATGATGGAATATCAAGCTAATCGGAGCAAGTTGGTCGAAGAACGGTGGGAAAATAAACAAAAAGGCATTTGTTTGAAAGCTGCAACCCACCGCCGCAACGGTGAGAATACTGAGAATGCAAAAATCCACCGCAGCAGTGAATCACTACTGTAGTAGTGAATCACTGCCGCAGTGGTGAAAATGCAAAGAAGTTGCCTATTGTGCCCATCGCCGCAACGGTGACCTTGCCGACATGACCACCGCCGCGACGGTGACCCCAACAACTGTAAAGTGTAATTTTAGATAATTTGTGATATTTTGTTCCCTATATCCTTTCTCATCTCCTCTATTTCAGCTAGAAGAGAGCTCCTAGGATTAGAATATAGTAGAGAGTGTTTTGGGGAGTGCTCAACCAAATCTGATAGAGAATAACACGTTGCAAAGAAGGAGAAGCGATCGTTGAACGGGTTTAGTGCCAAATCTTCGGATAACAGCTAAGTCTTTCGTTCATTTTCTTTCATTTCTTAACTTCGGTAGTTTGTTGATCATGTTTAGCTCGTTTTTCATTGTATAAATTGTTATGGCCATAAGCTAAATGAATTTTGTCTAGGGATTAAAAATATTTATGAAAATGTCGTTTCTTTGAGTTGTGTTTCTTTAACAGTTGTTCTTCACTATTCCATTGTGTTTACCGTTCTTGTATTTCCATTATATACTTGTTTAGATATACTGAGAAATCAGAGTTTGACACTCAGGAGAGGTAACCCCGAATTCGGACTAGGGTTAAATGCCACGTTCTAATAACCCGATAAGGAGTTAGAAAGTGTGCAATCAATGACGTTGGGGCAAGACTCATGTGACTATGTGGTAGCGCGATTACGCATCGCCATTTTCACCGCAAGTGTACGAGTCAAGTTTTTGTATAGATCGGGAGAATTAGGGTTATCGTGTTCATAGGGATTGGTTGTGATTATTATCGATTATTGTGATTATCATAACCTAACTTCATCTAGGCGAAAATAAATGTGAATAAAATTAAATACTAATACTAATCTAATTAAATTATCTATACTAATATTAATAATGAGATAGTTTTTAGGGAATAGATTATCTAGGGATTAACTTCGTTTACGAATACATATTCTATCTTGTTTTAGTTCATGTTAACGGTATTCGACTTATTCGACAATCTCAGTTCGTAAACTCTCCCACCACCTCTCCCGAGTATAAGACGAGGGAATAGGTGACTTTGTGTTAACGAAGAAGTCCCCCTCAATGTCTTAACGACTCTAGGTCATGTGAGTCTCACTCCAACGTCATTTATTGCACACAATCCAACTCTCTTTCGGGTTATTGGATCGTCGCGTTGTGTTTACCCTATCGATAATCTCAGTTCGAAAACTCCCCTGCCACCTCTCCCGAGTGTAAGACGGGAAAATACATGACTTCGCGTCAACGAAGAATTCACCCTCAATGTCTTAACGACCCTAGGTCACGTGAGTCTTGCCCCAACGTCATCGATTGCCCACAATCTAACTCTTTCCCGGGTTATTGGATCGTTGCATTGTTTACCTTAATCCGAATCCAGGGTTACCTCTCCCGAGTGTTAAACCCTGAATTCTCGATATATCCATCTAAGGATAATAAATAAACAATACTATAAACACAATCAAAATGATGAAGAGCAACCGCTAACGAGACATAAACTCAATCAAACAACATATTCATAAATATAGTGTTAATCCCTAAACAACCTATGTTTAGCCAATGGCCATAACCATATATACAATGTAAAGTGGACTAAACATACCCAACAACTACTGAAATAAATAAAACAAAGAAAAGAAATGAAATAACTTAGTCGATATCCGAAGATTTGACGCTAAAATCGTAGAACGATCACTTTCTTCTTTATTTTCTTCCTCGGGTTGAGAGCTCTCCCTCAAACATCTCTCAAACTCACCCTAAATATATTCTAAGGGCCTTAGAGGGTGATAAAAATTGGAAGAGATGAGGAGATGAAGGGTTTTATAGGGCTCAAAATATCTAAAAATATCTATTTTTGTATAGAGAGACTATCGCGGCAGTGGGTATGTCGGTTAGTTATCGCCGCAGCGGTAGAGGAGATAGAGAAATTGGTGACCATCCTGCATTTTCACCACTGCGGCAGTGGATCTCACCGCTACGGTGGTGGATGCCTAACAAGAATAGGTCCACTCTGTATTTTCACCGTCGCGGCGGTGGGCTTCTTTTCAGAATCTTACCTTCATGCTTGTATTTCTACCATTCTTCGACCGTTCTTGGTCTGATCTGATCGTTTACACTCCGTTGTCCTACTTCTTCATCCTCGAGCAAAACACCCACACAATAAAATAAAATATAAAACTAAAAACTAAAAATGAAAAACCCGAAAAATAAATATATGCAAGTTTTGAGTATCATCTACCAGCCAAACGAATTATCCCTCATCGGCCCCCAATCTTATCAAGTTCAAGCATAAAACACATCATGTAATGTTCTAGAATTTTAACATTTATAATAGTAAGTGCCGTTATAGATCCTACTAAAGTGTGTGTGTGTGTATGTTTAAAACTCAAATATATAACTGTCCGTTAATTGGCTTGGATTATCCACCATATAAGCGCATGACAGAGAAAGCCTGAAGGTATAGAGAATCCATAGGCTTGACCCGGGATCTATTCTCCATTAATGTAGGCTCGGAAGTTAAAAAAGATCAATAGGTCTTGGTTCGGTTTAGGAAAAATGGCCAAGGGTAATTTTGAAAGAGAAGACGAGTTAATGTCGCTAACTTGACGTTACCCAAGGCACATCGCTTGGTACTCTCACACTCGAAACCCCATAGTTAAATTGGAAAAAACCCTTAACATACGTTAAGAACGACGCACTCACTTGTCAAAAACAAACTGAAATAAACCATATATACTTAGGTATTTTTTTATTTTTATTTTTATTTTTATTTTTTTCCCAAATAAACACACCCCCAAACTTATTTGATTTGTACAATTTAAGGGGTGTGTGAAATACGAATGAAAAACAACAAGTGAGTACTCGAATACCGAACCAATTAATAGCTCGCCCACAACCCAACCGCTCACATCAAGAAGCATTTGCAACTGCTAGCTTAATTCACTTATATTGTGCCTTTGGTTAAGCGATGTAGGGTTGGACAAGGTTCAATTGCCTATGGTATTGGTTAGGTGTTCAGAATTGAAACGGCATTTAGGCTTTGACAGGGTAATGAGGGGTAATAATATATCAGGGTAAGCTTAAAAGGCTAAAGCGAGAAAATGAATGCCTAAATCATGTGTTCTGAACTATCTCACCTAGGATTTCGCCTCGAATTTCCCCCGAATCAAGTTCTAGAAACCCTAATGTCATGAATTTAGGTGACATATAATCATTTTCAAATCAATTAGACGGTTATATAATGAGTTTTCATGCTCGTGCAAGTAGGATACATAATAACTATTACTAAAACATAACGTTGAGCACACAGAACATACATGCATGAGTTTTACGCTCGACCTCAATAAACAACCAGGGGACAGACTCATCATCGGATAATAGCCCAAATGACATTAAAACTCAGCACATCCACAACAACTCAACTAAACAAACTAATCCTAAACAAACATGCACACGATAAAAATAGTAAAACATACTAACATACTACACATCAACACCAACTTATCATAGGCAATGCCCAAAACAACCCATCAGCGATCCCAATAGACAAAATATAGCATGAACATGAATACGGGGGTTTAAAACACGTACCTGGGAAGCGAGAGAATCTCGCCTCTGACTCAAATTGGTGGAGATGGATCTAACTTATTTTTCCTTTAGTTGTCTCCCAAGAAGCGTTTGGTTTAAGGTCGTCAGCCCGACACGCCGAAGTGCTCGTCAAATAGTGGTTTCCGCCCATAGTAAGTGTCGTATAACACTACATATGGGTCTTGGTTCAATACGCCCTCAAGATTGGCGAGATTTGTTTGTAATCGACCCAGGCTTTCAATGGATGCTCCACCGACTCATGTACTTGGTGGGCATGGAGGAATATTGCTAATGGCGGCGAAGGATCAACGTGTAAGACCCCGATTTCATGCGTACGTCAATTTAGTTGCATATAGAGCAGTTAGAAAAATTCGGAGTAAAAATGTGCAAATTAAAAAAAAAAAAAAAAAAAAATCAATTCAAATTAAAAGTTTAGGGGTCAATTTGCAAATTTAGAGACATTCACTCCAAACTTTGGGAGGTAAATTGGCATTTAACTTCTTACTTAAAAAATTTAAGGGGTGAAATTACAAATAAAGAAAATCATAAATAATGAATTTGGATTAAAATAAAGATTTAAAGAATTGGGGTGGGGGGGGGAGGGGAAGAGAAATTTAACAAAAAGAGTTTTAAACACACATATATACACATGTATATGTTTGTGGGAGTGCGCCTTGAGAGCCGGAGACAGAACAGTGAGAGATCGGCAACGTGGCAATCGGATGATCAAGTTCAATCCACTAATTACATGCATATATATGTATCAAGGCAGTGGTGATTAGGAATCGTGGGAGAACAATCGAGAAAAAATGCTCAGAAAATTATAGAGAGATGAGAAGGTTCGGGATAATGGATTCGGTTTGTTACTGTTTCTCCGGTGTGGGTGTATGAGTGTCGTCATCGTCTTCTTTCCGGTGACCGTGTGTGGATGTGTGTCGCCGGTGAGGTGGTGTGGGAGTCGTCGATGGTGATCGACGTGCGTATATGTGTGTGTTGTCGGTCGGTTGTGGACGATGTGTGTGATCGTGGACTGTGTGTGTGGGTGTGTCGTCATCGGTAAGGGTTGTTCGATCCAGTGGTGTATGGGGTGACGGTCGCCGGCAACAGGGGTGTGATCGGCGATGGTATAGGAGTGTGTGTGTCTTGTCAATGGTAACTGTGCGTGTGTGGTTCCTGTTCGATCCGACGGTGGTGGTCGGTCGTGGGGATAGGTGTGTGTCGTCACTGCTGTGTGTGTGTGTGCATGATTGGTATGAGATTACCGGCGATCGGTGTGGGTGTAGGAGTGTATGTGCAGACGGTTGCAGTAGGAAGAATGGCTGGTGTCGATCGGCTAGCCGGGGTGAGTGGGAACCAGTGAGGGAGAGGTGGCGACGGCTAAGATGAAACAGAGATCGAAACAGAAACGACTGGCGGTGGAGGCGTGAGCGGTCGGCTGAACTCAAACCGAAGCAGGAGTAGGAGAGAGAGAGAACGTGTGTGTCGGCTGAAAACCCAGGAAAAAAAAAGAAGAAAAAGAAAAAGAAAAAGAAAAGGGAAAAAAAAAAAAATACAAAAACAACCCCAATAAAAAAATCCATCGCGGTCGACGGACGATTCGGAACAGGTAAAAAATCTGAATCGATCATTTTTGTCGTTAAATTTAAATTATTAGCATTAACGGTTTTGCAAACATATTAGTAATCCTCGCATTCGTAATAATCCGTCATGAATCGTAAATCTAAATAAATTGGTACAGTAATTTTAAACGGAGCGAAATTAACCAAATAATGATTTTACATAAAATATTAATTTAAACCCTGTCACTACTAAGTTCGCGGGCACCGGAGTAACGCTAGGGTATAGTCAGTAAAAGTTGTTCGGAGGGGGTAGCCAGGTGAGTGTACTGTCTTCTTGCCAAATTATTTTATATATATATATATATATGATGAAATATTGGTTTATTTAAGTTGTATGAATTTATAAATGATATGGATCAAGCAGGATTTGAATGAGTTGGTAAACTGAATTTTCGGAAGATTTCGATAGTTTCCAAAAAGAAGTTGAAAATGAATTTTTGTTGGATTTGGTGAAATTAGACGGTGTTTTTAAAAAGAGAATAGAAAACATCTATTTTCCTAAAAATGTCTGGTTTTCTAAAAATAAAGGGTGGAAAAATAGTTTTGATAAAATCGGACGTTTTCTTTAAAAGGAAGTGTGAAAAATGATTTTTGGATTTAAAAGTTGATTTTAAAGGAAAGAGGTAGACGTGGTGATTTAACGATGTTGAGTAGACGATATTTATTGAGTTGTGATTCGAAGATGCTGTATTTGATTTTGACGATGCCATGGTTGTTCTCCCCGAAAGGGGTATGGATTATATTTCTCCCTGAAAGGGGTGTGGATTATATTTCTCCCCAAAAAGGGGTATGGATATTTCGTAGGAAGGCATTCCTACGGATGTTACGGTACCGTTGCAACTCCCGATCGTGAGGTTAAACGATCACTAGGGCTGGCCAGTGTGTGTGTTTGAGGTGTGTGTTTAGGGTGTGTGTTTGAGATGTGGTGCTTTACGTATATTGGCTGACTTGACGTTTATTATCATGGTGATTGGTATGATTTTATACTGGATGAATTTAAACGAAACTTATCTATATCGTTTTATTTTCACTACTTATATACGTACATTTGATCCATTTAGATGTTGAAGATATGAATTCTTATTATAAAATATTTTTACTAAGAAGACAATACATTTGCAGGTGTAGAGGATAGGAGTTGGTTGGTCCCCTACTGGCACTAGTTAGAGTTATGCGGACAGGCGTTGGAGTCATACGAGAGTAAATTTGGGAGGAGCTGTCTGAGGATAAACCTAAGGGAGGTTCATGAGATTTGTTTTGTTGTTCTTATTTTTGGGGCAGATGTATTCTTCTAATATAAACCTATTATATACATATATATGGCGTGTAGATGGAAGTTTGTATATTGTCGTATTTAAATTGGTCAGGCAGGTATTGCCATATTGACGTTACGCCAGCCCCACGGTGACGGGTGTCCGGGGTGGGGTGTGACAATTTTGGTATCAGAGCCTAGGTTATAGGTTCTGTAGACTTGTTAGTAGTTGTGTCGGTAGAAGATCATGAGATAGGAAGATGTGTCAGTCGTCTCGTCAGTAGGGGACTTGAGATAGGGTGTCGATAGGTGGTATCGAGCCAGTAGTAGACCCTGAGATAGGATTACGATAGGAGGATTAAGTACGTGAGTGATAGTTATTGCATTGTGGTAGATGGTACATGGGCATCATGCATGGTTATTTGCCTTGTTGGTGATTAGTGGGTACGACGAAGTTGTGATACTGCCAGTTGGTGGTTCAGGTAATGGGGTTGGGAATACTAAATTATAACTAATACGTAATTCTATTAGTAGTATTTGACATTGGGATTCCCTGTTGGTAGTATATAATATTTTTATTGTTAAACCAACAGTATGGCAGAACACACTTAATTCGTCCAGTGTTAAGTTATTCATTGAATTGATTTGGTAGACAACACTTTATTTATGCAATTACACGACACAATGTGCTACCAATTAAGATACGCAGATTCTATCATAAATGGGTGAGTGTGCTCGTGATTTTATTAGAGAAGGAGATTCATAGGGTTAAAGTAGAAATAAACGACCATTTGGCGGTATGAAATTAAATTAGATTTGGTAAAAACAGAAGAGACAATATGTAGACTAAACAAGAAAGGATTTACTTTGGAAATACGTTTTAAGTTGAGGGGTATGAAAATTTAAAAGTTATACGGAAGGGGCAAAACGCAACGAGAATCAATAGAGAATTATATGTAGGAAGTAGCCGAAAATTTTGAGTCTGTGTTAATAGTTAGTGCGTATAAATATAAGTTCACTTCGTATTAGTGGTAGGAAGTTGTCAGTAGATCTATTACCTTTGAATATTTATGACCTAGATGTAATATTGAGTATGGATTTGCTGCTCGGCTATCATACCACGGTGGATTGCTCTTTTGAATCTCAGGCGAGCCGAAATTTGTATTTTTGGGAGACATGATTATCACTCCTATTAGTTTGATTTCAGCCCTAGAATCTAGGAAATTATTGCAGAAAGGATATCAGGGATACCTTGCGCATGTGATTGACACCAGTCAGAAAGAAGTTTAGACGACGGACATTTCAGTGGTCAAAAATTTTCCCGACATATTTCCAGAAGAGTTGCTAGGATTTCCAGTAGATGGGAAGATGAAATTCATTATTGAGTTGCTTCCAGGAACTGCTCCTATATCGGTTCCCCTTTATCGTGTGGTGCCTACTGAGCTGGAAGAATTAAAAGTGCAGTTGTAAGGTTTATTAGACCGTAGATTTATCAGACCTAGTGTTTTCCCAGGAGGAGTGCCAGTGTGGTTCGTGAAGAAGAAGGATGACACGTTGAGAATGTATATCAATCATCAACAGTTGAAGAGGGTGACCGTTCGTAATAAATATCGGTTGCCTAGGATTAACGATTTGTTTGACCAGCTCTAGAAGGCTAAAGCGTTTTCCAAAATAGATCTTTGATAGGGGTATCACCAATTGAAAGTTAGAGGTAGTGATGTGGCAAAAATGGCATTTCGTACGAGATAGGGACACTATGAATCTTTTATGCCCTTCGGATGGATAAGTGCCCCTGTTGCCTTCAGGGACATGATAAATCGGATCTTCCAACCTTATCGGGATCAATTTATTATCGTATTTATTGACGATATATTGATATATTCCCAGAGCAAAGACAAGTATGTAGAGCATCTTCCGATTTTGTTGCAGACATTGCGAGAGAAGCGGTTGTATACGAATTTCAGTAAATGTGGATTTTGGCTCGATCATGTGGTATTTTTGGGGCATGTTATCTCAGGATATGGTATTCACGTGGACATGAAGAAAGTGGAAGTTGTTGTTCAGGGGGAAAGGCCGAGAAATGTGACTGAAGTTCGAAGCTTTTTAGGATTGATGGGATTACTATCAACGATTTGTGCAGGGATTCTCCATTATAGCGGCCCCGTTGACTTGTTTGACCCGCAAGGAATCCAAATTTTAGTGGACTAATGAATGTGAATAGAGTTTCCAGGAGTTGAAGAGTAGATTAATATCGTCACCAATACTATCTCTCCCGACGAAAGGGGTGGTTCTGTGATTTATGGTGATGCGTCCCACCAAGGGCTGAGATGTGTTCTGATGCAGCATAGTCACATAATTGCATATGCATCTCGGTAATTAAAAAATCATGAGCATAATTACCCGATGCACGATTTGGAGTGGGCAGTAATTGTATACGCCCTGGAAATTTGGAGGCACTATTCGCATTGCGAAACGTGTGAAATATACACCGATCATTAGAGTTTAAAATACCTGTTTACTCAGAAGGAGTTAAATTTGAGGCAAAAACATTGGATAGAGTTGATTAAAGTTTACGATTTGCACCCTCCCCTATTATCCAAGGAAAGCTAATGTTGTAGCGGATGCGTTGAGTCAGAAATCAGCAGGTTCGATCGCACACATTCAAGTAGTTCATACTAATCTGTACGCCGAATTAACATTATTGCGAGTTCAGTTGGTGGTTAATCAGACAGCAACGTTACTTGCAACTTTGACTTTGAGGCCGACGTTGACTAACTGTATTATTGAAGCGCAAAAGTCAGACGTTTAATTGAAGAGGGTTCGGAATGAAATGATAAATAGTCGCAGAGCTGACCATCATGTCAGGGTTAGTGGTGAAGCTTGATGATGAGGAATAGGCTATGTGTGCCTGACAACGCTAGTTTGAAGAAGGATATCTTGGAAGAAGTGCATAGCACAGCGTACGCGATGCATCCAGGCGGTACCAAAATGTATCGAGTTATGCGAGAAAATTATTGGTGAATTGGAATAAAATGGGAAATCGCAGAGGTTGTTGCCAAGTATCTTATTTGTTAGCCAGTGAAGTTTCAGCATCAACGTCCTAGTGGGTTGTTGCAACCTCTACCTATTCCAAAGTAGAAGTGGGAGTATATCTCGATGGTTTTCGTTTTGGGATTATCCCATACTTAAAAAGGGGCATAATTCTTTTAGGGTGATCGTTGATAGGCTTACCAAGTCGCTCATTTTCTGGCCGTAAAGACAACGTATTCTCTTGAAAAGTATGCCCAACTGGACATCAATGTGAGTGTTAGGTTGTATGGCGCACCGGATTTCCAGAGTGTCGGGTAGAGATCCGAGGTTTACTTTGAGTTTCTGGTCGAATCTTCAAACTGCTTTGGGTACCAAGTTGAAATTCAGTACCGCTTTTCATCTGCAGACTAACGGTCGATCAGAGCGTTCGATTCAGACGTTGGAGAATTTGTTGAGGGGATGTGTTTTGGAATTTTTTGGTAGCCGGGATGATCATATGTCGTTAATTGAATTCGTCTACAACAACAGCTACTATTCGACAATTGAGATGGCCCCGTATAAGCGTTGTATGGTAGGAGATGCGGAACCCCAGTCTATTGGACTAAGGTGGGTAAATGTAGATTGTTGATCTTGGACATAGACCAGATGACACCATGCAAAGTGAAGGTGATTCGGAAAAAAATTTTTTGCACAGAATCGACAAAAGGGTTACGCTGACAAGCGCCAACGAGAGTTGGAATTCGAAGTGGGAGATCTTGTGTTTTTGCATATATTTCCATGGGAGAGCAGAATGAGAGTTAGGAAAAAAGGGAAATTTGAGTCCAAAGTACATCGGACCATAAGGAATTTTAGAACGGGTTGACACGACAGCTTATAGACTTGCTTTACCGTCAGATTTGTTCAAACTACACGACGTTTTCCACCTGTCAATGCTTTGGAAATATGTGTCAGACACTACTCACGTGTTGACTTCGCAGTCGATTGAATTGGAAGAAGAGGTGACCTACGTTGAGAAGTCAGTCCAAATCCTAAGCCGTAAAGACCAAGTGTTGCCTACGAAAATAATTACATTAGTTAAGGTGTTATGGCGCAGTCATACTGTGGAAGAAGCAACTTGGGAGCGAGATGAAGAACAAATACCCGCATTTGTTCAATTAAGGAAATAAAATTTCGGGACGAAATTTCTTTGAGGAGAGAAGGGTTGTAAGACCCCGATTTCATGCGTACATCAATTTAGTTGCATATAGAGCAGTTAGAAAAATTCGGAGTAAAAATGTGCAAATTAAAAAAATAAAAAAAATAAATAAATAAATAAAATAAAAAATAAAAAAAATCAATTCAAATTAAAAGTTTAGGGGTCAATTTGCAAATTTAGAGACATTCACTCTAAACTTTGGGAGGTAAATTGGCATTTAACTTCTTACTTAAAAGGTTTAAGGGGTGAAATTACAAATAAAGAAAATCATAAATAATGAATTTGGATTAAAATAAAGATTTAAAGAATTGTGGGGGGGAAAGAGCAATTTAACAAAAAGAGTTTTAAACACACATATATACACATGTATATGTTCGTGGGAGTGCGCCTTGAGAGCCGGAGACAGAACAGTGAGAGATTGGCAACGTGGCAATCGGATGATCAAGTTCAATCCACTAATTACATACATATATATGTATCAAGGCAGTGGTGATTAGGAATCGTGGGAGAACAATCGAGAACAAATGCTCAGAAAATTATAGAGAGAGAGGAGAAGGTTCGGGATGATGGATTCGGTTTGTTACTGTTTCTCCGACGTGGGTGTATGAGTGTCGTCGTCGTCTTCTTTCCGGTGACCGTGTGTGGATGTGTGTCGCTGGTGAGGTGGTGTGGGAGTCGTCGACGGTGATCGACGTGCGTGTATGTGTGTGTTGTCGGTCGGTTGTGGAGGATATGTGTGATCGTGGACTGTGTGTGTGGGTGTGTCGTCGTCGGCAAGGGTTGTTTGGTCCGGTAGTGTATGGGGTGACGGTCGCCGGCAACGGGGGTGTGATCGGCAATGGTATGGGAGTGTGTGTGTCCTGTCAATGGTAACTGTGCGTGTGTGGTTCCTGTTTGATCCGACGGTGGTGGTCGGTCGTGGGGATAGGTGTGTGCCGTCACTGCTGTGTGTGTGCGCATGATTGGTATGAGATTGTCGGCGATTGGTGTGGGTGTAGGAGTGTATGTGCAGACGGTTGCAGTAGGGAGAATGGCTGGTGTCGATCGGCTGGCCGGGGTGAGTGGGAACCAGTGAGGGAGAGGTGGCGACGGCTAAGATGAAACAGAGATCGAAACAGAAACGGCTGGCGGTGGAGGCGTGAGCGGTCGGCTGAACTCAAACCGAAGCAGGAGTAGGAGAGAGAGAGAACGTGTGTGTCGGCTGAAAACCTAGGAAAAAAAGAGAAGAAAAAGAAAAAGAAAAAAAAAAGGGAAAAAAAAAAAAATACAAAAACAACCCCAATAAAAAAATCCATCTCGCAGTCGACGGACGATTCGGAACAGGTAAAAAATCTGAATCGATCATTTTTGTCGTTAAATTTAAATTATTAGCATTAACGGTTTTGCAAACATATTAGTAATCCTCGCAATCGTAATAATCCGTCATGAATCGTAAATCTAAATAAATTGGTACAGTAATTTTAAACGGAGCGAAATTAACCAAATAATGATTTTACATAAAATATTAATTTAAACCCTGTCACTACTAAGTTCGCGGGTACCGGAGTAACGCTAGGGTATAGTCAGTAAAAGCTGTTCGGAGCGGGTAGCTAGGTGAGTGTACTGTCTTCTTGCCAAATTTTTTTTTTTATATATATATATATATATGATGAAATATTGGTTTATTTAAGTTGTATGAATTTATAAATGATATGGATCAAGCAGGATTTGAATGAGTTGGTAAACTGAATTTTCGGAAGATTTTGATAGTTTCCAAAAAGAAGTTGAAAATGATTTTTTTGTTGGATTTGGTGAAATTAGACGGTGTTTTTAAAAAGAGAATAGAAAACATCTATTTTCCTAAAAATGTCTGGTTTTCTAAAAATAAAGGGTGGAAAAGTAGTTTTGATAAAATCGGACGTTTTCTTTAAAAGGAAGTGTGAAAAATGATTTTTGGATTTAAAAGTTGATTTTGAAGGAAAGAGGTAGACGTGGTGATTTGACGATGTTGAGTAGACGATATTTATTAAGTTGTCATTTCGAAGATGCTGTATTTGATTTTGACGATGCCATGGTTGTTCTCCCCGAAAGGGGTATGGATTATATTTATCCCCGAAAGGGGTGTGGATTATATTTCTTCCCAAAAAAGGGTATGGATATTTCGTAGGAAGGTATTCCTACGGATGTTACGGTACCATTGCAACTCCCGATCGTGAGGTTAAACGATCACTAAGGCTAGCCAGTGTGTGTGTTTGAGGTGTGTGTTTAGGGTGTGTGTTTGAGATGTGGTGCTTTACGTATATTGGCTGACTTGACGTTTATTATCATGGTGATTGGTATGATTTTATACTGGATGAATTTAAACAAAACTTATCTATATCGCTTTATTTTCACTACTTATATACGTACACTTGATCCATTTAGATGTTGAAGATATGAATTCTTATTATAAAATATTTTTACTAAGAAGACAGTACACTCGCAGGTGGAGCGGATAGGAGTCGGTTGGTCCCCTACTGGCACTAGTTAGAGTCATGCGGACAGGCGTTGGAGTCATACGAGAGTAAATTTGGGAGGAGCTATCTGAGGATAAACCTAAGAGAGGTTTATGAGATTTGTTTTGTTGTTCTTATTTTTGGGGCAGATGTATTCTTCTAATATGAACCTATTATATACATATATATATGGCGTGTAGATGGAAGTTTGTATATTGTCATATTTAAATTGGTCAGGCCGGTATTGCCATGTTGACGTCGCGCCGGCCCCACGGTGACGGGTGTCCGGGGTGGGGTGTGACACAATGAGCCACATCGGATCCTCGTAGATGTGATCGTCTTGGATCGACTGCATCACGAGCTGGAATTCAAACGGTGAAAATTCATAATGATTAATATGTGAATTTTCATTGCTGAACCACACTTGGGTTTTTTTTCTCATCCGAATCTTCAACATATTCTCCCGAGCTCCTCCTGCTCGTCTCTGGTTCCTCACGGTGGCTTTCATAAACGGATTTTCCTTGTTCGTCTCTCAGTTCCACTGCTTCTGTCTCGGCCTCAACGAAGCAAAGAAGATAACCGATTTGTATTTACAAAGACATTACGGTCTCATCGATGTCGGCACAGACTATCTCGATATGATCAAGACGATTCTCATGCTCGTTGATCCGGTCATGTATATCCCAATAATCTCTGAATCTCCCCCATAACGGTTGCGAGCATTTCTTCCAAGGCGGGGGAAGACTCATCATCTTGGTCTGGAATGTCTAGCCATGGCGCCATGGTGTAGGAAAAATCCCCCAAGTTTTGGTGACTCGGTGAATGATTCCAACTCTAATAATCATAAGCCTCCATTTGCTCCAATGACCAAATGTCTTTGTTCGTGGTTAGGTCGTATAGAGATGGGGAACCATTTCCTCCTTCCACCCATATTCTGGTTGCAGCTTGTAACCTATCGAGGAAAATGAGGAGTTGACTCTCCATTGGGAAATGATGGTTCGGAAACTGAAGTAGCAAATCCTTGTATCGATCCCAAGTATAGTAAAATGGCTTGAAATCCTGTTGAAAGAACTACAAGAGTATTTGTTGATCTACCATCTTTAAGCACCCTGCGAAAAAACAAAAACAAATTCTACAAAGAAAAAAAATTATACACAAAAGAAATGCCTAAAGTAAAATTCGGTCATTTACTCACAATATCAATAATAATAATAAAAAAAAAAAAAAAAAAAACACAATCCCCGGCATTGGCGCCAAAAACTCGGTAGCGCAATTACTCGTCGCCACTTTCACCGCAAGTATACGAGTCAAGTTTTAGTATAGATCAGGAGAATTAGAGTTATCGTGTCCACAGGGATTGGTTGTGATTATTATCGATTACCGCGATTATCATAACATAACTTTATCTAGGCGAAAATGAATATGAATAAAAGTAAATACTAATACTAATCTACTTTATCTAATTCAATTTTCTATACTAATATTAATATTGTGATAGTTTTTAGGGAATAGATTGTCTAGGGATTAACTTCGCTTACGAATACGTATTCAATCTCGTTTTAGTTCATGTTAACGGCGTTCGACTTATCCGACAATTTAAGTTCGTAAACTCCCCTGCCACCTCTCCTTTGTGTAAGACAGGGGAATATGCGACTTCGAGTCAATGAAGAAGTCTCCCTCAATATCTTAATGACCCTAGGTCACGTGAGTCTCGCTCCAACGTCATTGATTGCACACAATCCAACTCCCTCCCGGATTATTGGATTGTCGCGTTGTGCTTACCATATCAACAATCTCAGTTCGAAAACTCCCCCGCCACCTCTCTCGAGTGTAAAATGGGGGAATACATGACTTTGTGTTAACAAAGAAGTCCCCCTCAATGTCTTAATAACCCTAGGTCATGGGAGTCTTGCCCCAACATCATCGATTACCCACAATCCAACTCCCTCCTGGATTATTAGATCGTCGTATTGTTTACCCTAATTCAAATCCAGGGTTATCTCTCCCGAGTGTCAAACTCTGAATTCTCGATATATCTATCTAAGCATAATAAATAAACAATACGATAAACACAATTAAAATAACAAAGAACAACCGCTAACGACACATAAACTCAATCAAACAACATATTCATAAATATAGTGTTAATCCCTAAACAACCTATATTCAGCCAATGGCCATAACCATATATACAATGTAAAATGGACTAAACATGCCCAACAACTACTGAAATGAAGAAAACAAAGAAAATAAATTAAAGAACTTAGCCAATATCCGAAGATTTGATGCTAAAACCGTAGAACGATCACTTCCTTATTTATCTTCTTCCTCGGGTTGAGAGCTCTCCCTCAAAAATCTCTCAAACTCACACTAAATATCTTTTAAGGGCCTTAGGGGGTGATAAAAATTGGAAGAGATAAGGAGATGAGGGGTTTTATTGGGCTCAAAATATCTAAAAATATCTATTTTTGTATGCAGAGAGACTGTCGCGACGTTGTGATTCACCACTACGGATGTGGGTATATCGGTTATGATTGTCACAGTGGTGGAGGAGGCGGTGGAATTGGTGACCATCTTGTATTTTCACCGCCGCGGCGGTGGATGTCCTGAAAGAATAGGTTCACTCTGCATTTTCACCGCCATGGCGATGTGCTTCTTTTTAGAATCTTGCCTCCGTGCTTGTATTTCCACCATTCTTCAAACTGTTCTTGGTCCGATTTGATCATTTACGCTCCGTCTTCCTACCTTTTCACTCCACATACCTATTTTAACACAAAAAATAATAAAAACATATTAAAACGTACTAAACGTACTAAAAAACTAATAATTTTGGTTTGAAAATATATAGGTGATTTACACCTATCACTATGTGTTCTAAAAATCGCTAGAGGGGGACGTCGGCGTTAATGAGAAGTCACATATTCATTCACTTGTCACTCAAGAGAAGGAGTAAATGAGTTTATGATACAGAGATTGTCGGATAGGTCGAATACCGTTATTGATAACTAAACGAGATTAAACATGTTTTTGTAAACGAAGTTAATTCCTAGATAATCTTTTCACCTAAACATCTCATATTAGTAGTATAGTATAATTAGATTAATTAACTTAGTATTAGTATTTTATTAATTATTAAAACTTCATTTTTTATCGCCTAAATAAAATTAGGTTATGAGAATTACGGTACTTGATAATAATCTCAATCAATCCCTATGGACACAATAACCCTAACTTTCCTAAACTATACTAAAACTTGATCCATTTACTTATGGTGAAAGTGGCTACCTAATATTCTGCCACCAGTAAGTTACCCTGGTCTTATGAAGCCAAGTCCATGCCGAGGTCTGTCCAGAACGTATATGAGAATTGTCTGCTAAAGTTATATCCTCCTAGGATTGTATACATACAGGACGAACATAATCATCCATGTAGGCATACTCACGTAGTTAAGAATGTAATCACACATAAGATAGGATAATTTGTATCTATTAAAAGTTCACTAGGAGAGGTCTAGGTTGTTAAACACTTAATAAATCTAGAAAATCTAATTTAGGTAACTTTTGATAAAAATCCATCTAAGATTCATTCGCCAAGATCGTGAAATGGACCTAATCCCTCCCTCTGTTAGAATTATTCAGAACGACTCCAAGATCCTGATGATGCTATGAGACATTTTCTCCCTGACAGAAATGTTGAGATAGATAAACCCAGTCTCGCTATTCCAAGAAGAGGACCAATTACTGTCACTGAGAGATACCCTTAGCATGATAAGATGTTGGGACAAATTATGAATCAAGAGGCTCCCTCTTAGAAAGTAGATTGCTACTGAAATCCTGATAGCATTACTAAACCAGAACACTTCACTTGTGCTACTGCGGCAAATCAAGACCTGCCCAGTTAGGGGAAGAACCTTGAACCTAGGGAAGAATTAGTTGAAGGAGAAATTTTCAAAATATGGAGGCAGATAAATTACATGGAGCAGTCTATCAAATAAATTAAGCGAGCCAAACTAGCATGCTAAAAGGGAAGCCTACCTACGACCCCAACAACCGGGACCCCTATCCACTCAGAGCAACAACCTTTCATTTCTTCTCTATATTTAGCTTATCCAAATAGCTCTTCTCAAATTCCTAAGACAACTCGAACACACCCAAAATGTAAGCAATTTACCCTGCTTCCTATACTATTTTCTAAAATATTTCGCAATTGCTTAAGGAAATTATTTCTAAAACCGATTCCTCCTAACCATGTAAACCCTCAGGATTCAAGGTTTGACCCTCACACTTTCTATCCATACCACTTTGGAGAGGCTGGACATCACACAAACTAGTGCCACACCCTCAAGAACTGTGTTGATAAGCTTATTCAGATAGGGATCAAAAGTATCTCAAGAGAAACTCTGACCATCAAAGAATAGGGGGATAAACATCTATATCTTCATTTCCCTTAGTTTCTTCAATACTTTATAATAAACCAGGTATTATCTTACACGCTTATATACTAGATCTACAAATCACTAAATGCAAACTTATTTTATCTAAGGTCGACTCAGGTCTTTATACTTTAACTATCAAAAATTAATCTTCTTGTCGCAATTTACACACCGAGAATAATTAAAACATAATTTCAAAACTAAATTAGACCATTATCCAAAGGAAAAATTTAAAAGAAATTTCTTGATTCTACCAAATGATGGTGAGATTTTCACAAAAATCTGAGAATGTTAAAAAGAAAACATAGGAACCCCGATTACAGAATTGCTACACTTGTTGCAACCTGGGAGTATCCAAATAGCCTTGAAGAAGTATAGAAGACCTCCTCAATCGAAATGAATGAAGAAATATTTGGAAGATTTACGACATGTAAAATGATAGATAAAGTCTTAGAGCCTAACCTCGACCAAGAAAAATTCTTGAAAGACCAGGTAGCTAAACAAAAAAAGATTGACTAATATAGGTTAAGACTTTATCTAGATATAACCAATTCAGAGACATCATGAAAACCTACTTAAAAATAAAAATAAGAGGAACCTCACACAATTGAAGACATTTAAAGAAGATGATAACCCAATATAATTTCGAATAAACGGGAAAAGTAGTCGGGATAAGGGTGAAACCAACAAAGACCATGAGACTGACTCAAATCAAATTATCCGATAAATATAAAATCCTGAAAGTATGCGTTGAGAGAAATAATAAAGACCGGTCTTAGAAAGTTTCTAAACACTGAGTGGTCACATGAAGACTATTAGGTTAATCATGCTCTCTATATAATCTGAGTATTAAGTCTTAAGGGTGTCTCAACACCTACTGACTTGGGCCAACTGGATTGGGATCACTACCCAAAGCTCGCTTCATGGATTATCTAGAAAGTATGATGCCCTACTTGCTAGAGTGAAAGAAAACAAAATAAAAATAATTCTCTTAATACTACCAGGACAAGATAACATTTGTTAGTAGTCAATAACTAACACTTGTTTGATTAAATCGGAATTAGTGGGTTCAATTCCAATTGATTGGGGGATTTATTATTGAGAAGCTCTATGGGGATTGTATTGTTTGTCATGATTTATTTTCAATTAGAGTGGGATATGTTTTTTGTTAATTGTGACCGAATCCGTATTATGGGTTGTCTACATATCTTAGATACCTAAAAATTAGGTCAGCGCATAGTTCATTGCATATAGTTGGGTTTAAGATTGTCAACCGAACCTGTGAGGATTTCCTACGTATCCCAAACATTGTAGGGAATTTGGCTGACACGTAGTTCCTACGTAATTGAAGAATGTAAATTTGTCGATTGAACCTATGAGGGTTTTCTACGTATCCCGAACGTTACCAGGAATCAGACTGTCACGTAGTTCCTACGTCTTTTGTTTTTTTTTAAAAAAAAAAAGTAATTAAGTTCATTATGATTTGGGCATTTCATTTCACATCGTAAGATGAAATGGGCGTTGTTTCCATCAGGAAAACATAGATAGGATGAAATGTGCCCCAGTCATAGACTAGGGCGACGATTGGATAAGTTCTGTTGGGGAATCTAATCCGACAATTCCTATAGTGCAATTCATGATTATTAACAGTGTAAAATATACCCCAACCTGTGGGCTAGAGAGGATACTGATTAGCTAGAGGATTATGAGCTAAATTGGTTTGTCTCAATATTTGTCAGGGTGATGAATTCAAGATTTTACTAATTAAAATCCCATAATATACCTAGCCTATGGGTTCATTATTGTATTATTTAAATCTGAAGTAAATGTCTTAAAAGTTTGCCCGCTGGTGCAACCTTCTGGCCGTACAGTTTTGTGTATTGTATCTAGTCATGAATTGATAAAAGTGATTACTATTGATAAGAGTAATTACTTGTATTGCCAAGGCTTACATATTGTTTGTTGTTTTTAAGAGAGTCCTGGATATCATATTTCATTATACTGGATTGATAATATAATTTAATTGGTTTATCTCTTGTATATCACGGTTTATTCTTTATAGTATATTTGTTTAGTATTTTAATGTTTCTACTAAGTGAGATGGGTTTGCAAATTTTGGAATATTGCATTTTTAAGGGAGAGAGATTTTGATTTTTTTTTCTAGACTATACCTTAGTTTTAAGTTGTAACCAACATGTACTTAAACTTAAAAAGAAATAGGATCGCAACTGTTGCTCTCGGAGAGGTAAACTCAATCTTTTGCCTCTAGTGATTGGACAATGCTAGATTGTTAAAGATTAGTCATGGCCGTTCATGATTTTTATTGAATAATGGTAGAGAAGAGTCTGATATGTCCTCCAAAAGTCACGAATGAATCTTAGAGATTCTAACTTTTCTCTCAAGTCGAAACGCTCATGATAAAACCTTGACTTTATTTCTAGACGATATTATGTCTGCCACGGGATCTTCAGGCGATAGTGGCCATCATCCTTCTTATTTTCGTGGGAAGGGAAAATCCCCTGAGACCTCGATCAAAGAAAGTTCTTTAAAGTGCTCCCAAGGTCGACCCAGGACGTCGGTACTCAGGATTTCTAATGACATGCCTATTCTTTCCACTTCTACTGTTGAGGAGATGTTCAGAGCATCTAGAGTCGATGACCCAATGATGGATGGTCTGTTGGACACTTCAATGGATCAGGATTCTACTGGTGCTTATGACACAACTAAGATCTGTTCCTTCGAGGGAGACATCATGGGCAGAGGCGAAAGTACTCCTGGATACTATACCAGGAAAAGCAAGGAACAAAACACGTATTTGACAGAACAGCTTAATGCCTGAGTCGGTATTCACATTCCCAGCTCTAGAGGACTCGGTGTTGAGGGATTAGTGCTATCGTGTCCTACTATTTCTATTATTTGGTGGGATTTCCATGGTTTCTTTATCTAGAAGTTGGGAAATCTTCGTTTGCAGATGGTCTTCTTATCTTGTTAAAAGATCCTTGCTAGAGGTAATCTTGAAAATGTACCACACTTTGTCTCATAGTAAAATATTTAACGTCCTATAGTGCGTGGTGGTTTTATGGTTCTATGGCCTCTTGATGAATTTGGATCACAATATAGTATCCAATAAGGTTATATGGTTAATGGAGGCTATCATGGGAATTTGAGGTATTATGTATAGTTGGTTCAGTGATGACTATAGGCGTACCAAACTATTCTCGAAATTGACTATTGTTTATCAGGATCATAAGTTATCATGAAGGTATGATGGTATAGTAGAATCATCTATCATTTAAGGTAGGATGGTATGGTAGAATCCCTGATTGCTTAGGTTGGATAGGATAGTATAGCATAATCGTTGACTGCTTAAAGTAGTAAGGTATAGTTGAATCGTTGGCTGCTTAAGTAGTATGGTATGGTATAATCTTTGATTGCTTAAGGTAGTATGGTATAACTGAATCTTTGACTACTTAAGGTAGTATGGTATAGCTGAATCATTGACTACTTAAGGTAGTATGGTAGTGTAAAATCTTAGACCATTTGTTGTAGGACAATAGGTATTCTTTTCTGAACACTTAAGGTTGGATAGTATTTCCCACACCTCTCATTTTTTCCTATGTTGTTTGTTTTCTCAACTATCTGCCCGGAGATGAAAGAAGAACGTAAACAATCGGAAGTCATAGTTTGTTGTGTAGGTTTGCTAGATTTCTAGCAGTTTTTCGACCTTCATTCCTTCTAATCCAAAAGAACTCTGAATTAATAGTCGAATTGTGGATTTTTCAACCTGATTTCGCAATTATTGTCTTTATGTGAACCTAAGACCTTCCCTGGAAACCAAAATTAAAGGACTTATTTTTCCATATTTGTTTGTCAATTATACCCCCTAGTACCCCCTTGATAGGGAGTGACAATATGAATATAGACCCTAATGGCTTGGTAGAGAGCATACAATGAACCTTAACAGTTCTAATCTGTGTATGACAATGGAAACTATTAGAATGTGTGTCAATCCACAGCTGGGGGTTCCTTTAGTTGGATGACCAAACCTAAATAGGTTTCCTACGTACCTTGGCAGATTTCTGGTTAAGCATAGTACTTACTTACTTGTCCTCTATTGTTCAAATAGCAAGAAAAGCAAAAAGACTCTCCTTCAAAATGTCAAGGGATTGTTTGAGATATGCACTTTGGTATAGGCCTGAGATAAAATCATAAAGATGATACCTCTCTTTCTCTTTATTTCAACCGAACCCGCTTGTGTTTCCTACGTACCTTGGTGATCTACCAAGGATCAGGTCGAATGTAGTTCCAGTCACAGGCGATTCTAAGAATCATTCCTATCGTAGATAAAGATAGTTACATTTGTGGGAAGCAATCTTACTTTAGTCTAAAGGATAGAGTCTCTTGCCTAATCTTTAGCTAGTTTAATATTCATTGTAATCTTTGATTAGTAGCTTGTTTAAGTCTTTAAATTATGATGTTTTGAATTGGTTTACTATAGGTTTGGTACTTAGAGTATTGGAAGAATGCAAAAAATTACTCAGTTCTAAGAAGATTATGTTGAATCTTATCAAGGTCAATTTTATAAGGACACTCTACTACACCCCAATGTGTCACAGTGTTGGGCACGGTCTATTATCGAGACGCACCTTGTGTAGGGTTGACTCTTTGTCTAACTCCTGATTTTGTAGAAACCACTATTAGAGATGGACAAATGGTATAGTGACATGGTGAGGTAACTTGACCCGATCACATTTCCAAATATTGCTTGCTAGCCTACTAGAGCTTCCAAATAAGGTGCATGGGTGCAAGTGTTATACTAATAAAGACCAATGATATGCAATATGCTATGAAAAAAAAAAAATTGGTTAAGTGTGATGACTAAATTTCCTCATGTGTATTAAGGTTATGCACGCCTAAGTGATTCGTGATGCGTAGTGCTTGTGTAGTACTTTGATACTAACTTATGTTTTATATAATTTTATGATGCCTAAACCTTCTATCTAGAATGTTTTCTTAGGGAATATACCATCTATCTAGAGACGCTGGTTTTGTCCTATAATGTTTGCTCCAGGTACCCTTTTGCTATTAGTCATCTCCCTTGGTTACTTCCATGTCGCTCTTGATGCGGAAAGCTAACTGGTGCTTCTGAGAGGCTTCATGCTACTTTGCTCCTTCTTGCGTTGTAACTAGAATTCTGATCGAGATTTTTATTCGAACAGTCTCTGGGTTTTGGTGGCAAGATAGGAAGTTTCGGGCAGGAATAGTGTAGGGTTATTTCAGGTCTCTCTTGGTTGAGGTCGGGATTTTCTAGAGTGGGAACATCTAGCTCGGAAGAAAGATCACTGTTGATTTGGCTCGGGGTTAGAATAAGTTTGGATGAGTTTTGGAAGAGGACTCAAACAAATGACTTATTTAATAAGGCTTCCTCTCTACCTTTCCCCTAATTTCCGAAGTTCATTTGTAATGCTTTAGGTACTAACCTATACACGCCATATATATTTCCCTTTACACTTTATGCGAGATTATTTTGTCTAGAGTATACTTAGGTGATCATATTCAAATGTTCAATCATCTCAATGATTGTTGCTATTTTTGCATTGGATTAATCTAAATTATGATGAAAATAAATTCAATAGTAATTTAGACCAAATATCCATAGCTAAATTAAAAAAAAAAATTAAGGAAAATAATAAAGAGATAAATAAATAAAATAATAAAAGTAAAAAAAAAATAGTAGCAAAAAAAAAATTAATAATTATAATAGTAATAGTAATAATAACAATAAACATATAAATAAATAAAAAGAAAAAAATAATAATAACAATAATAATAATAATAAATAATATAATATAATAAAAATAAAATAAATAAAAAATAAATAAAATTCATTGGAACTAGGGTAGATGGATTATGACCCTGAGAGATTAACCATATCAATTGATGCACTTAAATATTATAATATCTTAAGATCTCAACCTGATCCATACGCATATACGATATACCAAAATTCTAACCATTTCACCAATCAATGTCCTTATAATTACCAAAATCCCACATATCTCTATAATAATGTTTATTGCGATCCATATTATCTGCCACTCAAGTATAATCAATACTCGAATAATTATGAATGAGATAACAAATATTATAGTGAGCCTTTAGGGTCGTCCTTTCACAATCAACACTACTACCAACCCCAATGTCAACCATTGTTTCCCCCAAGACGATATGAATGCTCAATCCACTAACCTACAACAAATCCTTAAACTCTTAGAATAACAAGTCCTTACAACCTTGGAAGAGCAAACTTAAAGGATAGGCCGACTAGAAGCCCAAGTAACTCGATGCGGTGGACCAACCGTCAACTCTAATTACGAATGATTTAGGTCATATTCAATGGGTTGACAGAATTCAACTTCTCTTTGGGAGCTTAATAGAAAGAAAATCAAGTTAGTCCTACAGGTAAGAAATGAGATTTGATCGGGGAAAGAAATTGAGAAATGTGAGTGTCACCCGCTACTCATATCCCACCAATTGGAGAGTAACTCAACAGAAGGTGAGGAACGAGTTATTCTACTATGGAAAGAGGGTTTAAGACAATCTTCGTTCGGCTGAAGGCGTTAAATTTAGCACTGAGTGGGAGGCAACCCACTGTTGTTTGAAAATTTCTTATTTTAGTTTTTAATGTTATATTTGACTTGATGAGTTTTCTCGAGTGTTGTTTCAAACAGATTCATGAGCATTCTATATTGACGCAGTCTGAATATGTAGTTTTGTTACGTCAGTTTGTATCTCTCCTTGTCAAATTAATTTTTTACTTTTCACATTGAGGACAATGCAAGGTTTAAGTTCGGGGGGGTAAATACTTGTATTTCTTCTAATATTTTATTCCTCACTTAATTTTGTCAATCTATTCATTGATAGCATGTATGTCGAGTACAAACTTGAGTTTGTTGAATAGTTATTAGAGCATAATACTGATTATTTTTTTTTAAATGTTTTCGACCCTTACATGCATGATAACTCTCTTTTATTTGAAATTTAGTACATGAGTTGGTTTGCTAAGTTTTGGAATGAGAATAGCTTAACCCTGGAATTTAAATTGAAAAAAAAAAAAAAAAAAAAAAAACCCAAACACAACTAAATTTGTGTTAATAATAATGTTTTTTTTTTTTCTTTTTTGTCTTAATGATGAACTCTCGTTGAGTAACCGAGCCTCTTGCTGCAGTACGCTTTGAGTATTCGCGTCAAAAGAAGAGAGCGATTTGTTAAAACAATAAGTGACTCGTTAACCTCGAAACCTAAGATGTTCAAGTTATTAAGCCTGAAGGGTGCCTTAACACCTAATACCTCGATCCAACTAGATTAGGATCATTGGCCCAACACTCGTTGTATGAACATCTTAGAAAACCCAATGGGATTAGTATTGCACAAGTCACTTATTTAAATAAAATTATCTATATATAAAACAAAATATATAAAAATTTAAAAAAAAAAAAAAAAAAAAAAAAAAAGATATTGACAAATACATTTTTATTTCAGGAAAAAATTGTTTGATTAGCTTTGGACGAATTTGGAGTGCAAGGGAATCTCCTAACAGATTTGGTAATGATTACCAAATCTTTCCATAAATTTGGTAATGATTGCCAATAATTACACCTCCTCAAATCCTATTGGTTGCACATGGGTTCATTAATAGCATGATACGACACTTCCCATTCGGTTTACGGGCTACGTACCAGTTAGTTTCACTATTTCTGTTTAGTTGCCATTAATGTTTTTCAAGTACAATGAATTTAGTCTAGATGTGTCACTATTGAATTTAATACTCCATGATGAGTCATTACTTGGTGAGCACTCCTTTGTTTGGATTTGGATTAAATTGGGTTAACTTGCCTTGTAACCGATGGTTGGTTTTCAAAGTTCTTGGTTACCCCTAAGATATTTTGATAAAATATCTAGATTCAATGTGATCACCCATTCCATGTCATCCCAAGAATTTAATGTTTTATGGTATGTGCATTCAATGCTTATTAAAAGCATAGGCTAGGTGGAAAATTGGTTTAGTTCGGTTTTGATAACGGGTAGTCATATTTCAAGATTTTCAGTTAAATCTAAGATATTTTGATCAGAATATCTAGATACCTTGAATGTGTCTTATCTATGTCATACCAAGAATTTAAATCTTTATGGGATGGGCATTTATTGCTTATTAAATAATTAACTTGGGTGGCGAACCGAATTGAATTAGTTTCGATAACGGTTGGTCGCATCCTAAGTGTCTTAGTTTTTTCCATAGATATTTTGTGTAGATAATATCTAGGGGTTTCTTGGTCATTTCAAGGTTTCATTTTGGGCCTTTTAATGATGTTTAGGCACTTAATTCATTGGGCCTAGGGTGGTTTGTCACGACAACTTGGATTTTATGTAAATCCAAATCAAGTCCAACTCCTTAATCACCTTGGTCATTTAGGGCTTGTCATGATCAAGGTCTCTTGGATTTTTTTTTTGGCTGGGATTTGATATAATATGCCTAAATGAAACAAATGTTTTTGGTGCTAAATCGACAAGATTCAATGATTGTAAATGTTTCCCGGTCAGGGTAGGTAACCGGAGTAATTTTCTTGAAATATCCTATAATTTAAGGGTAATGGATAATTTTTTATCTATACTAAAGATGATTTAATGAAAATCAAACTTCAATAAAGTTATTTTAGACCCCCCTTAAATTATGGAATTTTTCAGGTTGATCCGAAACTTTTACTTAACTGAATTTCGTCAAATTTAACAGTTTTTGTTTCTCATGTTTTCTGGTAATTTTTTTGTATTATATATTGTGATCTCATGTAGAAATTTATTTACTTTAAAACCAAATTTAAAGTTTACCTGAATTTGTACTTGATTCGACACTATTGGGCGTGACAAAGTACGGTGTCTACAATCCAGCGTGATCCAAAGTGGAAATTCAGTCCCTTTAAACCTAAGTTTAAAGTTTATTTGAACTTTTACTTTCGATTCGATACTGACTGGGTAAGACAAAATGCGGTGTCTACAGATATAGCATGAATAATATGATGACAATGATGATAATACACAGACAAGTAAGAACAAGTAAGATGTTATAAGTACTTTGTTAAATCTGTAACATTATGTTCATAGTATTCGATTAGCGTTTTCTCCACAAAAGTATATATATGATGCACACACAATCACATATATGATGTAATCTAGTAAGACTATGTTATATAAAGAATCAATTTATCAATTAATCTTAACTTACAGAAACTATGATTCTTTATAATGTGAAGCTAAGAAAATTTTCAAGATAACAATTGACTCTTGAAAAGTCCAGTGAAAATTCCTAATTAGCTTATTTATTATTGGATTAGCACGCGGGGATTTAAGATCTCAATGAGTAACTTAATCTAGTCGGATGTGTGAGTTCTTCCACGTCCAATATACCAAATCCAACAATTTTGTGATGTTAAAGAAAACAATTTCCAATTCTATTATAAAGCTCTTAGTTCTCCAAAATGATTTATTTCAAAGTGTAATGAAAATACCCTTAGAAAGCTCAATATGAAATCTCTAATCATTTTATCACATAGCATTTTTTATAAACTTTATAATCTATAGATATAGATATCATTAATATAAGAAACTTAAAGATATAAGTGCGCATACAAGTACATTAATCATTTCACCAAGAATGCATACATAATGTGTATAGACAAACAAGTTTGAGCATGTAAAGCATGATCTAGACATATTCCCATAAAGAACATAATGATCGTGTTCCAATAATAAACAGAAGTTCTCAATCACAGTAATTTATAACGAAACAAACTCAACAGATGTAGTAATAATAATATGGACAGTTGGATCTTTCTAGATGACCAAATTTCCTCATTATCGACTCCCTCACACCCTTAGAGCACCACAAATTTTTACTTGAAATACCTACTCTAGGTTTTTCACTCATTGAATTACTCTCTTATATTTATCTAGCGATTATCAAACTATATCACTCATTAAATAATCAAGAGGTTCACTTGAGGGATACTAGATGAGAACTATTAAGATCAAATCCTTATCCTTGTGAAATTCGTGCAACTAATACATTGTGATTGACTATATGAAAATTATTTGCTTGCAATCTAATTAATA
This sequence comes from Eucommia ulmoides, assembly GCA_016647705.1. Taxonomy (NCBI): domain Eukaryota; kingdom Viridiplantae; phylum Streptophyta; class Magnoliopsida; order Garryales; family Eucommiaceae; genus Eucommia; species Eucommia ulmoides. Next base: position 13,658,583 of record CM028336.1, on the reverse strand, counting down.
ACAATCATCTCTAACATTCCAATTTGATCAATTAGGGTAAGAACCAATTGGGAGACAAGGTGCATCAATAAAGTCTAAAATTTAGGTTTTAAAAAATAAAAATATTTTAAATCAGATTTATCCTTTGATTTTTACCCATAATTCATAATTCCAGATTCAAATAATAGGTAATATAGTTAATTGAAGACTAAAACCATTTTTAAACAATTTGGTGTTTAAAACAAGATCAAATTCGAATTTTTGCTCAATGTATACAAACAACGCACTACAATCGATTGACCAATTTGGAAAGTCGGTTGAGCGATGTTTTTGATTGTCTATTCTATAAAATCTTCTAGTATAATCGGTTGATCGGTGATGTCTACAGGTCGACTAGTTTCTTACATATCATAATCTACTGCAAGAATCAATTGAACGAATCTTCCTATTGGTCAACCAGTTCAGGTTGGTTCTTCTATTATACAATATACCATTTAAATCAGTCTGCTGGTTCTTGGAATCGGTCGATCAGTTCTGGCATATTTTCACTTTTTCCCTATTTCTTTGACCAACTTAATTCCAATTTGGATTCTTGTTTTACTCAATTCTTTTGCAATCATCTTAGGCATTATAACACATAGTTTCAACAAATAAATATACCATATTGGAATGCAATTGTGTGTGCCTCCTAGAGGCTTATTTCAACATGCTTCTCAAGTTCGAGAGTGTCATTACCTTAGGACTCAATCTTTGTCACGTTAATACTTCTTGATCTTTTTTCACAACGAGTCTTATGGCTTCCTTCTTCTTCGTTCATCTCAATGGCCTATTTATTTATGATGGAGTTGCCTAAGTCATTCTTGTAACATCCATCCTTTTAATTATTGTTTCATTCATGAGTTTGTGCCTTGGATTTCCTGCAACATCACTTATAGTGCAATCAATATATTTCAATTATATATATATATATACTCCCGAATGATCACATGTGTACATAAACATAAGATCCTCAAGTAATCACATATATCACGTATGCATGAATCACATATAATGGTATCTTATGTATGATTTAGATATGTATAGTGTAGTTACATAATAAAAGAAGATATGAACATTTATACATATTGGCAAGTTACAACTCAATCCATTACATTAACTTCTACTTTATGATATCGTCAAAACTTAATATCTCAACAATCTCACGGTGTGTTTAGTTGGACGGAATGGGAGTGAAATGGAATCGCAATTCCACCTTCATTTCCGATTTCTTTTTTTGGTTACATAATGAAACAAAAAAAAAATGATTCCATTGGAATCAAAATGGATAGAATTGGACTATAATGAAAAGGATAACAAACCTACTCACGATCTATTAAAAGGCAAGTAGCTTGATTGGTTCAAATCTATTTCATGAGATGGCAATTCCATTTTTGATGGATCAAAATTGAATTCCATAATTCATGGTAGGGATTTTTTTGGGTTATACCGAAAATACCTCACCTCACTTTATCCTATAATTCTAAATTTCATAACGACTTCGATATTTTTTATAAATTAATTTTATCAATTTAGTCCTATATTTATTTTAATAAAACCATAAAAACTTTATATATATATATTATTCATTAAATGATGAAAGAAAAATATTTTATTCTCAATTTTTATATTTTTATTTTCGAAAAACAATTTTGAGTTTTTTTCTAATATTCTATTTCTGTTTCGGGAATAGAAATATTTTTTTTTGTTTTGGAATAGAAACGTTTTTTTTTTTTTTTGTCTCAAAATTTATGTGTACGTTTCCTAAACAAAAATATATTTTCTTGTTCACAAATTTATACTTCCAATAAAAATAAAAATTTCAAAGCAAAAAAATCAGTTCATGTTCTCTGAATAGAAATATAAATTTGAGGCCAAAAAATACGTTACTGTTCTCGAAACAAAAACAAAAACCTAGGAAAGCAAAATTCTATTTGTTTTTCAAAATCAGAAATTGAAATTAGAGAACCAAAAAGAAATCTATATAAGAAATGGAAGTGAAAATCTTGGAACTAAAAATATGTTTTTATTCTAAAAAAAAAATGAGAAAACCCTATTTATGTTCACAATGTGAAAACAAAAATTTAATAACAAAACAATTTTAGTTGTTGGTAGATTTTGAATATTTTCCACATGAGATATTACACATATTTTTGTAGTGATTTTTTAATTAAATTATTATTAGGTATATATTGTGAATGAATTTGATCTCAAAATTGATATGTAAAAGAGAATTATTTCATTCTATTTCTTTAAGCATACAATAACACCAAACATGAGAATTGAACAATGAATCCACTGATAAATCGATTTCATTCTTTTTCTCATTTCATTCATCATTCGATTTCCATTCTACTCTAATTCCATTCCATCCAACCAAACAAGTCATAAATGTTGATCCAAAGAGTATAAATCCCTAAAAAGGAATTTAATGATAACAATAAATTTGTGGTTTCATTATTTAATATGGGTTTTGAGCATGTTTAGATAGGTACAAGCAATACTAGAAACACCACAAGGAATATGGTCCATGAAGACCATAAAGGCTACTCAAAGGAATAATCTAAAAGATGAATCAAAAGAAGATGAAATCAAGAGTGAGGAATCAAAGAAAGATATTGAAGACTCAAGACCCGACGGCATGGGAGGGATAAAATGAACATTGTTGTATATTAAAGGTAAGATAATACTTTATCCCTACTAACCTCATACACATTGACTCTTCTAGGAACACACAAATACATATTACTTGAAATTCAATGTGGTATCTTGAATTATGTTATTTACATGTATTTTGTAGCTATTAGAATGTCTAATCGTGAGTGGAAAAGATAAAATGTAGAAGGTAATTGAATTTACTCATAAATTATGCCTAACATTGAAATTGAGTTAGAATTGATTGACCGAATAGATTAGTTGGTCAACAGATAACACCAGTAGCCTAATGAGAAAAACTAAAATCCTTAACCAGTAGACTAAAACCCAAGAACTAATCAACCAATTACGCTAGTAAGCTAGATCCTTGAGGAAATTGAACATTCAGTCAACCGATGATGACCTACTGGTCAACCGATTACACCAATAGGTTCAAAACCAAAATATTCTAAACGATCGGTCACATGACTCTTAAACGCAGTTGACTGACCCTTAAATTTAGATGTCCAATTACTCTAGTAAGTTTTCCAAAATGTTTGAGTATGAATATCGGTCAATCGATTCCCCTCACCAGTCAACCCATTTACGGGAATGTTTTAATACATTGTACAAAAATCAAAATTTGAGCGTGAATTGAATGCCATATTAATTGATACATGTTTACAACTTGAATTAAACATGTTATCTTTGATTTCAATTAATTTGTAGAATTAAGAGGTAATTTTTAGGGGCTAAATCTCACATCTTAAAGTTACCATTTTTGCCCTAAATTGTAGCCTTTGTCAATGCACTTGCCTCCCATTGGATATATGCTCAAATTAAGCTCAATTAGAACATTTTAATTCATGTATATCAGTTAATTTACTGTGCCTAATGTTCATATCATTAAATTACAATGGATTCTTACCAATTTGTTTAGATTATAGCACTATATAAGAGGAATAACACTACTCTATTTTAATTAAAGAAAAAAAAAAAGACAAGAACAATACACACAAAAAATTTCATATTCTTCAAACCTTGTATATTCAAAACGCTTGATTTGTGTGTGAATAACACTCTTAGTGGAAAATCAAGTGATATAGTTTTACAATAACACTACTTAGTGAAAAGATTGAATTTGAGTGAGATCCACCTATATTAGCATTTATAAGAAAATTGTCTTTCAATTGGAGATCCCATTGAGGAATTGAGTTGGGGAACAATGTCATAATGACAATACATCAATGTATAAATCTCCGATCACAACATTGAGTTTGTTTTAGGATGAATTGCACTGATTTTCTCTTAATTGCTCTTGTATGTTATACTTGCAAATAACTTGAATTTTTTAGTCTAGTATACCTTGCTTCTAGATGGTATTACTTGAAATCGTGATAAAACAAATGGGATTATCATACATGTGCTTTCTAAGAGTTTCTATTTATCCTTGTGAGATCCAAACGTGTATGATAACCTATAAGAGCTTTTTAATATCAATCCAAACTTAATAACAAAATTCGTTGGAATTGGTATATTGGACGTGGGAAAAACTCACAGAGCATGCGAGATTAAGTTACTCATCGAGATATTAGATTCCCAGCGTACCATTCCAATAAGAGGTGAGCTAATTGTACATTTTTAATAAAGCTTTCTTAGAGATTTTTTTTTACTTCGAAAATTGTTATAGTTCATACTTGTGAAAGAATCATACAAATAGTACTTGTGATTTAATTGAGATATTTGATTCTTTCAGATATCATGTGTTTTTCATATAAAGATCCATATTTATGTGATTACTTGTGTAGATGATTCATTGTTTCATCATTGTAACACACTTTTATTAGCACCTAGCAAGAGTTAATATAGGGTTTATTGAGATTATAGGTGAAGCTCTGAGTGTTAGACTTATTAAAATCTAACAAAAGATAAAACTTCATATAGTGAGGGTACTTGGATCATGTAGACAACGTGATTCACCTAATTGCCTTCGTGTGACCACTCCGTGTTTAAAAACTTTCTGAGACTAGTATTTTTTTATTTATTATTATTATTATTATTATTATTATTATTATTATTATTATTTCTCTTAACACATACTTTAAGGATTTTATATTTTGGAGAATAAGGTAGTTTGAGTCAATCTCGAGGTCTTTGTTGAATTCGCCGTTTTCCAAGATATTTCTCCCTTATCGGCTATTATCCAGTAAAGTCTTATTGTCTTTTTCTCACTTGATTACCTTCTCCTTTGAACTGAAAGACACATCCTACTCCTTTATTTCGAGTAGGTTTCATGAGTTTCCAAAACGTTTACCGACGGATCTGCTATTTCTAGGCATGATCTTAGTCTATATAATCTCTTCTTAGAAGTCCATATTCTTTTTTCCACCTGCATGGACTTTTCAAGAATTTTTCTCTTCAGCTAGGTTAGGTTCCAAAATTTTTCTTATCACCATTCTATTATAAATAATCCAGATATTTTCTCCTTAAGTCAGTTGAGGACGTCTTCTACAGATCTTCTATGGCTCCTTTGACATTCCCTGGTTAGAAGATATGTAGTGATTCCATATCAGGGTTCTCGGTTTTCTTTCTAACTTTCTCAGATTTTATATCAATATCTTACCATTGTTTGGTTGAAATAAGACATTTCTTTTAGCATTCTTCTTCAGATGATGATCTAATTTAGTATAAAAACCATATTATCATAACTTTGATTGTTTAACTATATGAATTACGATAAACAAATTAATTTATGAAAGTTAGAGTATAAAGACTTGAGTTGACCTTAGATAAAATAAGCATGCATTTAGTTATATATAGATCAGTACATATGCATACAAGATAATACCTAATTCATTAGAAAGTTCTTAAGAAACTAAAGGAAAAAAAACAGAGATACATATCGCCTCCTTAAAGTTCTTGGTCTTTTAAGAAACTTATGACCCTCTAGTTGGATGAGATCCTCGACGCACATCCAGAGTTCTTAGTTCTTCAGAACGTGGCACTGGTTAGTGTGATGGCCAGCACAACCAGAGTGGTAAAGATAAAAATTGTGAGGGTCAAACCTTGAATCTTGAGGGTTTCCACGGTGAAGGAGAATAGGTGTTAACAACTTATTTTTGAAGCAGTAGCAGTAAATTTGAGAGAGTGGAACAGGGAGTAGGGTGAATCATCTCTTTTCTTTATGTGCTTGGGTAGGCTTAAAGATTTGATGAGGTAATTGAATTGGATTATGTTGTTAGCTATGGGTTTGAGGAGAGCTGCTTAGATATGAAGAAGAGATGAAAGGTTGGTGTTCTAGATGGATAGAGGTCCCAATAACTTGTTTGATATTTTTAATAGATTGGTCCATGTAGTCCATCTGCTTCCATATTTTAGAAACTTATCTTGGGATGAAGTTTTCCTTAGGTTTAGGTGTTTCTTCCAGCTAGGAAATTTTTGGCTTGTGGTGGTGGCCCAAAGATTGACCGAGCTTTTGGTTGATTCGGCTTCGTTTCTAGTATACAACTTTCCTTGATGAAAATCATCCTCCTATTTGGCAAGACTATTGTAATGTTTTGTGGCAATCCATTTTCTATGAGAAAGCTTCTTGATTCGTATTTCGTCCCAATACTTTCTCGTACTAGGGGTATCTCTAGGTGACGATAATTGGTCTTTTTTTCTCTTTTCTCGGAATAGCGAGGTTGGGTTCATTTGGCTTAGTGCTTGTTTTAGGGAGGTAATACTTCATTGCATCGTAGTAGTCTTGGTGGTTTTTTTACTGCTTCCGATAAAGAGAGGTATCGAGTCCATTTTATGATCTTGCAAGTGAATATTGGATGGATTTTTAACAAAAGTTACCTAAAGCAATTTTCCTCGGATTATTAAGGATTGAAACCCTAGATTTTTGCTAATGAACTTATAATGGTTTTTCTCATGCAAATTATCCTTATACATGATTGTATTCTTGCCTATGTATGAATAAGTCTCTATGAATGAATCATTATATCCGTGTTGTATGCATGCAATCCAAGGAAGACATGGCTCCAACAGGCAACTTTGAGATAAGTTCTAGATAGACCTTGAGTTGGACTTGTTTTGTATGACCAAGGGTAACTCGAAATTTCTAAATTGTCCTTAACTTAGAAGTTATAATACTCTAGGCTTATGGCACGATTGACCTTTTATCCTCAAAATATAGATCATTGCTCTTAGAACTTAATGACAGAATTATCATTTTCTTCCTCAAAATATGAATCATTGCTCCTAGGACTTAATAATATAATTGCCCTTTTTTTTTCCCTAAAAATGGATCATTGCTATTAGGACTTATTGACGGAAATGTATTTTTATTTCTAAAAAATGGATCAATGCTCCTAGGACTTAATGACAGAATTGTCCCCTCTACTCCCCCCCCCCCCCCCCCCCCCCCCCCCCCCCCCCTCTTTTTTAAAATATGGATCATTTCTCCTAAGCCTTAGTAAAGGGTCTAAAATACCTTTGAATTCATGATGGTGAATCTATTTTGACAGACTAACAGGAGAATCTTAACTGGCTTCTTAGCAAAACAGGTTTTGACTTGCTTAAGGAGTTTTAATCCTAAACCTTTAAAACAAAATATCTTCTTTATATAGGCCTACGTGAAAGGACACTACGCTTAAAACATGACATGTAAATCCTAGGAAGATGTGACTCGAGGTATGTTGATTATTCAAATCCCACAGTCTTGATTTGACAATGTGGCAACACTTTCCTTGCATCTTGGTAAACTTGGGGTGGTTTTGCGAAGTTGATTTCATCTTATTACCTTAGTGGACAAACATTTAGATGGCTATTTAGAAAAGGCTATATTTAGATGGCTATTTAGCAAAGGCTATATTTAGACGACTATTGAGGCGAGGTTTTTTGTGTATTATTCAAAAGCGAATGTATTTATAAGTTTATTAAAGCAATTTTTATTTTTATTTTTGTCTGTACATTATCTCAGATGTAAGGGGAATTTATGATTTACATGAGTTTAATGAACTTTCATTACTAAGAAAAGTAAGGACTCTCATTCCTCTCTTGCAACTTGCTCCCTAATCTAATTTTGAAAACGTTTTCGATTTGAGCAAGCTTGCGATGCGTGAGATAGAACTAGAATTCTTACGTTGTTTATTTTATCCCCTATTAGTCCAAGAAATTCATTCTACAGACCTAACATAACAAATGTATAAACAATTGTATACAAAGTAAATGTAAAAATTCTCTCCAAGATAGTGTCCTAAATACAGAAGAGTTTTGGGTACCATTCTATGCTAGGCTTACTATATGTAGTTCACTATTTTTCTACTAATGCATTCTAGAAAGGTTTGGTTCCAAAATCTTCAAACCTCTGGCGTCCTCTCCCGAGAAACATCCATCGTTGGTTGGTGATCCGAGTAAGGTGAGTTTCGAAGTTGAATCCCAACAAATATACCACATAGCCTTGGTTCTACTAACTTCTTTTTCTAAATCTTAATTAGGTATCGGGGCTTAGATTGGCGTGACGAAATTGCATGACTTCAGCCCCTACTGCCGGCCTCCAGATGAGGTTTACGGCTTTGGATTTTTCTTATGATATGCAAATGCAAAGTGGTGCTCGTGCCTTGGAGAGAGTGGTAGCATATAAATATGTTGCTACTTTCACTGCAAGTATACGAGTCAAGTTTTAGTAGAGTGGAAAGAGTAAGGGTTGTCGTATCCACAGGGATTGGTGTTGAGTACCGTAATTATCATAACCTAACTTTATTTAGGCAATAAAAAATAGGTTTTTATAATAAATATACTAAATTAATTATCTACTTAAACTAATTAATCTAATATACTAATATTGTGGTATGACGTTTATGGGAAAATGTTGTCTAGGGATTAACTTCGTTCATTTAAACGTGTTCATTTCAATCTAGTTTACATTAACGACATTCCAATCTATTCGACAATCTCGGTATTGTAAACTCACTCACTACCTCTCCCGAGTGTAAAGTGAATGAATATGTGATTTTGCGTTAACGCTGAAGTCCCCCTCAAGCGTTTATACGACACTTGGTCACATAAGTCTCGCCCTAACGTCACGGATTGCACACTTTTTAACTCCCTCCTGGGTTATTAGATCATTGCATTGTGTTTAATCCCTAGTCCGAATCCGGGGTTACCTCTCCTGAGTGTCAAACCCCGTATTCTCAATATTATCATAACAAGCATATAAACATGGAAAAACGGTAAACACATTCGAATCGACAAGAACAACCATTAACAAAACATCGATTTTACATAAACAACGTTTTCATGAACTAAATCAAGCCCTAGACAATATATGTTTAGATACACATGGCCGTAGCCATATATACAACTAGAAACAAGCTAAACATATTCAAAACATTAAACCAAACTAAGAAATAAAGGAGAGAAACAAGGAGACTAACCGTTATCCAAAGATTCAACGCTAAAACCACTCCGAGAACGCTCCTCCTCTTGGCCTTGATGATCCTCTCTTCGTTGAATGGCCTTGGAGCTTCCAAAACTCCCAAAAACGACTACTCTATGTTTGGGGGAGAAGAGATGATATTTATAGGATCCAAAATATCAACAAAATATCTTAAAATATCTAAACCGTCTGCTGGGTGATCGTTGCAGCTGTGGGATCACCGCTGCGGTAGTGGAAAGGTTGGTGGTTTTCTAGTGAGTGATCGCTACAACGGTGGTTTCACCGCTACAATAGTGGAGCTCTCTGTATTTTGACCGCTACAGTAGTGGAGAATCAGTAACTCTCTATATTTTTACCGCTGCAGCGGTGGATGCAGGTTCTAAATATTGATATTTTTGCCTTTTTTCTCCACCGTTCTTCGACTTGACCATTTGTAGACCGTTTTAGTCCCTTTTCACCCCAAATACCTTATTTATAATAAAACAAATAAAAACTTATTAAAACATATTAAAACGTTATAAAAATACTCGAAAACAACCAAAACCAACTTGGGAATAAGTAGATAAATTACATCTATTAAATACTCCCAAATTTAGAATTTTGCTAGTCCTTGAGAAAAACACTCACACTAAAATAAAAAATACAACGAAATAACTAACATAAACAACCTAAACACTAACAACCTAAACATAACGATATGCAAGTATTGAATTCAACTATCGACCAAAACATTTTTCCCTCAACAACCCCCAAATCATATCGAGTTCAGGAGTAAAACACACCATGTGATGTTCTAGAATTTCAACATTCAATAATGGTAAATGCCATTTTAGATCCTTTCAATGTGTGTGTGCGAAACTCAATAATATAACTATCCAACAATTTGATTGAATTATCCACCAACGAAGCTCACGACTTTAAACCGTAAAGGGTTAGGATATCCATACACCTGACTGGGTTCTACTCTCCACTAATGTAGGCTTGGAAGTTCAAAAATATCAATAAGACTTGGTTCGGTTTGGAACATGGCCAAGGGTATATCATGAATATAAAACAGGTTAACTATGTTAACTCAACGACACCCAAGGCAAACGCTTGGCACAAAATCACACTCGAACCCCTATAGATAAATTTGAAACAACTTTGAACATACATTTAAGACCGACATACTCACTTGTCAAAAGAAACGAAAATTGAACTATATTTACATATGTTTTTTTAACGTACCACACAATCAAACTTATTCGATTATTACAATTTCACTGGTGTGGTTAAAATGAAAGAAAAATGAAAAGTGAGTACTCCAATACCGAACCAATCAAAAGTTCTCCCTAAACCCAACCACTCACTTCAAGTAGTATATTCAAATGCTAACTTGATTTCACTCAAATTGTGTCTTCGGTTCAGCGATTTAGGTTTGGAAAAAGTTCAATTGGTCAGGGTATTTGTTATGTGTTCAGAATTTAAACGCCATTATAGGCTTCGATAGGGTAACGAGGGATAAACATATTACAAGGTAAGTTTAAAAGGCTCAAGCAAATCAAATGAATGCCTAAATCACGTCTCCTGAACAACCTCGCCTAGGATTTTGCCTCAAGTTTCCTCCAATCAGGTTCTAGAATCCCTTAAATTGTCATAAATTTGGCTAATGGATAATTGGCCTCAAATCAATTGAATAGCTATATATTGAGTCTACGTGCTCGTGCAAATTAGGATCCACAATAACTTTCACCAGAACGACATGCCAAGCACACAGAACACACATGAATGGGTATTACCCTTGACCTCGACAAATAACCAGGGGATAATATCATCATCGGGTAATGGCCCAGATGAACGCAAAACTCAGCACACAACAACACATCTACAAACATAAACACATACTACACTAAACAAACATACAAATAATTAACCAATGAAACGTAATAGCATACTACAAATCACCTCCAAACTTAAAACGAGCAATGTCCACAATAACCCAATCATCAATCTCAACATTTTGCATGCATTATAATGACGAATGGGATTTAGAACACGTACCTAGGAGGCGAGACAATCTCGCCTCCGAATGAAGTCGGCGGTGATAGATCTAACTTATTTTGAACTTGGGTTTCCTCCCAAGAAGTGCTTGGTTTAAAGTAATCGGCCTGACATGGAGAATGACTCGTCAAAGAGCGGCTTCCGCCCATAGTAAGTGTTGTACAACACTACGTATGGGTCTTGGTTCAGAACACCCTCAAGACTAGCGAGATTTGGCTCTGATCGGCTTGAGTTTTCAACAAGACTCATCATCGGCTCATGTGCTTGGTGGGCATGAAAGAAAGTTGCAAATGGCAGCGAAAGACAAGTACGCCATATCGGATCCTCGTAGATGTAATCTTCTTGGATCGATGGTGGCATCACGATGCGAATCTCCAATGGTGAACAATCACAATCGTCGATCCATGCTTGGGTTCCCGTCTTATTCGAATAATCATCATTAAACTCACCCAAGCTCCTTCCGCTCAGTTCCAGTTCATCCCGGTGACGTTTACAAATAAATATGGCATGTTCATCTCTCAGTGCCACTGCTTCGGACTCGGCCTCAATGAAGCAAAAAAGATGACCGATTTGCGTCTGAAGAGACGTTATGCTCGCATCAATTTCGGCGCAGACCGTCTCAATATTGTCAAAATGATCATTGTGCTCATTTAGCCGGTCATTCGTTTCCCTCCAGAAAATCTGAGTCTCTCCCACAACTGTAGCAAATATCTCTTCTAGGGCGGGGAAAGACTCCTCCTATTTGTCTGGGATGCTAATCCATGGCATTGAAACGGTGGAACTATCCCCCAAGCTTTGGTAGCCTGTTAAATAATTCCAACAGTGAAAATCATATTCCGCCATGTCTTCCAACAATCGATAGGCTTTGTCCGCGGTTAATTGATTGAAAGAGGTGATACCATTTCCTTCTTCAACACAATTTCTTGTTGTGGCTAGTAACCCATCGAGGAAGTTCAATAGTTGACACTCCCTCGGGAAACGATGATTCGAAAACCGAAATAACAACACCTTGCATCGATCCCAAACACAATAAAATAGCTCGGAATCTCGTTGAAAGAAATGCAAAAGCACTTGTTGATCTAACATCTTCAAGTACCTTGCAAGAAAAATAAAACTACAAAACAAAAATTATAAACAAAATATATGTCTAAATTAAAATCAAGTTATTCACTTACAATATCAACAACAATCTAAAAACCAATCCCCGGCAATGGGGCCAAAAAATTGGTAGCGCATAATTACGTCACTACTTTCACTGCAAGTATACGGGTCAATTTTTAGTAGAGTGAGAAGAGTAAGGGTTGTCATATCCACAAGGATTGGTGTAGATTATCGTTGAGTTCTGTAATTGTCATAACCTAACTTTACTTAGGCGATAAAAAATAGGTTTTTATAATAAATATTCTAAATTAATTATCTAATTAAACTAATTAATCTAATATACTAATATAGTGGTATGACATTTATGGGAAAATATTTCCTAGGGATTAACTTCGTTCACTTAAACATGTTCGTTTCAATCTATCTTACATTTATGGCATTCTAATCTATTCGACAATCTCGGTATCGTAAACTCACTCACTACCTCTCTCGAGTGTAAAGTGAATGAATATGTGACTTCGTATCAACGCCAAAATCCCCCTCGATCTATACGACACTTGGTCACATGAGTTTCGCCCCAACGTCACGGATTGCACACTTTCTAATTTCCTCTCGGGTTATTAGATCGTCGAGTTGTGTTTAAACCCTAGTCCAAATCCGGGGTTACCCCTCCCAAGTGTCAAACCTCGTATTCTGAATATATCGTAACAAGCATATAAACATGGAAAAATGGTAAACACAATCGAATCAACAAGAACAACCATTAACAAAACATCGATTTTATATAAACAACGTTTTCATGAACTCAATCAAGCCCTAGACAATATATGTTTAGCTACACATAGTCGTAGCCATATATACAACTAGAAACAAGCAAAACATATTCAAAACATTGAACCAAACTAAGAAATAAAGGAGAGAAACAAGGAGACTAACCGTTATCCGAAGATCCGATGCTAAAACCACTTCGAGATCGCTTCCTCCTCTTGGCCTTGATGATCTTCTCTTGGTTGAATGGCCTTAGAGCTCTCAAAACTCCCAAAAACGTCTACTCTTTGTTTGGGAGAAAAGAGATGATATTTATATGATCCAAAATATCAACAAAATATCCTAAAATATCTAAACTGTCTGTTGGATAACCGCTGCAGCGGTTGAGAGGTCAATGGATTTTTGGCGGGTGGCTGGTACAGTGGTGGTTTCATCGCTGCAGCGGTGGAGTTCTCTGTATTTTGACCGCTGCAGCGGTGGAGAATCAACAACTCTCTTTATTTTCACCGCTGCAACAATGAATGCAGGTCCTGAATATTGACATTTTTGCCCTTTTCTCCATTGTTCTTCTACCGACTTGATCGTTTATAGACCGTTTTAGTCCTTTTTCACCCCCAAATACCTGATTTATAATAAAACAAATAAAAACGTATTAAAACATATTAAAATGTTATAAAAATACTCGAAAACTGCCAAAATCGGCTTAGGAATAAATAAATAAATTACACCTATCAAAGATCTTATAGAAAATAAAATGTCAAAATTTAAAAACGGTAAAGTAAATACGATAAAGTAAAGACAGTAAATAAATGAATGAAATATATAAACATGAATCATATAAGAAGCAACAAAAAATAATTTTTTTTTAAGGGAATTATTTATATCTAAAAAAAACCACAAACATATTCTTTGGACTTTATTTAATATCAAAAGATAAAATTAAAATCCAACTAGGCTTGACCCTCAAAAGTCCCTCGTGGATTCGTCAACTGGCACACTCCGGATTTTGGAAAAGATGAAGAAAAGGAAAATAAAGTTTCATTTCCTCCCTCTTGAAATCCACAAAAATTCTTTTATTTTTAGAAAACAAATTTCAGGGGCTTTTCTAGGCACTGGTTTTTGAAAATATTCTTTGGGCTGGGATTTATTTAAAAAATAGAGTCTCTACCTAACATTGAGTTAAATGGTGCACTAGGTCACCAGGATTTCGAAAAATCATTTTTATTTTAACGAAATGACCCACGTTTTTTACTCAAAAACAATTAATCTTTACCAGATATTTCTTTAAAGTTAAAGGGTCAGTTATGCTCAGGGAAGGTGTTAGGCATCTCAAACCTCCTGTCCGAAGACAATACCTAAGTTTAAATGAATCTTTACGTTTAAACAAGTTCAAGTAATTTTATTCGATTTTGGTTAACACACTAATTCCCATTTCTTTTATATTTGTTGTCTTTTTATGTATTTTATGTAAGAAAAACAAGAAAAAAAATTATTTATTTAATGCAGTAATAGATAAAATAGATTTAATAATAAATAACAAACGTCCCCTTTCTAGACCGCCTATCGATTATGGAAAAATAAACAAGTTTCGCCTCGGTTTTTTTTTTTTTTTTTTTTTTTTATTTAGACACTTAACTTAACAAAAATAGTTTATTTATTTTTTAGTTGATAACCGAACCTGCAAAGGTTACCTACGTATCCCTGTTTTCATAAGGAATTAGGTCGAAACGTCGTTCACTGAGAGATGATTTTATTTATTTATTCATTTGTTTTAAATTTTTTTCTTGTTTACTTAAGTAAGAACAAAACATAACACAAATGGTAAGTGAATATGTATGTTTGATTTTATCAAGAACACTCTAATCGAACTTACTTGCTTAAGCAAGTTTAGTGTTAAGGTTTATGTTATTAGTCCGAAGGAGAGAAAATATATTATATAGGTGTCAGTCCTACTCAAACATTTCTGAAGAAGGTACACACTTATCCCCCGAATGAATAGAGGTCCTCCATTTATTCTGACTTTTAGCCACAAGAGTCTAGACATAATAATATATAAAATGTGTCAATCCATGATCTAAGACATAGGGCCAGTCTATAATCTAGGCTTATATACATAAGGGTGTCAGTCCACAAGCCTAAGACGTATGGCCAAGTTATGATCTAGGCTAGCATGAAAATGCATAAAGCAAGAAAAGTATATGTTAGTTGTTAGTTGTTAGTAGTTAGTATTCCATCATTGGTGGTTTATTTTAAGTTCATTAGAGTTCGGTTTCATGTGTTCTTGACAAAGCCAAAAATACTATTCATATACCATAGTGTTCTTGATGTTCTTGACACAAAACAAGTTATTTACACTATGCACAAGATCTAAGACTCTAAGAACTACATAAGAACAATATGTATAAACAAAACTTAAATACTAAACAATCAAAATTAAAGAAGAGTTTAAGAAGACTTACCTAACTTAGGGGAGTAGTCTATCCCTAAGTGATTTCCTTATTCTCCTTCTTTGAATCTTTTTCCTTCTTCTTGATTGTTCTTCAACAACTTCTTGAAGTCTTATTAAAAGAGTATTAAGAACACCTTTCAGGAGCCTTTTTCAAAAAATATGTGGGTGTTTTAGGGGTAGAAAGCTTAAGAAATCTCAATACCCGAGAGAGAAATTATAGCATAGAGAGATAATGGATTTGGACAAGCTTGTTTCCAAATGAATTCAGGTTGCCTTTTATAGGAAACGGCATACTTGTGCATTCACCAATGCGCAGGCATGACCAGCCTGTTTTCAATGGTTATTTAATGTTATTTAATGCCTTTAAAAGTCATTCAATGTAAGCCACTAGGCATGTGCTCAAGATTTTCCTAGATTTTTTAGGCAATCATGAAGATTTTATAATGATCACCAAAATTTTACTAAATTTTTATCATAAATACCTCATTAAATACTCCCATTAATGCCATTAAATCCATGTTTAATGCTCGATTTGATGGAATTCGGTTCAGTTGGCTTTGTAAGGACTAGTTACTCTTGATAATTAGGTTACATGATGATATTTTCGTAAGAGAATCTTGTCAAACTATCTCTTATTGAATGCCATTAATTCCTCCATAAATTCCATTTAATGATTGATTAAATGCATGATTTGAAAGGTATTAAATGCTTGTCATGATAGAAATCGGTTTGGTTAGCTTTGTAATCACTAGTTACTCCAAGTAACTAGACTTTATCATGAGATTTTGCTTGGAAATCTTGCCAAAAGACATCCTATTAAATTCATCATTGATACAGTCATTGAATTTTGCATTTATTGCCATTTAATGTTATCTTTAGCAAGTTTAGTTAGTTTTGGACTAAGTTTTTAGGCACTAATTACTCTAGGTGACTAAGTTTCATGATGGAATCCTGGCTAATCAAGGATTTTTTGCTTGATTTAGGAGATTAGTATTTTAAACAAGAAATTAAATTAAATATTTTTTGTTGTCAATTAGTCAAAATTGGTGAAAATACAAGTTTCAAAGGTCAAAACGGAAAACACCTGTAATTGGTGAAATTTCCTTAAGTTAAAGGGTAGAAACTAATTTAATAATATTAAAAGTGATATTTCATGGAAAATTCACTTTTAATATTATCATTTGAGTTCCCATTAACTTTATGAATTTCAAAATTGACCCGAAACTTTTATTTTATACCGAATTTCGATCGGATTGATGATTTTATGTTTTCTTTTAGTTTTATCCTTTTTGTAGTATCAAATGTAATCTAAGACGAATATTCATTCCCTTTAAACCTCAATTTAAATTTTATCCGAACTTGCACTTTAGGTCCCATACTTTCAAAGTTTAAATGAGCGGGATAAAATGCGATGTCTACAATAGGACATGTCCCTCTTTGTTGATAGTGATATATTCTTTCTTTCATACTCTAATATGCATATACATGTTTCACCACACCCAATGAATACTTTTAAAGTTTCGTGTCTAGAAAACAACGCTTAGTATTATCAAAGTATAGAAACGTACATATATAATTACCCAGTACCTCAAGTTTGAAAATTACAGGAACCATCACATCTCTAATATTCTATTTTTACATTGATGTTACCAAAAATTACCCGGTACGTGTTACAAGGCCTCATGTGCTAGAAACCTCTGCAACCTACAACCTGACCTGCAAAACTAGTTAGTTCTATGGGAGACACTGGTATGGTGTCGGCCAAAGAACCTCCGGCATGAGAATAAGGTCATACTACTCATAGAGAAAATGAAAGCTTAACTATATATCAGTATAATATTTAGAGAGAACTTAGGGTTGAATACATATGTAAATGTGATACCTCGCTTTTATAGACTGATCACCTCCTGAGAGTTACCCAATTTTGGCTCATGATTACATCCTCATTAATGGGGAGTTATACCCCCATTTATGTTTCTATTAATTAGGGAGTTACACCCTAATTTAGTGGAGAGTTATTTCTTTTTCGGTTCTTCTACTAGGCATAAATTTTTCCCTCATCATTTGCCCCCTTGATTTGAGAGTTGATTCGAAGAAGTGAGACGAAAGGTCAACTTTTCTTCTTATGCTTTGTTATTGCTCCAAATCGTTTTTGTCAGTTTTACAAGCGTGTACTTTGATGAGTCAATCTGAGTAGCTCGGTTTCGTTGACAAATTGATCTAAGTCACTTGGTTTTCAATCAACCACGGTTGAAGTCCAGACACACATTTGACTCTGTACTAACTCCATAGCAAGGAGTGATGAGTTTAAGATTGGAAAAGAACAACACCTTGAGAAGGATGTCATATAACAAGATGAAAGAGTAATTCTCATTGGAAGCATTCCCGTGGTGATGTAGCCTGCTTTTTGTTGGAAAAAGGTATAGTTAAGTTGGACGAATAATGTAAAGTACCTTTCTTCTTTTCGGATTGTAACGTTGTATCCGTTGTTTATAAAAAACTGTTGTATTTTTTCTATCGTAAACAAGTGCGGGAATTCCAAGAATAACGTTTTTCCAAAGATAGACTTGTCACCAATCATTTCTTGGATTAACTATTCTAAACAACTTGGCTCTCTTGGCGAATTAATCTACACGGCCCGGTATAAGCTTTGAGACCTGATGTTGTGTCTCCAAGTGCGTATTTGATGACCTAATCTGAGTAGTTGGGTTTGACTTGATGAGCTGATTTTGGAGACTCGATAAATGAATGAATGAGCTATTCTAATCTTCGAGCACCTGTACAAACGCCTACAGAGGTTGTGCCCGGTGAGGCTCCTCCAGCGTGAGGGTAAGTATCCGAGGAAAAAAGATAAGTGCTCTAGAGTGAAATATAAGCATTAACTTGTGGCAGTGGATGCCAAGGGGTATACATAGGGTGCAAGACTCGATTAGTGCCATGAAATTAGGGACCTCAGCCCGGTTAATTAGCTTAATTCAAGTGACAACCAATGAGCTTGCATATTAGGGTCTTAAGCACCTAGACTAAGCTTTTGGGCCCACTAGTAGAAGTCCATGGGCTAGCCCACTAGAAATGGAGACGAATGGCTTGTTTTTAGCCCCTTCAGCCGATCAAGAGATGGAGAGGACGTCAAAACGGCATTGAGAGCTTCCTTTAGAGAGAAATCCGAGCTGAGGGTGCTCGAATCCTTGAACTCGGACATGAAGCTTCAATCGTTAGATGGGAGGCTCTTTTTGGAGGAAATTCGAGCTGAGGGTTCTCGAATCCCTCATCTCAGTGTTTCAATCTCCATCTTGGAATTGGGGGGTCCAATTATGGGATGATCCGAGATGAGGGTGCTCAGATCTCTCATCTCGCCTTCTTTGATCTTCAAGATGACTTTAGGCTGCCAAATAGAAGATGATCCAAGTTGAGGGTGCTCATATCTCTCTTCTCTGACATACAACCTTGTTGGCTTACACGATGGTCCACTTTGAGGGTAATCCGAGATAAGAGTGCTCAAATCCCTCATCTCGACCCTTGTATCTTGGACACCAATTTGATGACTATCTGAGCTAAGGGTGCTTGGAGCCCTCAGCTTGGCCCATCCTCCATACTTGGGAATTTGGAGGGATCCTGGCCTTTAGGATGGTCTTGGGCCTCCCACTTTGCTAATATTCGAGCTAAGGGTGCTCAGAGCCCTCAGCCCGGCCCTTCTTCAATACTTGGAGATTAGAGGAGCCTTAAATGGTTTTAGGTCCACCATTTTGCACATATCAAAGCTAAGGGTGCTTGGAGCCCTCAGCTCGGCCCATTCTCCATACTTTGGGGTTTTGGAGGAACTTGGTCTTTATGTATGTGTGGGCTTCACGACTAAATTCACCTCCATCAATATAAAATGAGATTCATTATAGGGCTTATATCCAACATTTGTTCCATCAATATGTGAATGACCTGGCACTCTCAAAAGGTTTCAGAAATATGTGTATGCATATACATTATATTGTGTGGCTCTCGTGATAAATATC
Source organism: Eucommia ulmoides (assembly GCA_016647705.1). Classification (NCBI taxonomy): domain Eukaryota; kingdom Viridiplantae; phylum Streptophyta; class Magnoliopsida; order Garryales; family Eucommiaceae; genus Eucommia; species Eucommia ulmoides. Next base: position 13,639,145 of record CM028336.1, on the reverse strand, counting down.
ACAAGTACTTCCAGAATAATTATGAATATAGATCACCAACTTCATTCGCATGATACGGCACAAAATTGTAGATAGAGACTAACGTTATAATCTATATATCAGCAATGGGGTAGATTCAGTTTTCAGTACCTTGGACACCATGTTATGTACTCATGTTTGACTTAGATGAATCAAGGGACTACGTAAATATTATATTTCATTTTTGTCAGTTGTCTTTCTCATTTGAAACTTCCGCGTACACATTGAAAATATAGACAACTTGATTTAAGAACTTGTTTCTCTGGCATGTTATGTTCCGTTACTCCAATGATTTTTGGGGAGTCAGATGTGACAGAGCAACCGAAATTTAGGGATAGTGATGGAAAGACGTAGGGAAAGTTTGTTAGGGTAATATAAATAAAAAGATTGTGACTATGGAAAAAAGGACTTTTTTTGGTTGTAATTCTATACACCTACTACTTCAATAGCAAATAACTCTATAACTTCTAGTGTAATTCACAAGAAACAAAAAATACAATTCAACCCGCCTCATCAAAGATCTATCATAGACATAATATTCTTGAATTTTTTTAGGTTATTTAAAAGTAAGTGGAATCAATATTCTAGTAGTAACTCATATGATTTGATTGTGAATATAAAATTTTAAAAAATTTAACTTTATTTAAAAGAAATTACAAATATAACAAAACCTTAAAAATCATGAAGAAATCCTTATAAAAACATCACGATTTCTGTATACAAAGTTATTGAAATTCAAATTTAAATCATAATAACGCATAGGAACAACATTTTATTGTAACATAATACTTAGAGAAATTGGTCATGGTCATTTTCTTTCATGGAATTCGCTCCAAATCTAGCAAAATTCCATTAATTTTTAAAACATAGAAAGCCGAAATACGGATGAAAAGATCTTTGACGATACCCCCATTAAAAAGTGATCCAAAAATAAAAATATAAAAATCCTACAATTACAAAAATAATGACAGAAAATAATTATTTGTACTGATTTGCAAATTAAAAAAAAAAAAAAAACTTATACATCAGAATACATATTAGATGAGACATAAATCAAAATAATTTGTAGGTAAATCAAATCTAACTTTTTGAGGAACACCTTAAGAAAGTCTTTTCTACTTAAATAGAGATCCTCATAGACAAAAATTTACCCCAAATGAAAATTAAACAAAAATATCAAATACAGTGAGATAGGGCCATAAGATGATTGATGTGTGCCTAGGGCCACTAATTACAAACTATGCTTCAATATCATGTGGTTTTGTGGATGGTAAGGGGCATCATACCTTCGTACCATATATTAAAAGGGGGGGGGGGTTCTCTAAAAAGTCTTGATCCTTAATGCAAATAACCCCATCATTTTCTCCCTTAAAAAACACACACAAAAAAACAAAAGAGACCTAGGATACATATATCTATCTAGGAGAAACAAACCCACAAATTTCAATAGCAATAGAGGAGCAAATTAGTTGCTCGAGGAAGAAAAGGGGGAAAAGCACTCAAATCAAAAGGGTGGGGTTGGATTTTGGGGGAACTCAACATCCAAAATGGAAGAATTAGTAGAAACACAAACCCCAAGTCAATGTAGTCAAAATATTTATTTTTATTTTTATGTTCTTTATTCTTGTTACAACCCAATGAAACTCAATCTAACATTATAGAAATTTGCCCACAAGATTTAAACACCACTCCACTACTCCACTTGGCTCCCCTCCTCATGCTTTAATAAATGTTATATTACATATTGTACCCCCCAAGTTTGGATGTAATTGCATTTTTCTCCATAATTTTTTTTTCATCGTTATTATGCTTGATTTTTATTTTTTTTCCTTCTATTTTCTATTCATTTTTTTTTTTTTCATCCTTTTTCCATCCAACCAATCACATCCTAATATTTTATTTTTTTGACCCGCATATTGATCCAAATTTTTGTGAAGGGAATTCAAATGTGTGGAGAAAAAAAAATGTAGTAGAGAGAAATTACACCTAAGTTTAGGATTACATGTAATATTGCGATAGGTTTCCATCCTTCTCCCAACACATATGTACGAATTGCTATTTAACCTTTTACATAAAGAAGAGATTAAAGTAATGCAAGTAATGAAGGAAGAAAAAAGGACGAAAATTGGAAGTCTCGCTCATGCGAAATTCATGTCTTTGAGTTTGCCTCTTTCTCTGTGTGTGTGTGTGTGTATTTTTATTTAGAATTTTTTTTTTTTTTTTTTTTTTTAATTTTCTTCACATCATCCTGTATGCTCATTAAACAATGAAAATGGCAGATTACCAATCATCCCTTCCCCTCTAGAGGAAACACCCATCATTGCTCCCAACAATCCTATTCAACCTTAGAAACCTGAGCTTCTAAGAAAGATATTCCCTCCTTCCATTCATTCCCTTTTTCCTTTACTCAATCAATTTAAATACCCCTTTCTCTCTGTCCACCCATCGTCTCTCTCTCTCTCTAAATTCATGATGGATCCTACTTCCACCAACTCCGTTAATGGCTTCTACTCTTTCATCACCCGCGGAATCGACGATCTTGAACGCGTCTTCCTCTCCACCAATTTCATGTCCATTCAATTCATCCAGAGAGTCCTCTCCCTCCTCCGATCCTTCCACACCCAATTGACCCTTCTCGTTCAGAAGCTCCACCTGCCTGTCGGCGAGAAATGGCTCGACGAGTACATGGACGAGAGCTCCAAGCTTTGGGAAGTCTGCCATGTCCTCAAGTCTGGTATCTCTGGCATGGAGAATTACTATTCTGCCGGCCTCACCATCATTTCTTCGATCGAGGGCCATCGGAATCTCAGTCCCCAGCTCTCCCGTCAGGTTCGGAATGAGTGATTTCAATTGGGACTGAAATTCATCTTCTTTTTATTTATTTTGTTTTATGCGGGTGATCGATTTCCTTTTTCTTGATTGAATTTGTTGGGAGAACAGGTGATTAGGGCGATATCGGTGTGCCGGCGGGAGGCCGTCGGAATGGAAGAGGAAAACAGGGCGTTGATGGAGACGCGAATTGAGCCGCTGGCTCTCCGGTTCGACGAGAAGGTGTCGATCGAATCGAAACTGAACGGGTTCAGCGGATTCAGGGGAGTTCTATACGCAATGAGAAACGTGAGCTCTCTTCTGCTCATGATCTTGCTCTACGGACTGGTCTACTGCTGGCCGGAATCGAATTTTCTCCGGGGAGGGTGCGAGGGGTGTTTGTTCTTAGGATCGGCGTTCATGATATCGACGGCGAGGCTGCAGCAGAGGGTGGCGGCGGAAATCAATCAGATTAGGCCAGGGGGAGTTTTACTGTACGAGTATCGGAGATCGAAGGCGGCGATGGAGGAGTTGAGGGCGGAGATGGAGAGGCGGAGTACGGTGGCGGAATGGGAAACGGAGGTGGGGATTGGGTTGAGAGAGAGAGTGGAGAATCTGAAAGGGTGCTTTGGAGTGCTGAGATCTGGAGCGGAGAATATTGTTGGGCAGCTTGATGATTTCTTTGATGAAATTGTGGAAGGAAGGAAGAAGCTTTTGGACTTTTGCAGTCACAGGTAGATGAGAGAGAACGTTGTGTGTTTGGAAAAAGGGAGCAAAATATTAAGAAGAAAAAAAAAATAGTAGGGAAATCAGTTGTTAGAGGTGGTTGTACTGTTTTGCTTCTTTTTTTTTTTTTTTTAAATTAATTTCTTTGTTTAAGTTTGTTTCTTCTTTTGTCTTCCCTACACCCCTAATGTGGTTTCCTTGGCTTTACAGCTGCTTCAGAAATTAAGGACCCGAAATAGAAAAATTTGAAGAAAACACAAAAGTGTTCCTTTCATGAATAGATTTCAAATCAATAAATTTAAATTTTTTTTTTTTTTATTAGAAATGAAATATTGTTTTTTAAAATAAAAATAATATTTGAAATGGTATAGTCAACAAAATAAGTTTTAAATATATTTTTTACAAAGTCATTTTAAATTTTATAATTTGGACATTTTAACGTATATTTTTAGTTTGTTGACTCTATATTTCATATACATTTTAAATTTATAATTCTAAATCTGTCGGTTTCACTTATTTTATTTGTTCAACTCTAAACTTTTTTTTCCTAAAAAATTAAGAATAGGACAAAGTTTTCCCCTTCTATTTTATTTTTATTTTCAATTTTGGAAGAACCAACAAAAGAAATGTCACATTAGTAATACAATATTAAAAAAAAAAAACTCTATCGTCCACGAACCATTTAAAAAAATAAAATAAAAAATTAACCTCTGTACACATGCATGTAAGTACTGGCTGAGCCAAGGGAGACTTAAACTCCTCCCTTAACTTTTGAAATTTTCTACTTTTTCTTTTATATTTGTATAAAAAAATCCTTAAAAAAATTATTAGAATTCCTCTTGATTTATATAAATATCCGAGAAAAAAAATTAGTCATCCCTCAATTAATTTTCTAGATTGACCTCAGCTGCGTAGAAAAGAGAGGACATGTGTCCACGAAGAAGTATTTGCAATGGGATATATCATGTTTTCTATAAAAAGAATGAAATATTATTGTTTAAACTTACAAGGAGAGGCGCACACAGTTGAATCTTTCAATTTTTATATTTTGTTAAACAGTTGAAAAAGATAATGATTTGAAGCAGAAGAAGAAACGGTGAAAGTAAGACTCAGCGATCACCAGGCCGCAAGACTACTAGTCTCTCTAAAATGGTAAATGGAGGAGTGGAAGCTTTTGTCTGCTCCCTCCCCTCATTGAGTTCACTGCGAAAGCAAGACAGATGTTTTTGAAAGCTTCTCACATCCTATTTCTGACATCTCCCTCTCACACACGCACAGAGAGCAGACAGTCCAAGGGTGATTTTTAAGGCGTTTCTCCCCTGTTTTGGGAGGTGACTATTTATTTGATTAAAGAAAGTCTCTCTCTCTGTGACCGGGTCTCATGCTTTTTGTCCCTCTCCGGAAATTTATGGCCTGCTTCCCCTCATTTAAAGGGTCACCCAAGAAACAAATCCACAAAAAAAGGTGTTTAAGCAAACATCATTAATTAAAAAAACAAAACAAAATCAACTACCACAATCTAATCTAATCAACCCTTTGAAGATCATTTATTGTCTACCACCCAAACCGTCATCTTATTACTAATGCCGTAAAATAATGACTACTGTCCAATATAATACTAACATTTGAAAGCTACCTACCACTCTTTTCTTCTATTAGCCAAGAAATTTGCATTTGAGTTTCAAAGATACACAAAATAACATCCCCCCCCCCCCAAAAAAAAAAAGTGTTTCTGCTCCAAAATATTTAGTCCGATTCCCAAAATTTTAAAAGAGAAACATGTTTAGTTAACGTATTTATGTTTTCAAATATTTTTAAAATTTTGAGAATAATCCCAAAAATCTTGAGATTTTAAGGAGAAAAAATTTGTTTCCATTTCTTTCCAAAAAAGAATTCTCAATTTACAAGGAAGAGGGTCGGCATTTTTGAAATTCTCAATGACACCCCCCTTCAAACCTTGTTAGTCTTAATTATAGAGAAATGGTACAAAAAAAAAAAATCCCTTTAATTCATCAATTTAGGTCAAGAGAAACACAATAAAGTACTTTACTATAATTACTTTATTTAGTTATAATTAATCGTATAAATGTGTTTTTGTTTTGCTATCATTTGCAAAAATTGATTTTCTAAAAGAAATATGTAAGTCTATTCTTTATATTTAAAATAGAACGTCCAAAAAATGGGAATAATTGTTGTAACCAACCGTGTTTATTGGATTTTATTCTAAAAAATTATAAAATAATTTAAGATCAATTGTCGTTACAAAACGTATTTCTATTCCCAGAATTATTGACAATAGAAACATAATATTCATCCCATTTTTTTGAATAGAAAGGAAAACAGATATGTTAACCAAACGCCACATAAGGCCCCATTTGTTCAATGTTTCTGCTCCCTGATTTCTGTTTCTGTTCTCAGAAAATTTGAAACAGAAACACTAATAAAATGCCAGACAAAGATGTGATAATACCAGATACTTAGTAAACTCATCCGTTTATTCATATAGAATAGAAAAAGAGGTTCACTGGAAAAGTGGAAGTAACCTTCTGTGAATTTTTCCAATAAAATATCGTTTATTTTCCATTCCAAGGCTTGAATTTAATGATACCAAAAGCTACGTAAAGGGATTTCATTCAGTAATATTAAAAGTATACAGCATACTTTAGCCTCGCCATATCATAAGCATATCTAGGACTTTAAATATCATAGAAAGTTGGCTTCCCTACCCAATGATCAAGAAACAACCTAAGTTTTGGCCACCACCAGCCTCCTGTCATGCAAGCCTCCCCGAGCCGTCACAATCCTCCAGCGAGCCTCACCAGTCATCACAACCCTCCAGCGACCCCCGAGCTTAGCTGTCCCTGCTCGGTCTCTCCCCAGTCATCGCAACCCTCCAGCGACACTCAGCAGCAGTCCCCGCCTATCCCCAGCGGTCGCAACCCTCCAGCGGCCCTCACCAGCCATAGCAACCCTCCAGCGACCCGCTGACCTCAGCCGTTTCGCACCATAGCCAGTCGAGCCATCACTGTCGAGCCACCATATCTCCAGCAGTTGCTTTCCTGGTGGTGTAGCTATGGTTACTGTTGGCGATGGCCAGAATACCCCCTCCTCTTGCGGCAAACACTAGCTTCAGCCCTTCCTCCTACGGCGAACCAACTACAAACTAATACTAGCTCTGTCCCGTTCGAAGCCAATATTTCGCAAGCTTAGTTTCTGGTTCCAACCCCACTGCTATTGCAGAATTGAAGCCCTTGCCATCACATAAGGGAACAGTGACCATTTTCCTTTCTGGTGATGAAGTCAATCTGCTCACGGCTCCCTTCCAACATGGCCTGCTCAGTAAGTTTTCACACGGTAGGCTAACCTTCGATTAGTTACGATTTTTTTTTTCATCCGATTGGACTGAACGCTGCATTTGACATGAGATTTCTGATTCCAATCATTTTCAAAGTTTTTGGATAAAAAATCTTTGGTATTTAAAAGAATTGAGGTGGATTGAACTAGAGTTTCTTCTAATTTGTCTACATAATAACTCGATCTTATTCTCCATAGCTAGAGCAATGGAATCACCTATGAAATTGGATGCTACAACTATTAAATTGTCAAGGCCTAGTTATGCCCGAATCTGTGTAGAAGTGGACCTTCAAAAGAAACTCCCAAATAGAGTTTGGATTGACGAAGGTGCGATAGGATTTTGGCAGTCGATCAAGTATCAAGCACTTTCCAAATACTGTTCTCACTGTTATAGATAGGGGCATTCCGTTCAAGATTGCAAACATAAGAACCCCCTGTCAATGTGGCAGCTAAGCCTAAAAACATCAAGAAGACAGAGGATGAATTCAATAATGGCAAAAAGTTGGTGCAAGTTTATAAGGTTGTGGGTGATGCAGTGAAAGAATCTATGCCAATAACGAATATAACATTGACACAGCAAGGTGAAACTTCTTCACAAGGTACCCAAAGAGAAGATGAAAATGATGATAAAGGAGAAAACAGGGAAGATGGAAAGGATGGCCAAGGAAGGAAAATCGAGGAAACAGAGAGAGCAAAAGGTGTAATCTCAGTTTATCAAAGGAAGAATTAAGGTTGTTGATAAGACTCAAAGAAGAAGCAGCCAAATCCTCAACGCATCAGCTTGCTTCCCATGAAAAATCAAATCTAGATGAGTCTTCAGAGTCTTTGATGCTGAAGGAAACACATGATGTTGTTCAACGACTCTCCCTTTCACCTAGAGTTGTGGATCCTGATACTACAGAGCAATACTAAATAGCAAGGGGTGATTTGGAGTGGATTTCTAAGAGAAGGGGCAAATATAGAAAAAGGGGCAAGGGTGATACTCAAATTTTCAACTCTTTACATGTTGAAATCGTTCATTTGTAATGCATGGGGGGCTGCCAACTCAGCCACTAGAAAAGAATTAAAAAGTCATTTAGAATTTTTGTATTGATTTTTCATTGTCCGTTTAGATCCCATAATGGAAGCTCAAGCTGTGGAAAATTTTAGGTATATTTTGATGCTAGATTTATAATGAAGTCAGTAAGATTTGAGCGGTTTGGAGAGATCCAATTCAGTCTAATATTATTGTCAACAAAGACCAACTCGTGGTAGCTAAGGTAACTCATAGGTTCATAAGACTGGATTTCCTAGTGGCAGTGATTCGTGCTAATTGTACGAGAAGGGAGAGATTGGAGCCGTGGGAGCAGGTTGGGGAGGTGCACAATTGTTTTTCTCTTCCTTTGCTTGTGGCGGACAATTTTAATGTTACTCTTGATAGATCGGGGAAACTAAGATATACTCGTTTTGATAGTCAGGCTATTGTGGATGTATTAGATTGCATCGATAATTGTGGTATGTTAGAAATGCCGTTTGCGGGGAATAAACACAGGTGTGCAACTCTAAGTGTAGCTCACGGAAGAAATGGAGCAGATTGGACAAAATACGATGTAAAATGGCTCATGGGATAAATATTGAGTTGTTTTATTATATAGATTTTAATTTAATATATTAATCTTAGATATCTTAGAATTAGTTCAAATACATTAATCATCAAAAGATATTATGAGAGTTTATTATATTGTTTCTCAACAAAATATAAAGCAACAGTTGAAAATGTCTCATACGATCCAATGGTCAAAAATATCTAAAATGTAAAATATGTCCTGATTTATGGAATAGACTATCGTATAACTCGTACCTGAGGACATGAACAAAAAAAGTATAACATTAATTTAGGGGAAAGAAATTAATATTTACTTTTGATTTATTCTTTTTTGTTTTCAATTTTTTAATTTTGATTTATTCTTTGTTTTATATATTCTATTAATTTGTTTTTAGAAAGTAAACTAAAAAGTTATATTAGAAAGGGGAAAAAAATTAAAAATAGAAATTAAAGGTGAAAAAAAAATTAATAGGGGTAAAGAATTAGTTTTCCGTAACAATGACTTCAATTGGGACAAAATCTATTAATAAATCAGAATGGAAAGACATTTTACTGGTCCATATTTAAGTTTAAAAGATGAATGGTTGAAATTGAACTTGTTTAACCTCTTAACCCACTAACTTCAAATTTCTTTATACCACTCAACCCACTCAATGACTTAATTATACTTTATACCCTTCAAGTTTAATATATATATATATATATATATACACTTTTTTTTAATGATTTTTACAATTATAAATTCAAAAAATCAATGTAGTGCCTTTAGGCACAAGGAATCCCTAGTTCATAAAAAAATGATATTATCAATCAATTAACCTCAAAATAAATCTCAAGAACTTACTGTTAGCAAATGAGAGAGGCCTCAAATAACAAGCGGTCAAGTTGTTACTTTTGTAAAAGACATGTGGTTTGATTGAAATTCATCCTTAAATTTTTATGGTTAATATCAAGTAAACCTTAAAAAGTAAGTTGAAAAAGACTAAAAAATAAATTGATCTAAAATAGAGAAAAGGTAAAATATTAAATATGAGACTTTATAATAACATCACCACTAATATTATTTTAATTTTTGTTCGGCGGACAAAATATCATATCTACATTACATTTATTTTTTGGGCACTTATTAGTATAGATTTGTGTATAATTACTATTTTTCTTCAAAATGCAAAATAGTTTAAGCAAAGTGATTAATTTTCTTTTTAATAACTAGAAAGGTTGTTTATTACGTATTTATATAATAGAATATGAAAGGATATGCATTGAAACTATATTCTCAAAATCTCTTCAATATTAAAGTTGGTGTTTTTGTTTCATTGTCAAGTTATTTTTTTCCCAAATTAAGGTTATTATTTTTAGTTTATGCCTTTAGACACGGGTTATAAGCTAATTTTATTATAAATTAGAGGATCATAGTTTTTGTCAACAGGACAATTGACACCTATTATTGGACGTGGACTAAATCAATTGAAGTGATATTTTCATTCATTTTAAGAGATCGCATCTTTTCTATTGATATATGAAATCAAGCTTGAAGCATATTGCTCCTTAATAAATGGAAATTGAACAAAACCCCAAATTCACCTCCAACCTGCATACCCATGCTTAATCCATCACCAAACGAAAAATAAATAAAACACTAGGAAGAGGATTGAAGTTATCAAGAAAACCATCAGGGAAAAAGATCAAAATAAAAAACCTATAATTGACTCACCTTGTCACTTAGCAAGTTATACTCGTGACTCAAATGCCTGCTTCAAAGCGAATGCAATTCCATAATTTGATCATCCAGAAGCATAACACTCCAATTCAGTTCTCTTTCTGTCATCTACTCGCATAAGAACCCTATTAATGCAATTTCGTTCATCCACTCTTGATCGACCAAACCCTAACGGACCGAAAATTCAGGATTTCTCTGCCTCTTTGAATACAAGAGTATTGAAAAATGATACCAAGCTTAAGCATCGAAGTGCAATTTCAATTCCGCAGAGTATCGAAATCCAATAGTTCGATAAACCTAATTGTATAGAGAGCAATCCGACGATTGAAAATGTGACAACCCGAAGGAATACTAGCACACTTCCTGTCGAAAGTGGAAGAAGGCAGCAGGGACATCGACAACTGCATCTGAAAGAGCTACTGTAGAGGTAACGCAGTTGCCATCGACGAGAGGTTGAAGTAGCAGAGGTTGACACACTGCCGCAGGTCTCCGATGAAACTGCGTGCAAATTATTAATCGACGAAACTGAGTTTGTTGAAGTTATAATTCGAAGGGCGTTGATTGTCAGGCATTGAACAACGAGCAGTCAGTTGCAGAGAAGGCCAGCTTGGTAGTGCGGTGGGCTGCATTTGCCCATAAACGCGCCGTGGTCCGCCCAAAATGTTCCACTTTTCTCAGGCGTGTTTACCGTTCGGTTCGATGCGGTTTTGCCATTTTTTGTCCCTGAACCGAAATTCTCGGTTTTCACAAATTGAAAACCACTCCCTAACGGTTCGGTTTCAATAGGTGAAAAAAACCATCACTGCAGTTTCTCTTGGTTCGGTGTGATTTTCGATTTTGGGTCTGAAATTATTTTCGTGAGTTTTTTTGCACAACCCACATTACCACAACCCATTTCCTTAATGAATTAATTCAAATTCAATTTCAGCTCATTAACCAACAAAATTTTTAATGGCCCAAAATGATTATTTTATAATACATAGAAATTATATTTTCAAATATTGTTTTATAACACAATATAATTCACTAATTAAAAATACATAAAATACAATTTAGTAATTAATAGTCCAAAAACTACAATTCATCAATAACTTTAGCACATAACAAAATTCACCAACACAACACATTTCAACAATACAATACAGCACAAAAATTTTGAAAAATTTACAATCCCAAACCATTAACATGACAGTCCCAAAAAATAATAACAGTAGTCCTTGTTGTCCCAAAAAATTAACAATCCCTGTTGTCCCAAAAAATTAACATCAGTCTCCCAAAAAATTAACAGCAGTCTCCCAAAAACTCAAACTTGTTGTCTCAAAATATTAACAGCAGTCCCTATCCCAAAAAATTAACAATCACTACTCACTGGTTAATAATCTCTGATAGGATGATCCGTCACTACATGACAGTCCCAAAAAAATAACAGCAGTCCCAAAAAATAATCTTTGATTCTGGATGATCCGTCACTCGTTAATAGTCTCTAATTCCGAAAAAAAAGGTTGACCAAGATCTATAATTAAAAAAGGAGAGAAATTAATGTATTAACAAGGAAAAGAAACTATGAATTGTAAACAAACATTTTCTATTTTTTATTACCTTCCTCCACGTCAATAAGATCAAGTTGTTCAACTTGTTCCACTGTTTCTCGAAGATTGATAGGAGTTGATTGCCGCAACCAATTTTGAGAGAAAATTAAGGCTTCCACCATCTTTGTTGACAATGAGCTTCGGAATGGATCAAGAATGCGTCCACCGGTGCTAAAAGTAGATTCTGAAATGACGGTAGATACCAGAATGGCTAACACATCCCTCGCTACTTGAGAGAGAATCGGATAATTCGACGAGTTTATCTTCCACACCCCAATATATCAAAATTATTACTTTCCTTCTCAACAGGAATCAAGCAAAAACTTATCCATTTCCGATTTATAACTCATATCACCCTCGTCTATTAGGTGTTTTTGAAATTTGGCAACGAAATATTTACGTTCATCCTCTTCTTCCACGTCTAAATCAATCGAGAGTACGCTTGTTTCTTGGGATTCACTTACATTTACTATCCCATTTTCAAAATACCAAGTATACAATTAATTCAAACATCGTTTCAACTTATTAATTAACTCAAGCACAATGGATTTATCGTAACATTCCCCAAAACACCATTCAACATACTTTAACTTGTATCGAGGATCAAGAACAACTGCCACAAGCAACAACGGATTTACTTTTTTGGTATTTTTCCAATATTTGTTAAATTTTTCCTTCATTCCAATTGCCATTAACTGTAAAAACGCATCGGAATTTTCACCCAAGTTACTTATTCCATTTTGGATTATCATAAGCTCCATGAAAAAATTATTAGATATGACAAATAAGAAACCGGAAAACCGTAAAGTTGCATTGTAAAATAATTTAAGAAATTTTACAAACAATTTAGCTTTTTCCCAAACCCCACTAGTTGGTAGACCCAAAATCCTTCTAGCCTTTTTTCCTCTCACATTCTCAGCATCATCTACATCATCTTCTTCATCATCATCATCAAAAACTCTATTCATTTGTGTACGCTCTTCCACCAATCGGTCAAATGCTACTTCAAATTTAATTGCCTTCTCCAACATGAAATAAGTAGCATTCCATCTAGTTGGCAAATCAAGACAAACTTGACTCTTACAATCAATACCTTCTTTTTCAGCACAAATCTTGAAACTTGCCAATCTAGATGGAGATGACCTCACATGCCTTACTACATTTCTTATTTTGAGGATAGACTCATCCATTTCTTTTAACCCCTCGCACACAATAAGATTTAAAATGTGTGCACAACATCTAAAATGTAGAAACTCATGTTCCAATACAATACCCTTCAGATTTTTGGTCTTTCTCTTCAAGAAATTAATTGCACCATTGTTTGAACTTGCATTATCTATTGTTATAGTAAGAAATTTTCCAATTCCCCAATCAAGTAAACAATTTTCAATTGTGTTACCAACAATTTTGCCTTTATGATTTGGAACTAAACAAAAATTGATGATTTTTTTGTGTAATTTCCAATCATTGTCAATGAAGTGCGCAGTAAGACACATGTAATTCAAATTTTGCAAAGACGTCCATCTGTCGATTATTAGGCAAACTCTCTTACCCTTCATAAAAGATTTCAACTTCTCCTTTGACTCATTATAAAGTCTCAAACAATCCCTAGCAATCGTAGTGAGAGAAGGAATATTCACCTACATAGATTGAGCAACACGCATAAAGTCCCTAAATCCTTCATTTTCAACAAACCTAAATGGTAATTCATCAATTATTATCATTATAGCAAGTGTTTTTCTACAATCCTTTGCACTAAAAGACCATGGTAATAATGGACCACTACCGCTACAATCCGATTTCGCTTTAAAGGCAATCTTTGTTTGTTTGGGATCCGGGACTCTAAACGGGTATTTATCACATCTTTGCTCTAGGTGAACTGCCATTGTCTTAGTTCCATTTTTTCTCGAATCACATGCAAAATCTTTAGAACAGTAATTACAAGCTACCCTAGGACCCTTACCATCCTCAGATTTCAATTCTGTAAAATATTTCCAAACAAAGGACTTCTTATTTCATTTACATTGTGATGGGCGTTCATCATTGGTAACAACCGCAGGAGTGTTGTCAACATTTTCAGCCATCAAATATCTAACAATTAAGAAAACAAAAACAGAAACTAAAACAAAGATATAGACATATCCTATTAATTTATACATCCAAATCCAACGTCAACAAAATAGAATAGTACTAATATGATAAGAGCACTAGGGTTTCGATCAAATATGATGACAACTATCAAATATGTGCACATAAAAAGAAGAAATTGGAGAGTGATACTCACCGAAAAAGAAATCTGAGGAATGAAGGCATTTGTTCGATTGAGGGATATCTGAACTTCGGTTGCGATCGTTTGGATCTCAGGATCTGTAACAGCAGTGATGACGAAGCTCTGTGTTTGCCATTTTTATGCGAACACGCAATTCTCTTCACTGAAGGCGAAGCTCTATGAGTGCAGTTGGAATGATGAAGGAGAGCTAAAGATGAAATCAAACTAGAAGAAGAAGATCGATTAAGATCTGAAAGGAATAGAGACAGGAGAGAGAAGGAATACCTGGAGACTGGAGAGTTGCAAATTTGGAGGCGACGAAAAATGAGGAATAAAAGCCTAGGGTTTGCTAATGTGCATATATATATATATATATATATATATAAAACAACGTCGTTTTATATGCCTCAGTTCAGTGTGGTTTTTTCACGGTTTTTGAAATCTAAAACCACAGGCCGAACTGAGGTTGTGGTTTTCGGCACCAAAAAAACTAAGCCGGGCGGTTTTTTTCGGATTAGTTTTTTTTTGGGTTTTTTTCGTCAGTTTGGTTCGGTTTTTCCATTCGTCGGGTTTTTTGAACACCCCTAACTTTTCTTGTGTTCACATTTTGGTGTTCAAAATGTAACTTTAGACAAACATACCCGGGACTGGGAGTTGCTTTTTCGGTAAGGCATTTGGGCTAATACTGCTAACTCAATTAGCCCCATCCATCTTTATGAAAAGGAGGATCCATGTATGGCCCAATAACCCAATTGACCTTGAGCCTTTTTAGTTGTTAGGCTTAAAGTGTGATTTTGGTTGGCCCTAAAACCCACTACTTGTCATTCCCATTCTTCTTTTTTATTTTATAAAAATCTCAATTTAAAAAATATAACAAAAATAATCCCTTAATTATTTTTTAAATAATAATTATTAATTATCACATAAAATATTTATCATCCCGTTACAAACACAGTAAATATTTTTATCACTGTGACCACCATAACAAATATTCGCTATTACCGTCGCCACTAATAAAACAAATATTAACTATCATTACCGTCACCATCATGACAAATATTCATAGTAAAAATTCGATATCACAAGATGAAAGTCAAGTCTAGGAACTATAGCCTAGATTTTATTTCTCTCAAATTGAAGCTATTTTTCTTGCACAGAAGAAATCCATAATTCATCAGTTAAAATCTCATTAGCATTTTTAGATTCAATTTGAGATAGAAATGCAAGATTAACAACATCTCTAAGGAATGACCTAGTACTTACACCTCTTTTGAAATTATCGATAATCTCCTTTACTGAATGACCTCGAATAGTCTATATATCTCGTGGTGTAGTCATCCCTTCATTTAGTGGTAACTTTTCCTAAGGAATTGATGATTTTTTTTTTTAGATTCAACTTTCTGATTCTTTTGTTCTGTCATTACATCTGTATGATCATCATCCAAATCCTTTCTCGACACAAATGGATTAAACTCTTAAAAGACCATATGCATAAACTCCTCAACAACCAAAGATCGTTTATTACAAAACTTTATATGATTTACTATCCGAAACATACCGAAGAAAAATACCTTGATCAAATTTGCCATCAAACTTCTCCAAATTATCTTTATCATTCAAACTAAAGCATTTACAATCAAAATTTTTGAAATATGATATATTTGGAGTGTTTTTTTTTTGCATCAAACTTTCCCAAATTATCTTTATCATTTAAAATAAAGTATTTACAATAAAAAAAAAAAAAAAAAAAAATTGAAATATGATATGTTTGGGATTTTTCTATTCAAAATCTCATAAGGAGTTTTATTAAAATCTCTTCGGATAGAAGCTCGATTAATAACATAACATGCATTGCTTACCACTTCGACTTAGAAATATTTAAGAAGATTGTTCTCGTTTAGCATAGTCTTGGCTATTTCCTGCAGCGTCCTATTCTTCCTTTTCATAACACCATTTTGTTGTAGAGTTCTCTGTGCAAAACAATTATGTGAATATCCATACTCATCCCAGTAATTAATAATTTCATCATTCTTAAATTATCTACCTCTATTACTATGAATATTTACAATGCATCCCTATTTATCATTTTGCACACATTTACAAAATATAGAAAATATGGATGCAATATCACTTTTCTTAGATAAGAAGAATACCCAAGCTAGCAATTAAGTTAGAACCAAATAAATCTAAATGCAATAATTCAAGACATTTACCCAACTGACAAACATTATATATTTTATCCTTAACATACTTAAGAACAGGTAAACCACATACAAGACTCTTCTTAAACAACTTGAAATTAATTTCATACTAACATGCCCAAAATGCCTATGCCATAACTAACTGTTATTAGATAAAGTATTCAAACATGACAAATTTTGTACAGATAAATCTTCAAATGAGCAAGTATAAACATTTTCAACACGAGATGCAACATTTAAGATGCTACTATCATTATCATTTTTAATGATACACTTATTATTATTGAAAATAACATTATAACCTTTATCACATAATTGACTAATACTAAATAAATTATGTTTAAGACCATCTACTAACAAAATATCTTCAATAGTAGTAGAGCCATTACCAATGTTACCTATACCGATGATCTTACCCTTAACATTGTCTCTAAAAGTCAAATGACCTCTATCTTTAGGTGTCAATACCCGTCATATGCTTGAGAATAACTATTGTCTAGAAATTATTTTTCTTACTTAACAATGCTGTCAAAATAACCTCATCTCTAGTGGCCATTAGAGTAAGCATTCATGAATCATTATAGCTGGATTTTTTAGAACTGTTTGATTCTGAATCATCCCATGTGACTTTCATGTATTTCTTATTTCTCCTTTTTCTCCTTCTTTTGATCAGTACAATCAAATTGAAAATACCCAATTTTATGACAACTAAAGCACTCAATATTATTCATATTGAAATTCTCCATTTATTCCGCCTTTAAGCCATAAGGGTCTCAACATAGTAATACATGCAAGGTGTTCGTCCATGATCTGAGACATAGGGTCAGTCCGTGATCTAAGCTTATATATATAGGGGTGCCAGTCCACAACCTAAAACATAGATCCAGGCGTAATCTAGGCTAGCGCGGAAAGACGCAGAACAAGAAAAATAAATAGTTAATTGTTAGCAATCCATAGTCAATAGTCCATAGCAGGTCAGTTTATCTTAGGTTTATTGAGTATAGTTTCTTGTGTTTCTTGACAAAAGACAAATATGTTATGCATACCAAGAGTTCTTGTTGTTCTTAACACAAAACAAAGACAATATGTACAAAACCAAAGACAACAAAGACAACCAAAAGAAAATATGTACGAATAAATAAAAGATAACAAACAAACAAACTAAAGAGACGATTAAGTAAATTTACCTAACTTAGGAGAGTGCTATTTTCCTAAGTAATGTTTGCTTCTTCTCCTTCTTTAACTTCTTCTCATTCTTTGCTCAGTTGTTCTTGAGAAGCCTCTTAAACTCTTTATAAAAGAGTGTTAAGATCACCTTTGAGAGGTTTCTTTTGGAAGATTTTGGATGTATTTGAGAGGTTAAAAGGTTAGGAAATAAGGAAACCAGAGAGATTTTCGAGTTTAGAGAGAAATAGAACGTGCATTTGGTGTATAGCTCTTATGAAAATAGACTGTCTTTTATAAGTAATGGCATACCTACATAATCCCAATTTGCAGGTGTAGTAAGCCTACATTAAATGGCCATTTAATAATCATTAAATGTCATTGAATGATAATTAAGGTTAGTGAAGATGAATATTTACTAGGCTATGCTAGGTAATGATGAGATTTTTTGAACAAAATCTTTCCAAAAGATCTCCTAATTAATGCATGTCATTAATGGCTTCATTAAATGTCATTTAATGCTATTGAATGTTTTGATTGATTGGGGGGGCTACTTACACTAAGTTTAGGCAATAATAACCTATAGAAAATGATGAGAGCACAACATTTTCATAAGATTGCCTAATTAATATTTGTCATTTATGACTTCATTAAATACCTTTTAATGGTCTTGAATGATTGGAGGCTAACAAGCTAGGTTAGGCATGATAACATTTCATAGAAAATGATGATATTTTATAGAGAAAATATTTCCATAAGATCATCATTTAATGCTTGACATTAAATGCATATCTTTTTTGGGAAGCTCCCAATTTGGCTAGGGGCACTCCTGTAGATAAATCAGATGCTTCTTACTAGGCTTGAAATGTGTGCTCTTAGTAAATTTAGTGTCTTGGGCACCCAATAGCATAACTAAGGGTTTATTACTTTGATTTTAAAAATTAATATTAAACATGCATTTAAACAAATATTTTTAGTCATTAATTTGACAAAACCGATGAAAACAAGAATTTTAAGGGTCAAAATGTGAATTAATTGTTATTAGTGAAATTTCTTCAAATTAAAAGATAGAAATTAAATTAAACATATTAAACTGATATACATATAAAATTCACTTTTAATTCTATCATTTAGTCCCCATTAACTTCAGAAATTTCCAAATTGAGCCAAAACTTTTGTTTATACCGAAGTTTGATCAAATTAACGATTTCATGAGGCTTTTTATGTTTTTCATCTTTTTAGCATCAAATATAATCTAAGGCAAAAATTTGTTCCCTCTAAACCTCGGTTTAAAGTTTATTTGAATTTACACTATGGACTTGATACTTTTGAAAACTAAACGAGCAGGATAAAATGCATTGTCTACAACATCCTCTCTTTGTCATGCAAGTTCACTCGTAATAACAAAGATAAGAGACACAAATATTTTGTTCCACGAGACATGAAAAGTAAAGGAACCTAACCCAAAGTAGTCCAGATAAGATTTTTATCGGGAAATAAAAATGGTATTTTCCGAAGTATCTTTGGAAAT
Source organism: Eucommia ulmoides (assembly GCA_016647705.1). Lineage (NCBI taxonomy): Eukaryota > Viridiplantae > Streptophyta > Magnoliopsida > Garryales > Eucommiaceae > Eucommia > Eucommia ulmoides. The sequence goes on along the minus strand of CM028336.1, from coordinate 13,620,180 downwards.
TACCAACATTAAGTACACAAATGGAAATCTAGGGTTAGCCCAGGAGTAATACATCTAAATAGTAATCTCGGGGTAGCCTATGAGCACTGAAAATAAGAAATCTAAATAGTGAACCCAGGGTAGCCAAGGAACACTACAGACATGGAATCTAAATAGTTATCCAAGGGTAACTAAGGAACACCGCATACAGGAAATTCAAATGGTGATCCAAGGGTAGGCAAGGAACACCTCATACATGAAATTTAAATAGTGATCCAAGGATAGCCAAGGAACACCACATACAGAAAAATTAAATAGTGATCTAAGAGTATCCAAAGAACACTGCATACAGGAAATTTAAATAGTGATCTAAAGATAGCGAGAAACATTGTGAATGGTAAATGTAAATAGTGATCCAAAGATATCAAGGAACACTACGAATGGTAAACATAAATAGTGGTCCAAAGATAGAGAGAAACACTACGAATGGTAAATTCCTACCAAGTGGATAAGGAATCATCTCAAAGGAGGGTTAGTTAACTAGTCCTAAAAGAATATACCGCAGTATAGGGGACAGAGAATGTTGACTCATCAACATCTCCTGAGTTATGACCATACCCAACTAGTGATTTCTCTACATGTTTCGGTCTTACTAAGAATCAAGTCAAATGTAGTTCTAATAAGTCCTACCATTAAAGACTAGGAATAAACTCTAAGGAGGGTCAACTGAACAGTCCTAGCGGGGATACATCGTAGCATAGAGGCAAAGAATGTTGACTCATCAACATCTCCTTAGTTTTGACTAAACCCGACCAGGGGTTTCCCTACATATCTTAGGATAGATAATAATCAGGTCAGATGTAGTTCTAGCAATGGTGTTCCAAGGTTAGCCAGAAGTCACCGAAATAAATGACTAGAAAAGTGAAGCCAAGGATGCTTCTGAGTATTGCAGTTATGAATGAACTAATTAAGCAATACCAGGAATATTCTTGAGCATCGTTGTTATAAGTAAACTAATGTAAGTAAATCCAGGGATTTTCTGAGCATCAATGCTATGAATGAACTAATTAAGTAAATCCAGGGATGTTCCTGGGCATCGCTGCCATGAATGAACTAAGTAAGCAAAGACAGGAATGTTCCTAGGTATGGCCGACTTAAATAAATTAGGAAAACGAAGCCATGAATGTTCCTATGTATCGCTGATCAATAATAAGTAAATGAGAAATGGGTAGGCAAAGGTTCTTGATTAGAGAAACTGATCCCTGGGTTGTCATCTCACAATCCAAGATTGAAGACGACTGAGAGAATTCTCAATTGAGAAATTATAGGTGTGATCTACCTACATATTTTCAAATCGAATTAAGTTAGTTTTCGTGTGTTTATATAGTATTTTATTAGGTTTTAATTAGTTTTAATACTTTTTGTATAAATCAGGTGTGTGGGGGTAAAAAGATAGAAAATCGGAGCGAAAACGATGAGATTGAACCAAAAGCGGTCAAAGTTACAGTGGATAAACAAGCTCGGAGACAAAATTATGAAACAGACCCACCGCCTAGGCATCCAGACCACTGCCTAGGGAATGAAAAAGCTGAGAATGACAAAAGGCTACTGACAGCCCACTGCCTGGGTGGAAATCCAGCAGAAAGATTTCCAAGTCCACCGCCAACTTTAGCGTCTAGGCGATCAGCCAAATCGACCTACCGCCACCTAGGCGGAAAATCCCTTCGCCTAGGTGGAGAGCCTCCGCACAGCCTAAATATTTTTAGGATAGTTTTTTAGATATTTTGTTTATAAATACCATCCCCTCTCTCCTCGTTGTGAACCCCCGGCTAGGGTTTAGGAGTTTTAGAGATGGAGCTCACATCCCGAAGTGGAGAAGACGGCGAATCGATCGTTAAGCGTTCGTAACGATTTATCTTCGGATGAGACTAAGTTCTTCGATTGTTTTTTCTTATTTTTTTAACTTAGGATCATGTGAGCATGTTTAGCTTATTATTTCATTGTAAATGAGGCTATGGCCTTAGCTAAACATGGATTGTATAGGGATTAACATATAATTTATAAATACGTTGCTTGGATGATTTCAATGTTGCGTTTATATTTGTTCTTCGTAGTTCAATTGTGTTTATCGTTCTTAGTTAGATAAATAGAGAATACGGTGTTTTAAAAAACTCCGAATTCTAATTTGGGTAAACAAACACCACGATTCTATAACCCAGTCGGGGTTTGGATTGTGGACAATCGATGACGTTGGGGTAAGACTCACGCGACCTAGGGTCGTTAAGACGTTGAGGGGGACTTCTTTGTTGACATGAAGTCGCATTATATCCCTCATCTTATACTCGAGGAGAGGTGGACAGGGAGTTTTAGAACGGAGATTGTCGATAGGGTAAATACAACGCACGATCCAATGACCCGGTCGGGAATTGGATTGTGTGCAATCAATGATGCTGGGCGAGACTCACGTGACCTAGGGTCGTTAAGACATTGAAGGGGAATTCTTCATTGACTCGAAGTCATGTATTTCCCCGTCTTACACTCGGGCGAGATAGCGGTAGAGTTTACGTACCGAGATTGTCAAATAAGTCGAATACCGAAAACGTGGGTAAATCGAAATCGAACACGTATTTGTAAACACGTTAATCCCTAAGCAATTCTTTACCCTAAAACATATTAATATATTAATGTAGTTAATTTAGGTTATATTAGTATTAGTTTAATTAATTAAATACATTTATTTTTCACCTAGATAAAGTTAGGTCACGACAAACGTGGTATTCGATAGTAACCACACCAATCCCTGTGAATACGATAACCCGATCTTAACGATCACACTATACTAAAATTTTGACCTTGTACACTTGTGAGTAGTTAGATACGCCGAGGGTGTGAATTCTCCGCGCGTATAAGTTTTTGGTGCCATTGCCGAGGATTGGTTTGTCGAATTCAGTTTCCAGCAACGTCCACCAAGTTTTTGGCGTCGTTGCCGAGGATTGGTTTGTCAGATTCAGTTTCCGTCAACGTCCACCAAGTTTTTGGCGCCGTTATCGATGATTGTTTTGATGTTATTACCGAAGAAACGTGGTAACGGCCAGAGACTTAAGTTTTAGATAGGAGAAGCAAGTGTATTGTATTTGGGGATTGGCGATGTCGTTATTGTCGATATTGTGAGTAAAAGACTTAATTTTACTTTAGGCATTTATTTTGTATTTGTTTGTAGTTTTATTTTTGTTTCTTATGCAGGGTATTTGCCGATGTTAGATCGATAGGTATTGATGTATCCCTTTCGACGGGATTTCAAATCGTTTTATGGTACAGGGCCATGCACATAACCCGGTGAGGCATTTTGTTGAAAGATTGAGCCATCCAAAGCAAAACCTCACCAATCTTGAGGGCGTTCTGAAAATGTCGGGTCGAAGACATTAAACCACATTCTTCTTAGGAGGCAACCCAAGGTCAAATAAGTTAAATTCGTTACATCCGACTTGATTCAGAGGCGATATCCTCTCGCCTCCTAGGTAAGTGTTCTAAACACCCTTCGTCAGCATGCTTTAATTCCATATGTTGAGATTAATGATTGGGATCGCTAAGGACACTGTCCATTTTAAGTTCGGAAGTGATGTGTAGTATGTAGTATGTTAGTTATGTGTTATTGTTTTCTTGTGTGCATGTGTGTTTAGGTTAGAATGTGTTTATATTTTTGTGTTGTTGTTTGCATGCTGAGTTTTGTGTTCATCTGGGCCGTTACCCGATGATGAGATTACCCCTGGTTGTTTTCGAAGTTAAGGGTAATACCTATGCATATGTGTTCTGTGTGCTTGATAATACTTTTTGGTCAAAATTATTGTAGATCCTAATTTGCACGAGCACATAAACTCAATGTATAGTTATTCAATTGATTTGAGGACGATTATCGATTAGCCAAATTCATGACACATTAAGGATTCTAGAACTTGATTGAGGGGAAACTTGAGGTGAAATCCTAGGCGAGGTAGCTCAGGAGACGTGATTTAGGCATTCTCTTTGTCGCTTGAGCCTTTTTAAGCCTACCTTGATACATGTTTATCTCTCGTCACCCTGTTGAAGTCTAAATGAAAATTCAAGTCAGAACACATAAACTAATACCATGGCCAGTGGATCTTTTTCCAAACCTAAATCGCTGAATTTAAAGGCACATTTGAGTAAATCAAGTTAGCAATTGTAAATGCTACTTGATGTGAGCGGTTGGGTTTAGGAAGAACTTCTAATTCATTCGGTATTTGAGTACTCACTTGTCATTTTTCATTTGTATTTCACACACCCCTTCAATTGTAACAATCAAATAAGTTTGGGGGTGTGGTCGTTGAAAAGAAAAGAAAAAAAAAAATCAAATGTAAATACAGTTTTTATTTCCATTGCTTTTGACAAGTGAGTACGTCGGTCTTAAATGCATGTTCAGGATTGTTTCCAATCTAAGTATGAGGCTCCGAGAGTGAATGTGTCACGCGTTGAGCCTTGGGTAACGTTATGTTAACAACGTTAACCCATTTTCTATTCCGAAGTACCCTTGGCCGAATATTCCTAAACCGAACCAAGTCCTTCTGATCTTTTTAAAATACTTAACCTACATTAGTGGAGAGTGGACCCCAATCCGGCCTATGGAAATCCTACTCCTTCACGGTCTAAGTCATGAGTTTAGTTGGTGGATGATCCAATCCGATCGTTATATAGTCATACTATTAAGTCTCGCACATACACGTTTACAAGATCTAGAATGGCATTCACCATTATTGCATGTCAAAAATCTAGAACATTACATGGTGTGTGTTACCGCCTAAACTCGATATGACTGACGGTTGTTGAGGGACAACAATAACTTGGCCGTTAGAAGAATTTAAAACTCATATGTTGTTATGTTTAGATTGTTTGTTATTTAATTCAGTTGTATTTTTCATTTTCGTGTGTGTGTTTGGCTCGAGGACTATCCAAATTCCAAGTTTAGGGGTATTTGATAGGTGTGATCTACCTACGTATTTCCAAACCGAATTAAGTTAGTTTTCGTGTGTTTATATAGTATTTTATTATATTTTAATTAGTTTTCATACTTTTTGTATAAATCAGGTATATAGGGCAAAAAGATAGAAAACTGAACCAAAAACAAGGAGATTGAACCAAAAGCGGTCGAAGTTATGGTGGATAAACAAGATCGAAGGTAAAATTGTAAAACAGGCCCACCGCCAGGTGTCCAAACCACCGCCTAGGCAATGAAAAAGCTGAGAATGACAAAAGGCTACTGACAATCCATCGCCTAGGCGAAAATCCAGCATAAAGATTTCAAAGTCCACCACCAACTTTAGCACCTAGGTGATCAGCCAAACCAACCTACTGCCGCCTAGGCGGAAAATCCCTTCGCCTAGGCGGAGAACCTCAGCACAGCCTAGATATTTTTAGGATATTTTTTGAGATATTTTGTTTATAAATACCATCCTCTTTCCCCTCATTGTAAACCCCCCACCCCAGCCATTTGGACACCTTAATCTATATTTAGGCTAGGGTTTAGAAGTTTTAGAGGTGGATCTCACATCCCGAAGTGGAGAAGACGGCGAATCGATCATTGAGCATTCTTAGTGGTTTATCTTCAGACGAGGCTAAGTTCTTCGATTGTTTTTCCTTATTTCTTTAACTTAGGATCATGTGAGCATGTTTAGCTTATTATTTCATTGTAAATGCGGCTATGGCCTTAGCTAAACATAGATTGTATAGGGATTAACATATAATTTATAAATACGTTGTTTGGATGATTTCGGTGTTGCGTTTATGTTTGTTCTTCGTAGTTTGATTGTATTTATCGTGTTGTTTGTTTATCATGCTTAGTTAGATAAATGGAGAATACGGGATTTTGACAAATCCCGGATTTGGATTTGGGTAAACAAACGCCACGATTCTATAACCCGGTCAGGGTTTGGATTGTGGACAATCGATAACGTTGGGGCAAGACTCATGTGACCTAGGGTTGTTAAGACCTTGAGGGGGACTTCTTCGTTGACACAAATTCGTGTTATATCCCTCGTCTTATACTCAGGAGAGGTGGCAAGGGAGTTTTAGAACGGAGATTGTCGATAGGGTAAAAACAACGCACGATCCAATGACCTAGTTAGGAGTTGGATTGTGTGCAATCAATAACGCTAGGCGAGACTCATGTAACCTAGGATTGTTAAGACGTTGAGGGTGACTTCTTCATTAACCCGAAGTCATGTATTCGCCTGTCTTACACTCGGAAGAGGTGGCGGTGGAGTTTACATACCGAGGTTGTCAAATAGGTCGAACACCGTAAACGTGAGTAAATTGAAATCGAACACGTATTTATAAACACGTTAATCCCTAGGCAATTCATTACCCTAAAACATATTAAGCATATTAATGTAGTTAATTTAGGTTATATTAGTAGTAGTTTAATTAATTAAATACATTTATTTTTCGTGTAGATAAAGTTAGGTCATGATAAACGCGGTATTCGATAGTAACGACACCAATCCCAGTGGATACAATAACCCAATCTTAACGATCATACTATACTAAAACTTTGATCTTGTACACTTGCGAGTAGTTAGATACACCGAGGGTGCGAATCCCCCGCGCGTACAAGAAGCCCTCCGGGAAACTCAACATTCAATGGAGTTTCAAGGCGAATTCCCACCTGGGACTGCCAAAGAGAACTAGAAAACTTCTCAGAAGAAGTTACACCAGATAAAATATTCCCTAGTCGAAGATTGGGGCTTGCTTATCGTGAACTTAGTAGCAGTATTCGGCTTTTCCTTTTCTAAGGCAAAAAAATATTCTCAAAATATGATATTCTAACCTTCTTGCACTTCTTCCCCTTGATTTTTATCATTCATTCTTTCCATTATCTGTATTGCAATATTAGTCATAAATGAAAAATAATATATAGACAATCGAAAGTAATGCAAGTATTTGCATAATTGTAGTATAAACATTTTCTTCTTAGGAGTACAATCTTGAACTTAGTCATTTATCGAAAGTTTCTAGATTTGTAGAAGTTTTCAACCATTTTTCCTCCAAAACCCAAAGTATTCTGAATTACCAGTCGAATTCTTTGGTTTCCTGACCTAAAAAAGGAATGGTTGTTTTTAGACAAACCCAAAAAGTTCCTTAAGTGACGACAAAGTGACTGAAATCAAATGCTTATTTTTTTCCTTTTCTTTATTTTAATTTTGATTTAGTTTTACGCTGGATTTTATCCAGTCAAATCCATCCATGATGATAAAAACTATGAGGATATTCCCCAACCCAATGCTGGGGTTTCTATAGTTGGACGATCGAACCTTCATAGGTTTCTTACATAACTTGGCAAGTTTCCAAGGATCAAGTTAAGCATAGTTTTTGTACAAGTATCCTATGCTGTTTGAATATTAAGGAGAGCGAAAATGGCTTCTTGAGGAATGTTAAGGGACTATCCCAGAGATGTGCCCTAGTATAGGGTTGAGAGAATATCGTAAAGTTAGCACCTCTCTTTGATTCGACCGAACCCACTTGGGTCTCCTATATACCTTAGCGAGTTACCAAGAATTAGGTCGTAACGTAGTTTTGAACAACAAAAAGATTTTAAGAGGCATACCGATTACAAGTAATGATAGCTATGTTCACTGGCAACAATTTGCTCCAGCCTAGTGGATCAAGTCTCTTGCATGAACATTAGCTAGGTAAGATTGACCGTTGTCTTGATTGTTGGTCTCCTAAAGTCTTTGAATGTCGGTGTTCTAACTTTTTCTATTGGTGGCCTGGTGCTTGTACCACTTAACTGGTACTCAAAATTTGTCAGTTAGGAGAATTCTATTTGATATTGGTAAGTTCACTTTTCTAATGACATTCTGCTACACCCTAACACTTTGTAAGATTGGGTAAGGTCTATTATCAAGAGACAATTCATCTAAGGTGGACTCCTTATCTAACTTCTGAGTTGGTTGAAATCACTATTAGAGGCTAACAATAGTACTATGACTGGTGAGGTAATTGCCTGGTTACATGTTCGAGGGCTTCTTGTTAACCTATTAAAGCTTCCGAATAAGATGTATGGCTGCAAATTTATACCGATGATGACCTATTGATACAAAATGATATGCAGGATACCAGAGGAGTTTGTGAAATATAATGTCTAAATTTTATTTTATTTTTCTCCTGTGTATGAAAATTATGCATGCCTAAGCGTGACATACGATGCTTATGTAGTATTTGGATACTATGTATTGTGAATTTGTAAGAAACATGTCTGGCAAGTAAATGATCTACACAATGACATTGCAGACTGACACTTGTGTAAATGAATGCATTTTTTCTTCATTTTTCCTTCATTTTTTGTTATATGTACCTAAACATAATGATGTATGATTTTTAACTAGAATGTTTTCCTAGGGAACATAGTCTTAACCAAAGATGTAAAAAAAATTATGGGATTTTTTTTTTCATTAGGTAACGTTTTCTATTAGCTATCTCCCCTAGATATTTTCACATTGTCTTTGATATGGAAGACTGACCGGTACTTTTGAGAGGCTTTTAGTTCATTGGCTTTGGCTTTCGGTACAACTTAATGTCAGGCCCAAGATTAAGATTTCTCTTTAAGAATGTTATGTGCAACTTTTGTTATAGGATGGAATGGTTTGGATAAGAATGGTGGAAGGTTATTTTATGTTGATTGGTTGAGCTCGGAATGTCTAGGAATGAGAAAATCTGTCTCAGGATGGAAATCATTGTCTACATAACTTTGGCTTTAAATAACTTTCTGATTAGATTTGGGAGAGGGTTCGAGTGAATAACTTGCTTAACAATGAGTCTTTTCTGTCCCTTTTCCTTTACTTTCTAGAGTTCAGTTCTAATGTTTTGAGATATATACCTATACATTCTATGTATATTTCTTTTTTACTTTTATACAAGATTATTTGGTCTAAAGTATACTCAAGTAATCATTTTGAAACATTCAATCATCTCAATAATTGCTGCGATTTTGACATCAGATTAATCTAGATTATGAAAAATATGATTTCAATAGTAATTTAGACTGAATATCCGTAGTTATTAGTTTGAAGAGATTGTCTCGCTTAATTCTATCAAGTTTTGATAATTGATATTTTCTGAAATTGTTATCGAGATTTCTTACAATCCTGTATGTTTTTCGAGATTTCTTCGGCATTTGGACTGACTTATATCTTGAATTTGACGAAGACTGGAGTGGGCCTTCCCGAGACAGATTTATTTAGCAATCCTGGTCTAGTTGCCCCAAGTTACTAGGTGTTGAGACACCCGTACGACTTAATACTTGGACTATGAAGAAGGATTGATTAATTGGATCACCCTCGTGTAACCACTCACTATTTAAAAACTTCCTAAGACCGGATTTTTTTATTATTATTTCTTTTCTCAACACATACTAGCTAGACATTACATAAATGAAAAAACTTGAGTCAACCTCAGGTCATTGTTTATTTTTCCCTATCTTTCTTCTTTCTTGGATCATCTAGATCATTAAGACAACCAGTCTTACTCTATTTTGAGAAAATCGGGTAAGACTAGGTCTTTCTATATCTATGTACTTCTTCGATAAACTTTTAATTTTTCCCTATGTGATCCTAGCTGCTTGATTTTCCCTTGAGAAGAGTTAATGGTTACCTTTCCCCCTCTTAAGAATTTTCTTAGGTTGAGGGTAGGTTCTAAGGTTACTTTCTTCTTCTCAGGGTTCCTCAAGAATGATATCAGCTAAAGGTTTTTCTCGAGTTCTTCTTGATTAGGTACGTCAACTATAAATCTTCTATTTGGTTCTCTATGGATTCCTTCATAGTTCTCAGGTTAGAACATATGTAACAATTCCACATCAGGATTCTCAATTTTCTTTCTAACTTTTTTAATTTTTTTTTTATTCACTATCTCACCCTCGTCTAGTTGAAACATGACATTTCTTTTAACATTTTTTAGATGCTGGTATAATTTAGTATTGAAATCATATTTTCATAACTTTGATTGTTCGCAGTGTGCGAATTACAACAAGCAAATTAATTACTTGAATGTTTGAATATAAAGACCTAAGTCGACTTTAGATAAAATAAGCATTGCATTTAGTGATAAGTAGATCTAGTACATAGGCGTGTAAGATAATACCTAATTCATTAGGAAGTACTTAAGAAACTAAAGGAAAAAATAAAGATAGATAATGAATCCTTAAAGTTTCAGGTCTTTTGAGAAGCTTATGACCCTAGTTGGATGAGATCCTCGACGTGGTTCTTGAAGGCGTAGCACTGATCAGTATGATAGACAACTCTTCCAGAGTAGTATTGGCATAAAGTTCGAGGGTTAAACCTCGAATCTTAAAAGTTTCCACATTAGGGGCGAATGAGTACTAACTATTTATTTTTGAAGCGTTTGTGGTAGATTTGAGAGAGTGGAACAAGGAGCGGGATGAACCATCTCTTCTCGTTAGGTGCTCAAATAGGCTTACAAATTTGATGAGGTAGTAGAATTAGAGTTCAAAGTTTGTTGTAGGTTTGAGAAGAGTTACTCAGATAAGCAAAGTAAGGAGAAGAGATGAAAGGTTGGTGTTCTGTGAGAATAGAGGTCCTGATTATTGGGGTCATATGCTAGTTCCCTTCTTGATAGGTTGGTATGGACTATTTGACCTTATTTATAGATTGGTCCATGTAAACTATCTGCTTTTATATTTTGAAAATTTCTCCTTGAATTGAGTTTTCCATAGGTTTGGGGTATTTCTCCCAGCTAAGTAGTTCTTGGCTTGTGGTAGTGGCCAAAATGTTTACTGAGATTTTGGTCAATTCGACTTCGTGTCTAGTGTTTGAATTTTCCTGATCAATGTCGTCCTCCTATCTAGCAAAGCTACTGTAATTTTCTAGAAATCCATTTTCCATAAAGAAGCATCTTGATTTGTAATATGTCCTAATCCTTTATCATGCTAAGTGTATCTTCAAGTGGCATTGATTGGTTTTTCTTTATCTTTCTTGGAATAGCGAGGTTGGGTTCATTTGGCTCAAAGTTTGTTTTAGAGAGGTAATATTTTCTTGTATCATAGCAATGTTAGTGTTGTTTTGAGTATTTCTGATAGAGGGATGGATCAAGTCCATTTTATGATCTTGTGAGCGGATCTTAGATGACATTTAGCAAAAGTTACCTAATTCTTATATTATTAAGTGATTATAAACCTAGACTTTGACTAATGAACTATATGGGTTTTCTTATGCAAATTATCCTTGCGTATTTTTGCCTATGTAGGAATAAGTCTATATGAATGGATGATAATATTCATGATGTATGTATGCAATCCTAGGAAGATGTTGCTCTAGCAGGCAATTTTAAGATATGTTCTAGATAGACCTTGACTTGGACTTAGTTTTGTATGACAAAGTAACTTGGAATTTTTTTGGATTATCCTTGACTTTAAAGTTATAGTCATCTAGGATTATGGCAAAATTGTTATTTTATTCCTCACAATATGAATCATTGCTCCTAGGACTTTATGGAAGAATTGTCTTTTTCTTCCTAAAAATATAGATCATTACTTCTAGGATTCAATAAAGGGTCTAAAATACTTTTTGAATTCATGATGTCTCTCTGAGGGTGAATCTATTTTAACAATCTGACTAGCGAACCTTAGCTAGACTCTTAGCATAAAGGTTTTGACTTACCTAAGCAGTTTTCAACCTAAATCTTACTTAATGAACTATTGGAACAGGCTTTATGTACATTATTCCTTATGGTGTATGACCTCTATTGTACATGATTACGAGAAAAGACTCTCATATGTCATGCTTAGGATGTGACATTTAAATCCTAAGGTGGTGCGACTTAAGGTATGTTTACTATTAGATCAAAGAGTTTTGATTTGACTGGGTGGTGACACTTTATTGTATCTTGGTAAGCTTGATGCAGTTGTGTGCAATCCTAGTAGATTCTATCTTGTTGTCTTAGTGGACGAACCTTTGGACGGTTGTTTTCCAAAGGCTATTTTTTTATGAATTACTAAGTCATGGTTTTTATGTATATTATTTAAGAGGCAAAAACGTTCAGGAATTATTGAGGCACGCTTTTTATGAGCATTATTTCAGATGCGAAACATATTTATGATTTATATGAGGTTAATGTCATCTTGAAGAGTTTCTTGTATTTAGCCAAAATAAGGATTCCAATTCTTCTCCTGTAACTTCCTCCCTAGTCTGATTTTGAAAGAGTTTTCGACAGCAAGCATGCTTGCGAAATAAAAGATAGAGCAAGAACTATTATGTTGTCTATTATGCACCTTATTAGTCCTAGCAATTTTCTTCTATAGATCCTAAACAACAAATCTATAAAAAAAATATATATATATATATACATAAGGTAAAAGAAAAATATCTCTCTCCAAAATAGTGTCCTAATGCAAAATGGATTGTTGGGTATCATTCCATCCTATATTCACTATATGAGGTTCACAACTTTTCTACTGACGCATCCTACAAAGGTTCGGCTCTTAGATCTTCAAACCTCTGGCGTCCTCTCTAGGGGAACATCCATGTTTGGTTGGTGATCCAAGTGAAGCGAGTTCTGAAGCCAGATCGCGACGTATATACCACACGGCCTTACTTCTACCAACTTATCTTTCTAATCCTATAGGGTTTTGAGGCTTAGATCTGAGTGATGAAATTGCACGACTTCAGCCTTTATTACTGGCCTCCTAATGAGGTCCACAACTTTGGGTTTTTCTCATGATATGCAAATGCAACGTGGTGCTCGTGCCTTGGAGAGAGCTTAAAGAAAATGAAATGCAAAAATGTAAAGACTGTAAAGTAAATGAAGAAACGTAAAGACATGAAATAAAAGAATGCAATATATAAAACAAGAAATATGTGAGTAAAATTTAAAAAAAAAAAATAGATAAAAGGAAATTATTATGTTTAAAAACCGAAGATGTATTTCTTGGACTTTGTTTGATCTTGAAGATAGATTTAAACTACAATTAGGCTTGAACCTCTAAAGTCCCCAACGGAATCGCGAGCTGAAGCACCCTGAATTTTGGAAAATAGAGAAAGTGAGAATAGGAAAATGCAATTTGATTTCCTTCATCTCAAAATCCTCAAAATCCGTTCATTTTAGAAAAATAGTTTCAGAGAATTTTCTAGACGTCGGTTTTGAAAAACATTCATTGGGTGGGATTTGTTTAAAAAATAGAGTTTCCACTTAAGATTGAGTTAAATGGAGTGCTAAGTCACCAGAATTTAGAAATTCATTTTTTTAGTTTAGAAATGGCCCACGTTTTGACTCAAAAACAGTTGGTCTTAACCAAAGATTTCTTTAAAGTTCAGGGGTCAGTTATGCTCGGGAAACATGTTAGGCACCCCAAGACACTCGTTCAAAGATGGTACATAAGTTTAAATAAATCTTTAGGATCAAACTAGTCTAAGAAATTTTCTTCGATTTCGCTTAACACACTGATTCCCATTTTGAAATTTGTTTATCTTTTATGTTTATTTTGTTCAAGAAAATAAGAAAAAATATTTAAGAAAAAACACTAATAGATAAAATAGATTAAAATAAAGAACAAAAGTCCCCCTTTTATACTGCCTATCGATTGTGGAATAATCAACAAGTTTAGCCCCGGGAGTTTTATTTGTTTAGCGTATATAAAAAATATTTATTTTTGAAAAATAATCTAAAAAAATGATTTATTTTTAGAGTAAAACATAAAGTCTTTTCATGTTGTAAAACTCCCTATGTAAAAACTCATTTTTCTTTTTTATGTTTTTTCTTTTTTTGTTCTTTTTGTTTATTTAGGAAAAAAAAATAAGAAAAGGACATGATACTAATGGTAAATGATATGCACATTTGATTCTTGTCAAGAACACTCCAACCAAACTTACTTGTTTAGGCAAGTTTAATGTTTTTGTTTACTTTTGTTACTTAAAAGAAAAGAAAGTGTATATATATATATATATATATATGTGTGTGTGTGTGTGTGTGTGTGTGTGTGTGTGTGTGTGTGTGTGTCAGTCTTACTCATAACTAAGAATGAGGAAATGTTTCTAAAGAAAAAACACTTATTCCAAAAAAGGATAGAGGGACTCCATTTATTCTGCTTTTTATCCACAAAGGACTCGACATAGTAATATATACAGGGTGCTAGTCTATGATCTAAGATGTAGGGCTAATCTGAAATGTAGGCTTATATATATAGGGGTTCCAATCCACAAGTTGAGACATAGGGCCAGACCATGATCTAGACTAGAAGGGAAATGCGCTACCCCCAAACTTAGAATTTTGTTAGTCCTCGAGCAAAACACCCACGCAATAAATTAAACTACCACGACTAATTAACTAATTTTATTACTAAACACAAAAAAACATAAATAAACTAGAAGTAACGGCATGCGAGTTCTGAATTCACCTAATAAACCAAAATGTTTTTCCCTCAACGACCTCTAATCAAATCAAGTTCAAGAATAAAACACACCACATAGTATTCTAGAATTTCAAAACTCAATATCAGTAAAGACCATTCTAGATCCATTCGAAGTGTGTGTGTGAAAACTCAAATATATAACAATCCAAACACCGGATTGGATTATTCTTTAACCAAGCTCATGACTTTAACCATAAAGGATTAGGAAATCCATATGCTTGACTGGGTTTTGTTGATCCTAAGATTTTGATGAACAATTAAAGATTGATAGTTTTTGTAGAACTAACGGTTTAATTAAGTGTTTCAGTTTATTAGTTCCAATGATAAAGATATGATGACAAGTAATGAATGCATGCTAAAGAGACTAACAAGATAATGGACATTAAAAGACCGAAGATTTTGAAGAATTTAAGGAAAAACAACTCAGGTTAATTTTTACTCTAAATGTATCTCGATTAGGATCATACACGACACAAAAAGTTCTTAAATTTATGTGTGTTTTGATAGGATCCTAATTCGTGAAATTATCTGCTCCTATGTGTAATTGAAAAATAAATATTGATAATTAATTAAAATTAAATTTAAGAATTTAGTGGAGCTAATTGAGAAAAGAAATTAGTTAAAGGGAAGAAAACGTCAATGAGCATGTATTAAAAACGAATTGGAGAGAAGTGTTCAGCAATGAGGAGTCAACTGATAAGTCGATTGAAGTGTATAAGACAAACTTGCAGAATCGATCCGTCAACAGATAGGTCGACCTGGTATAGAAAGTGAACTCTCTAAATCAATCAGTCGACAAAGAGGTCAACCTGTGCTTGGAGGATAAACTCTCGGTATCGTTCAATCGACAGACTGTGAATTATCGATTCGACCGATGGGCAAGAAATATTTGGCTTGGGCTACAACCTGAATTGGGCAGTCAACTTATGAGTGTTTGTCGGTCGACTGATGAGTTTATGTCAGGTTTTATGAAAATTCGGGATTTGATCCAAAACTAGTTGTTAACTAGCCATTATTTGGTTACCTGATTGAGTGATTTTAGGGATATGGATATCTTTAAGATATAATACTCTTATTTTAATATTCCTATAGATTTGATACATGAAATTAAAGTATTTTTCAAATTAGTCCTTTTAATACTTCCTATCTTATCGAATTAGGTTTGAAAATTCTTTTGAGGAACTAAATTGAATATTTTGAAAGTTATTATTAAGTGAAATATACCTTAAACAAAAGGTATCAATATATGAGGTCTATAGGTGATTTTAAAAGACATATCTTGTGGAAACTAATCGTTATAAGGCTTGTTTCAATCCCCTATATATAAACCTGCGATTTCACATAACAAAGTAATGATATCAAGAACTATTTAGTTCATGAGTTTTTATAAAAGTAATCATTCTGATATTATTTTGAGAGATTAGATTTTGAGATCAATTATTGAGGAGTTCTTGAGTTAAAGCGCTGATTGTATAAGCGTCACCGAGTTGAGCTGTCTAGCATTCCAATCTATAATTCTTTGGTGTTATTCGGGGTGAGATATTTCCAAGCTATTAATATTTACTGCATATTTATTTTTTTATATTTGCTTGGTTGATAAGATCTTGATAACGTCATTTTTGAACTTTAAAAGCATAAAAATCTTTTAAAACGATTTGTATGTTAATCTGATTACGTGCTTAATTGTGCTACCCGCACTCTTTATTACAATCAGATTTTGTTTCCTCACTTTATTTCTATCACTAGTATCGGGACATGAATTGAGTATTAATTAATCTGAGGTAATAGAAGCTCTGACTGGGAATAACTTATCATTTTTTGTAATTGGCGAGTTATGTGCGAATTAGGTACTATTGGGAGTATCTAATCAGGGGTAGCTTGATTTTAATCTCTTCCGGTAAAGAGATTGAGGTGTTAATTCTTCCTTTATAAAATTAATTGTAAGTGTTTTGTAAAGGTTTCATCCTTACTTGGAAAATGATAGAGTATTTTTGTGAGGTTTTGATTGTTAAGCCTAAGGTATAAAAAGAATTAGGTTGTGATTCTCCCTATAATAGAATTAGGTTATTCTTGAGCCTGTAAAAAGTAGAGGTTCTTCCTTAGCCTGTGAAAACGATTTTGTAAAGGTTGATTATGAGACTGTAAAAGAATCATTGTAAAGGTTTGGTTTTTACCTAAAAAGGAATCTTGAATTTAGTGGGTGCGAATCTCCGTGGGGCTCGGAGGACTGGATTAGCCAAGAGTAACTTGGTGAACTAAGATATATCGGTGTATACTGTATTGTTTATTTGCTTTATTTTATTTTACGTTGTTTGGTTATGCACTTAGAGCATATTATACTTATCCGCTGTTATAAAGATAATAATTAATTTTATGATAAAATTAATTGTTTGATTTTTGAAGTGTTATTATTTCTCTGATAATTTTTAATACTACCTAATTCACCCCCCCTCTTGGGTAGCTCACTAAGCCAACAATTGGCGTCAGAGCTGGTTTTAGCTCGTTAGGTTTAACATCCTAGCTAAACCGATCATGTGTACACACCATGGATAATATTTTTTATGTATCTTCTCTTGATGGTGATAGATCCTTATATGATAATGTGGTTTATGATTCTTATGATTTTAATGGTATTGATGCAGATGATAATAATGAAGATGTCCATATTGTTATAGAAAAAGTACTTTCTTTCACACTAATTTTTGCTAAAGAGGACTTGAGTTTAAAAAGAAAAATTGATTCTTTTGAACATGGTGGAGAAAGTGTTAGAAAATCTAAAGTGAATTTGGTTAATTATTGTGGTACAAAAGAGTTTTCGGACGTTATTTTTTAAATTAATAATTTTCTCTCTAAAATAGATTCTCTTGAAAATGAAAATAGAGTTTTAAAAAATAATCTTAACATGATTTTTAAGTAAAGGTCAGATCTTGATTCAAAAATCGATTTACTTAAGAAAAATTTTGAAAAATCAAAATCTGACCTCAAGTCTGTTTCAAGAGCTTCTGAAAATGATTTTTCTAGGCAAAGTGGATATGTTTCATCGTCTTATCCTTCATCACAGGCCAGTGATAGTTATACTTCTATTGTTAGAAATGATTTATGTTTTACATCTTGTGTTTCTATGATAAATCAAATTTGAGATGTTATTATTGAAATAGGGTTGGGCATTTTAAAGTGTCATGTCCATTCAGGAACCTTAAGTTTATGTCTAAAAAGGACGGATCTAAAATGAAATGGATATCGAAGAGAACTGTTGCAATGTCTTGTGCAGAGTTACATAATGTCAGAAGTGGACCCGAAGGAACAAACAAATAAGTTATATCAAAGCCAAGTCAAGTCACCAAGGATCCACAAGCGATGCATACAAAGCGAAAAAATGCATTAAAGACAAGAAGTGAAGTTTCAAAGAAGCCACAAGAGAAATTTGTAAAGAGAAAAGTTGTACAAAAGCCAAGATGAGAGATATCACCAGGAAGCTACAAGCGATACGTGCAAAGGAAATCGTCAATGAATCAAATGACAAAAATCAAAGGTTGAGAGGATACGGATAAGCAAAGAAAAATTGCACACCCAAATCAATCATCGGTATAAATGAGGTAAAGAGCAAAGTTGTCCCAAACGATAGAAAAAGTACTCCTAACCCTCTACATTTTAAATTCATTAAATTTGTTAAAGAGGGAGGTACCCAACTTGCCAAATAGGTAAGTTGGTGATAGTTTCTAAGACCTAATTTCAATGATGTATTTATTTGTTGTCTTAGAAACATTATATGGTGATTCTAGAAATCACATTTAGTTAAGGGGTATTAACATGTCTTTATATCCTTATATCAAGTAGTGATCATGTGTTTAGTTTAAAGCATGTATTAGATTTATGTTGATCGATCCTAAGTTATTCTTGAGATATGATTCTTATTCTAGTGCATTAAATATTACATGACTTGATTTTAGCTAATAGGAAGACATTATTTGGTATCATGAGTAAGACATGAGAACTTAACTGAAATTATGTGATTACATGTTATATTGTTAAAGCATTTTGATTGCCTTAGGTTTATTCTCTTAAGCATGAATAGACTTGTTTACAATTATATATGGGGATAAGCGTTTATAAGAGAGGTAATATTATGTCATGCTTATATTGAAAGATGAGTATTGTTGATAAATCAAAAGAGTTAGTATGCTTGTGAAATATTAATATCATGCTACATTACTAAGATGTTTTGATTGCCCTACGCGGAGATTACATTTCTAAGTGATGTTTTTGGTTTCCCCCTCCCCAATTTTTTTTTTTTTTTTTTTTTTGTTTTTTGAGATGACAAAAGGGGAGAATTAGTTTATATTTTGTTGAATATCTTAAGGGGGAGTTTATTGTATATCGAAATTTGTGCTTTGTTAAAAATCTTATGATTATCTTCATTACTATGCTTTAACAAGTTAAAAAACCCATCCTCAGATTTAGGAAGAGCGTGGTTACATTATTGTTTTGAAGAAAATATCAAAGTTAATTGTCATCATCAAAAAGGGAGAGATTGTTGATCCTAAGATTTTGATGAACAATTAAAGGTTGATGTTTTTTGTGGAACTAACGGTTTGATTAAGTGTTTCAGTTTATTAGTTTCAATGATGAAGATATGATGACAAGTAATGAATACATGCTAAAGAGACTGACAAAGATGATGGACATTAAGAGACCGAAGAGTTTGAAAAATCTAAGGGAAAACAACTCTAGTTAATTTTTACTCTTAATGTATCCTGATTAGGATCACACATGACACAATTTTTTTTTTTAATTTTTTGTTTATTTTGATAGGATTCTAATTAGTGACATTATCTGCTTATGTGTAATTGATAAAAAAAAATATTGATAATTAATTAAAATTGAATTTAAGAATTTAGTAGAGCTAATTGAGAAAAAAAAAATTAGTTAAAGGGGCGAAAATGTCAATGAGAATGTATTAAAAATAAATTGGAGAGAAGTGTTCAGAAATGAGGACTCGACTGAAGCATATAAGACAAACTTGTTGAATCGATCCATCGACAGATAGGTCGACCTAGTGTAGAAAGTGAACTCTCTGAATCGATCAGTCGATAGGGAGGTCGACCTATGCTTGGAGGATAAACTCTTTGTATCATTCGGTCGACAGACTGTGAATTACCGGTTCGACTAATGGGCAAGAAATGTTTGGCTTGGGCTACAACCTGAATCGGGCGGTTGACTTATGAGTGTTTGTCGGTCGATTGATGAGTTTGTGTCAAGTTTTATGGAATTTTGGGATTTGATCCAAAACTAGCCGTTATTTGGTTACCTGATTGAGTGATTTTAGGGATATGGATATCTTTAAGATATAATACTCTTATTTTAATATTCCTATAGATTTGATACATGGAATTAAAGTGTTTTTCAAATTAGTCCTTTTAATACTTCTTATCTTATTGAATTGGGTTTGAAAATTATTTTGAGGGACTAAATTGAATATTTTGAAAGATATTATTAAGTGAAATATACCTTAAACAAAAGGTATTAATATATGGGGTCTATAGGTGATTTTAAAAGACATATCTTGTGGAAACTAGTCGTTATAGGGCTTGTTTCAATCCCCTATATATAAATCTGGGGATTTTACATAACAAAGTAATAATATCAAGAACTATTCAGTTCATAAAATTTTATAAGAGTAATCATTCTGATATTATTTCGAGATATTAAATTGTGAGATCAATTATTGCGGAGTTCTTGAGTTAAAGCGCTGATTGTGTAAACGTCACCGAGTTGAGCTGTCTAGCGTTCCAATCTATAATTCTTCAGTATTATTTGGGTGAGATCTTTCCAGGCTATTAATCTTTACTGCATATTTATTTTTCTATATTTACTTGGTTGATAAGATCTTGATAAAATCGTTTTTGAACTTTAAAAGCATAAAAATCTTTTAAAACGATTTGTGTTAATCTGATTACGTACTTAATTGTGTCACCCGCATTCTTTATTATAATCAGATTTTGTTTCCTCACTTTATTTCTATCACTAGTATTGTGACATTAATTGAGTATTAATTAATCTAAGGTTGTAGAAGTTTTGAGTGGGAAGAACTTATCAATTTTTGTAATTGGTGAGTTGTGTGCGGATTAGGTACTATTGGGGGTATCTAATCAGGGGTAGCTTGGTTTTAATCTCTTTCGATAAAGAGATTGAGGTGTTAATTCTTCATTTATAGAATTAATTGTGAGTGTTTTATAAAGGTTCCATCCTTACCTGGAAAAAGATAGTTGGAGTATTTTTGTGAGGTTTTGATTCTTGAGCCTAAGGTATAAAAAGAATTAGGTTGTGATTCTCCCTATAATAGAATTAGGTTATTCTTGAGTCTGTAAAAGTAGCAGTTCTTCCTTAGCCTGTGAAAAGGATTTTGTAAAGGTTGATTTTGTGCCTGTAAAAGAATAATTGTGAGGGTTTGGTTCCTACCTGTTAAGGAATCTTAAATTTAGTGGGTGCGAATCTCCGTGGGGCTCGGAGGACTAGATTAGCTAAAAGTAGGTTGGTGAACCAGGATATATCGGTGTGTACTACATTATTTATTTGCTTTATTTTATCTTGCGTTGTTTGGGTGTGCACTTAGAGCTTATTACACTTATCCGCTGCTATAAAGATAAAAATTAATTTTAGGATAAAATTAATTGTTTGATTTTTGAAGTATTATTATTTCTCTGATAATTTTTAATACTACCCAATTCACCCCCCCCCCCCTATTGAGTAGCTCATTGGCCCAACAGGTTCAATTCTCGACTAATGTAGGCTTGGAAGCTCAAAAAGATCAATAGGACTTGGTTCGGTTTTTGGAAAATGGCCAAGGGTATGTCAAGAATAGAAAACAAGTAACCATTATAATTCAACGATACCTGAGGCACGACACTTGGTGCTCAATCTCACTCATAACCCCAAACATTTAAGAAACACAACCCTGAACAAACATTTAAGAGCATTGTACTCACTTGTCAAAAGAAACGAAAATATAATTATATTTACATATGGTGGTTTTTGTTTTCTAAACCAACAACCATACCCCCAAATGTATTATATTTTTACAAATAAACGGGTGTGAGAATATGATAGAAAAATGACAAGTGAGTACTAGAATACCGAACCAATCAATAGTTCACCCAAAACCCAACCGCTCATTTCAAGTAGCATAAACAAATGCTAACTTGATTTCACTCGATTTGTGCCTTAGGTTTAGCGATAATGGTTTGGAAAAAAATTATTTGGCTAGGATATTTGTTACATGTTCAGAATTAAAACGGCTAACGGGAATTGACAGGTTAACAAGAGATAAAACATATAACATGGTAGGCTTCAACGGCTCAAGCAATAAAAATGAATGTCTAAATCATGTCTCCTGAACGACCTCGTCTATGATTTCGCCTCAAGTTTCCTCCAATCAAGTTCTAGATTCCTTAAAAGTATCATGAACTTGCTACTGAATAATCGGTGTCAAATCGTTTGAATAGCTATACAATGAATCTACGTGATCGTGCAATTTAGGATCAAAATGACTTTTACCTAATTGACATGCTAAGCACATAGAACACACATGAATGGGCATTAAACCTGACCTCGATATACAACTAGGGGAAAATTTTCATCATCGGATAATGGCCCAAAAGAAATCAACAACTCAAAACACAATTACAACAACTATAAACATAATATACTTAAACTAAACTAAACAAACATGCACACAATTAAATAATAAATTAACTTAAATTATATAACTAATAACAAGAAAACATAATAGCATACTACATATCACCCCCAAACTTAAAACGAGTAGTGTCCACAACGACCCAACATCGAACTCAACAATAGAAATAAAGCATGACGACAAAGGGGGTTTAGAACACGTACCTAGGAGGCGAGACAGTCTCGCCTTCGAATGAAGTCGGTGGTGATGGATTAATTTTTTTGAAAACTTGGGCTGCATTCCAAGAAGCGCTTGATTTAATGTCCTCAGCTAGACATGGATAAGGGCTTGTCAAAGAGCGGCTTCCACCTATTGTATGTGTCATACAACACAACATACGGGTCTTGATTTAGAACGCCCTTAAGATTGGCAAGATTTGGCATTATTTGGCCCGTACTCTCAACTTGATCCTTTTCCAAATTTTGTGCTTGGTAGGCATGGATGAACGAAGTTGGAAGTGGTGGAGGACAAGTGAGCCACATTGGATCCTCATATAAATGTTCATATTTGATCGGTGTCGGAATCACAATGTGGATCTCAAATGGTGGATAATCACAAGTGTTACCTTGTGATTCTTCATCATTGCTCAATTTTTGGGTCTCATCCTCATTAGAATCTTCATCAACAATCAAACCCAATGTCCTCCCATTTGTATTCGGTTCCTTACGGTGGCTTTCAATGCATATGGCATTTATGTCTCTCAGTGCCACTGTTTCTGACTCGGCTTGAATAAAGCAGATAAGCTGACAAATTTGCGTCTGAAGAGATATTGCGATCACATCAATTTCAATGCAGGTCGTCTCAATATTGTCAAGATAAACCTTATGCTCGTTGAGACAGTCATTCGTTTTCCTCTAGAAAGCCTGAGTCTCTGCCATAAATTCAGCGAATATTTCCTCCAAGGTGGGGAAAGACTCTAAATGTTGTTCAGGGGTGTCAATCCATGGCATCGAAATGGTGGAATTACCCCCCCCAAGCTTTGGTAGCTTGTTGAATAATTTTAACTATGAAAATCAAACTCCGCCATGTCTTCCAGCAACCAATAGGCTTCATCCGCGGTTAGTTGGTCAAATGAGGTGGTACCATTTCCTCATTTGACCAAATTTTTGTTGCAGCTAGTAACCCATCGAGGAGATTCAATAGTTAATACTCCCTCTGGAAATGATGGTTTCAGAACCGGATGAGTAACTCCTTATATCGATCCCAAGCACAATAAAACGACTCGGAATCTCACTAAGAAAAATTTAAGAGGACTTGTTGATGCGCCATCCCCAAGTACCTCGAAAAACAAAACAAACTAAAAACAAAATTATAAAAAAAATAAATGCCTAAATTAAAATCAAGTTACTTAGTCACAATATCAACAACAATCTAAAAGTCAATCCCCGGCAACGGCACCAAAAACTTGGTAGTGGAATATTACGTCGCTATTTTTATCGCAAGTGTACGCGTTAAATTTTATACAATAGTGAATGAGAAGGGTTGTCGTATCCATAGAAATTGGATTATATTGTAGCTAAGTACCGCGATTGTCATAACCGAATTTTATCTAGGCGACTCAAATTACAGTTTCTGTTTTTAGTATATACTAAATTAAATTAATAACTAATTAAATTACAATACTAAGTATACTACATGAGAATAGATTACCTAGGGATTAACTTCGTTTACTTGTACGTGTTTGATCCAATCTAGTTTACATTAATGGTATTCAAACTATCCGACAATCTAAGTATCGAAAACTCACTCACTGCCTCTCCCGAGTGTAAAGTAAATGAATATACAACCTCGCGTCAATGTCGATGTCCCCATCTAGCATCTAA
Source organism: Eucommia ulmoides (assembly GCA_016647705.1). NCBI lineage: Eukaryota > Viridiplantae > Streptophyta > Magnoliopsida > Garryales > Eucommiaceae > Eucommia > Eucommia ulmoides. Next base: position 13,596,215 of record CM028336.1, on the reverse strand, counting down.
ACGACACTAATCACATAAGTCTCGCCCCAACCTCACGGATTGCATATTTTCTAATACTCTCCCGAGTGATTAGATCGTCACGTTGTGTTTAAACTCGAGTCCGAATCTGGGGTTACCTCTCCTAAGTATCAAACTCTGTATTCTCAAACCAAACAAAATACCATAATAAGCATATAATGGAAGTCATAAAACAGTAAACACAATCGAATACACTCTCTTCAATGGGTAGGAGGAAAGGTATAAGACAAGGATAAAAAATATCTAAAAAATATCTAATCCAGCTATCTGATTGACCGCTACAGCGGTGGGCTTGACTGCTGCAGCGCTGGGAAGTCAGTGGGCATTCTGCCCTTTCACTGCGGCAGCGGTGAGAGCTACTGCTATAGAGGTTGACAGGCAGAAAGTTTCTGAAGTTTCTAATCTTTCGCCGCTACAGCGGTGAAGCTACTGGTTTATTCTTTGATCATATTCATCATTTTTTGCACCGATTTTCTACCAATTTGCTTGATTATCAACTGTTTACATCCCTACACCTGATTTACAAAAAAACAAACATAAACACTTTAAAATGTTAATAAAACACTCAAAAATTACCAAATTCGTCTTAGAAATAGATAGGTAAATTCCACCTATCAGGTGTAGAGTAGAAAAAATAAATAGTTAGCTGTTAGTAGTTAGTAGTCCATAGTCAGTCGATTTATTTTAGGTTTATTGTGTTTGGTTTCTTGTTTTTCTTGACAAAACCAAAGATGCTATATATACCAAGAGTTCTTGTTGTTCTTGACAAAAAACATAGACAATATGTACAAAGACAACAAAGATAACCGAAAGAAAATATGTACAAACAACCAAAAGATAACATACAAACAAACTAAAGAGATGTTTAAGGAAACTTACCTAACTTAGGGGAGTGGTCTTTCCCCAAGTGATGTTTCATTATTCTCCTTCTTCAACTTTTTCTCCTTCTTTACTTGGTTATTCTTGAAAAGTCTCCTAAACTATTTGTATATCATGATCACCTTTGAGAGGTTTTTAGGAAGATTTTGGATGTGTTTCAGAGGTGAAAAGCTTAGGATGTGAGGAAACCAAGAGAAATTTTCGAGTTTAGAGAGAGAAAATGTGTGTTCAATGTATGGCCCTTAAGAAAATAGGCTGTCTTTTATAGGCAATGGCAGGCCTGCGCATTCCCTAATGCGTAGGCATAGTCAACCTGCATTAAATAACCATTTAATGATTATTATATGCCATTGAATGCTGATTAAGGCTAGTGAATTATGAAGATTTACTAGGTTATGCTAGGTAATGATGAGATTTTCTTAATGATGATATTTTTTAACAAATTTTTTCTTAAAGATCTCCTAATTAGTACATGTCATTAATGGATTCATTAAATTTCATTTAATGTTGTTCGTGTCAAACACTAGATCAACCAACAGTATGGTCTGGTTAGCTTTCGCGTGAAGAGTTCCTGGCGATTTGGAAATTATCTTTGCTAGAATTGAGTCATTTGGGCTTTGCATTCCTGGACCCAGTGCTTGACCAAGTTGGGGTAGTGTTGTCCGGCCTGACCTTCAGGTTGGTACCTGCACCAAGGACTTGCGGGCGTTGGAACCTACTAAAAGGCTTGTCCACACCTTCTTTTTATTGGTGAGAACATGATTAGCATTCTTGAAATTAAGGTCTTAAGCTCAGTTACCAGCCCTTAAATGGCACATGGAGAGCGTGTGAGGGGATTAGAGCTATGGGCCTAGTGATAGATGGAATTTATCTATTTATTCACAAACCGATTTTGGTAGTTTTCAAGTATTATTATAGTGTTTTAATATGTTTTAATACGTTTTTATTTGTTTTGTTATAAATCAGGTGTTTGAGACGAAAAGGGACGAAAACAGTTCATAATCGAGTAAATCGATGGAATGTTAGTGGAAGAACGTTGGAAAAAGAGCAAAGAAGGCAAGTTCACAACTGTAGGCCCACTGCTGAGTGAAACCACCGTTGCAGCGATCAATAAAACAGAAATATTTTGCCCTTCCACCACTACAACGGTGCTTCTCAGTGCTACAATGGTCATCCAGCATAATGCCTATTGATTCTCACTGCTGCAGCGATGATTCCCACCGCTGCAGCAGTCCGACACCAGATTTTGTTGATATTTTGGGATATTTTCTAGGATATTTTGGATCCCTTCTTATCATCCCTTTTCCCCAACACTTAGATCACATTTTTGGGAAGGTTTTGGGATCTCCAAACCCTATCAATCAAGATAAGATCACAAATCTAAGAAAAAGAAACAATCTCAGAGCGATTTTAGCCTTGGTTCTTCGAATAACGGCTAGTATCATTGTTTCTCTCTTTATTTCTTAGTTTTGGTTAATATATTTGTATATATTTAGCTAGTATATTGTTGTATATGTGGTTATGGCCATGCGAAACTAAACATAAATTGTCTAGGAAACGATTCGTGTATGAAAACGTTGTTTGTTTAATCTTTGTTTCGTTATCAGTTGTTCTTGCCTATTCAATTGCGTTTACCATTCTTTCACTTTTATATGCTTGTTAAGATATATTGAAAATACGGGGTTTGACACTCGGGAGATGTAACCCCGGATTCGGACTAGAGTTTAAACACAACGCGACGATTTAATGACCCGATAAGATATTAGAAAGTGTGCAATCCATGAGGTTGGGGCGAGACTCATATGACCAAGTGTCATATAGACGCTAGAGGGGGACTTTGACATTGACGCGAAGTTTCATATTCATTCACTTTACACTCGGAAGAGGTAGTGGGTGAGTTTTCGATACCTAGATTGCCGGATAGATTTGAATGTCGTTAATATAAACTAGATTGAATCAAATACGATTAAGTGAATGAAGTTAATCCCTAGACAATATATTTTCTTAAACGTCATATTAGTATTATAGGATTATAGTAATTAATTTAGTTTAGTATATTTTATTAACAAAAACTACATTTGAGTCGCTTAGATAAAGTTAGGTTATGACAATCGCAGTACTTAGTGATGATTTAATCCAATCCCTATAGATACGACAACCCCTACTCTTTCTATTATACTAAAACTTGACCCGTACACTTGTGATGAAAGTAGCAACGTAATATTCCAATACCACCTGGCCTTTGATTGTTGATAGAGAATCCCATGGGCCAAGTTATTAAGATTAGTGGGTTGGCCCAGGCACCAGAACGGACACTGAGATAGTCATGTTGACATGACCCTCATTGGTAGTATCCGTTGTCAATGTTGGAGATTTCTACTCGGGGATAGTTCAAGTCCTTCAAGACGACCAACCTGTCAGGACACTAGACTGGGGTAATCAGACCGTCTGATAATGTGTCCAACTCTTGCCTATGTGGCAGGCCTAGGTGTATCCAACTAAAGATCGGTTGATTTTCACCTACACCAGTTGCCCCCAAGCCTTAACGTGGAAAAGGAACATGAAACACTGAGGATTCTGATCTATACCTGTCGAAAAACGGAGTTTTGAGCTCAGGATAGAACTGCTCAGTACCAAAAATAAGCTCGACCGATTATTACCTGGCTTACGCAAGAAGCCTCGCTGGCATCTGAGTTGACGCACAACATGTGACCTAACAGCACGAGAATTGAAGTACCGCCCACCGTTTGATTAATGTGATTGTTCGACTTCCCAGCCTGCCTATAGATAAACACTTATTTCTTTCGCACCAGAGTAACGTGAGCACTCCTCCCGACCTTTGAGCACGGTACTATTCTATTTTCTTCTTCAAACATGCCTTATTCTTATTCTTCGAGGTACAACCATCTAACTCTGAAAAGACTAGATTAGACCTCCCATAAAGCAGATTGAGCTCAACGCGTTTGGAACAGAGGTTGAGTGGATGACCTCGTCATTTGAGAGGGCTAGCAAGTCAGTCGGAGTGGGACCCCCCAGTTCCTAGATACGACCAGCAGTCCTCGACGTCGAAAATCCAGGAGTAAGGCAGGTTCTTCTAAGGGCCCCTGTACTGAGCTCGACACGGGTCCTACCAACGAGCTTGGTGCCACGAGCTCATTCGTTCTAGAAGTTGTTGCTCTTCTATCCCTATTGAGTCGAGCCTTGTCGATTGGTCCGGTTCTTGACCAACTTATATGCGAGGTTTCTCTTGAAACTTTAGTCTGGCGATTTCAATCAGATCTGACAGAGAAGGATATGAACAAATTTCGCTTGAAGTACGTGTTCCCTAGCTTAGTGGACCTGAGGGTTCCCAAGAAAGGGGACTGAGCTTGTGCTCCTTCGAAGGGGTACATCTAGGTATAGGTGGAGCAACTCTTGGCCGACTTGTGATTTACCATCCATCCTTGGGTGCGGGCCGTCTGTTAGGACCTCGGGCTGTGTCTGTCACAACTCACCCTTAACAGTATGAGGATAGTGATGGCAGTCCACATTATATTCACAACTGAGGGTATTATCTCATCCTTAGAATTATTCCGATCTCTTTTTCTTACAAAATCGATACCCGGTGGCAAGGGCTGGTGCTAAATCACAACCTAGTAAAAATTCCTTCAAGGCTACAATAAATCCATTAAGTACTAGAAGCCCAACTTCTTCTTTCTCGGAGGAAAAATGTGGGAGTTCAGCTCGCTGGCGAACATGGACCACCTAATCCAGATGCACTAGGGGACTGCAGGTAAGTACCAGTCTTAGCGTGAGTTCAATTTTTCTTCCCGGTATTTCTTTTTGACTTATTTTCTTTTCGTATTTTCAGCCTAAAAAAAAAAAAGCCTAGCCCAAAGATATTGATGAGAAAGATCGAGTGGTGAAGATGCCTTTCAATCACGTGAAGACGCTAATTTCATCAAACCTATATGACATCTATTTCTGGAGCAACTCATCTCTCCCTACCTCGGTCCTCAACAAGAAATCCAAGAACAATAAGTTTTTATACCTTAGCTCAGTAATTTCATTTCATTTGTCATAATTTTTGTTTTGACTAATTTCATTTTCTATCTTAAATCATGGAAATAGAGGCGATGAAGAGATTAGCCTTGGAGCAGGCCGAGTAGGATGCCGCTGAGCTAGTTGTTCCCAGTAGGGATCACAGCTGGGTTCGCAGCAGGGCTCCTATCCCGGCGGGAGAAGTTAGGGGGAGGAATACACTTCTACCTGGGCAACCCCTCAAGGGACCTTGGCGAGGTTGGCGCCAGAGAACAAGGCCTCAATACCGGTAGAAATGACCTCAACCCTGGTAGCGCCAATATCACTAGAGGAGAAGCCCAACCTCTGTTGAAATGAGAGATAAGAGTAAGAGAAAAGTAAGCACGATCGAGGTGGTGGCTGAGCCCCAGAAGAAGAGTAAGAGAGAAGGTCAGGCCAAGTTGAATTGAAAAGGAGATTTTGAAGAATGCTTTAATTTCTTCTGTGTAAACCCTAAATCATTTGCTTCAATCTCATTCATGTTTCTCTCTTATCAGAGTCATCTCTCGGTCCAGCTGCTCTATCTCTCTCTTCAATAATCAGATCTGAAGAGAAGATTCTCAGACATGCCCGATCAGATCATCGTTGATAATCAGATCTAAAGTGGAGATTCCCGGACATGCCTTCCATGAACACGGTTAACTTCTCGTAGTCCAATGCCTTTGTCTTTCCATTCCGATGACGTTTTAGTAGAAGAAACATTTGTGTTAAACATCAAACTATGTGATTTATGGAGAAGAGACAAATGGGTTTTTGAAATTAAATGTGGGTTTTCTTCATTCATAGAAGAAGAGAGCTTTCTAAAAGAAGACGAATATACCAATTTTATCGACTCTCCGGCGACATTTTTTGGCTAGAAACTGGTCGGATTTTGAGGGATTTTAGCTCGAAAATAAAGACGAATACAAAAGTAATAGAACATAGATGTAATGCGATAAATCAAAAGGAGAAACAAGAGTAAAGAGAGAAGAACGGAGAAAGATTCTCTAGTTCTTGGCAAACGGGGAATCTGTCGATTTTTACCATTTTTTCTTTATTTTAATATAATATTAGGAGTGGTCATGGGCCCAGGGGCCTGCCCAACATGACCCTATTCTTTTAGGGCTTGGACTTTAGTTTTAAGCCCATGAGCAAGCATTGAGTTTTGATTTTCAGGCTTGATCAAATTTAGGGCCAGGCTTGAGCAAGGCCATATTTTTTTTAGGACAGGCTCCATCCGGCCCAAGGACTATAAGTTAATACACACACACACACATCAAACAAACCCAACACACTATTATTTTTATGATTATGTTTATGTATTTAGTATTTATTGTTTATATTTTAGTATTTATGTTATAGTGTTTTTGTTTATGTTTAGGTATTTATTTTTTAAATTAAAAAAAAATATAGGATTGGGCCTGCCCTAGGGCTGGGCTTGAGCTTGATTTTTTTTTGGTATGGCTGGGCTTAGACATGAAAGTAGGGCCCGACCATAGGGCTAAGATGGGCCGAGCTAGGGCCTAATATTTTTTTTGTAATATCCTAGTTAAATCCTGGCCTATGACCACCCCTATATATATATATATATATATATATATATATATATATATATATAATATTACGATTCAATCGCGATTCACCTACCGGTTGAACCAATGACCCATGACCTGGTGACTTTTCCAGTTCAGTTTTTAAAACATTGTTTGTAACTACCAGATTTACCTCCATAATAGTCACTGCCCCATATCTAGTCTCCAGTACAATTGTTACCCCAAATCTAGCCTCCACTCTCACCTAGGGATGCCACAAAAATCAAACCGATGGGTAACTGAGAAGAACCAAACCAAATAGTCCGATTTTAAAATTGACGAAATGGTTTTGTTGCTATTTTGATTTTGAAATTAGCAACCGAAGTGGTTTTGGTTTTGGAATAGAAACTGTGAAACTGAACTGCAAAACCGAACCACGAATCAAACAGTAAAACCATAAAACCAATATTTTAAAAATATTTTTATTACATATATACCCTTATTTTTATATATATTTATATTTTAACCAAAATACACACACACACACACACACACTTTTAGCCCCTCTTATATATATATGGGTAAAAGGTGTTAGGGTTTCATAATTTTCATTTCACAAATCGTTGCAATCGTTCGGCTCTGTTCTTTCAAAGTCTCATTCCTCCATTAATTTCCTCCCTCATTCTCTCTTTTTTGAGTCTTCTCTTTCTCTAATCAGCATCGCAGGTTCGCAACCAGCCAACCACTAGAGCTAGAACTCAGCTGCCACTAGCCCACCACTATCATCGACGACTCGGCATTGGAACCACACTGACCAGATCTGGACCTCAGTCACCAGATCTTTACCTTACCATTGTTCAACTTATCTGTTTGCGTGGAAGCAAATAACAAGTTAGTGGTTACTTCTTGCATATGGATCTTATAAGCACTCGCTATGTTGAGTTTTAGCTGATGCCTAGATGGTTGTCAGTTGAAAATTTTCTGTTGTTACTTGTTAGAAATAAATCCATTTTGGCCCGATACATTTTCTTGCTAATAGTTATATAGCTGGATTGAACATTTTGCTGAATCCTCATTTGGGTGTTCATGAATCTAGCTATACCCTATTTTTTCTTCTTTTGCTCTCTTTTGTAATTTTCATTGTTGTGTTCTTCACTTTTTGTTTAATTAGTTTGTTTCTTAAGCAACTTTGAGAGATGTCATGTTCAGCAGAGCATGACCTTCCTCATCAAGTAAGCACTCGTGGTTTTGGAAACTTAAAAACTGGGTTATGTGTTTATTTTGGAATAGGTCTAGAATATTTGAGTTTTGGTTTTGATTTTGATTTGGTTTAGATTTTTAGTTTGTTTTTTATTTGATATAAGTTACAATGTCTTCTAAAGCACTTGTGGTTTTGTTTTTTATAAAATTGAAAAATCGTAAATGGTTTCATAGTTCGTGGTTTTGATTTTGTATAAATTTAAATGGTTTGGTTTTAATATCATTTATAAAAAATTGGTGGTTTTGGCTATGGTTTTGATTTGATATATTTCTAGTGGTTTTAGTTTTGGTTTTATATGAAAACGGATCAAAACCGAACCAGTCGCATCTCTACCCCCACCCACACACACACAGAGATTTACAGATCTTATGAGAGAAAGAGAAGCCTGAGGGTGGTGGTGCGGTGATGGTGATTTTGGTTCGACAATGACGGGCAGGGCACGGTACCAGGGAATGAGGTAAAGCTAGAACATGAATAAGAAAAAAAAAAAAAAAAAAAAGACAGAAAGAAAAAGAAAAAAAGAAAAAATAAATAAACATAAATTTACAATTTTTTCTTCATTTTTATTTATTTTAACAAAAAAATTAGACGGAATGATTAATTAAAATCGTAATAAAAATACTACATTGAAAATAAAAGGTTCAATATCACAACTAGGGGTGTTCAAAAAACCCGACGAACCGAAAAACTGAACCAAACCGACGGAAAAAAAAAATCGAAAAAAAAACCAAACCAAAAAAAAATCGCCTGTTTCAGTTTTTTTGGACCGAAAACCGCATCTCCGGTTCAGGGAGCGGTTTACATTTCTTGAACCTCTGTTTAAACCGCGCCGAACCGCAGGACATAAAACGATGTCATTTTATATATCTATATGTCACACCCCACCCCGGACTCCCGTCGCCCTGGGGTCGGCATGACGTCAACATGATATCACCTAACTAACTAGACAACCACCACAAAAAAATATACAAACAAATGATAAGTACAATATATACATAATTTCCATTAATAGGGATACAATGTCCGAACTATAATAATAACCAAAATTCGAATCCCATGAATCTCACTTAGATTCATTGCTGACACCTCGCCTCAAAATCCCTTCTAAATGACTCCATCGTATGACCCGCATAACTCTATCTAGTGCCAGTAGGGGACCGACCGACTCCTAACTGTTTTACCTACGAGTGTACTGCCTTCTTAGTAAAAATATTTTGTAGTAATAAATCACCCTACAATATCTAAATGGATCAAGCGTAGGTACGTAAACAACGCGTAACTAATAAAATTTTCCATAATATAAGCAGTGGAAATAAACCCATAAGTATAATTTTCATCCAAATCCATCTAATATAAAATCATATCAATCACCAAAGTAAATAATAAATTACTCGATATAAGTAAAACACCACATCTCAAAATATCATCTATAAACACACACACACTGGCCAGCCCTAGTGATCGTTTTAACCTCACGATCGGGAGTTTGCAACGGTACCATACCATCCGTAGGATATGCCTTCCTACGAACACCCATCATTCTGCCGAAGCGGATAATTACTGCGCAGTATAAACGTCTAACATCACTCTGCCGAAGCAGATAAACATCACTCCGCCGAAGCGGATAACATCACTCTGCTGAAGCGGATAAATACTATGGCCTCATCAAATCAAATACAGCATCATCAAAACGCAACTCAATAAATATCATCTACTCAACATCGTCCAATTACCACGCCTATCCCTTTTCTCAAAACCAACTTTTAAATCCCAAAAATCATATATCACACTTCCATTTAAAGAAAACGTCTGATTTTATTAAAACCACTTTTCCACCCTTTATTATTTATTTATTTTTTTAGAAAACCAGGCATTTCTAGAAAAACAGATGTTTTCTATTTTCTTTTAAAAACACCGTCTGATTTCACCAAATTCAACAAAAATTCATTTTCAACTTCATTTCGAAAACCACCGAAATCTTCCGGAAATCCAGTTTACCAACTCACCCACCTCCTGCTTGATCCATATAATTTATAAAATAGTACGGTTTAAGTAAACCAACTTTTCATCGTATATACATACAAAAGTAATTTAGCAAGAAGACAGTACACTCACTTCGATATCTGCTTTGCAAAACTGACACTGATCATACTTTATCTGGACATCGGTGCCTGCGAACCTAATAGTAACAGAGCCTGAATTAATATCTTATCTACAACGTCCTAATCATACAATACAGACCCTATATTCCGAATTGTTACTATTTTATGTATCGCGTACTTAAAATTAATTAACCGTTACGAAATCATTACGATTTTAGGATGTGTAATGCTAAATAAAATCTACTTTAACGACAATTAATAACCGATTGAAATTTCACCTGTTTTCGAACCGTTCGGCGACCCCGAGATGGGTTTTGGATTTCCCTGGGGTAGTTTCTGCAAATTCCCCCTCTTTCTCCCTTTTTTTTTTTTTTTTTTCCTTTTTCCTTTTCTTTTTTCTTTTTTTTTTATTCTTTCTCTTTCTTCTCTATTTGCGTTTACTGTACCTATTTCGGTTCAAAAAACCGCCGGCCACTCTCTCTCTCTCTACCATTTCCGTCCACCCGAGACCTCCCATGCCCCATTGCTCTTACCGCCGACCCTACTTCATCCCCCACCACGGTTCACCAACCACCACCGGCCACTTCCCCCACCGATCTCACCTACCCACCTAAACCGTACGCTCCAACCGTAACGACCCACACACACCATCGGCCATACTCATGCCGCCACTGCCTCCGTCATTTACCCCAGTTGCTCAAACAGTAAACAGAACACACACACCACCGCCACCACTGCCGTCGGAGGAATACCCACACCCCCGACGATCGCCGATCACTTGCACACACACATCGGATAACCACACCCTCACACATGCACCCAGGAAGAACACACACATACTCGGTCGTACACACGCCGGCGACTGAACGCCGGCGATTACACGACGGCACCGACGCTCCGCTCCTCCGTTTCTCTCTCTAGATTTCTGGAGTGTTCTTCGTTGTAGCGACTGAAACGGTCAGCACATGTATATATATGCATGAAAAATGGTGGTGTGAGATGGATCGGTTGCTCGCCACATCGATCCCCACTCTTCCCGATCTCCCTATCGGTCGGCCGGATCCACACTCACGGATATATGTATATATATTTTTATATAAAAAAATAATTGGTTAAATTTCACTTTCCTCCCCCTATTTTCCATTAAGTCATTATTTAATCCCATTCATCTTTTAGGATTTCTTAAATTGCATTTTGATCCCCAAAATTTCTATTCTACAAATTTTGCATCTCAAATTTAGAATAAGTTTCTAAATTTGCAATTTGACCCAATCATTTTTATTGTATTTTCATTTTATTATTATATATATATATGTGTATATATATATATATATATATATATATATATATATATATATATATATATATATATATATATATATATATATATATATTTAAATCAATTTTTCCCGAAATTTTCTAAATGCTCTCAATTGAAATTCAAAATGACGTACGTGTTAAATCGGGGTGCTACACTATATATATGCACAATTGCACATCAGCAAACCCTAGAGCTTCATTCCTGATTTTTGGCCGCCGCCTCCAACGCCCGTCTCTCCTGTCTCCACACTCTAGTCCAGGTATACGTTCTCTCTCATTTCGGATCTCAATAGATCTTCAACTTCTAATTTGATTTCTTATAGTTTGTCGTTTGATTTCATAGCAAGGACAGAGCGTCGCATCAGTCGATCGTCTTCTTCTGTTGAACACTTGAACGATCCGATGCTGTTAGATCCTGAGACGGGCCTTCATTCCTCAGATTTATTTTTCGGTGAGTATCACTCTCCAATTTCTTCTTTTTATGTGCGCATATTTGATGGTTGTCATCATGTTTAATCGAAACCCTAGTGCTCTAGTTTGATTTCATCTCTAGCTCTCATTCTTCTTCTTCTTTTGTTGAACGATTGTTGCTGTTGTGTTGTTACAGATATTGAGAACCAAACGATCACAACTGGAGTTGAGATCTCCCTCAATCGAACACAGGCGTTCATTCCTCAAATTTCTTTTTCGGTGAGTATCACTCTCCATTTTTTCCTATTTATGTGCGCATATTTGATAGTTGTCATCATGTTTGATCGAAACCCTAGTGCTCTCATCATATTAGTACCATTCTATTTTGTTGACGTTGGATTTGGATGTATAAATTAATAGGATACGCCTATATCTTTGTTTTAGTTTCTGTTTTTGTTTTCTTAATTGTTAGATATTTGATGGCTGAAAATGTTGATGACACTCCTGCCGTTGTTACCAATGATGAACGCCCACCACAATGTAAAAGAAATAAGAAGTCTTTTGTTTGGAAACATTTCACAGAATTAAAATCTGAGATTGGTAAGGGTCCTAGGGCAGCTTGTAATTACTGTTCTAAAGATTTTGCATGTGATTCGAGAAAAAATGGAACTAAGACAATGGCAGTTCACCTAGAGCAAAGATGTGATAAATACCCGTATAGAGTCCCGGATCCGAAACAAACAAAAATTGTCTATAAAGCGAAATCGGATTATAGTGGTGGTGGTCAATTATTACCATGGTCTTTTAGTGCAAAGGATTGTAGAAAAACACTTGCTAGAATGTTAATAATTGATGAATTACCATTTAGGTTTGTTGAAAATGAAGGATTTAGGGACCTTATGCGTGTTGCTCAACCTATGTGGGTGAATATTCCTTCTCGCACTACAATTTCTAGGGATTGTTTGGGACTTTATAATGAGTCAAATGAGAAGTTGAAATCTTTTATGAAGGGTAAGAGAGTATGCCTAACAACCGACACATGGACGTCTTTGCAAAATTTGAATTACATGTGTCTTACCGCGCACTTCATTGATAATGATTGGAAATTACACAAAAAAATCCTCAATTTTTGTTTAGTTCCAAATCATAAAGGCGAAACTCTTGGTAACGCTATTGAAAATTGTTTACTTGATTGGGGAATTTGAAAATTGCTTACCATAACAGTAGATAATGCAAATTCAGACAATGGTGCAATTAATTTCTTGAAGTGAAAGACCAAAAATCGGAAGGGTATTGTATTGGAACATGAGTTTCTACATGTTAGATGTTGTGCACACATTTTAAATCTAATTGTGTGCGAGGGGTTAAAAGAAATGGATGAGTCCATCCTCAAAATAAGAAATGTAGTGAGACATGTGAGGTCATCCCCATCTAGATTGTCAAGTTTCAAGATTTGTGCCGAAAAAGAAGGTATTGATTGTAAGAGTCAAGTTTGTCTTGATGTGCCAACTAGATGGAATGCTACTTATTTCATGTTGGAGAGGGCAATTAAATTTGAAGTAGCGTTTGACCGATTGGTGGAAAAGCGTACACAAATGAATAGAGTTTTTTATGATGAAGATGATGTAGTTGATGTTGAGAATGTGAGAGGAAAAAAGGCTAGAAGGGTTTTGGGTCCACCAACTAGTGGGGATTGGGAAAAAGCTAACTTGTTTGTAAAATTTCTTAAATTATTTTACAATGCAACTTTACGGTTTTTCGGTTCCTTATTTGTGACATCTAATATTTTTGTCATGGAGCTTATGATAATCCAAAATGGAATAAGTAACTTGGGTGAAAATTCCGATGCGTTTTTACAATTAATGGCAATTGGAATGAAAGAAAAAATTAACAAATATTGGAAACATACCGAAAAAGTAAATCCGTTGTTACTTATGGCGGTTGTTCTTGATCCTCGATACAAGTTAAAGTATGTTGAATGGTGTGTTGGAGAATGTTACGATAAATCTATTGTGCTTGAATTAATTAATAAGTTGAAACGATGTCTAAATCAATTGTATGCTTGGTATTCTGAAAATGGGACAGTTAATGTAAGTGAATCCCAAGAAAGAAGCGTACCCTCGATTGATTTAGACGTGGAAGAAGAGGATGAACGTAAATCTTTCGTTGCCAAATTTCAAAAACACCTAATAGAAGAGGGTGATATGAGTTACAAATCAGAAATGGATAAGTTTTTGCTTGATTCTTATGAGAAGGAGAGTAATAATTTTGATATATTGGGGTGGTGGAAGATAAACTCGTCGAATTATTCGATTCTCTCTCAAATAGCGAAGGATGTGTTAGCCATTCCGGTATCTAACGTCGCTTCAGAATTTGCTTTTAGCACCGGTGGATGCATTCTTGATCCATTCTGAAGCTCATTGTCACTGAAGATGGTAGAAGCATTAATTTGCTCTCAAAATTGGTTGCGGCGGTCAACTCCTATCAATCTTCGAGAAACAATTGGACAAGTTGAACAACTTGATCTTATTGACGTGGAGGAAGGTAATAAAAAATAGAAAATGTTTGTTTACAATTCATAGTTTCTTTTCCTTGTTAATGCATTAATTTCTCTTCTTTTTTCAATTGTAGATCTTGGTCAACATTTTCTTCCGGAATCAGAGATTATTAACTAGTAAGTAGTGACTATTAATTTTTTGGGACTGTTGGTAATTTTTTTTTATAGCAGTAGCTGTTGTTAATATATTTGGGGACAACTACTGTTTTTAATTTTTTGGGAGGCAGCAGCCAGCAGCTGTTTTTTTTTTTTCAGTAGGTAGTTTTGTTTTTTTTTTTTTTTTTTTTTTACAGCAGTAGCTGCTGTTAATATATTTTGGGACAGCTACTGTTTTTAATTTTTTGGGAGGCAGCAGCCAGCAGCTGTTTTTTTTTTTTTTTACAGTAGATAGTTTTGTTTTTTTGTGGGACAGTAGTAGTTGTTGTTATTATATTTTGGGACAACTGCTGTTATTATTTTTTGGGACAACAACTGTTATGTATTTTGGGAGGCTGCTGCTAATTTTTTTTTTACAGAAGGGAGTTTTTTTTTTTTTTTTTTTTTTGGGACAGTAGTAGCTGCTGTTATTATTTTTTGGGACAATAAATGTTATTATTTTTTGGGACAGCAGCTATTATATTTTTTGGGAGACTGCTGCTAATTTTTTTTTTACAGCAAAGACTGTTATTTTTTTGGAAACAACAGCTGTTATTATTTTTTGGGAGGCTGTTGCTATTTTTTTTTTTTCAGCAAGAACTGTTATTTTTTTTGGGGACAGCAGTAGCTGTTATTATTTTTTGGGACAACAGCTGTTATTATATTTTGGGACAACAGCTATTGTGTTTTTTGGGAGGCTGCTGTTAATTGTTTTGGGACAACAGGAGCTTTTTCTTTTTTTTGGACAGCAACTGTTATTTTTTGGGGAGGCTGCTGTTAATTTTTTGGGACAACATGGACTGTAAATTTTTGGGGATAGTAAATGTCCATGCTGTTATTGTATTGTTGTGCTGTATTGTTTTTGTTGAATTGCCCATGCTGTTATTTTTTTTTAGGCTGACAGTGCTGTATTGTATTGTTTAAGTGCTGTTATTTTTCTTTTTCTTTGGGCTGTCATGTGCTGATAGTGCTATATTGCATGTGTTCCTGTTATTATTTTTTGGGACTGTCATGCTAATGGTTTGGGATTGTAAGTTTTTTTAATTTTGTGCTGCTGTAAGTTTTTTTTAATTTTGTACTGCTGTAAGTTCAAATGTGCTGCTGTAAGTTTTTTTAATGTTGTGCTGCTGTAAGTTTTTTTTAATTTTGTGCTGCTGTAAGTTTTTTTAATGTTGTGCTGCTGTAAGTTCAAATGTGCTGCTGTAAGTTTTTTTAATTTTGTGCTGCTGTAAATTTTTTTAATGTTGTGCTGCATTGTAGTTCAAATGTGGATTGTAAGTTTTTTTTAATTTTGTACTGCATTGTAATTCAAATGTGTTGGTGGTGAATTTTGTTATGTGGTAAAGTTATTGATACATTATAGTTTTTGGACTATTAATTATCGAATTGTATTTTACGGATTATTAATTAGTGAATTATACTATTATAAAACAATATTTGAAAATATGATTTTTATGTATTATAAAAAAATTATTTTGTACCATTTTTAGAATTGTGTTGGTAAATGGGCTCAAATTGAATTTGGATTAATTCACTAAGAAAATGGGCTGATGGGCCGTGCAAAAAAAAAAAACTCACGAAAATTGTTTCAGGCCTAAAACATGCAAAAAAAACTCACGAAAATTGTGTCAGGCCCAAAATCGAAAACCGCACCGAAACCGACGGAAACCGCAGTAGCGGTTTTTTTCACCTACTGAAACCGAACCGTCAAGGAGCGGTTTTCAGTTTGTGAAAATCGAGATTTTCGGTTCAGGGACTAAAAAATGTCAAAACCGAACCGAACCGTGAACACCCCTAATCACAACACATTGTTTTAAAAAATAGAATTTATCCTTCCTTAAAAAGAATTTTTTTTTTTTTTTTAGAAAAATCGAGTATTGTCACCCTTCACCCGAATGAAAAAGGTGAATCAGTAGGCCCGGGAGCAACTATTAACAGGTAAGGTGGTTGTCTGCTCCGTTTGTGACCTCCGCCCTCTTTCGATGCATTCGAGAAATCAAATACCTATTATAACAAGTAATTCAGAAAAACTTTCCCCCATTTCTTCATCTTCTGCGCTCACCTGAACTCAATTTCCCTACTCCTCACACATCCCCAATGGCTCACCTTCTTCACACCACATTCGTTCCTGGCAGTTCCCAATCCCTCCGCCGTCATTCTAGCCTCTCTCCACCCACCCGCATTTCGACCCGGAAGAGATTCCAGATCATCCAATGCAAGGTACGGGAGATTTTCATGCCGGCACTGAGCTCCACCATGACCGAAGGCAAGATCGTCTCGTGGATCAAGTCTGAGGGCGACAAGCTCTCCAAGGGCGAATCCGTTGTAGTCGTCGAGTCGGACAAGGCTGACATGGACGTCGAGACCTTCTACGATGGCTACCTCGCCGCTATCATGGTGGAGGAAGGTGGTGTCGCGGCTGTTGGTTCTGCAATCGCCCTCCTGGCCGAAACCGAGGAGGAAATCGCCCAAGCCAGGTCCAAAGCGGTCTCTTCAACTCCTTCTGTTGAATCCAGTTCAGTTCAAGATGCTTTACCTTCGACTTTGCCTACATTGGAAATTACATCTGCCCCTGTGGGACCTCCAAAAGCTGCACCCGTGGCGGTGGCATCGGCAGTGCACCCCGCATCTGAAGGAGGAAAACGAGTGGTGGCATCCCCTTATGCGAAGAAATTGGCGAAGGAATTGAAGGTCGATCTGGCTGGGGTCGTGGGGAGTGGGCCAATGGGGAGGATTGTGGCTAAGGATGTGGAGGCGGCGGCAGCAGTGGCAGTGGTTGCAGAGGAGGTACCAAAGCCTAGCGTGGGTGCTAAGCAGGACACGGCAGTTAATCTTCCAGGGATTGAATTGGGTACGGTTGTTCCATTCACAACAATGCAGAGTGCGGTTAGCAGGAATATGGTGGAGAGTTTAGCCGTGCCAACATTTAGAGTTGGATACATTATCACTACGGATGCGCTTGATGCTTTGTACAAGAAGGTAAAATGGTTTCCTTTGGTTAATTATAAATATCATTATGTTGATTAAATGTTTGTGAAAATTGTTTAGATTCAATTTCATTTGGGGGTGAAATTTGGGTTATTTTGAAGATGGAGGTTAATTTGCTCAGATGGTGATTGATTTATTTACGACTTTTGCTAAATATTGGTGCCATATTTTCATTTTATTGATATATTATTGTTAAAGATATGTGTAGACTAATTTGAAATAACTGCTATTAAACTTGCATATTCTATAATTGAATTAAGTAGTATTCTGTCAAAGCCAAAAGTTTCTGATTGGTTATTGCATGAATGCATTGGTATGCTAGGATCACGGATGATCCAATGGTTGTGATACATCAAACTTCACTCGAATGAGTTGTGGGATCAGATGACTGTTGGGAAATGACAACGACCCTTCCATTCATGTTAAAAGTTGCCTTATTAGAGAGGATTTAGAAGAAACAAATGATCTTTGGGTTTCTGGGGGAAAAACTGATAAAGAGGAATTATGTTAACTGCGGGAGATTAGATGGTGAAGAGACTGAAATATAAATAAGTTACAGGAAAACCAATTTCATGGATAAATATTTTAGAAATTAACTATGTGTAGAAGAAAAGAGAATGTCGTTCTTATTCATTCAGAAGTATTGGTATACAGCAATATATAGACTATTCTAGGAAGAAAAATAAGAAACTAATCTACCAGAAATGGAAACTAAGCCTAACATTACAAATCCCTTGATTTAAGGGATCAAAATAATTTTCCTAACTAAATATATACAATGCTGATTTGTTTCCTAATAATTTGGCTATGACAACTGCACAATTCAACACTATGTTTGGGAAAGTTAAACACAAGAAAATTAAGTACAAGGAAATTTGCGAGTCATGAAATATAACAGGTTACACAAAGAAGAGATCGAAGACATCGAAATCTGGTTATGATGGGCCCTAATGCTAATGAGTATATTGGGAAAGATTCGGGCTGAAATCTGCAAGTTGTGTCGCCTCATTGATGTTTTGATTGATTTGCTTTAAGGCTTCATGTGATTTATATAGCAAAGCCACATTTCCTTAATCCAATCAGATGGTGCCATATGTCGACCAAGCTGATCTTTTTGAGGCCAAGTTTCAACTTTAATCAATTGCTTGTCATGCATTTCTTTCTATTAACGTGACCATATTTTGGACAAAATGGGTAATGCTTTTTGTTGATACTGCATTTGTGACATACTCTGGGTTCTCTCGTGATTATTTTTCCCTTTCTTCTCTCTCATATTTCCTTTGTAACTGCTGTATGTTTACCAATATATCCAGATCAAGTCGAAGGGAGTGACTATGACAGCATTGCTAGTGAAGGCAACAGCGCTTGCATTGGTTAAGCATCCAGTTGTGAATTCTAGTTGTAGAGATGGGCAGAGCTTTACGTATAACAGTAGTATCAATATTGCGGTTGCGGTGGCCATAGATGGTGGCTTGATTACTCCCGTCCTTCAGAATGCTGACAAGGTTAATGTTGGAACTCCTTTTTAGATTGTCCAATTTACTTTTAGATTTGATTAGTCATGCTGAATGATGGATGTTGCAATGTTTTCTTTAGGTTGATATATATACATTGTCAAGGAAGTGGAAGGAGCTAGTGGACAAGGCCCGTGCAAAGCAATTGCAACCTCACGAGTACAATACAGGTACATAGCTATTTAACTATATCTATGTTTTCCTCATGCACACGTTTTTTTTTTTTTTTGGTTCTCAATTGAACTGACCATACCTTTTTAGTTTTTCGGTCGTGTTTTCATGATAATTAAAATTAATGACATTTTACTATTTCACTAGATCATGACCTGTTAGTTGTTAAAGCATTAAGAAAGTGGAAGGAGCTAGTTGTTAGCACCCCAAATGGACCCACTAGGGCGTGAGTTTCAATTGGGATCCAAAAACTAGCTGTGGCATGGTGGCAGCCCAGATAGAATATCTATTTTTCACCAAGTGAGCAAGGGATATCATTAAAAGATCATCCACGACTAAAAAGTACAAAAAATTATGAGACTTCCAAATCCTAAAGAAAATTAATGAACAAAGGGCCTCTCGAAGGAAAAAGAGCCTAGAGCCCCAAAACATAGCACGTTCAAAAGAGTACCTTTAAGGGCATCAATCAAATGACACGCATCTTAAAAATTGCACCTATTTTGTTCTCTCCAACTACTCCAAATTTCAAAACATAGCTAAAGAAGTGATTCTACAAATCCTCCACCTCCTACTATCTTGGACATCCGCCATTCCAACACCAAAGCAAACCAGGGGAATAATTTGGCGTACACAAATAGATTCCCTCTAAAGCAAACACCAAAGTCCATGCATCCCTTGCCACTGGAAAGAGCAATAAATGGGCGACCAACTCCTGCATGTAGGACCCGCATATTCAGCATATTAAAACCTTTCCATTGAAGATGCCCTAACAAGAACTAATTAATCATGTAGAATTACCTGTCAAGTTTCAAATGCCTGTTAACTTCTCTATCTTCTATGCTTTATATATTTTTTGTAATTTTTCTAGTGGCTTGACTATCTTATAGTTCATTTTGCGAGATGTCATGTCCTTGAAATCCTTCCATTGTGTCTCTTGGAATTCTGTGGTAGAAATGCTCCATTTCCATTGTAAGAAACTGTACAAATAATGATAACGAAATTATGGTACAAACTGAACTTTGATGTCAAAGTGACAAGCAACGCAAGAGGAGATTTCAACAGTGTGTTTACAACAAGGATATCAGTTCCTCTAGAGTCTATTCATTTTTCATGAACGACTTAACCTTGAAGTTGTATGATTTGGTATTTGAAGGAAAATAACATTTCAAAACATTCAAAGAGGTTACATATAAATCAAACAAGATGAAAGTAATAGGCTTGTGAAAGTTATTCTAAGAGAACTCGAGAGCAAGTTGGAATATTCGTATGGGGACATCAAAGTTCTCGGGTTTGACTAGAAGTTGTTGAACATGTAACGCCAGTGCCACCTTCTAGATGTTGCATGATAAAGTAGCGTTATCACTTAAAAAAAAAAAAAGGAGAGGCTCGTCAAAATCCTTTCTTCCAGGCGCATGCCACATAAGGGTTAGTCTTGCCACCCTCCAACAGGCTAACTGCGTTGTTAAATGATAAAGGAGAGATGGTCCTATTGCGATTAGATCTGCATAGCTGACCCAAATTAGCAGGAAGATGAAATGTTAATGCAAAGTCTGGCTTGGGGGCTCGTTCCCAAATCTGAGCCGAATGTGCGTTCTAAAAAAAGGTACGGAAGATAAATATAGATGCAAGTCCTAAGACCACCAGAGAGCGTGCCAACAATACAAGTTACAACGGAGGACAAAATGTATGTACTTGCCTCAAGCAACACAGTCAAACAAGCCCAGGGGGTCAAATATTGAAGGTAACAAATTAAGGAAGTGACCAAAAAGATAATTCCTATAGTCAATGGCTTAATTAAGGAGAAACAACGATAAGCAATACATTCTTACAATCAAACAAAAGTTAAGCCTAATCAAGTCCAAGTTCACACAATTAGTCCAATGATTGTGTGACTTAGCTCTCTCTCTCTCTTTTTATTGACTTGACTGTTGTCTCCTTTCCCTTTCCCAAAATCTCTAGGTCCATTTTCTGTAACTCTCTCCAATTCAACTCTTTTTTACCTTCAACAAAACTCGACCTCTAAATTTAGTAAGGGGCAGCTACTTAAAATCTTAGTATAGATTAAAGAGGTGGTTACACTTAATTGTATAACCAAATGTTCTTAATGTAGTAAGCACTTAATTTAATGCAAGTGCTTGGTGGTTAATTAAACAAACCCCAGTTCAATTTATAGTTTATTTGTTTGACTTAGCAAAAAAGTAAAATAATTCGGTTTGAATTCTTTGAATGTTTGATTGCTTTGTAGTATTGAAACTCTTTGATTGCCACTTCGTTGCATAATTTTTTCAACCATTATAAGTTTTTTAATTGATTAAATTGAATTTATTGTTATCATCCAACTTTTGCTGAATAGTAATGGATGAATCTACTTACTGAGCAATGGTTGAAGAGCTTCAATCTAGTGACACAAAATTCAATGGATAAATATACACTTTAATAGGTATGATAGTGATAAATTGACAACTAAAGACAGATGAAAAAGAGGAGAAAAACTCAAAAAGCTATTAACACTAATTTTAATTAAATAGACTCTATAGTTAGTTCAAATGCATTAATCATGAGAATACATTTTGTTGAGAGTTTGTTGTTTAGTTTCTCAACAAATTCTAAATCAACTGTCGACAATGTCTTCAACCATTTGATGGTAAAAAATATCTCAAATGTAAAATATGTCCTGATTTATAGAATGAAGGGTTTTCCTGTGCCTAAAGGCACTATATCAAATTTTCAAATTTATAAGGGTTAAAAAATAGTAAATAATAAAAAATTCGCTAATAAAGTATATATATGAAACTTAGAAGGTATAAAATATAATTAAACTCAATTGCTCTGTAAGTGGGGGTATGAAAGTTTTAGGTGAAAATTTTTCCGCTTAAATATTTCACCAACTTATCCCAATCGTTCATTCTTGTCAAATTAATTCATGCAATTAATGAAAAATTAGAGTACTTGAGTGAGATTTGTGAGAGTTTGGGGGGATATTTGTTAGGGATAAAAATTAGAGTAAAAAATTGTGAGAGATTTGTTGTGGATAAAAATTAGGATAAAAGATATTATAAATTCTTATTTAATCTTGACCTTTGGATCAAAATATGATCCAATGGTAAAAAATGTCTAAAATGTAAGATATGTCATGATTTATATATATATATATAATTTATTGTCTTTATGGATCTTGCAATAGAAACCTATAAAAAGGATTAGCATGCTTGTGTACTCAAAAAGAATAGTCTGTAGAATTTTGAGAAAGTTGTAAAGAAGATAGTGTATAGAAGGTGCGTTAGATGTATGCATTTCTTAACATGGCGTTTTGGTTGTGTTGCAGGTACTTTTACTCTGTCGAACCTCGGAATGTTTGGTGTGGATCGCTTTGATGCCATCTTACCACCTGGGACTGTAAGTTATTCCATCTAAAATCACCATTAAGTTATTACATTTAAAATCACAATTCATTAGCTACTGCTCCAGCACTTGACCCAAAATAATTGTTTTGCAGGGCGCAATCATGGCTGTTGGATCGTCTCAGCCCTCCGTTGTTGCTTCCAAGGATGGTCGAATTGGGTTGAAAACCCAAATGCAGGTGAATATTTTTATCAATATATTTTGGCACCATTTGATAATGTGTGTTTCTCTTCAAAATATTGCTTTTAAAAATAAAAAAATAAAAAGGTAAAAACATGATTTGAAGCATTTTTTTGAAAAGCAAAAAATAACTACTTTTGATTTCTTCGATTTTTATATTTTAAAAAATTGATGAACTAGGGACCTCTTCACCTACTTTTTTTCAACCATCTATGAAATTCATTTGAATTAATCGATCTTTTATAGGAAGAATACTGATATATTATCTTTACATTATCAAACACATTTTTAATTTTTACCTTTTCTTTTTATTAAAAGTACTTTTTTGTTGAATTAGGTGTCACATGGTAACATTTTCTTCAAGTATTTTTTAAAAGCAAAAAAGTTAATTTAACAGAGAAGTACTTTCACTTGAAAGCAAAATATAAAAAAAAAAGTGTTTAATAGCATAGGGATTATATCTTAGTGTTATCTATATAAGTGACGTCTTAATCCAAAAAAAAAGTCATTGACCTCTTAATATAAAAAAAGGAAAAAAAAAAAAATCATACATGTTGAAAAAAATATAGTGGAGATGTCCTAGTCTATTTAGCTCCATCAATCCCTTATATTTTGGGTGAGCCCCCAGGCAGGACATAGTAGACATGCCCCTGGGCTATGTATGGAGAGTGAAATGGCCATTGGGTATATGACCCAGGCTTTGAGCGGAGCCCAGGGCATAAAAATTGGGCAAAGCCCGGGACTTGAGCTGAATGGGCTTTTGCATGATTTATTGTTTTATTTATTTATTTCATTAAATTAAATTATTATTAGAGTTAAGTTATTTTAAGTTTATACGCAAGGTTAGTATTTAAAAAAACTCTTAAGGTAGCGTTTGTTAGCATGGAATTAAACCTTGGAATTGGAATAAGGAATGAGCGCATGTAAAATTTTAGATTTTCACATGTATTCAATTTCCTGAAACCAAATGCTACCCATGTTAAAATATGGTCAAACATTTTGATTTTTCCCCATCTTCCCATCGAGTAACTAAATAGATTCTCTAGCGAGAATTGAACTTGCATTTTTAATTGCATTCCATTATCGGATAGAAGTTTCCACGCTTTTACCGGTAACTTATCATAAATTTTTTATACATGTTGTAAATGCAATTATTTCGCAGGTGAATGTGACGGCAGATCATCGTGTCATATACGGTGCTGATTTGGCTTCATTCCTGCAAACCCTCGCTAATATTATTGAGGACCCCAAAGATCTTACTCTTTAGTTTAAGCTGACTTCTTCATTTTTTTTTTATTTTTTTTTGGGTGTTGCCTTGGGCGGGGGAGAATTCTAGACCTTCTCATTCAATAAGTTTCGGAGGGGTCATAGGAACAGAATTGGAAGAGCTATTTTATATGCAGTTGCGAATTTCATATTTTTGGTTCTGTTTATGCTTAAATTTTCTTAGTTGTTTTTTTTTTGGGAGACGTGGAAATGCTTAATAGATTTTGTCGATGATGTTCCCTATTCTCTGTGTTCGAATAAATCTTTACCGACAAAAAAACATGACCATAATAACCGGAGATGATTATTGGCGACTGATGTAGTTTTTTTTCCAATCCAATTTGATTTCTACGATACCAAAATTCTATAAGGTGGCCTTTCAACAGTGTTACCTTTGTGCTTCGATGCACTACTAAACTTGACATCTGGCCGATTGCGCATTTAATTATGTGTTGCCATTTGATTAGGCTTTCACTATATTCTTTTTAATCATCATTTCTTTTTTGAAAAATAGAAATCAGGATATAAAAACAAAATTGATGATGTTAGAACTTCCGCCGGTTCAATGTACCTCAGTCTATTTTAGTTGCTGGTATTTATGTTTTTTCAACTAAAAAAAGGTGAAGGAAAACATAAAAAACCAAAAACAAGTGAATAGTATATCTAAAGCTTCAAGGTATATAACATTAAGGGCGGCAACGGTTCGGTTTTAGGACGGTTTCATTAGAAATCAAAACTGAAATCATTAAGTATATACTAAATCAAAAATTAAAAAGTAAACCATTTATTTCTTATAAGTCGATTTTTAAATTGAACTATTTAATTTTATTTAAAATCAAAATAAAAAACCACAAAATCTAGAACCCTTTACGATTTTTTTATTAGAGGGCAAGTTTGTAATTGTAAATAAAAACATAAGTACAATATAAAACATAAATTGGACAATATCAAAACTAAATCATCGGTTGGGTTACCTGTCGATTCAGGTTCCATTCCCATCCTTGTATATATGATATCCATCTACCTATGGATAGGTAGAAAATATTATCTACACATACTAAGGTTGTTCGCGGGTGGGTTTAGGGTTCGTGCATGTCGTGGGTTGCAAGGTCATCCAAACATGAACAGATCTAGTTGGAAAGAACATGGGCTAAATACCCTCAATCCTGCGAATCTTGCAGGTATTCATGAAATTGGCCAACATTTCAAGGAAGTCTTGCCAAACAAGTTTTCCACACTTATAAATACTCCAAGGGACTGCCAGAATTTCCTAAATACAAATTCTTTCAAAATTTTACCAGTTCTAAACACTACTAACTCTCACACCGACAAACCCACTTGAGGTGCATTGTTTTGCCAGAACTCAAACATAGGAAGGTCATATTTTGTAATAGAGGTGCAACATATTTGATGATCCAAATTCGGACATCATCGCTAATCTATTCTATTTATCATGACATATTTTACATTTGAGCTATTTTTAATCATTTGATGGTTGGACATGTTTCCCATTATTGATTAAGGTTTTGTTGAGAAACCAAGTAACAATCTCTCAATAAAATATATTTCCACAATTAATGTATTTGGCCTATCCATACGATATTTAAGATTAATGCATTGAATTAAAATATATATAATCTATATTTATTCTAAAAATCAGTACATGTTTTATATTTAAGATATATTTTTACCATTTGATGGTTGAAAACATTTTCAACCGTTGATTTAGGTTATGTTGAGAAACTAAATAATAAACTCTCAACAAACTATATTTTCATGATTAATGCATTTTAACCAAACTACAAGATGTTCAATATTAATATATTGAATTATAATTAATATAACAAATCAGGACATATTTTAAAGTTGAGATATTTTTTTATCATTGGATGGTTGGAGATAATTTCAATCGTTAATTTAGATTTTATTGAGAAACTAAATAATAAATTCTCAACAAAATATCTTTCCAAGATTAATGTATTTACTAAATATAAGATATTTAAAATTAATGAATTAAATTTAAACAGTGACTTTGGGCATAGGATATTGTATTTAATAAAACAATTCAACATATAGTTAAGGGTACAGTTAAGGGAATATTTTTAATTTATGATTAGTTTAGAGTAAACCTTGATCCCCTGCTTGAACCTCAAACCTAGAAGCTCGCTTTTTCATTTGGCCACTCTAAACCAAGATCTCTCTCTCTCTCCGATTCTATAGCCTCTCCCTCCCCCTCCCCTATCCCTCCATATCTCTCTCTCTCTCTCACCATCCACAACCTGTTCTTACCCCCCATCAACTTGCATCTACTACCTCGATCATCGTTTCCTCTACCACGCCACCTTTGTCAAGAGATTTTTGTTCAATTTTTTCCTATTTGAGAGATTTCACATCCATTTTTTCTTGTGATTATTATTCTTATTTTTTTTTATTAATTTAGATCTTATTTTTTTAGATTGAGCCATTTGGTTTTTGATGATACAAAAAACTAGATCTCTAGGTACGATTCTCAAGATTCAGAATGTGATCCTCCCAAAATTGGGGTTCCTACAAAACAATATATCACTGGTGGATCTGCTGGCATTGCTCCTTGATGAGTGGTTTATTTACACATAAATCAAGTACTTTTAGGTTCAAATATTTGTGTATTTTCAAACATTTTTGTTAGTTTAATGTGTTTTGTAAGATTACAAATAAATGGGAGAAACAGTGCAAAATGCGTGCAAGTGTTGTAACTTCAAGACCAATTTTGACCACTATATAATTCGATTTTAGAAAACTCAAAACATGGAAGTTGTAGATTTACATCTTATATTTCTATAGCTTTTTGAATCACCTCAATCACAGTGAGGTCCCATCGGTCTGTGTCGTCTTTTTACCCGAAAACCCTAATTTTTGACCCCTATAAATACCGCCATAAGCTCAAACCATGGGGAGGCAATTTTGGAAGAGGAAATCAACATTGGAGACGATTTTGGGCGAGAAAACACCGGGTGATGGCGTTTTGATGCGAGATTGAAGAAGAAAACATTATTAGTGGCACTTGAGATTAAAGATTTGGAGCTCTAACTCACAATAAGATTTTCTCTACCTTTTTCTTCTCTCCAATCTTCATTGATTTTTGTATTTGTGGATATTGTGTTGAACATGTTTACATCTATGGATTTCTTGAAAAGATTAGTTTTAGATATATCTATGTTGTATTCGTAATTTAATCTAGGGCTTGATATAGTCTTGTTTGAATCGTGTTAGATTATTTTGTTAATTGTTAGATTTAATTCC
Organism: Eucommia ulmoides; assembly: GCA_016647705.1. Lineage (NCBI taxonomy): Eukaryota > Viridiplantae > Streptophyta > Magnoliopsida > Garryales > Eucommiaceae > Eucommia > Eucommia ulmoides. Next base: position 13,569,159 of record CM028336.1, on the reverse strand, counting down.
ATTTTATGCATCTCTTGGGCTTAATGTGTTTGATTCATGTGGCCAATGAGTTAGACGAGTTTAGGTTACGAATTTTATACTCGTGAGAGGTTGAACTCTTAACCGGAATTTGGAGTGCATAATTTAGGTTATTGTGAGTCCGGGAGAAAATCAACACCTAAGTAATCTAGTTGGAAATTTAGGATTTTGTGAAATCGGGGGGTGATCAAGTCCTAGATTTACCAACTAGATTTTCTATTCAATTGTGTTTGCCTTCTTAATACTTCCAAAATATGCTCCCACATGATATTTTGATTGAATTGAGAACTTGAGATTTGACACTCGGGAGAGGTAATCTTGGGTTTGGACTTTGGTTAAACACAACGTAAGCTTTAATAGATCAAGAGATATTTAGAGTTTGTGTAATCTATAAGGTCGGGTTTAATGAATGTTTTCACCTAAATACGGGATAAGAATATCAGTATTGAACTGATTACATATTCTCTCACTTGACGCTCATGAGAGGTAGTGAGAGAGCTTACACGGGGACCTTGATTATTGAATAAGTGGAATTAAGTAATAATTACTTTACAGGATAACATGGGAATAACGAGATGAAATTAAGCCCCTAGAACATTTGTGCATAGATAATCCATATTTTATTTTATTTTTGTATTTATATTTATTTTAGTTTATTTTTATAAAAATCCAAAATTTGATTGTCTAAATAAAGTTAAGTTACGATAATTGCGGTACTTAACGACAATTTAAACCAATCCTTATGGATACGACAACCCTTACTCTTTCTTATACTATTAAAACTTGACTCATATACTTGCGGTATTGTAGTGACGAAATAAATCGCTACCAAGTTTTTGGCGCCATTGCTGGGGATTGGCATTTTAGATTGTTGTTAATATTATGAATAAGTTACTTGGTTTTAATTTAGGCATTTTTTTTTTTTTTAAATTTTTGTTTTTAGTTTTGTTTGTTTTGTGAGGTATTTGGAGATGGCTTATCAACAAGTCCTCATGAGTTTTTCTCAACGAGATTCCGAGCCTTTTTGTTTTTGTGCTTGGGATAGATACAATGAGTTGTTTGTTTGGTTCCCTAATCATGGTTTCTCAAAGGAGTGTCAACTACTCAACTTCCTCGATAGGTTACAAACCGCAACAAGAACTTGGGTGGAAGGATGAAGTGGTACTACCTCTTTCTACCAACTAATCGCGGACGAAGCCTATTGGTTGTTGGAAGACATGGCGGAGTTTGATTGTCAAAGTTAGAATTATTCAACAAGCTACCAAAACTTCGGGGATAGTTCCAATATTTTGGCACCATGGATTGACACCCCGCACTAACCTGTGGAGTCTTCCTCTACCCTGGAAGAAATGTTCGCCATAATTATGGGGCAAACTCAGGTTTTCTTGAGGGAAACGCATAACCATCTTAATGAGCAGGAGGATTGTCTTGATAATGTTGAGACGGCTTGCGCTAAAATCGACACAACCGTAAAGTCTCTCGAGACGCAAATCGGTCAACTTGTTCGCTTTATTGAGGCCGAGTCAGGAACGGTGGCACTGAGAGACGCACAAGACACATCCAACTATGAAAGCCACCATGAGGAACCGAATGGAACAATGATTTTAATGAGGAGGAAACCCAAGAATGGATCGACGATAAAGAATCAAAAGATGACAATTGTGAGTCTTCACCATTTGAGATTCAAATTGTGATGCCACCATTGGTCAAATAGCATTACATCTACGAAGATCTGATGTGGCTCTCCTGTCCTCCTAATAGGCTGAAAATGCCTATCTACTTCTAAGCCAAATTTGGTAGTTTTAGAGTATTTTAGTAATATTTTATTACGTTTTTATTTGTTTTTATCTAAATCAGATGTAGGGACATAACAAAGTGATAAACAAGCGAAGCAGTGAAGAAACGGTGAAATAAATAAGGTTTCAGGACAGTAAACCCACCGTCGAGATAGTGGAGATATAGGGAGAATTGTGCAGAAGTCACAGCCGAGGCAATAAAAGTCCAGTGAGCTATGCTAGTCTCACCGCCTAGGCGGTGAAAGTCCAGAGAGCTCAATACTGTCTTCATCGCCGCAGTGGTCAGTCACCGCCATAGCTGTGAAGTTAACTGACTTAACTCACCACCGCAGCGGTGAACCACTGCCGAGGTGGTCCCTCTATGTAGAAAATATCTATTTTCTAGATATTTTGAAGCCTTCTATTTAAACCCTTGTTTGCACTGTTTGTAGGGGACGTTCCTAACCTTAGAGACTTGATCTTAGACTATTCTTGAAGAGCTCAAAGAAGAGATTCACATTTTGGAGAAGAGGAAACACTTTCAGATCGATCTTTGGCGACAGTGAACCACTCCACTTTAAGATTTAATCTTTCTTTCTTTGTTTCTATCTTTGTAACTTAACGTTTTATTGTGAATGATGATGAATCCCTTTTGTTTTAATATTTTAATGGCTAAGATCATGGATTGCACACTTTCTAACTCTATTGTGAATGATGATGAATCCCTAGTGTCGTTAAGACGTTGATGGGGACTTCTTTGTTAACGCAAAGTCATATATTCACTCATCTTACATTCGGGAGAGGTAGTGAGTTTAAGAAACCAAAATTGTTGGATAGGATAAACACGTTATTGTTAACTAAACGAAGTCAAACATGTATTAAGTGAATGAAATCAATCCCTAGGTAATCCACTTAATTAGAACTAACCCAATAGTTTTTAGTTTAACTTAGTTTTAAATATTTAACTTCAAATATTACTTGAACCGTCGAGATAATATAACGCTATACAAATTGCGGTATTCAATTAATGGAACACGTTTCCCAGAGGACGATATCCGATTGAAAGGTCCACTATATTAAAACTTGACCTCATGCAGTTGCAAGTATATTAAGACGTGAAAAAAGTAGTTGCGTCCACCTCTCTCACCTTTAACTCCGTTATTTCACACCCACCAAGCACATGAGCCAGAGCGGAATCAAGTTGAGAATACATGCTGATCAATGCCACATCTTGCCGAGCTTGAGGGCGTTCTGAACCAAGACCCATATGTTGTGTTATATGACACATATTATGGGCGGAAGCCGCTCTTTGATGAACCCTTCTCCGTGTCAAGCCGAGGACATTAAATTAAGCGCTTCTTGGAAGGCAACCCAAATTTTCAAAATAATGGACCCTAAGAAGAAAAACTATAGAAGAAAGCCCTACACCAGTCACCTTGCGTGGAACATCACCGCCGACCGAACTAGGAGACGAGATTGTCTCGCCTCCCCGGTACGTGTTCCTATTCCCTTGGGCTTAATCTAAATACATGTTTTACGTTGAGTTTTGGGGTGGGACACATGTTGGCTTATGTTGGTTTGGGTACGGGAATACTTGTGTGTGTGTCTTTTCTTCATATGACATATGTTCTTGTGGTAGTGTTTTTAGTTTCTTTTCTTTAGGTTGTTTGAATAAATTATAAGTTTTGTTGAGATGAAATGACTTAAAATCGATGATAAGTATAAACACTTGATGTTCTCTTAGGTCATTTGAAATGTATTGCATTGAGATTTCTGTGTGCTTGACTTGTGTTAATTGAATTTCACTCTTGACTCGTTACACTTGAGCACTATGAATCACGATCACTTGGCCTTTTGGGTACTTAGAAAATATTTATGTGTTGTAGGTAGGCTTTAACATCTCATGACCACTATAACTCATTTGAATGAAACTTGAGGCGAAATACTAGGTGATGTGTTATTGGAGAAATGATTTAGGCATTCTTTGGATCGTTTAAGCCTTTGAAGCTAACCCTGAATTTGTTTTTACCCCTCGTTACCCCCGTTGAGCCTCATTACCTAATTCTTTCATTTTCTACATTTGTGCATTCAACCCACTACATAGCTTTCCACTTCCCAAACCCATCACTTATTGGCATTGTTGTATGGATCATTGAGTGTAAAGACTAGCATGGGCTGTGTGTGGAAAGTCGTTAACGGGTTGGGTTGTGTGTTTCATTTTGTATATGAGTTGTTTATGTCTAAAAAAAAAGGTTGTAGTATATTGGTGAGTATCCCGTCTGTCCCCTTATTTTTTCCTTGTAACATTGGGGACAATGTTGAGTTTGAGTTTGGGGGTGTGGTTCTCACCTATTTAAAAAAAAAAAAAAAAAAAAAAAAAAAAACAAAAAAAAAAGATAATGTGAGTTTTTATTTGTTTTGTGAATAATACATTGTAGGATCGATGGAAATAATACATGTGACGAAAAAGGGAGTCGATGAAATTTTTTCTTGGAAGTTGTGTAGGATCCATGAGTTATGATATATGCTTAGGGTGATTTGCTCCAAAGAAAAAAATGACATTCTCATCTGTCTTTTACCCTAGCCACACATTACAACCTACAAAGTCCATTTGATCTCCAATGACATATGTACCTACGCAATCAGTAGAGAGTGACACAAAAAATGGGATTATGGTTGTTTTACATTCACTACTTAGAGATCGTTCAATATCTCCTTAGCACATAATTTATTCGGGATTAAATTGGTCGGGTAAGAGTGATTGTGTACACACTTACACATCGAGAGTCTTGAGTGGGTTGAGATTAATATTTAAGGTCAAAATTCTAGATAATCTCAATATGTGCATTTCATTTGAGCTTGGAGCATCTTGTGGTTGCAGAGATTCCTGCACAGTTATTGATTCGAAACAAAACTCAGATTTTTTATCATTAGCATTTCTAGTACTTGATTTATTTATTTATTTTTTTCTTTTGTTTGAGGACAAGTAAACGTTTGAGTTTGGGGGTATTTGATAAGTGGTTTATTTACCAACAAATCAAATACTTTTAAGTTAAAATGTTTGTGTGTTTTCAAGCATTTTTTTTAGTTTAATATGTTTTTGTTGTGTTTTGTAAGATTACAAATAAATGGGAAATCGATGCAAAATGCGTGCAGGTGCTGTAACTTCAAGGCTAATTTTGACTACGATGCAATCCGATTTTAGAAAACTCAAAACATGGAAATTGTAGATCTACGTCTTATATTTCCGTAACTTTTTGAATTACCTCAATCAAATTCAGATGAGAAAGTTACGGTAAAAATACGAACATGTGTCGGATCTGCCAAAATCGTGCTACACCACGAAAGCGCGTACTGTAGTGCATTTTTGGCAGTTTTCTACTGACTATAGCGCTGAAGCACAGTCCAATCAGGCTGTGTTGTCGTTTTACCCTAAAACCCTAATTTTTTGACCTCCTATAAATACCACCTTAAGCTCAAACCATGGGGAGGCGATTTTGGAAGAGGAAATCAATATTAGAGGCGATTTTGGGCAAGAACACACCAGGTGATGGTGTTTTGATGCGAGATTGAAAAAGAAAACACCAATGGCGGCACTTGGGATTGAAGATTTAGAGCTCAAACCCACAATAAGATTTTCTCTACCTTTCTCTTCTCCCTAATCTTGATTGATTTTTGTATTTGTGGATATTGTTTTGAACATGTTTGCATCTATAGATTTCTTGAAAAGATTAGTTTTAGATATAACAATGTTGTGTTCATAATTTAATCTAGGAATTGATGTAGTATCATTTAAATCGTGTTAGATTATTTTGTTAAATGTTAGATTTAATTCCATTTTATGCATCTCTTGGGCCTAATGTGTTTGATTCATATGGCCAATGAGTTAGATGAGTTTAGGTTAGGAATTTTGTACTCGTGAGAGGTTGAATTCATAATCGAAATTGGGAGTGCATAACTTAGATTATTGTGAGTCCGGGAGGAAATCAACACCTAAGTAATCTAGTTGGGAATTTAGGATTTTGTGAAATCGGGAGGTGATCAAGTTCTAGATTTACCAACTAGATTTTCTATTCCATTGTGTTTGCCTTATTAATACTTCCAAAATATGCTCCCATATGATATTTTGGTTGAATTGAGAACTTGAGATTTGATACTCGGGAGAAGTAATCTCAGGTTTGGACTTTGGTTAAACACAACGTAAGCTTTAATAGATCAGGAGATATTTAGAGTTTGTGTAATCTATAAGGTCGGGTTTAACGAATGTTTTCACCTAAATACGGGATAGGAATATAAGTATTTAAGTGATTACATATTCTCTCACTTGATGCTCGGGAGAGGTAGTGAGAGAGTAATAGCATGGGGACCTTAATTATTGAATGAGCGGAATTAACTAATAATTACTTAATAAGATAACATGGGAATAAGGAGACAAAATCAAGCCCTTAGAACATTTTTGCATAGATAATCCGTATTTTGTTTTATTTTTGTATTTATATTTATTTTAGTTTAAACCCAAAATTTGATCGCCTAAATAAAGTTAAGTTACGATAATTGCGGTACTTAACGACAATTTAAACCAATCCTTGTGGATTCAACAACCCTTATTCTTCCCTATACTTTTAAAACTTGACTCGTAAACTTGCGTTATTGTAGTGATGAAATAAATCGCTACCACACCTCTAGATTAAGAATCAATAGGGAGCTCTTATATAAAATTAATTGAGTACACTAGGCTACTTGGTAGTTTAGAGTCACGTGTTTGGCTCATGGCTTTGGTTCACTTACAGGTCACGAGATTATTTCTCCACATGGTAGCTTTTGGAGCTAGCTGAGAAAATCGCTCATTAGATGCCCCTATTCTCAAGGCATATTGTTGGCAAATCTCCAAAATACCTTATTGAGTTTTTACCGAAGTTCCTAGATGTGAGCTCGAGTAGAAGCTGATTGCGCAATGCCTTGGTCTTGGCACCCAATCCAAAATTTAGAAAGTTGGGTCGCTTCAAAGATTGCGGCTAATACATGTAATTCATTTAATGCAAAGCATGATTGGACTGCAAATGTCCTCTTGAAGGAACCGGATATTAAAATCACTTGATTTACGCAATGTAATAAATAAAAAATAAATCACATTTAATATTCTCTAGACCGAATCTATCCGTATTAACATTAAAATAATAAAATATATACAATTAAATCACATTTAAAAGATCAATTAGCTCTTCCGACGCTTTAGTCTCAAAATTGGTAGTTTCCAATGAGTGATTTAAGTAGGTTCTTTTGAGCATGTATGAATACAATCAGGAGCCAACAAACAAGAATGGTTCTCTTAGAAGTAAACGTATTACCTCTAATAGTACTCACACATAAAACTTTCGGAAGAAAAGTGTTCTTAGGATTTGTTGAATCCAATGTTTTGATGAACAATTAAATATTGATATTTTTGTGGAACTAATGGTTGTTACTAAGTTTTTTAGATTTAAAGTTTCATGTTTTTAACTAAGAAGAAGAATCATCGAAGAAAATGTAACAGGTGCAAGAAGAAAATAAAGCAAATGTAAAGAGTTTTGAAGACGTTGAAGAAAACTAGGTGAAAACACCTATTTACCTATATACTCTTAATACAACCCGAATTAGGATCACACACGACACTTAAAATAAATTAATCGTATGTGTGTCTTAGTAAGAAGTGATAAGTTTAAGATCATAAAATGTGATTTTTTATGTGCTCCATATGTGAAATGATTTTGATAAACGACCTAAGTGAAAAATGGGTTTTAAAGCATAAAATGTTATGTTTTTGGGTCAATTTGGCCAACGGCAAAAATGATCGGTCGACATATCAAAACAATGTTTTTTGGAAGTAAAAATGGAGACATTCTGATCCAATAGGTCAAGAGAAAAGTTGTCGGTCAACCGATGGAAACAATGGCTGAAATGAGAAAATGAAGTAAGCCTCTAATTAATTCGATCAACCGACAGGTTTTGGTTGGATAACCGAATGAAACAATAACCGAATTGGAGTAATTGGAGAAGGGTATTGATCCTATCAGTTAACTGACAATAAGGGTCGGTCAACTGAACGGGTTAAGGCCAACGACTAAGTTTAGCCTTTGGCATAGGGCGATTGCCATAGGCGTATGATTGGTCAACCGACTGAATTAGTTAATTATTTAAGTGATTTGGTTTCTTAGTCAAATCATCTAGTTTTTATGATTCCAAGAGAGGCTTTTGAGGGATTTGAGTCTATTTCAAATATACTTGATATATTTTATGATCCCTATTAATTCGGTCCATTTAATTAAATATTCTTTTAATTAAAGTGCTTTAATATTTCCTATTTTGATGGATTTTGAATTGAAAACATTTTAAGGACCAAAATGAGTTTTTCCAAGAGTTTTTTAAAAAGAAACATATCTATTTTAAGTATATGGGATATATAGGGTCTTGGGATGTCATTTAATCACATATCTTTTGAAAACTAACCGTTGGAGGTCTAGTTCTAGGTCTATTTATAGAGACCTGCAAGATTGAGTCTATGTACATCAAGAACTATCACTTTTCAGCTTTCTAAGAGTGAGAATATTACTGAGATTTCTACAAGAGATTACTTTCAAGTTCTTGATCTAAAGCGCTTGTTATTTGCGTTACTAGTTTGTATTCTTATTGCGAAATCATTCTAGTCTTTGGTGAATCTCGGTAAGATCCTTCCAAATCTTCTTATTTTCTTTCTAAGATTTATATATAGTGTTTATTGTTTGGTTAAAGATTATTATAAAAGTGTTTTTGAACTTAAGTCCTGAAAATCCTTTAAAACTATTTTTGTTTGATTATTTGATTATGTGTTTATTGTTGTAGTGTCTACAACAATCAAGAAAATTATCATTAAAATATAACTACATCTAATCATTATGTTGGACGTGTTTCTATTAGCAAAAAAATAGGAAGTTAAAAATTAAATTAGAAAAAAAATGTGAAAAATATTTAGTTTGGGTTGTAAAAAAATATTTTGTTTAGGTTTTAACCAAACATAGCGTAGGGGTTTTCACGTTGGGGAAAGGTTTTTCATTTTTAATTCTATTTTTTATTATAATTAATTATCATCATTAACGTCTACTCATATATATAGCTTTGTCATGCGTCTATTGTCACCCGTCTATTTATATTAGAAGTGAATTAAACCACTTTTGTGATCACCTTTAGGTAAATATTTACTAAGTTTTTATTGTAATGATAAGTTTACCTTTAATCATTTAAAAATAATTAAACAATTAAAAATTAAAATACATGAATATCTCTTTTAAGTTTTTTTTCCTCTCACTTTGATCTTTTTACACTAACATATTTGTTTAAACCCCTATTTTTCTTAACAAAATAAAATTATATACATACATACATATATATATATATATATATATATATATATATATATATATATATATATATATAAAGAAAAGTAGGTGGCGTTTGGTTAGTGTTCCCACTTTTCTCAACTTAACTAGGATGGGTTGGATTGAATTGAGTTGAGAATTCTATTTCCTTCTAAGAACAGATATACGTTTGGTAAAGACGATTTTTTTTTCGTGCTGGGAACAAACTCGCGTTTGGTAGCCAAACTATTCTGGAATTGTTTTCTCATCCAAACAAAAATCATTCAAACAAAAAAATCATCCAAACAAAAACTATCAAATCATTTAAACAAAATCATCTAAACAAAGAATTTATCAAATCATCCTAGCAAAGAATTTATCAAATCATCCAAACAAAAAAATCATCCAATTAAAAATTATCAAATCAGGGAACAACACAACAAGCTAAATACAACAACGCAAATAAAGCAACCAAGAAAATATGGGAAAACAGCATCAGAAGCCTTTCAAAGTACCAGAACTGAAGGAGACTAAAGACATACAATATCCTGGAAAAAGAACATAGCAACCAACAATGCAAACACTGCCTGAAGAAGAAATACACACACTGCAGGCATTGGAAAACTGCAGCATGCATATACTAGATTTGAAACCAAGAGCCTGAACCCTAAATCGATTTGAAACCAAGAACCAAACCCTAAATCGATTAAAATAATGAAATCAAAATCGAAATTGATTTCAATAATGAAATCAAAAATTCAGTAACGAAATCGAAATCAAAATCAAACCCTAAACCAAATTCAAGAACCAAACCCTAAATCGATTTGAGTAATGAAATTGAAATCGAAAATCGAAATCGATTTTGTTATCGATTCCAGTAATGAAATCGAATCGAAACTGAAACCCTAAACGAAAATCGAGAACCAGACCCTAAATCGATTTGAGCAATGTAATTCAAATCGAAACCTGTTCAATTTGAGCTTCAAAACCCTATTCGGCAAAGACAATGGCGACGTGTTCGGCAAGAGACAATGGCAATACGATGTACAAGGAAGACGACGAGGACAAGTTCGGCAAAGACGATGGCGAGGATGGTGAAGACAATGGCGAGGAAGAGGTAGACGATGAAGATGACGATGGGTAGGAGAGGAGGAGGAGGAGGAGGAACGATTGAGACGACTAGCAGGAGAGTAGGGGGACCGAGTCAATGTTAGCTGATTCTTGTGATATGAAGACCTAGGTGATTCCTTTGGCCTTTTTTTTGGTCGTGGTGGCGGTAACGGGTTGAGAGAGGATGAATATGCAATCGGAGCAAGAGCTGGTGGTGAAGTAAGAAGGATGGGAGTTGAGGGTGTTAAAAAGGGTATTATGGGTGTATCTATTGAGCTTTGGGGGGATTTTTCAAGCTCCAACGAGGTCATCCTCCATTTTCTCTCTCTAGAACGTTGGTCAAGCGAAGAAGGAGGTGGGTTGATTAGCAGCAAGAAGAGCACTATGGTGGTGGGTTGTTTGGCAACGAGCAGAACAGTACAACAATGGGTTGTTCAGCATTAAGCATAAGAAGAAGATGAAATTGGAAAATAAATATATTTTTACCTTTAAATTTTAGATTAGTATTAAATTTTACTTCATTGGGTGCAAAGTACAATTAAAAAAAGGTGCGCTGACCAAACGGTCCTATATTGCAACCGAATCTACCGATTATACTCTCTCATCTTTTCTTGTAACAACTGATCCTTTTGCCATTTTTGTGACAAAAATACCCCTACATGATGCACCTCATACTAAACAAGATCTTCGCCTCTGTGTTTTGAGGATCTAATTTTGGTAAACGATTCTAATCTCCATGCGCACACTCTGTACAATTTTTATCTTAGATTTCCATATGAAAAAATAGAAAAATTGCAAAACAATTATGTGCGTTTGATTCTCTTCCAAATGAGATGTTAATCGTATTTTTTGGAGATATTTAACTTAATATAACTAATGTTATATGTAACTGTTGGCCCAGTGGAATACTCAAGAGGGGAGGTGAATTAGGTAATTAAAAAATTATCAGAATAGATTAACACTTCAAAAGTCAAACAATTAATTTTATCCTAAAATTAATTATTATCTTTATAGCAGCGGGTAAGTGTAATAAGCTCTAGGTGCACACACAAACAATCACAAGATAAAATAAAGAAAATAACAAATGCAGTACACAAAGATATATCCTGGTTCACTAAGCTACTCTTAGCTAATCTAGTCCTCCGAGCCACATGGAGATTCACACCCTTTAAACTCAAGATTCCTTTACAAGTAGGAATCAAACCCTCACAATGATTCTTTTCATAGGCTCATAATCAACCTTTACAAATTATTTTTTCCAGGATCAAGAATAACTTCTACTTTTTACAGGCTTAAGAATAACCTAATTCTATTACAGGGAGAATCACAACCTAATTCTTTTTATACCTTAAGCTCAAGAATCAAAACCTCACAAAAATACTCCAACTATCATTTTCCTAGGTAAAGATGGAACCTTTACAAATTCACTCACAAAATAATTCTATTCAGGAAGAATTACTACCTCAATCTCTTTACAAGAAGAGATTGAAACCGGCTATCCCTAATTAAATACTTTCAACAATATTTAATCCGTCAAATTACTCACCAATACAAATTGATATGCAGATTATCTCACTCAGAGTTGCTACCACCCTAGATAAATTAAAACTCGATTAATATCCCAAATCTAGTGATAGAAAAATGTGAGATTGAAAATCTGATTTTAAACAAAATATGGGTAGCAAATAATTGAGCACATAATCAAATTCAAGAAATTGTTTATAAAATATTTTCTTCAATAAAGAATCAAAAACAATTTCTAAGTCATTTTCCAATAATAAACAAGCAATGCAATAATAGAAAGTAATTGGAAAGATCTCACCCGGAATCCACAAAAAGAATAAATAGAACAATGTTACTTCAGATCCGGTAGCAGCAAAAATAGCAATGAATAATTCTCAAGATTGTCTCTTAGAATAGCTCACACTATATCAGAATGATAAGTCTTAGAATAGCTCACAAATGATCTTAACTATTTTAGCTCTCTTGATATTGATTAATAACTTATGTAATTCGCCGGTCTATATATATGGGAAATAAATAAGCTCTCTAACAGTTAGTTCCCATGTGTCATGACAATTAAATGCTCTTTTAGACCCCATATATCATTATGACTTTATTTTGGTTAAATACACTGAATAATAGCTTTTAAAACTTTCAATTAAGCCCTCTAAATATTTCTCAATCTCAATTAATTAGAATATAATCAATTTTATGTACCAAATTGAGAAACATTAAAAATTAATGAACCAAATCAATAGGATTTAAATATTAAGTGAAACATATCTTAAATATAATAATATCCCCGAAATCTCTCTCAAATCTCAACAAAAAACGGCTACTTTTGGATATGATTTCGGAATCCACAGTTTCCTGAAACAACTCCCTAAGTCGACTAACCAGTCGACTGCTGGATTCAGGATCAAAGTTGTTGCGTTCATCGGTCGACCTACTTGTCGACTTGAAGATTCAGAGAGTTCAGTTTACCTTCACCGGTCGACCTACCTGTTAACTTAGAGATATAGAGAGTTCTTCTCTTCACCGGTTAACCTGCCTGTCAACTTAGAGATACAGGTCATTTTTGCTGCTTGATCCGGTCGACCTATCAGTCGACTTACATCTGCTGGATCTCTTTTATGAACTCGTTTTTAACTCTTTCTCTTTTACATTTTTGCCCCTTTAACCATTTTTTTTCTAAATATGATCCACTAATCTTCTTATATTCCATTTTAGTCAATTATAAATATTTCTTTTCAAACACACATAGGAGCAAATATTTTCATCTTATCAAAACACACATAAATAATAAAACTTTTTTGTGCTGTGTGTGTGTTCTTAATTGGGATATTAAGAATTGAAATTCACCTGAGTTGTTTTCTCTAATTTTTTCAAACTCTTAATTCTTCATCATCTTCAACATCATCATTTAGCATTCATTTAATTTTCATCTTCATCACTAGAACTTAAATAACCGAAACACTCAATTAAGCCGTTAGTTCCACAAAAACATCAACACTTAATTGTTCATCAAAATCTTAAAATCAACAGTAACATTCAAAGGGATAATGGTAAAATTCGTAACATCCATGTTACATTCATGTTACATGTAACATTGTTGATGATGATGTTACATGTAGCATCTATTTACACAAATTACATAAACATCCAGGGTGGGGGTCAAGATAATGTTACATGTAACATCCATTTTTTTAAAAATTGAATATGTGTGTCTATGTGACAATGATTACATCTAGGGTGTGGGTCAAAGATAAATGTTACATGTAACATCATTTTTGAAAAAAAATTAAGTATTTGTGTCTATGTGAAAATGCTACATGTAACATAAACATCCAAGGTGTGGGTCAAAATATTGTAACATATAACTTCCATTTTGAAAACAATTGAGTATGTGTGTCTAAGTGACAATGATTACATCCAAGGTGTGGGTCAAAATAATGTTACATGTAACATCATTTTTGAAACAACATGAGAATGTTTGTGTATGTGGAAATGTTACATGTAAAATTTCAATCGTTTAGTCTTTGAGTTGGCAGTTTTTGATAGTTTGTGTCTCTGAGACACAATCAAACGTTACAAAAAAGAGTCAAACAAGCAAAATAATAGTGCGTACATCCAAAAAGTTTGTGTTATATTTTACACACACTGCAAAGGAACCTACCATGTATACCTTTAAAAAAATGAATATCTAACTATGTATGATGTTTAAACCAAAAAAAATGCAGATTAAAAAGGAAATTATTCAAATCCACACACATCAAACTCTGATTTTTCAATTGTTATGTGTTTTTTAGGGAGTGGGGGTACTAGTTAAGTGTGATGTGGTTCAACATCTCCAACACAACGTGTCTTGTTAGTTTTTCTGCTTGGAAGTCATCCAATGTCCAATATTTGGGTGGATTATTGAGGAATTCATGCATGAGTGTTGCTCTTTCTCTTCAAAAACCTTCAATGCCATAATTAAAGTTGATTTTTATGCTATTAAAAATGCTCTTCATGACATGAATTATAACAACACTGCAATCGACGCTGCAAATTATAATATGTTGAGAGAATTCAGCAAAAATTGGTTGTGTTTGGATAATCATAATTAATAGGCAATTAATGAAGTGCAGTTACACTGATGATCCCTGATTTGGGACATTCTCAGTGTTTGAAATTTCAGCATCCAACAACTGATATTGGCTGGCTTCCTTCAACAATAGCGTATCAACATAACGAACCCGCAATTGAACATGGAAAAATGGTAAGGATTATTCATTCAACATTGCACTAACAAACTTCAAAATTATGTATTGAAATTCACAAGTCTTTTTGCGTTCTTGTAAAATCAATCCATATCTCCAGGTCGTTGGAGGTTGATTGAATTGTAGTGTGTTCACTTGTGCTGTTGCTTATCACAAACAAGCAACGTCCAGTGTCCTGTTGATGATGTCATTCCTACAGTATTTATTGGGAAATGCACAAATTTATAGTTGTCCGAAAATGCTTCTATAATTTTTGGATTTAGTATGTCAGCTAAGACGTTATTGTCTCCCTATGTTATCCACATCTGTTGTTGGCCCAGTGAGCTACCCAAGAGGGGAGCGAATTGGGTAGATAAAAATTAATTCAAATAAAATACTTCAAAAAATCAAATAATTATTTTTTATCCTAAATTAATTATTATCTATACAGCAGCGAAAATTAAGTATCAACTATGTGCACACCAAACAACACAAAAATAAATAAATAAAAGAATGCAGCACACCATAAATTTATTCTGATTCACCAAGCTATTCCTAACTAATTCAGTCCCCCAAGCTTCGCTTAGAGTCACACCCTCTAATCACTATGATCCATTTAACTAGATAGGAATAAAACCCTTACAAAACGATTCTTTTCGCAAGCTCAGAATCAACATTTACAATTCATTTTCACAGGCTCAGGAATAACCTTATCTTTTTCACAGGCTAAAGATTAACCTAATTCTTTTATACTTAGGCTAAAAATCAAACCTCACAAAAACGCTCCAAATATCATTTTACCCGATAAGGATTGAACCGTTACAAAATCACTCAAATTAATTCTATCAAGGTATAATTAACACCTAATCTTTTTATACTCCAGGCAAAGATCAAAACCTCAATCTCTTTACCAGAAGAGATTGAAACCAGATACCCTTGATTAGACACTCCTAATAGTATCTAATCCGACACTCAGCATACCAATTACAAAATTGATAAGTGATTTTCCCACTCGAAGCTTCTACCACCCTGGATAAATTTGAACTCGATTAATGTTCCGATACTAGTGATAGAAATACAGTGAGAATTTCAAAATCTTATTTTAAACAAAAAAAAAAAAAAGGGTAACAAGTAATTTAGCGCGTAATAAGATTTTCTTAAGAAATTGTTTCAAACATAATTTTCAATTTAAAAACAGGAAAACAATTTCAAAGATCAAATTCCAAGTAAAATATGATATTAGTAAACAATCAATTAATAGTAATCAACTTGGAACAATCTCACCAGGAATCCACCGATAAATATAATCAGCAATGAAACCTCAAGTCGGCAATCAACAATAATCCACTTCAAAATATCTCAAGAATGATTCTCAAGAAAATTCTCACAATACTCTCAGTATGATAACACTTAGAAATCACAAAAACTTAATAGCTCTTCAGAATTGAAAAATGAATGGGATACTTGAAATCTAAAAAATGTAGGTTTATTTATAGGGGATTAGAACAAGCCCTCTAACGGCTAGTTCCCACATTTCATAACAAATTATTACTCCAATAACCCCCTTATATCATTAAGACACATTCCTGGTATAATTCACTTAGTTATATCTTTTAAAACATTCAATTTAGTCCCTCAAACTTATACTCAATCTCAATTAGACAAGATAGAAAGAATTTCATGAACCAAATTGAGAGATATTCAAAATACTTGAACCATATCTATAGGGATATTAAACTATTAACTAAATAGCTCAAAAACTATCATATCCCTAAGATATCTCGCATATCTTAACCATAAAACGGCTAGTAACGACTACGTTTTGGATCAAAACCATAAAAATCTCATATCCTGAAACTGGCCATCGGTTGACTAACCAACACCCATCGGTTGACCGCCCAATTCAAGACGTAGCCCAAGCCAAAATTCTTTCGCCATAAGTCAACCGCTCATTTTGTATATGTCGACCAAACGATTCAGAGAGTTTAATAAGTCGACTTACTTGTTGACCTAACGATTCAAAGAGTTCACCTTTTAACCATAAGTTGACCTACTTGTTGACCGGAAGATTCAGAGAGTTTGTCTCATTTCCATATTTTGACCTAGCTGTCGACTGACCAATTCAGGGACTGAATCTTCTTCTCTGCCCCATTCCATCGGTTGACCGATCAATTTGTGTAGGTCAACCGATTGAGCTGGAGCACCTCTCCTTAATTAATTTTCTACTAAATTTATTCAACGTTTTTGCCACTTTAACTGATTATGTTTCTCGGTTAACTTTATTAAATCCTTAAATTCAATTTTAATTAATTATCTTTCTTAAATCAATTGTTTCTTCTTCAATTATACATGGAGCAAATATGTTAGCTAATTAGGATCCTATAAAAAACACATATAATTGTAAAAACATTTTGTGTCGTGTGTGATCCTAATCGAGATACATTAAGAGTCAAAATTTAGCCTGAGTTGTTTTCCCCTAGGTTCTTCAAATTCTTCGATCTCTTAACATACATCATCTTTGTCAATGTCTTTAGCATCCATTTAACATTTTTCTCAATATCTTCATGATAATCACTTCATTGGAACTAATAAAGTGAAACACTCAATAAACTTGTTAGTTCCACCAAAAACATCAACATTTTATTGTCCATCAAAATTTTAGGATCAACATCTGTATATATTATAAACATTCAAAAGATTAATAAAATGCAATATGTGCATGCAATCAAACAAAAACACCTTAAAAAATGTAAAAAAATTGTAACACTTTGATTATCTATCAATAATTGTTGATGAAATATGAACGATTTGGCAAATCTTGACCAATCCCTTTTAAATCGGTTATAACCTTCGCTTGTTCAATAAATATCATCTCCATGCATCCATTTATGACCTAAAAAAAGTTTAATTAAACAATAACATAATGTTACATTCATCTGCATAATTCTGAAAAAAAACACAAAAAGAAACACACAAAATCTATTATAAAAAATGTTACATATAACATGATAGTTATATTGCTTGTAAACATGTATAAATACGTCAAGTCTTTGGATGTTATGCGTAATATGGAAATCCTGAATGTTACATAAACTATGGATATTACATGTAACGTTACAAACATGTTACAACAAAAAGTAACTCATGATATTTGAAAGTTGCATCTCGCACAACAACCCAATCAAATCAAGTATGGATACTTGAGTGAATACCTATTTTGCTCCCCACACAAAAGTTCTACAATAAAATGAAAAAACAAAACAAAGATGATGTACATCTCATGTGCGTCATTCCATACATACTAGACACTTAAACTTACCCACGCCTCTCCTCCTGTATAATCAGCTCGAGTTTGTTTCAATCATCCTGTGCAATCATTCTTGAAACAACGTTGTTGCGTGAAGGCAATTCTTGAGGTTCATCGCCATTTGTGGGCCAATGTGCTTTACTCATTTCTCTTGATCACATCATCTGTTCCTTGATTTTCAAGGGTTGGTACATCATACTTTTTTTTTTTTTCAGTCGTCGCGGTTTCTTGACAGGAACATCATATTTGTGAACTGAGTCATCATCATTCTTTTGTGTCCTGACGTGACTCTTGACATTTTTTACTAGCGATGTTGGGGTCTTGGTTTCAGCCTTTGTACACGTACTGCACCTAGGCTTCAGTTTTGTTGGGGGTGGCATCCTTGACGATGAATTGTAGGTAGCAATAACTGATACTTACCTGATAATCACATTGTCTCTGTCTTCGAGCTCATGCTGGTATAACTCTGTCAGTCTAGTAATTTTCTCATTATGTTCCCTCTCTTTCTCTACTGATTGTGTTACCAAATGCACAACATCTTCTTCAAGCTTTTCAATCATCCTCTCGAGCTGCATAACATTGTGAACTTCTGCTTCCACTAACTTCTCATCTATTTTCTTTTTCTCTTTCATCATCCTTTTTACCTCAGCCTGCAATTGGTTCTTCTCAGCACCCATCCTCTCTAGCTCACCTTCCAGTTACTGAATTTGTCTCGTCATGCTTCTATTCATCTTCTTGCGCTTCACCCTCAACCTATCAACCTTTTGTAATAGTTTCTAATTACTTTCTACAAGTTTTGTTAAATTTTGTTAACCTCCAAAAAATTTAACAACCTCCTTATCAAATGGCTGCCATATTTGCCAATCAAACGACGACATATCGTCAGCAGCAGACACCTTATCTTTCCCCTTAATCTTACCACTTGAGTTGGAGGAACTAGTCTCCGTGTCACCGTGCACGGGTAGTAAGACACCTACCTTGAGCTTCTACACTAACTGTGTCGTTTGCCCCCGAATAACCTAAACGCATCAATAAACACATGCAAAAATTGTTATATAATGGAATACACTAAAACAAAAACCTCCGATTGTGTTACACGTAACATTTTTTATGTATGTTAAAATGTAACACAGGTTGTGCTACATTTAACTAATTTCTTCTGTGTTAAAATTGTAATACCAGTGTGTAATATATTTAGCATTCTTTTTACGTACATCAACAAAACAAAACACCTAGAATGCAGTTAAATTGTGCAATCCAGGCTCATCCGACATCGATGTTGTCAATGTCCCGTTTAAAAAAAATGTGGAAAAAACACACACACCCGATCTACAGTTAAATTCTGCAAATTTAATCGAGCGTCAACGCCATCATGTCCTATTTTAAAAAACAAAGGATTGCAATCATTCTTGATGCCACTGGGAGAATCAACCTTGAGTGTTCGCACAGCCAAAATCGAAAAAAAAAAAACATAAATACATTTTGTAAAAACAATTATGTATTATATGAAATTACTAAAAAATAAAATCTAGCGCGGTTGTTGTTACCTACAAGGCTATAACATAGCCAGTTATAGAGCTCAGTCTTTGATACCCAAATTCGATTGATAAAATCAAATTTGAATGAATGGCGTTAGCCCATTTGTAAGTTGCCATAACGTCCAAATCCTCGACAATGTTCAGGTCCAATACTCGAGTGTACTGCCCTTATTTGTGAAGAAACAAGTTGTCAACAAATGAAGATAGTGTAATCGAACAACATACCTCACATTTTCTTCACCATCACGGTTGATGGCAGTACGTAACATGTCTTTCATTGTACGACACTTACCTTGTTTGTATTCAAACCTTGTCGTGCTAAGAATACACAATCTTTCTTCTTTGCGTACTTACCGAGCAGTTGTACTTGACCACGTGGCAACTCAAAAATAAGTTGTACGTCGTTGCTTGTGTACTCCACAAACCGAGGCCCCAGTTTGAATGCTTTTCTCTCTATATGATAGCACTGGATAATGTTCACAATCAGACTGTCGAAACGAAAGAAATATACCCTAGCATCCCGATCATTCATCAGTGCTTTCATGGTATTCCAAAACGGGGTGTGACATAAGTACAGTGTATGTTCATCACGTAGTCGTAAATCATGGATGAGTGATGAGAATTGTGACAGGTTACATCGATATTTGATCGGTCCTGCTGGGGTTTAGCTTGTTGTTGCTACCGATGTTTTGCTTGTTGATGTTGTTGGAACATCTGGAACATATCTTCCTGAAATAGAACAACAAAAATAAATAGATTCTAAAATGTTTCAATTTTCTAAAAATAAAGCAAACATTAAAGTAAATAATTTTTTTTACCATCCTCACTGTCTGACATGCTTGTCGGCGTGTCATATCTGCCATCAACCGCAGGTACTGTGTCATCTACACAATGTATATAGTCGGTGTTACATTCAACACAGAAAAATATAAAGATAATGTTAAATGTAACATCTATTTTGAAAAAAAATTGAGTATGTGTGTCCATGTGACAATGATTACATCAAGGGTGTGGGTCAAGATAATGTTATATGTGACATCCTTTTTGAAAAAACATGAGAATGTCTGTATATGTGAAAATGTTACATGTAACATTTAAACATCAGATAATCAAACATGAGAATGTAAAAAATGTCCATTATATTGACCCACACCCTGAATGTTTATGTTACATGTAACATTTAAATATCAGATAATCAAACATGAGAATGTAAAAAATGTTACATTCGTGCATTGGTGTTACATTTTCAACATTAGATAATCAAACTTTTGTACAACAAAAAAAACTGGAATGCTACATTGCACATCTGTGCCACAATTTTGAAACATCGACAAAAAATGAAGTACTACTTAATTGTTTCCCCTACAGCAAAAACAAACAAAAATCGTACTTCAAAAGCATAAAAAAAATTGACACACAAAATTAGTTATTGGACTACACGATGGATATGTTGTATTCAAACATCTGCCAAAAACCGATCTGCACCAATATATGTGCTTTGTTACTGGCGTATTATCACCGCAACACATCGACCATGATATAACGCGATAAAACATAAAAGAGTGTACGAAAAAATCAGTCCAAGGCATGTCGACGTACTTGTATGGTGAAGTCACCAGACATATACGGACATCGATATACTAATTTCACAGTATCGTGAGTAAAATCACAAAATGCGATATGCAAAACAGGATTCTATCACACACAACAAAACCTAAAACATTGCGACTTCTATCCATTCAATATATGGTTGCATGACATGAACTACAAGTCCAAACGCATTAACTAAGATCTATCGTCTGATTTTTATACCAAAAACGTTGAGATCGTCGTCAAAATTACATCAAGCTTACCTGTGTTGGAAAGGTTTACGGGATCGTCGGCAGTGTTGGGGTTCTTAGTCATCATCTTCTGCCGGGTAGACACCATTGTGAACTGATTGAGAACGGCAATGAAAGGCAACTGCATTGCAGAGCGCTAGGGTTTTTGATCATTGAGGAAATATAAAATGTTTTCCTTTCCAGAATGGAGGATTGGGTATGGATTATGCGATGTGAATACCAAAACAAATCATTTAAAAAAAAAAATTATTTTACCTGATAAGTTATCAAATGACAGCTTAATTTGGGGAGGAATCCTGTGTTAGGCATTTTAGTATATGACTTGTACAACATGTAACAAATGTAAATGTTACATGTGACATTTAGTAACTACATTCATGTTACATGTAACATTATATTTATATTAAAAAAATGGTGTAGTTACATTTAGTAGCTACACCAAAATTACATGTAACTATCCATTGAAATGGCGGAATGTTACACAAAACAAAATCACGTAATATTGAAAAATAGATATTCAAAATGACAGAGCTTGAATCCCTATAAACATCACATTATTGTCGTGTTGAAAAGTAATATCAATTATTTCATCAAAAAAAATTACAAAAATATGGAACGCAACAAAACATTTATTATTCCATTGTTGAATCTAATGTCAATGACTTCATCAAAAAAAAAAAAAATTATTTAAGAAAATATATATAAAAAAATTCAACAGTCTACACTTGAATCCAAAAAGAGAAACTCATTGATATAACCCTGTTTTACACCATCGGGTCTTTGCATGTTTTCCTATTGTGTCTTCCTATTTTTTCATATCTCCCATACTTTCTCTCTTTTATCTCACCCCTTCATGGTCTTACTTTCTTCGTCTGACCCGGTTGCTTCTTTGACAATGATGGTAATATAATTGCTTCGCTCTTAACCCACATAGGACGTTCTATTATCGGTATTGCATATATATCTCTCGAATACGTCTCACGGTAAAAATTAATACTAAAGCATTCTTCTATGTATTCATGTGCCAGCAAGCCACCCTTGTTAATCGCTACATAACCATGTACGCAAGGAAAACCCTTTATCTGCCATTATCAACACGAACATGATCGTTCCAACGTATCAACTAGCACGGATGGAAATGAATTAATCTTGTAAAAACCATCGCTAGACGAGCTGATGTTCATTAATCAGTTCGCACAACTTGTTATCCCCAAACAGTGTGATATCACCATCCATACTTTTGATTCTTGTCTCATATCACACATCAAGTCCATCCACCGTATTCTAATTTTGTCAATCGATAATATTACAAGCAAGTGACGATATTCACTTACCCAATAATTGAAACATTTCTTCATGTTTGATGTCATTGCACCGTAACGTTTTCCTCGAAGAAACGCATTACTGAATTTCATTGCAGAAAGATCGTGCATATATCGCTGAACTTTTTCTTCCCCTTCGTACATTATCTAATCATTAGACTTCCAGTGTGTGCACATACGCCAACCCGTTCAGTTTCTGAATCATTAATTCCTTGAGTGCAGTGTTTCTCCGAGCCATTGCAGTCCTTAGATTCATCTTTAAATGGAAAAGGCAGTATACATGGTGACAATGTGGGAATACGTTCCGTGCTCCCTCTAATATACCATTATGTCGATCTGATATAAACGTGATCACAAGATCTGCCGCAACAATCTTTCTGAACTCAGACAAAAACTAATTCCAAATCTCATCGTTTTCTGCATCAACAATTGCAAATGCGATAGGGAATATTCCTACAAAACAAACCAATCACTAAAAGCTCAACCCGTACACATATGTTTACATGTGCGAATGTCAAGGAAAAAATGTTGTGCTTTTCACTAAATATAAAATACATTTACATAAGTACCTTGGTTTCCATCTTTTGTCGTCGCAGCTAATAAATTCTTTTTATATCGGCCAGTAAGAAATGTTTCATCAAGGACCACCATTGGTCAACAAAAGCGAAACCCGTAAATACATGCTTCGAATGTGACAAACAAACGTCTGAAATGTCCCGTTTCCTCATCATAGTCGAGTGTAACATGGCTTCCAGGGTTCGTCTATATATATTTATCAACATACCATTATAATTGGTCATATGATGTTGAATAATCCCAAAACACGCTGTTTCGAGCCTTTTCTACACCAAGTCATGCGTTGCGATACGAGATCTCGAGACCATATCGCCTCTTGAAACTATGAACAACATCAACAGGGCACATTTTTTAGTTTGTCCGTACGTCATCAGTCAAACAACTAGAAATTATCTCCAAGCTCATTCGTTTATTTTTGTTTGTGCGGAAAGCAGACCCACATGTGTGTTCGTTTACCAAATTTCTGATGTAGAATATACCATTTTCAAGCATCACACGTCTATGCATGAACCATGAGCATTTCTTTTCTTCTCTAAGTGCACACGCAGCTGTCACACGCACTTTGTCATTTTTTAGGTAACAAAAATTAAACCCAATCTTAATTTCATATTTATTCAATATATCCCGGAATTCGCTTGTTCCGCCTCTAAATTTTTTACCCTCCTCTTGGAATCCATTAGCCCACTAAGATGACAATAATACCCTATTATTACTCCATTGTAGTATGTTGTCATAACTACATATGTAGTCAAGTTTATTTTCACTATCCCCACTACTATTTAACGGGGCAGTAGCACTTATTGATGCACCATTCAATCCATTACAATCATTTAGTCTTCTTTGGATGCATATATCCAACAGCTCAATCTTCATATGCGTTGTTAGCAACATCATCTCCTCAAAGTCGCTTTGGTCAGCAAACATGCAGTTAGGATGACCATGCAATGCGTATGACAAGTTAAATTTTGACTTAAGTAATTCTGGTCATTTGCTTACAATCTTGTTACACAAATCGCTAATGTTGTTATTATTTTCAATCCTCAAAACTGTGGTCACCCCTTCATACTTTCACATGTATGCAATTGAAAAATGCTCCATGCTGACATATCAATAACCATCATAACATATTTTTTTGTCCCCCTTCCCCCCCTAAAAAAATAATGATGTTACATGTAACATTAAACATAGCACACTGTTATGTAGATGTTACATGTAACACGCCCCCTTTTCCTAATGATGTTACATGTAACATCAAACATAGCACACCGTTATGTTGATGTTATATGTAACACGCCCTTTTTTCCTTGTTAAATGTAACATGCCCTATGAATGTAAATGCATTTTCGTACACATATGTTTGATAACAAAACACTTCTTCAACGAAGAAACGAGATCTTTATACACGTTACTATCGAAAACCTAACTAAGATATCAAGATGTCTATAAAATCACTATGTTTGGCATATATCAATGCGAATAGGTGTTATCTGCTGTTACTCAGCTCAGAATAATACATCAATTGCTTTTCCATAGCTGCCATAATTCGATCGTTCTCGCTACGTGCACGGAGATTTCTTGATTTTGAAATTCAAAATGCAATGTATATTGGAAAATTCTACATGCTTGACATTTATAGTATATTTCTACAAATAAAACATCGAAACAAGAATCGAATCTCGTTGCGCGTATAACGGAGGGGCAAATCGGTCACCAAAAAATATACGGATGACGAATTTAGGATTGATCGGTGCACAGGAAACTGGCGATCGACTGCTCCATTCAGTAATTAAGGAGCGGGGTTTATTAGTAGATTACTGCTAAATATAGGTCTAGCAAGTAATTTTCTCTTAAAAATATAGAGGGTTGTTAGTGAATGTTTATAAAAATAAAAGAATAAAAAATTATATTTTTAAGGAGATTTATATCTTTTTACAATAAAAATTTGGTCAAAATTAATGACTGGTATTTTTCGAACAACGGATTTTTTTTTTTATTTTGAACAAAATAATAAGGGAAGTAAGTGGTATAAACCTCTATTTTGTGTGTGTGTGTATGCGTGTGTGTGTGTATGTGTGTGTGTGTGTATATATATATATATATATATATATATAGAGAGAGAGAGAGAGAGAGAGAGAGAGAGAGATGAGCGGCACTGCAGGCATGGAGTTGATAATGCGAGCCAGATTTTGAAGGGGGGTTGAACTGGGAAATGAGTGAGGGGATTTAACAGGAATTGTGGGAGATGTATTGGGATTGAATGGAGGTTTGAAGGAGGGGGGGGGGGGTAAAGATGAGAAGAAGGGGTTGGGGAGAGTTTCTGTTATTTTGGTTAAAATAATTTATTAATTTTTTTTAAGGTGGTATATTTACAAAAAATTGTGTATATAATTAGGAAGTTGGAACTTAAAAGTATATGATTACAAGTAGAGTAACTCTTCTATTTATACTGTGGTTTGGGTACTCTCAAGTGATAGATATGGAACAAAAATGTAACACTCGTGCTTAGGTGCATCTCTTGATTTGCACGGATGATTTAATTACAAAAAAAAGTACAACCCCCGACTTGCATGAACGATTTGAAGTCCTATTACCTTAACTCTGATAGCATGTTAAGAGGTTGAAATTTAAAATTATATGGGGACAAATGGATTTTTTTTATACAGTGGTTTGAGTACTCTTATGGCTCGTTTGTTTGGACGAAATGGAATGAGGGTGGAATGGAATGGAATGAGAGAATGACTGGCATGGAATTGTCAATGAATTCGCTATTCAATTCTCTTGTTTGGTTGGTATAGAATAAGGGAAGGAATGGAATACTGAAATATAGTAAAATTTTCATTATGCCCTTATGAAATTATTATTCTATTCTCTTATTTGATTGGTATGAAATAAGTGAAGAAATGGAATGAAATATAATAAAATTCTCATAATATCCTTTTAAATTTCAATTTTGAATATATATATATATATATATATATATAATAGATTACTTAAATAATAATAATTATAAAATATTAGTAATATCATATATGAAAAATATTCAACATCTAGTACTTTTTAACATACACAACTGCTATTTTTTAAAAGAAAAAATATCAACTAAAAACCATCATTCAAGCCAAACAAATAAATAAATAAATAATACACAATTGCTACTTTTTAAGCTGCATAAAAACTTATAAAATAAATAAAAGAGATGAACCAAAAATTAAGAAAAAATCAACTATTTTAAGTTCAAATACTAAACAAATTCATTCCAATCACCAATGTTGTCACCATATTGTCTTCAAAATATTAAACAAATACTAAAACCACCTATTTTAAGTTTACCATATTGTCTCCAAATATTTCAACCATACAAAAATATCAACATTTCCTTAACCAAACAATCAACCAAGAAAAACATATCATAAGCTTCCATTTAGAAGTAACTTTACCCATTTTTCCTTTTCACTGTCACCAAGGGAGAGGAAAAGATTGGTCGTGAAAGGACTACCACATATTATATATCTTCGTCTTTCTATTATTTTAGAAATTAAGAACATATCTTTGTCTTGATAAAGTCATATTTCGTCGTCATATTTGTATGACAGTAACCATCATCATTTGTAGAAACCAATAAGCAATATGCATTGTGTGTAACTAATGCATGTATATAGCTACTAAATTTGTATTGGTCATTACTGCATATCAAAATTAACAAAACAAATAAAACAGGGCATAAGTTATAAATATAAATTCCCATGATTAAAATTTGAGTTGCTAAATTTGTCGATAAATTCATGTTTTTTTTTTTTTTTTTTTGAATTTGTTTAAGTTCTGTAAACAACATTCCCACGATTAAAAGCTGATGTTTGGGGATCCCTACATTTTAAACTAAAATCATTAGTAATCATTAATTTTAAATTTCTATTCATCATCTCCTTCCTAAACCCAAAGATGTAAGCCAGTGTTTGGTTGTATAAAACTAAAATCAGACTTAGAAACGCAGAATGCAAGTGAAGATCAAAACATAAATATCTATTACTACAAACCAAAAGAAGATCTTCCATAAAATTAAGCTTCACTTATTCTTAAAATGTCCAAAACAGACAGCACCACCGGCAAAATCATTAGTAATCAGTAGCAAATGGTTGACAAGCAAATGTTCTTCAGAAAACAAAGTTGAAATTAAAGATTGAATCATGCTTCAATTTCGTATTGCAGGAAGAACTACTTTATTTATACTATCAATTATTTGATTTCTTGCGGATGATCTGCTTCACAACTCAAAATTTTCTAACAATTACTCAAATTGATTAACACCCATGAATTTCCAAACTGTC
Organism: Eucommia ulmoides; assembly: GCA_016647705.1. Classification (NCBI taxonomy): domain Eukaryota; kingdom Viridiplantae; phylum Streptophyta; class Magnoliopsida; order Garryales; family Eucommiaceae; genus Eucommia; species Eucommia ulmoides. The sequence goes on along the minus strand of CM028336.1, from coordinate 13,541,733 downwards.
CGAAGCTATTTTGAGCTTCTCCAATGGAAGCCTCAAATGGGGAAGAAACACACACACACCCCATTTTGAGTTTGAGTTTGGATGAGCAACTAGTATGGAAAAACAAAGGGCTTCTGCAAATCAACTTCATATATGTTACAGTTATGATCAACTTCACCAAAATGCATATTTGGTTATGAAGATGAACAAACACTAACCAAACGCCACCCTATATATGTGCATATGAAGATGAACACACCAGTGCATATGAAGATGAACACATCCAAGTTTTCTCTCACTAGGAAGAAGAAAAACAAAAACAAAAGAAAGAGAAAGTGAGAAAACTACTATATTGCACAAGAAAGATAACTACGGTGGCGTTTGGTTAGTGTTCCCACTTTTCTGAACCCAATTGGAATGGGTTGGGTTGAGTTGAATTGGGTTGGGTTGAGAATTTTGGGAACAGAATTACGTTTGGTAACGACAATTTTTGTTTTATGCTGAGAACAGAATGTGTTTGGTAACGATTTTATTCTAAAACTAATTTATTTATTTTTAATTTTTTTTTTGTTTGGTGGCGGCCGGACGGCGGCGGCGGCGGAGGTGGCCAGCGACAGCGGAAGGTCGCCGGAGGTAGCCGGCGAAAGCGGAAGGTCGCCGGAGGTGGCCGGAGACGGCGGCGGGTGGTGGTGGTCAGCCGGCAGATGAAGTCGAAAGTTGAGAACTTTGGGTTGAATTTTTTTTGCACAAAAAGAAACAACTTTTTTTTGTTTCTAGTTTCTTTAGGATTTTGAGAATCAATTCCTATTTTTTGGGTTGGATTGAGTTGAGTTTTGTGTTTGCCAAACGCGTTCCCAAAAATCAAACCCACAATTTTTGGGTTGGGTTGGGTTGGGTTTGGTTGGGAACACTAACCAAACGGGGCCTACATAAATCTATTCTGGCCAATCAATCAAAGAGGTTAATTAACTCCAATTTTCAAGCATCCAAACACAAACAAAAGAAGTATTAAACCGAAATCGATTCCAATCGATCAAAAGCAAATCGATCACAAGCAAACATAAACGAAATCAAGAACAGTAAACAATCCAAGAGTCGATCATAAATATGCATTAACACGCGTACCTATGGCCGATCCAAGAGCTGATCCGAGAGTCGCAGATTTGAAATCTGAGGAGCGGCTGAGCTAGGGCTTTCGATTGATTTTATTTGAGGTCAATCGAATTTGGAAGTTCGACTGTGATGCGATGGGCTGCGATACTGGATTTAGCTGCTCCCTGCTATGCGAGAAGCTGGATCACACGATGGGCTGCCTGGTTTTGCACAACAACTGCCTAGGTGATCACACGATAGGCTGGTTTTGCACAAGGGCTATTATGTAATTTAATAGGTTGATTCTATTGGGCTAAACTTGATTCCAGCTCATCTTAAATGGAATCACATTCCAGCTCATTTCTTTCCAAAAGAATCATAAAAGTGATTCCATTGGAGAACCAAACAACAGAATAAGAATCAATGGTGGAATGCGATTTCATTCCACCACCGATTCCATCCAACCAAACATGCCGTTCAGTCCCAAATCTAAAAAAAAGTAAACAATCTTTGGTTTGTTCTGTAAGACTGAAAAAATGGGCATCCCTTATCTTTATTGAATTGTTTCTTTTTATTACAAATTTCACATACCAAAAGAAGGTCAAATGAAGCAACTATGTATATATCACGATGAAATGGTGGTATAAAATATAACTATTTGATCTGGTGGGGATGGAGACGGACTGGGAGACCGTTAACTGGAATCGGAGAAGCTTCATCCAAAACCTTCTCTTCCGGCTCAGCTCTCTGCAATTTGAATTTTGTGACTACATTGTGCATGAATACAAGCAGCTCAATGCGAGCGTACTCTTTCCCAGGGCACATGCGTGGTCCTCCCCCAAAGGGTACAAATGTGTGTGGTGTTGGCCCAGTTCCTTCGAAGCGCGTGGGATCAAATTTTTCTGGCTCCGGGAAGTACTTGGGATTCTTGTGAGTGGAATGCACACTCCAAAATGTCTGCCAATAAAATAATAAATAAAAATTAAATATTTTATAAAAAAATAAATTCAGATAACCAAGAGGTGACCTCTGGTTAGTCGAAGGGAGATGTCCGATTTCTTTATCAACCAGAGTTCGACTCTCTTTGAGAGTCACCAAGAATTAAATTTTGAATTTAATCATGAACGCACCAAACCAATGTAGAAGAGTGTGTCCTTAAGATTGCTAGAGAAGGTGATTAGCTGAAGTGCACGTAAACTGACCCGGATACATTTTATCGTAAAAATTAAAAAATAAAATAAAAATAAATTAAGATGATTTGACATATAATTACATACCTTCCATCCCTTTGGAATTGTGAAGCCAGCATAGGTGAAGTCAGTAATGGCAATTCGGGTGGCTCCAGGAGCAGGTGGTATTAACCTTAACGTTTCACATGCAACATTCCACGAGTATTTCATCTTCTTTATATCTGTCCAGTCTAACAGCTCGTCCGAACCTTTGGATTTTGCAACCTCCATTTGTTCTATTCACAAAGACGGAATGTTGTATTTGGGTAAGGTAATTTAAGTGCGAAAGATTTTACAAATTTTGTTTGGAAAATTCTTTATTCGAATAATGTGAATTTTTTTTTATAAAATTCACTAATTTGTAAAATTAAAGAATAAAAGAAGTTTACAAATTCTTTCAAAACATACGTTATTTTTTAATCATTCCTAGATAAAATTTACTATTTTTTTAATTTTTCATCTATTTCACTTTAATTCTATTTTTTATTTTGTAATTGTATGAATTTTAAAATTCTTTATTCTTTCTTTATATATATAATAAAATTATATTTGTAAAATAGGTATAAAAGTATATTATTAAAATTATAATATTGAATTACTAAATAAAAAATTATATTATAAGATATATTTTTATATTTTTATTATTAAAATTTAATAGATTTTAAATTTTTTTTTTATACAAATACTTGTCTCAAAACAAAAAAAAAAAAAAAAAAAAAAATTATAAAATTACACAATTAAAATTTTTATTTAAAAAATTATCTAAATAAATAAAATTTCAAAATCCAATTTTTTTATCATTTGCAAATTTTATAGAATTATTAAAACCCGGAGCACAACCTAAATTTCTATTCAACAAATAGTAAACGCATCCAAAGCTGGTCAAAATCATCATCAGACTAGTTAGGCAGGAACAACGTTAATTACTTATGGCCCCATTCGTTCCCATTTAAAAAAAAAAAAAGTCATGGTAGAAAAATATCAAAGAAATGGAAATTATGAAATATTGGTATGAGATAACTAAAACACAAGAATTGTATCTTTTTCTTTTTCTTTTTTTGAATAATTAAAGATTAACGTTTAAAATGTATGGTTAAATCTTAAGAAAAGATTGATCCGTGGGTTATTTAATTAATTTCCCTTTAAAAAAAAAAAAAAGGGTTTTGATAAAAGTTTTTTTAATCGGGCATGAGTCTATTTATATTCCGTAGTTAAAAGTGAAATTAACTTAAATTAGATAATTAGTGAACATGCGCCTAAATTGATCCGATAATAATTAAATGAGTTTCTTTTGGTCATTTTTGTGGAAACAATAGATGAAATTTTATTTGAAGCGTTAAATAAAAATAAAAGACACTCTCTCCGTTTCACTATTTTTTTTATTTTTTTTTTTATGTTTAGGTGACAAATTTCTTATTTTACTTTTAATTTTAAAAAAGTCTCATACGCAATTGCAACTTGAGTTTTACTCTCGCGCATTAAAAAAAGTCGAAGGCCTAATACATGCGCAGTACTTTCGCAATTACATGTTTCTCACTTGAGTGTAAAGTATTTGTTAGATGTAACAAATATTATCACATGTAACATAATTACATGTAATTTGTAACTTGTAAATAATATTACACAGGTACATGTAACTAATAATACACATGTGTGATCACATGCAAAACTAATATGTAAGGAAAAAACAATTTAAAGAACTAAATCAAAATTAATGTTTTAAATGGGATTAATAACAAATTACACCCGTTAATTATTCCTCCTTTTTTTTTCTTTTTCTTTTTTTTAGATTTTGCACAAAGTTTTTCCATGTGTTACCATTATTAATCTTTGGGTGTTTATGTGGTAAGTCACTTTAACCTTAATTTAAAAAAAAAAAAATACCATAAATAATTGCAACTTGTGTTTTAATCCTGCGTATTAAAAAAAAAAAACTTAAAGTCTAATACACTCTTGCAGTTGCATATATTTAATTTATGTGTAAAATATTTGTTAGACGTAACAAATATTACACAAGTACATATAATATTATTACATGTAATTTATAACCAGTAGTTAATATTACACAAATATATGTAACTAATATTACATAGACGTAAGCACATACAGAACTAATAAGCAAGCAAAAAAATAATTTAAGGGACTAAATCAAAACTTATGTTTTAAATGTGACTACTAACATATTACACCCACTATTTGGGACTAATCACCGATTATCCTTTTTGATTTTACACAAAATTTGAACTAGTGTTTAAATATTTTTAATTTTCTTGTATTATTCTTAAAATGAAAGGCGCAAAATATATTTATGTTTTTAAAGGATTATAAAATAATGAAGGAATGGATACTAAATCATAATAATTACCTTCGTAAACCTTTTGGTAAACGTGGGGAAGCTCGGCGAGATACTTCATGACGAAAGTGACGGCCGTACTGGTCGTATCGTATCCGGCGACCAATAACCCTATGATGTTGTTTGATATCTCCATCTCACTCATCACAGGATCTTTTTCCGCGGTCCCGATCAGCATCCGGGTCAAAAGGTCTTTACACTCCACGTCTTTCATCGCCGAAATCTCCGCCCTCCTCTCTCTTATGATCCTCACCAACTCCTCCCTCACCATTCTCCCTCCCTTCAACGCCCGATTGTACGGAGTTCCCGGAAAATTCAGAGGCATCGACACGAACCCCGACAGCACCAGGACGAACGGCTTCGCCAGCCTCTCGATCCGCTCCGGATCCTCCAGGTTCATCAGCAACCGACAAGCGGCCGCGAAAGTGTACTTTTTGGAGAGAGGAAAAACCTTAACTTCCTCGAAGGGGATCCAATTGGAAGCGACGTGGTCCCGAGCCATGGAATCCATCACCGGGATGTAATGTTTTAAGGCGTCCGGCTTGAGGAACTCGTGCATGCAGCTGTGGAGGAGGGCTGTGGCTTCCTTGAGGTTTCCGTCGGCCGAGGAAGGGAAGAGAAGGGCCCTCCTCATGGAGGCGGGCCACCACGACGCCAATAGGGTGTTCTCGTTGGAGAACAAGAATTTGTTGCCGGCGGGTCCGCAGAAAACAGCCATCTTTTCTCCGAGTAAGGAGGTTCTGAACACTTCGGATGAGTATTTCTTCATCCTATCGGCTACGAACTTATGGGGGCCGGACATTGCGAACCGCAAGTTCTCGCCGAGCAAGGGCCACCCAGTGGTGCCCGGAGGAAGTTTCTTTTTAAATTCGCCGGAACTGGTTTTGCAAAAGAAGAGAGAGAAAGATAGAGCGACAATGGCGAGGGAGAGAAGAGATTGGAAAAGGGAATCCATAGTGTACCCTCTCTTTCGCTGTTCTACCGATTACGAAAATTAATTAGCAGATGAAAGGGTATCAGTGTGGAGCCTAATTTATAGGCAAGATGTATGAATGACTTTCGTCTTTCTTTCTGTTAATGCTAGTTTTGGACCTACATTTTACGAGAATTTATTAAAAAAATTATATTAATATATAATTTTTATTTAAATGTTAGACATACACTTGACGCTTTAATTTTATAATTCATATATTTCATGAAAATATAACAAAAATAAATTTTAATATTAAAAAATAAAGAGATTTTTATTACTTAGTCCTAAATTAAGAATTCATGTAAAAAAAAAAAAAAAAAACGAAAAAAAATAGTTGTGTTAACTTTCAATCCCCATAGTATAACCAATTTAATTTTGGGAAAATTGGTGAAAAGTCCTCTTTTTAAAGTCTAATTAGTGAAAAGTCATTTTGTGTTATTAGGTTTTGATTTAATCCTTTAAATTAAATTTCACTTGTCTTTTAGTCCTGCATTGCAGGAATTGTAGTAAAATTGTAGGGAGCCCTTAGTGAGTACACTGAATTTTTATAGTGAATTCTGTTACATGTAATTAATATTAGTTACAATTTCATAATTGTTATTTTTCACACATATTTAGATATTTTTTATTACATGTACTTTAGTTACATGTTACAATTACATATATATGTATAATATTTCGTGACGCAACTAAAAAAATACCAAATTTTTTAATTATATATTAAAGATATGTAACTAAAAAGTTACATATTATTATAATAAAACATGTAATTGAAAAAATCAAATTTTTTAGTTACATATTAGAAATATGTAACTAAAAAATTACACATTATTATTATTAGCACATGTAACTGAAAAATATTAAATTTTTTAATGACATATCAGAAATATGTAATTAAAAAGTTATATATAATTAGTTACCTTTAACTAATTATATATATTTTGTGACATCAAACAAATTTTTTACACATAAAATTGTTACATGTAAAAAAAAAAAAAAAGTTACTTGCAACTAATACAGTAATATTACACACAAAATAATTACATGTAACTGAAAGTTACTTGTAACTAATACAGTAATATTACACACGAAATAGTTACATGTAACTGACGCGTGACTATTATATGTGTAAGGCTTCCACCTTTTTAAAACATATGGGACTAAATCAAAAGTTTTAGGAGTTTTGACCAATTAGAGCCTAAATATAGGACCTCCCACCTATTATCCCTTTAATTTTTAGTCATTTGAATATTGATTACATGAATGAATATACCATTATACCCTTCCATATACATATGTGAATAAACCTAATCAATTTCTCCCCCAAACAAACCCGTTCAATTTCTCTCTCTATCCTCTCTCTCCAAACCCTAATCTCTCTCTCTCTCTCTCTCTCTCTCTCTCTCTCTCTCTCTCTATATATATATATATATATATATATAGATATATATATATATATATATATATATATCTTCTTACTCGGCTGAAAAAGAGCACACCACCACTGTCGACTGCCTTCGTCCAGCGACAATTGTGGATTTTCCAGCGACGAACAATGGGCTTCTATCCAGAGGTCATCGATGTACCCGTCGGTTGCTCCCAACATCACCTGGGTTCAAATTTGGAAATTTTTAAAGTGTCGTCAGTGTCTAGAGGTTGTCGGTGTATAGAGGTCATCGATGTACTCTTCGGTTGCTCCCAACAACATCACCTGGGTTCAAACCAAACCAAATCCCACCACCAAAGCCACCACCACTTGCAGCCACCGTCGCGGTGGTAAAAGTATAGAGCTAAGCCTAAACTCACTGCAGTTTCACCGCCTAGGCCGTCAGAATGCAAAGACTTGGATCACTATTCCACCGCCTAGGCAATCACTGAACCGACATACCCACTGCCTAGGCTGTCACTCTGCACCAGATTTTAGATATTTTTAGGATATTTTCCTTATTTATACCCTTTCCTCTCCTCTCCTCCGGCCATTAGAGCCCTAATTAGGTTAGGATATTTTAGAGAGAGATTTTGGGAGTGCTCAAACGATCCTGAAGCGTTTTTAGCGGCAAATCTTCGGACTAGGCTAAGTATCATCCATTTCTTCTTTTATTTCTTAACTTCAATAGTTAGTTAAGCATGTTTAGCTTTGTTTTCATTGTATAACTGGCTATGGCCATGAGCTAAACGGGTTTTTGTCTAGGGATTAATATAATTTATAAAATTATTGTTTTGTTTGAGTTTGTGTTTCGTTAATGTTTGTTTTATAATAATGTCAATTCTGTTTGTCGTGTTGTCATGTTATTATGCTTGTTTAGATAATTTGAGAATATGGGGTTTAACAGTCGGGAAAGTTAATCCCGAATTCGGACTAGGGTAAACAAACGCCACGATTCAATAACCCGAGAGGGAGTTGGATTGTGGACAATCAATGATATTGGGGTAAGACTCGCGTGACCTAGGGTCGTTAAGACATTGAAAAGGACTTCTTCGTTGACACGAAGTTGCGTTATATCTCCCGTCTTACACTCGAGAGAGGTGGTGGGGGAGTTTACGAACTGATATTGTCGAATAGGTCAAACACCATTATTGTAAACTAAACGAAATCAAACTCATTCAAGTAAATAAACTTAATCCCTAGATAATTCATCCCCTAACTATCTCGTATTAGTATAAATAGTATAGATTAAATTAGGTTATATTAGTATTAGTATTAATTAGTTAAATTATATTTTTTATCGCTTAGATAAAGTTAGGTCATGATAAACGTGATACTCGATAATAACGAACCCCAATCCCTGTGGATACGATACCCGATCTTAAATGATTACACTAAACTAAAACTTTAACCTTATACACTTGCGAGTAGTCAATACACGAACGCGTAACAAACGCTCGCCGTACAAGTTTTTGGCGCCATTACCAGGGATTGTGTTTTTGGTTATTATTGATATTGTGAGTAACTGACCGAATTTTACTTTAGGCATTTCTTTTGTGTATAATTTTTTCGTTTGTAGTTTTTGTTTTTGTTTTTTCGCAGGGTGCTTGAAGATGGTACATCAACAAGTACTCTTGTAGTTCTTTCAAAGGGATTCTGAGCCATTTTACTGTGTTTGGGATCGATACAAGGATTTACTACTCCGATTTTTGAACCATCATTTCCCAACGGAGATTCAACTCCTCAATTTTCTCGACGGGTTACAAGCCGTAACCAGAATATGGGTGGAATGAGAAAATGGATCCCTCTCTCTCTACGACCTAATCGCGAACAAAACCATTTGGTCGTTGGAGGAAATGACAACCTATGATTATCGAAGTTGGAATCATTTACTGAGTCACCAAAGCTCGGGGTATTTTTCCAATACCACAGCGCCATGGGTTGACAATTCAGATCACGATGGGGAGTTTTCCCCCAATCTGGAAGAAACGTTCACAACTGTTATGGGGGAGACTCAGAGATTGTTAAGGGAGATGTATGATCGAATCAACAAGCATGAAGATCGTCTTGATCATATTGATACAATCTGTGCTGCTATCGATGAGACCGTGGTAATCAGTACTCAGAGAGAAAAGGTACAGCAATGCAGCAAGTAAACAAATAAACTCTACGGTGAAGGTCATCCCGTGCTCAAAACTCGTTCACGGTGAACGTGTGTCGCCCTGAAAATCAAAAAAATCCGTGGTCACCTTGCCGTGCTACCTAACCCCAGACCTCGGTCGTGTGGGAGTTTGTTTCAAATTAGCTCCTCAGAAAAAAAAAACTAATCGTGGAAAAAACGTCGCCCTGAGAAATAGTTTAAATTCAGGGTCGCCTTGCCGTGCTACCTGACCCCGAACTCCGGCCGTATGAGAGCGTATTTAAAATTAGCTCCTCCAAAAAGGTTAAACTCTTGAAAAATTGTCGTCTTGGAAATCGAAGAAATTTGGGATCGCCCTACCGTATTGCCTGACCCAAGACCCCAATCGTATGGAGGCCGATTTCAAATAAGCTCCTTAGAAAAAAAACAAACTCTCTCAGAAAAATGTCGATTAGAGGAGTTTCTACGCTTCAAAGTCTCCAGGACGCTCATTCCAGCCAGGAATTGATATCCCTGACCGCCTCGCTTCCCTCGTCACACAAGGCTAGGGGCAACTAATGAGCGTATTTTTGGGCATCTCCAAGTTCGCACTTAGGACTCAGCTACGTGTCCATCATCGTAATGACAAAGATGCATTCCAGAATCCATGACGCCACACTGGAGCATAAACCGACCATGGCGCCTCCCTGGAATCTTATTTGAACCTAATGAGGAGCGAGGAGCCCCGCAAGGACGTGCCGTTCTGAGTTCTGTGCCATGCCCAGGATGATCAATTTCAGGGACTCAACCGTTCACCTCTATCAGCTCCCATTTCCAGCAATTTTCTTCTCCAGGACACCACAGATCTTCGCTCTCCTCCACTAGCTTACCATCATAGGCTTTAGTAAAAGCCCACGAGCTTCGTCAAATGGGCCCAAAATCCCAATGATAGGTTGAATTTACCTATATATATTTCTCAATCGAATTTGGTAGTTTTTGAGTGGTTTTGTAATGTTTTAAATCATTTATATTCGTTTTTATGTAAATCAAGTGTAGGGCCGAAAACGGTTAAAAATTGAGCAAATCGGTAGGAAGCCAGTGGAGAAACATTGAAAAAGATCCAGAAATAGAACCTGTAGCCTCACCGCTGTAGCGATAAAGCCCATTGCTGCAGCGCTAGTATCAAGGGTCACCACTAGCCCTTGATCGCTGCAGTGGTGAAAGGTCAGTGGACCTTCTGCCCAACCACCACTGTAGCAATAGCCCTCATCGTTGTGGCGATGAAAGGGCAGAATCCCTACTACCTATCCATCACTGCAGCGATGACTTCTATCGCTATAGCGATCAATCAAACAACTGGCATAGATCTTTTTAAATATTTTCGGATTTTATTAGTATCCACCCATTCCAACCTTGCCTAGGGACGTTTTTACACTTGTTAGAAGCCCTAGATTAGACCCTTGAAGAGGAGAGCTCATTTGAAGAAGAGGAAATGATCTCGGAGCGATTTTTGCGAAAGTGAAACCATCTACTCCACAGATTTACTATTCCTTCTTTGTTTCTATCTTTGTTTCTCAACTTTGTGTATTGAATGGTGATGTTATTCTCATGTTTTAATGAGTATTTGGTTATGATCATGTGTGGCTAAGTAAATATTATCTAGGGATTGATTAGTTCATGAACATGCATGTTTGAGTGAATCCATGTTTCATTAATAGTTGTTTATCTTTATCCAATTGTGTTTACCGTTTTATTACACCCATGGTACGTTTTGTATGTTATTATGGTTGGTTTGAAAATACGGGATTTGACACTCGGGAGACGTAAGCCTAGATTTGGACTAGGGTTAAACACAACGTAATGTTCTAATATTTCGGGAGATTATTAGAACGTGTGCAATCTATGAGGTTAAATCAAGACTCATGTACTCGTTTAGATGCTAGATAGGAATATCGGTGTTGACATGAATGCATATTCGCTCACTTTACACTCAAGAGATGTAGTAAGTGAGTTTATAATACCTAGATTGTCGGATAGGTTGAACATCGTTATTGTAAACTAGACTAAATCAAACATGCATTAGTGAATGAAATTAATCCCTAGGTAATCCATTTTCGTAGAAGTAATTACAAGTTTTTAAATTTAATTAGTTTTCAATTTGCAAACACAATTCAAGACTTGAAAGGTCTAGATAATATTAAGCTATGTCAATTGTAGTACTTTAACTAATCCTAGGACAACTCCCAGTGGACAACACTCAATCTTCAGATCCACTTTATTAAAACTTGACATCGTGCACTTGCGAGTAAAATCAAAGCGTTAAAAAAACAGCGAACAAGTTTTTAGCGCCGTTGCTGAGGATTTAGATTAATGATTTAGTTGATATTATTACCAAGTAGTTCAATATTAATCTTGGCATTTTTTTTGTTTTATTTTGTTTTACTTTGTTTTTGTTTAAATCGTTTTCATTTGTTGTGGTGACAAGCAATAGTATGTGACGTAGGTGAAGTTTGGAATTCTTGACTCTTAATCCTGAGATTGAGCGTACATTGAGAAGATTAAGAAGAGAGAGAAGAAAACAAACTCATGACATGGCCGACGGTGGTGATGATCATTACCCACGACAACTGCCGGTGCCACAGGCGCTACCGCAACAGCCACCGAAACCAAAAGTTCAACAGCAGTTCCTTAGGGTTGCGAATTTTTTTAGGAATAACAGGTTCAAAAAAGATTTGCTCTTGATACCATGTTAAGATAATTGAGAAGTGGGAGAATGAATCGTGAATTGATATTATGTGAAAGAGATACAAATAATACAATGCTATACACAAGTATTTATAAGGAAAGTACGGGTTAGGGTTTTTCCCTAATGGGGCCAAATGGGTCAAGCCCATTATTATATTAACATTAGGAAAAAATTTCAATACATGCATATATTGATACATTCTTTAAAAAATTGTAAGTTTTCAGATGAACTTGCAACTTTTTGTAATGAACTTGTAACGGGTCCGTTGTAAGTTCTTAAATGAACTTGCAACTTCTATAGAATAAAATTGTAATTTTGGGGGGGAGAACTTGCAACGGGAGAGATGTATCGATACATGCATGTATTTGAGTGAGTTCTTTACTTTATTGGGTCTCAAAAGATCCGAAAATACCATTATGGGTCTCTTTTCAACTTATTCCCCAAAATGGGTCTCTCTGATCTTGACAAGGCCGACTTCTACCTTTTTTTTTTTTTAGAGAAACCGGTCTTGTCAAGGCTGGAGAGGCCCATTTTAGAGAATAAGTTGAAAAGTGACCCATAATGGTATTTTCAGATCTTTTGAGACCCAATAAGGTAAATAACTCTATTTTAGTAAATTCCTTTTTTATTATTATTTGTCTCCTCTGCGGAGAAATTGCGGGTCTGCCACGGGCGTGGGTACGAAAACTCTTCAGCTTTTGTGGGTTAAGGAACCCAAAATTTTCTTCATAATATTCTTAAAAATAGAAGATTTGAAACATGGATTGATTACATTTGCAATTTTGACGGCTATACTTTTATTTAGTATTCGAAACTTCTGCTGGATCAATTCAACGTTAGAAGAGGCCAGAAATTAAAGGATCAATTCAACGTTATATTTGTTGTTTTTAAAAAAAAAAATTGTATTGGCGAGTGAAATTTGTATTGATTATATATATATATATATATATATATTGTGTGTGTAAATTATGTATTATCTTGGAGTGTGAAATGTTTATTTTTTCTATTTTGTAATATTTATTTCCAATTAGTATTATGAACATTTTAATTTTAAATGTAAAATATAATAATATTATTTAATATTTGATAAAATGATGAAATTTTAGTTTAATATAATTTTAATTTTAAAGAAATGTGTGTTGAAATTAATTTTTTTATTTCTAGTCTAGTTAGAAAAATATCACATTTTAGTAAAATAACGTGCAATTATTTTGGTAATTTTTTTAATTAATATTGTCATAAAATGTTAGAAAATTATGTTGTATATGATTTTTTTTTAATAAATTATATTGTATATGTTGTAGTATTAAATAATGATATAGAATCAGAACAATTATTTATTTCAGGTAGCTTTTATTTGTTTTATTAGTATTTTTGGTCAACCATTTAAATAGGAGGGTTATGATATATTACTGATAGTAAGAACTAATTTTCACTATCTATTTGAATAGGAATGAGAGTTGAGCTAGGATTAGAGAGAGTAGTAATTAAATCTCCGTCGATGTCTTCCAATTTTAATTCTTAGTATTAGATAGGAGGGTTAGAATATATTAACGATGGTAATATATATATACACACACACATATGTATTAAAAATAATATTTGATGTAAAATGAGTTGCATATTTTTAATTTTTTCGGCAACTTTGAAGTAATTAATGGTGTTATAAAACAATTTTAATTAATAAAATAAGCTAATTGGGTACAAAACTTATACAAAATTTATTGCTTATAAAGATTTTATGCAAAAATTATAATTTTTTATTAGATTTTAAAATAGTAAAAAAAAATATAACAAGTAGATTTCGGCCCTACACACATATTACAAAATATAAAAACTTATACAAATATTATAATTTTTATTAAATTTTAAATTTAAAAATATTAAACAAAATTTACAATTAAAAAAAAATCAAATGTGATTCTATGAAATTGAACCCGAATTTATTTTATTTTTTCTTATCTATTTTATTTATTTTGAAAATAATTTATTTTTTTATTATATATTTTATAAATAATTTTTAAACAATTTTATTTAAACAATTTTGTATATATATTTTTTTAATTTATACAAAATTATAATTTTTTTATTTCATTCATTTAAATTTGTGTTTTTTTAACTAGCTGTACATATAATTTGTAATTTTAAAATATTAAATAAACTTCAAAATTATAAATATATATATAAATAAAGGGTTGGGGATGGGGATGGGGATGGGGGTTGGGTGGGTGGTGGAAGGTAGGGGCGCGCAAAAAGACTCCGGCCCTCACAAGGCCGGAATCTGGTTTTCAAATTTTTTTTTTTTATTTTTTTAACATTTATTTTATGAATAATAACTAATTTTTTTTGAGTTATTTACCAAATAAATATAATTTTAAAAGAGAGTAAGATGATAAGAGAATAGAAAATTACATGTGAGAAAGTAGAAAAAGTTTGGATGGGCATAATTTTGTGCTCGGTGGTCCGTTTGTGATGATTTTCTTTTTTTTTTTTTTTTTTTTTTATTTCGGGTATTTTTTCGATATCTAGACTTGACAAACCCCCATAGGCAGTTTGGTCGAGTATTTTTTCAAATAACGTCCGTTTTTACCTTCAATTTTGGATTTGAAGTGTTGGGTGCCTAAATTTCTAATCTTCATTGATTATTTAAAAATTATTCATTAATTCATTTTTAGTGTTATCAGATTTATTATATAGTATTATGAACATAATTTGTATACAAAAAAAATTATGTTCATTTCTGTTACGGATAGACCATATTTTACTAACTTAAAGTTTCCCAAAAAATAACTCATTCGACCAACTTTGGCGATTATTTAAAAATTATTCACTAGTTTGTTTTTAGTGTTTTCAGTTTTATTATATAGTGTTATAAACGTAATTTATGTCCAAAAAAATTAAATTTATTTAAAATACCGATAGACCACCGTTAATTAACTCAAAGTTGTCAAAAATATTAAAAAAATTAATTTTTTTTTTTGGGAGGTCGGGGTTAACTTCACTTAACCATGGCAGCCCATTTTACATCAAATATTAAAAAAAAAAAAAAAAAAAAAAAGACAACTTAAAATAGTGTCAAAAAAATTGTGTGTGTGTGTGTGTGTATATATATATTATTTTTTATTTTTTTGGATGGATGGGGGTAGGGGTGGGGGATGGGTCTGCCACTGGTATGGGTACAAAAACTCCAGCTTTTGTGGGTCAAGGAACCCAATTTTAATTCTTAGTATTAGATAGGAGGGTTAGAATATATTAACGATGGTAAGAATTAATTTTAACTATCCATTTGAGTAAGAGTGAGAGATGAATAAGATTAAAGAGATAAGTTATAATTAAATCTCCTCTAATATTTTCAAATTTAAGTTCATAATATTAGATAGGAGAGTTATAATATATGAATGATATCAAGAATTAATTTTGACCATCTATTTAAATGCGAGTGAAAGATAGGATGGGATTGAAAAAAATAAGTAATAATTAAATTTATTTGAATGTCTTCCAATTTTTTAAATTTTCTAATTGTAAAAAAATTAAAAATTAAAAAAATAAAAAGATTTTGCTTGTGGTCACCACCCACACCTAACAAACCGAGGTGGACATAGCAACGACAAATTCCACGGCCATGAGCGGCGTGCGTTTACTCAGTGTGCCTATTTCATTTTATTATTATTATTATCAAAACAAAAACATAATAAAAAGTTAGTTTTTGTTTTCGTTCCTAAAGTTTACCCAGTAAAGACAATGTATGCCATTCATCTTACAGCGTCACATATAGGAAATTAATAATAGGGTCGTTAGTGAATTTTTTTTTTTTTAAAAAAAAAATAATAAACACTATATATATATATATATTTTTAAATAAGAGAAGGACATTCACATCTTTTTCTTCCAAAAAAAAAAAAAATTGCCAAAGGAGGTGACCTGTATTTTCTAACTATCAGGGGAAATTTGTGGTTTTGTGTAAAATGATAGGGGAGTTAAGTGTTAAACATCCAATTAAAGATTATTAAGGCCTCGTTTGGTAACCGTTTTTATCTCAGAAATTCTCATCTCATTCCCAGATTTTTGAGATTTCTGTTTGGGAATAGCGTTTGGTAATTTTTGTTCCCGTTCCCATTCCATTTCTATTTGAGAATTGTGCCCACTTTTTTCTTAAGAAATGAGAAACAAAAGAAAATTGTTTCTCATTTTTCTCATTTCCAAAAATTAAAGAGGGCCACCACCACTGTTCATCTGTCGTCTGTTGCCGTCTGCCGTTCGTCGTCGCCGCCGACAGCCATCTCCGGCAACTGTCGCCGGTCACCTCTGGCATCGCCGTCGGCCACCGTTCGGCAACTTCCAGTGCCGCCGTCCGGCCAAAACAAAAAAAAATGTTCTAAAAAAATAAAAATAAATAATTCTAGGATAAAATCGTTACCAAATGCGATATTGTTCCCAAAACAAAAAAAAAAAAAAAAATTATCGTTAGCAAACGCGATTTTACTTCCAAGAAAGAAACAGAATTCTCATCTCATCTCATCTCATTCCTATCACACTGCATGAGATGATGGGAACAGAAATGGCTACCAAACGCCACCTAACTTATTATTGAAAGTATTGGGATGCTTTGTGTAAATAATAAATATTTAGAATTACTTTAATATCTCTTTTTTAATGAGGAGTTGTGTTCTATCAAATAATTTATATCTAATACGTAAAAGCAGAATGATAGAAAAGATTTTAATGAGATTAAAGAATGTATTTTTTAAGTTTTTTGTGGGTTCTAATTTTTTTTTATATATATAAAATTAGAATTTGTTGACTTGCAAAAAATGATAAAATTAATTTCAATTTTTGGTTATTAACTCAAAGTTGTCAAAAATATTAAAAAATCAATTATTTTTTTTTGGGAGGTTGGAGTTAACTTCACTTAACCATGGCAGCTCATATATATATATATATATATATATATATATATATATATATATATATATATATTTTATTTTATTTTTTTTGGATGGATAGGGGTAGGGGTGGGGATGGGTCTGGGTACGAAAACTCTAGCTTTTGTGGGTCAAGGAACCCAAAATTTTCTTCATAATATTCTTAAAAAAGGACGAAGAATTGGAACGGCTATATTTTTATTTAGTATTCGAAACTTCTGCTGGTTCAATTCAACGTTGGAAGAGGCTGGAAATTAAAGAGTTGGGAGATTTGACTCTCATTTTATAAAGAACTAGTTTTAGGTCTATAATTTTTTTACTGTTATTTAAATAATGTAATTTTATATTTGTTGTTTTTTAAAAAATATTTTGTATTGGTGAGTGAAGTTTGTATTGATTATATATATGTATATATTATTTTATTTTTTATTTTTTTTTGTGTAAATTGTGTATTATCTTGGAATGTGAAATGTTTATTTTTTCTATTTTGTAATATTTATTTTCAATTAGTATTATGAACATTTTAGTTTTAAATGTAAAAGTTAATAATATTGTTTAATATTTGATGAAATGATAAAATTTTAGTTTAATATAATTTTAATTTTAAAGAAATGTGTGTGTTGAAATTAATTTTTCTATTTGTAGTGTAGTTAGGAAAAATATCACATTTTAGTAAAATAACGTGCAATTATTTCAGTCATTATTTTAATTAATATTGTCATAAAGTGTTAGAAAATTATGTTGTATATGATTTATTTTTTTGTATAAATTATATTTTATATGTTGTAGTATTAAATAATGATATAGTATCAGAACAATTATTTATTTCAGGTATTTTTATTTGTTTTATCAGTATTTTTGGCCAACCATTTAAATAGGAGGGTTATGATATATTACTGATGGTAAGAACAAATTTTAACCATCTATTTGAATAGGAATGAGAGTTGGGCTAGGCTTAGAAAGAGTAGTAACTAAATCTCTTTCAATGTCTTCCAATTTTAATTCTTAGTATTAGATAGGAGGGTTAGAATATATTAACGATGGTAAGAATTAATTTTGACTATCCATTTGTGTAAGAGTGAGAGATGAATAAGATTAAAGAGATAAGTTATAATTAAATCTCCTCTAATCTCTTCAAATTTAAGTTCATAATATTAAATAAGAGGGATATAATATATTAATGATATCAAGAATTAATCTTGACCATCCATTTAAATGCGAGTGAAAGATAGGATGGGATTGAAAAAAATAAGTAATAATTAAATTTATTTGAATGTCTTCCAATTTTTTAAATTTTCTAATTGTAAAAAAATTAAAAATTAAAAAAATAAAAAGATTTTGCTTGTGGCCGATTCAATTCACCCACACACCTAACAAACCGAGGTGGACATAATTGACGACAAAAGAGTTTTAGCAACGACAAATTCCACGGTCATGAGCGGCGTGCGTTTACTCAGTGTGCCTATTTCATTTTTTTTTTTTTTTTTATTATTATTATTATTATCATTATTATCATCATCATCATCAAAACGAAAACATAACAAAAAGTTACTTTTTGTTTTCGTTCCTAAAGTTTACCCAATAAAAGACAATGTATGCCATTCATCTTACAACGTCACATGTAGGAAATTAATAATAGGGTTGTTAGTGAATATTTTTTTTAAAAAAAAAAAAACAATAAACTCTCTCTCTCTCTCTCTCTCTCTCTCTCTCTCTCTCTCTCTCTCTCTCTCTCTCTCTCTCTCTCTATATATATATATATATATATTTTAAATAAGAAAAGGACATTCACATCTTTTTTTTTTCTCAAAAAAAAAATTGCCAAAGGAGGTGACCTATATTTTCTAACTATCAGGGGAAATTTGTGGTTTTGGGTAAAATGACAGGAGAATTAAGTGTCAAACATCCAATTAAAGATTATTAAGACCCCGTTTGGTAACCGTTTTCATCTCAGAAATTCTCATCTTATTCCCAAATTTTTGGGATTTCTATTTGGGAATAGTGTTTGGTAATTTTTGTTCCCGTTCCCATTACATTCCTATTTGAGAATTGTGCCCATTTTTTTCTTAAGAAATGAGAAACAAAAAAAAAAATTGTTTCTCATTATTCTCATTCCCAAAAATTAAAGAGGGTCACCACCACTGTTCATTTGTTGTCCGCTGCCGTCCGTCGTCCGTCGTCGCTGTCAGCAGCCATCTCTAGCAACCATCGCCGGTCACCTCTGGTATCGCCGTCTGGCCACCGTCGCCGTCCGGCAACTTCCGGTGCCGCCGTCCGGCCAAAACAAAAATAAATGTTCTCAAAAAAAAAAAAAAAAAAAATTGATTCTGGGATAAAATCGTTACCAAATGTGATTTTGTTCCCAAAACAAAAAAAAAATATCGTTAGCAAACACGATTCTACTTCCAAGAAAGAAACAGAATTCTCATCACATCTCATCAAATTCTTATCCCACTGTATGGGATGGGAACAGAAATGATTACCAAATGCCACCTAACTTATTATTGAAAGTATTGGGGAGCTTTGTGTAAGTAATAAATATTTAGAATTACTTTAATATCTCTTTTTTAATGAGGAGTTGTGTTCCATCAAATAATCTATATCTAATACTTAAAAGTAGAATGAGAGAGAAGATTTTAATGAGATTAAAGAATATATTTTTCAAATTTTTTTGTGGGTTCTAATTTTTTTTTTTTTTTTACATATAAAATTAGAATTGTTGACTTGCAAAAAATGATAAAATTAATCTCAATTTATGGTTATTTGTTTATTATTTTACAATATATTAGTAAAAAATAATTTTTAGAAATATTATTTTACTATGA
Source organism: Eucommia ulmoides (assembly GCA_016647705.1). Taxonomy (NCBI): domain Eukaryota; kingdom Viridiplantae; phylum Streptophyta; class Magnoliopsida; order Garryales; family Eucommiaceae; genus Eucommia; species Eucommia ulmoides. The sequence goes on along the minus strand of CM028336.1, from coordinate 13,522,069 downwards.
TTATTTATGTAAATTTTAATAATATATTTATTTTTGATATTTACAAAACGTCATTGCTTATTAAATTTTATAAATTTTAATTTTTGATTTTTTATTTACCATAAATAAATAAAAAAGAAAAGAAAAATTCAAAATAAAAGTATAAATTAAAAAAAAAAAAATATATCTATATCTATATTTAATATTTAAAAGTGAAAGGAGAAATAAGATTTTAATAAGGTTAAAGAATGTAGTTTTCAAATTTTTTGGTGGGTTCTATTTTATATATATATATATATATATATATATATATGTATATATATATATATATATATATACATATATATATATATATATATATATATATATATATAAAATAATGAGTGGCCCCACTCAATATTTTTTAGCTATATTTAATTTTTTTAATTAATGCAAAAATATATGCGTAATTCCTCAGTTCACAAAAATATATGCGTAATTCCACCCAAAAAGAAAATAGATATGATATACATTAATTAAATTAGAATTTTTTTAACTTGCAAAAATTGATAAAATTAATCTTAATTTATAGTTATCTGTTTATTATTTTATTGTATATTAGTAAAAATTAATTTGTAGAAATATTTTTTTATTATTATTATTTATGTAATTTTTAATAATATATTTATTTTCGAAATTTCTAACACATCATTATTTATTAAAATTTATGTATTTATTCCCTTATATTGCTATCAAAATAATCAAATGATACCGATGTGTTTAATGATTCAATATTATGAATTTATTATAATTTTTTTTCTAAATGCGCGGGCCTAAAACTAATTTTATATGAAGAGGTGCTTCACTTCTATGGAGGTATTAAATTTCCAATAAATAGTTAACTTCTTATCTTGATTAAGGGACTATTAATTTTCTTATAATATCTCTAATTGTACGATATATATGTTTTTTGTATTGTTTCATACTGACATTCTATTTACTATAAACGTGTCAGGGTTAGACATACTATGAAGATTTTGGATTTTATCTTGGAGTTATGTACGATTGCCCCCAACTTGCGCGTGAAGAGATGTATGCAACTTTAGGACAAGAATGTCTATTACGATCTCAAAGGCTATGTTTTCTTTCTTTAACTGTAATTTAATTTTATATATAAATTTATTGTGCATGAATTTCATAATTGAAATTATGTGATTATGTAAGTTTGTTGTCACAATTTAAAGTCATATAATGATATTTAAATATTTTGGAATAATAACAAACATAAATTTTTAAAGTTCGAATTTAATCAAATTGAAGAAAAAATAAGAGCACTAGATGTCAGATAAATGCTATATGATTTAATACATGTAATATCTTCACTACAAGACAAGAGGGACAAAATTGATGACAGAGATTGATATTTGAATTGGATTATTATTTATTGATATTATTGATAAAAAAAAAAAAAAAAATGAATCATCACGTACGGTTAGTCAGCATTCAGAATATGAGCATTCTGAGCTTTGGTTCTTAAAAGACAATTCATGGCGGATGGGCCTACTGGTGTTGCACGTCCGCTGTGAGAATAAATAGAATTCTCAGGAAAAATTAGCAGAGTGATGAGTTAGATATATAGTGTATACCTTTGCTTAACATCTCCCCTTAGTATTTATAGGCATAGGAAGACTTGTTTCACAAGACTTTCCTGAGTCTCGGTCAATCTCCATTAATTATGACAGAATTTGTGGGATTCAGAAGTTATAGGCCGTTAGCATGAATATCATATTACCTTTCCTTATACAATAGGATTCAGTAACCATTCCCTAGTTTAGGATATGGTCTTACTCATCCTCGGCTATCCCGTGGGTAATCTATCTCGAGAGTACTCAAGCTTAATGCTTAGGAGAATCCCACTATTGAGCTCAGGTTCACGTGCATTGAAGTGACTTCTGAGGAGTGATTCTCAGGGTCCACATGTGTTCAACATGGTATAACTTAGGATTTTCTAAAAAAAATCCCATCAGATATCTCTTATTCCTGAGGTCTCATGATAAGGAGGATGGGAATATTCAGTCAACATGGAAGTAAAGTATCAATATTAGATCATGGACAAAATGTAGGAAAAACTTTTGCAGGCTAACATTAATTGAATAAATTATTTTATAAAAACGGGTTAATGGATAGTCTATTATATAATCAGCTCAAATAATTAGTGATCATATTTTGATTTGGGCTGTGATATCTTTTATGTAGAAGCCTAATTAAGTGACAAATGTAGGTTTTGGGTTTCGTTGAAGCCCGTTATGGGAGGGCCCAACGAGAAAACCTAATATAAATAACTAGGTCTCCTCTCTAGTTTAGATTGAGGGTTTCTTCCCATTGAGATTCGCCACCACAATAATTTAGATCATAGGGAGGAAGACCTAGTGTGTATTTCGCTGTGACAGTTCAATCTCCTACAATGGCTCAAACAGGTATGTATTCGATTACCATTATTTATTGTTGTATCCTAATATTCATGTATGCTTTAGTTTATTGATTAATTCCCTATTATTGTGATTATAAGATATAATCAACAAGTGGTATCGGAGCCTACGCACATGATTCAGGATCGACAATTGTTTTTAAAAACTTTTTTTATTTTATGTTCTTAAACAAAATAGAAACTTGCGGGCAGGATTTCATGAGTTTTTTCATTTCTATTAACTGTGAAACCTTAGGGGTTTTATTCCTCTTGTTTCAAGATTTAATTTGATATATCATACATGTTATTTGGTTGCGTAATCAGAGAGTATTTTGTGATTGAAGTTTCGGCTACGAACCCTAGAAAACTCTCGAAACCGAAGCTTGGGGCCATGATTTCATGTGATTTTTTGTTTCGATTAACTATAAAACATTAGGGCTTTTATTTCTCTTGAGTCAAGCTTTAAATTGATATATTATACATGTTATTTGGTTACACAATCAGAGAGTATTTCGTTGTTAAACTTTTGGCTATGTAACCCTAGAAAAATAAACACTCACTTTTAAAATTGATGAAGATTGATGATTTTTTTTTATTCAATTAAACATCATACAAAGGTTTTAAATTAGTATTAGGCTTAAACCCATATACGATTTAATGAAAATAATGTTTAATATCGAGTTTTAGTTTTTTGGCCATGGAGGACTGAGAATATCTAAAAACTGCAACTTGTTCTTCATGTTTGGGGATGATTTTATAATTTTTCCTTCAAATAATTGTTATAGACATGTTAGAAAAACATTAATCTACATAAACCCATAAAAAAGTTGGAGAAAACGGCGCGTTTTTAGGGTTTTTACATAATCGGGTCGAGTTGACCCGGTTCAGACCCGGCTGGAGGTTGAAGACAACCTCCAGCCAGGTCCATTGCCCCCCCACGTGTGTAATAGGCGCGTGAGCCACATTTTGATCCCGTTTTTTCCAATGCACTTGGTTTTCTGTCCTCTAATTTTCTGAAAAATTTATTTTATTTTTTGAGGATTAAAAATAATTTTTAGTTAATTATTACTTATTATGTGATTTAATTAGTTTAAAATTATTTTTACGTTTGATTTTTTGTTAAAAATTTACCAAAAATTATATTGGTTAAATTGAAATGGGATTTTAATACTCACTCTCCCTAGATTAAAATTTATTGATGTGTAACCTCCTAATTAGTTTTAAGTCAAATAAAACTAATTTAATAATTAGTTTAAAACTCTCTATTTACCATTGTGGCACTGTTAGCGTGCCGAAATAACAGTTTCTCGAAAGTTTTGCTATTTTTTATTTTTAGTTGGTGAGATCCCAATCAAACGATAATAGTTAGTTCGTTTTCTTCTTAGATTTGTTGTTGCGATCCCTGCCTTCTGATTATTTTTCTTTTTGTTCCTATAATTGGGTTTGTATAATAATTGGTAAATGATTAAACAAAAGCACTTAATGAGACAATTATGGTCTTTCATTGACACCAATATCGAAGTTAAAAAATTTGCTAGAAACTGGTAATCTTCATTGAGACCCTTAACCGAGTAGTTCAATAGCAGTTCTCTGGCAAATTTTCAGAAGAACTTAACCTTAGTATTAAAGCCTGGATATTGATATATGTCCTCATTGTATAATTTTGAAGGTATCTTACTTTATGTGTACACAATCACCTTACATGCTCCTTATCAGAACTAGAAAAAAACTGTAAAGTACAAATAAATCCACAAAACAGTTACTAATCAATATGTGAAAATCCTATTTTCTCATTAATTACTTCTGGTTATCACTACGTCTTTGGGAGATTGTATTCGTGAGGAGGAAATCCCAATTTTTCGTGAATTGCGTTTGTAATTATCACTGCATTATCGTGATTTAGGATAAATTATGCTAACAATTGTTGCATAGTCATGTTTTCGAAATTCACTGGATTTACATTCGCGAGGTGGAAAGCCTGATTTCCCCCTTGTAAATTGCATTTGTAATTGTCATTGCATTATCGTATTTGTTCTTTATATTTTGGGAAAATCACATATTTTAGAATCAATGATGTAAAATATGTTTGTGGAGTAAAATGTTGATCCATCCTAAAATATGTGATTTTCATTGTTCATATGTAGATAAAATATTGACCTACTATAACTGGTTTATAATATTTTGATAATATTCATTCATGAATAATTATGGTGTACTTATTCAAAATCGTAAGAGTATAGGATGATATAGGTGGTATTTGGCCTAACTTTTTTATTGGCTAATGATTGTGAGGTCATGTCAACATCAACCCCTGATCAAACGAATAGTTGTAGATGAATTCAAAATCCTATTTTTATCCGCAAGCTTAGTAGTTTCACCTAAAAAGGATAAAAACTGATAACAAGCAAAAAATCGCTTTGAGCAAATCAATTGAATATTGAGCATTGGCTTATTATGTGACCAACATTATTATTATTTTTGTTTTTAGCTTAATGACATTTTCCACCCCTAATATTTACATTTGGTTTTACGATATCGTTCAAAGTTTATAAATTATACATAGATGAAGTAAGCATTATAGTGATAATGTATATATCCTTTTTTCTTTGATTGGTTATATGATTAATAGACTATAATATGTTATTATTCGAGTAAAAAAAGATTTGTCTCTGTTATTTTAAAGAACAAATATGATTTTAAATAGCAAACATGAGGGCTCAAATGAGTCAACTCATGCTTTGAGTTTTATTATCTTGGCTCATGATGAAGCATCCCAAAGTCTTTTTCACATCTTAAATACTTTTCAATTGATCATGAAAATGTGCCCTTAGTTCAGATTAGATGATTGGGTAGTTGTATATTACTCACAGAATGAGCTATAAATGATGTATTTATTTTATTTTGGGGATATTATTCTTTGTTGAATCCCACATCACTTGTGTTAACCTAATCCTGAGCGAAGGTTTTATTTGAGACTGAGTTAGGCCCATTGGTTTGTTTTTTGTTTTTGTTTTTTTTTGTTTACTTTAGGACTCTTATTTGATGTTGAATGTGTTGAATTCCACATCGATGTTGGGTCTTCACCCGATATCCATTCGTAGTAGTTTATCAAAAGTTCACCTTGCGCCTGATAAGAACGTCGACGTTCATTTGATAGAGTCGAAGTGCGGCAACGAGGTGGTGGTGACATTCAGGTGGTATGGTAGAGGGGATTGAAATTAGGGTTAGGGGTTTTGACACTAAGTACCCTGGAAATTTAACTAGAATCTCACTTGTTCCAAGTAATTTCAATTTAAACGTATAAGATGTCTTATTAATTTTATATGTTCTTTTCTGAAGTGCAATGAACTGAAATTAGTAAGAAGGGTTAACTACACAATCAACTCCTAAAGTTTAGAGGTTGTGTAAATTTAGTTGTTTTGATTGTCATCCATATGGTTGTTTTATTCATATATTTGATGGTTAGGAATCCTAAAGTGGATCGACTCCTTATCTTTCTATTTGTTGTCTTTGTGAAATATTTATATGATGAGTGACATGATTGAGAGAATTATATCCTTATTTTGTTTTGGTAATCTGATGGAAGCTAAATTAAATAGATCATTATTGAGAAGTGGTCATAGATAATCAAATATATGATATGTATTCAAGATCCTTAGTAGGTAAAGTATGATGTTAATAACCAATTTGACTATTACTACACCTTTCATCAACGAAAATGAGATCTTTCATTTTCGAAATTTAGGCTATGCTTAAGGCAATATATTTGCATTTTGGAATGGAAGAAAAGTATTGAGTTATTTTTGTACAATTTCGCATGGGTTTCTTTTTGTATTGTCTGGGTCTTAAAGTATTTAATGGGTCATATATATATTCTGATGGGCATATTGGGTCATTAATTAACAAACCTGGTGGAATTACTAATATGGATAAATTATTCATAAACATATGAAAAGACATTGAATCGGAAATACTATCACCGTGACTAGAATATCTTGGTAGGGATCTAGATTTGGACTCATTATATAGATATTGATTTTGGGTTTGGGCCTATATAATATTTCAGTAAACTGGACTTTCTTAGTTACAACTTTCGGCCTTTGAGGATCATATTAAGGAGCTCATAAAACTACTAATTATGATTAATTATAATTTTCTAATTTTGAAACCCTTAATTTTTTATTCTATATAGACATTAATTTAATAATTAGTTTCAGTGCAGTAAAATTTTTATTCAAATTCTTGCAACTATAATTGATCGTTGATCACTGAAAATATATTTTGTAATGTACTTTATCTTGTTTTAATCATATTCATATATGTCGCTAATATGCATTGTTGTGGTTGGGCAATATTATTTAATTTTTCTAATTTGGAACTGATATTTTTTAGATTAATTTGTACACTTACCTGCCCAAAGGGGGTTATTGTGTAGATTAATTTAATTGTTGGACAATCTAGTTTAATTTTTCCAATTTAGAACGGATGCTTGTAAATTGTTGAGGTTATTTTACCAAAGTGATTTAACCAATATAATTTGTAAGTTTTCAAATTCCTATTTTGTTGATGATTTTTTTTTAGATTAATTTATACATTTACTTGCCCAAAAGATATAATTGTGCAGATTAATTTAATTGTTAGGCAATATAATTTAATTTTTCCAATTTAGAACGATTGTTTGTGAATTGTTAAGGTTATTTTAACAAAGTGATTTAACTAATATAATTTGTAAGTTTTCGAGTTTCTATTTTTATTGTTGGAAAATTTTTAGATTAATTTGTACATTCACCTGTTCAAATGGGGTTATTATGCAGATTAATTTAATTACATGAGGATATTATGTGAAATAAATAATTTTTTTGAAAGTTATTTGTTTCATTACGTTTTGAAATAAATATATAGATTTGAAGGTCAATCTGTCCAAAGGAGATAGATTTTTAAATCTGTAAAAAAAAATTATTTTGTTGATCCTCATGATTAAAAAATAATTAGTTATTATAGACTTTGTCCAAAAGAGAGTTTATGATAAAACAATTGATTCTTATATTGTATTGTTTATACTTAATTCAGTATTTTGCTTATTGCCCATGATTAATTTGATCGCAATTTTTTGTGATAAACATTGATCATTATTACTATAAAAATTTTCTTATTTTATTGATCTTCATACTTAAAGAATAATTGTTTATTGTAGACTCTATCCAAAGAAGAGTTTATGATGATGCAATTGATTCTTATATTGTGTCGCTTATATTTATTTCAGCATTTTTATTCTCTGATTTAGTGAGAGTTTTTATATTTTACTTTAATTCTATAATATGTTGTGATCACATTGTTATGCATTTTGCAAAATTAAAATCTATTTGATGATCATCATTATTGCATATTATATTATTGCATACATATTATTTAAATTGATTATACTAAATCAAGATTTAAGACCCATAGCGTTCAAGGAACATGTTGTGAATATGGGTGTCATTGAGTCTTTTGATTCTCTGGTTTATTGGGAGCTTTTGTATTTCTCTTTATTTCGATGATTACGTTGTGATCACTATTAATATGCGTTTTGTAAAATTGAAATGTATTTGATGATCATCATTATTGCATATCATATTATTTGAATTGATTATACAATATGGTACGATATTGTGTCTTAAGAATTATAGTTGTATACTTTTGGCTGTCACAAATCACTATTTTGAGATCTTGTGATGTATTGTTAGTGACAGATGACTTGTTAAAGTCAAGCAATTTCATATTGTTGAGAAATTGCAGCAATTTCATTTTGTTAAGAAACTGCAATTAGCAATTTCGTTTTGTTAAGAAATTGCAACAGTTTCATTTTGTTGAGAAACTAATATTAGCAATTTCATTTTGTTGCAAAATTGCAATTACAATTTCATTTTTGTTGAGAAATTGTAATGAGAGCTGATAAGAAACAATACATATAAATAATAATCACAAGTTGGCATTGGGGCTAACGATGCATGTCGATATAGTTATAAGTATTTGTGAGTATGAAGGATCTTATGTTTGTTGAGATTTACATATAAACCATCATAATCCAATATTAAGATCATATTAGACCGGATAAGTTTATCAAGATGCTACTTATAAACTATAATTTCTTTAAAAAAAATGTGTGGCCACACAAAAATAATTTTTTTCTATTATTAACCCGAAAATATTGTTTTTAAAATTAAATTTATTCAATTAATGTAGCCCAAATAGGAGAATGTTGAAAATATATTTGTGGGCTAACATTAATTGAATAAATTATTTTACAAAAATGGGTTAATGAATAGTTTATTATATAACCAGGCCAAATAATCAGTGATCATATTTTGATTTGGGTCATGGTATCTTTTAAGTAGAAACCTAGTTAAGTGACAAGTATAGGTTTTGGGTTTCGTTGAAATCCGTTATGGAAAGGCCTAACAAGAAGCCCTAATATAAATAATTAGGTCTCATCCCTAGTCTAGATTGAGGGCTTCTTCCCATTGAGAGCTGTCAACACCATAATCTAGATCATAAGGAGGAAGATCTAGTATGTATTCCGCTGCAGGAGACAGGTACATATTCAATTACCATTCTTTATTGTTGTGTCCTAATATTCATGTACGCTTTAGTTTGTTGATTAATTCCCTATTATTGTGATTATGAAATATAATCAACATAAAATTCAAGCATTCACATGGCTTTGCTATTCCCGCCCAATCAAAAATTTGAAAAGATTATGACTTTGATTTTTGCATCTAAGTTTTTCATGCATTTAATGCATTACTCATTGGAGATGGGATATCTTTTTAACCCAAGGTGATGGTTGACATTACCATTCCATAGGATCCTTACTACAAAGGCATAGGGTCCTTTATTAGGAATATCTCATATTTCGACAAAGGAATATTTCATTTCTCTTACATATCTCTTAATGCCCATTATGTTATCCATGTTTTAGGGAATGTCTTGGGCATGTTTTATGGAACCTTTGCCTATCTTGATGGCTAGGTGGAAGGTTGTTATAAATACCTCCATTCTTGTATTTGTGTTTGTATCCAAAGTAGAAAGCTTGTATCAACACTTAGCATATTCTACTTCTATTATTCTCTATATGGTATCAAAGCATAGATCCAAAAACTAGAGAGAGAGAGTCCTCAAGAAGGGATTAGGGTTTCCAGCTGTCGCCGATATTCGTGACCTCCGGCTGTGAACTCTGACGACAGCTGGGATGAAGCACCGAGAGTCACTTTACCTCAGTCCACTTTATTTCATTTCTTGATCATATAATTTTTTTTTCTTCTATGCCATTCTATTCTTTGAAAGGATTTGATTTCTTCTATCGCCAATATTCTTCCATTGTCGTCGTCTGCCTCACCGGATCTTTCCTCCTCACTTTTCAATTCCCAATTGCTATGGCCCATCTCCACGGCGGCGATGCCTCTCAAACTACCATTGCCGTCATCATATCTACATTATAAATTGGTTTATTTTCCGTCAGTGTATCTTCTTCTATATCTATCTCTTCATGGTTGTTAAACCTTGCACCATTGCAAAAATCAAATCTACACTATAAATTGGTTTATTTGCCGTCAGTGTATCTTATCTACATCTAACTCTTTATGGTCATCAAACCCCGCACCATTGCGGAAATCAAATCTACACTATAAATCAATTTTCATGCCGTCAGTGCAGTCTCTTCAATTCCCCAGATCAGGGTTTATCTATCTCTCTCTTTCTTTCTCTGTAACACATACCCCAGCGCACCTAAGGCCTGCTCTAATGTGCGTTTGAGTATTCCCTACTCCAACTGCACTGCCCAGTTCGCAGCCCAACACTCCCAAGGCTCACTCTAACATGTCTCCAAGCATTCCCAACTCCAACTGCACTGCCTAGTTCGCGCCCCAGCGTACCCAAGCTTACTCCAGCGCACCTCCCAGCATCCCTAGAGCCAAATGTGACCTCGAAAAGTTGCAGTCCAAGATTAGTGCTCCAAATCGACCTCCCTCCTGATAGGGCGTATTAGGAATATCTCTTATTCCTACAAAGGAATATTTCATTTCTCTTACCTCTCTCTTAATGCCTATTATGTTATCCATGTTTTAGGGAATATGTTATCCATGTTTTAGGGAATGTCTTGGGCATGTTTTATGGAACTTTTGTCTATCTTGATGGCTAGGTGGAAGGTTGTTATAAATACCTCCAATTTTGTATTTTTGTTTGCATCCAAAGTAGAGAGCTTGTATCAACACTTAATGTATCTACTTCGATTATTCTCTATGTCCCTTACATTAGGACACTTATGCAACTCTTGTCCCCTTCTACAATTCTACTCTCAAACCTTTGAACCTTCTACGATAATCTAGCTTATCTATTCCGGCAACCCATTCTCCTAGTTCCAGTAAGTGTTTTGGGATTCTATTATCTCAAATCTTCTTTATTTTTAATTTCATTAAATTCTATTTGTTTACATTTTCATTTCGTGTCGTCATTCTATTTCTTCCTATTTCTTGCCTTTTTTTTTACGTTCTGTGTATTTCTTTTTATTGCTCCAATCATCTTCTCCAGTGATGCTAAATAATTTTGGCAATCCTAGTTTAACTGGTTGGTTCAATGATGTCACCATTGATTATGTTGGGCCTTCGGGTGCATTTGGATCAAATAACTAATAAGAAGACATGGTATAACCTTTAGTTAGGACTGATCCCTAAAATTTTGTTGAGGCAGTATGCAATTAGGAGGAAGGGTCTTGTTCTTCTCCTCCTACTTGGGAAGGAGGGGTTAGCCCATTCCTCAAGTTTGGGTTGCGATCCTTCCAAAGCCTAAACTGCTAGCAATCAAGGATGCTACAAGCACGTCGACCCTTGGCCGAGTAGAGGCTTTTTATAGGAAGTACACCATCTCTGATTCCCTTGAATTTTTTTTTGCCCAATGACGAGTGCATCCAAGCCTACCATAATGTCTGATGCAAAACACAGCCTTTTACAAGGATGCCCAGACAAGTGTTGCTTGTCTTTTCCTTTACATCTTCATCAGGGAGGTCTTGAACATACACAACCTCTAATTTTCCAAATTAACCCCTACCATTGGGTGATTACTATTCAGATTCATAATTCCCTGTTGATTAAACAGTATTATCTCAACGTTCCCCCTATTCTTTCATTTCTATATGTGTGGGAAGAACCCGACTCCGAATAAAAGTTGGTGGCATTTCTGGACAAGGGCAAGACTAACAAAATTAGTCCGTAACTACCCAAAAACTACAAATGATGGAAGCATTGTTGGTTTTGTGTGAGTGGCAATTGAGAATACCTGACCAATGAGGACGTGATTTTCTCGGTTCCTTACTGATGGAAAGCCCCTAGTATATCCCGATCTTCTTTTACTTTGTTGCATGCCTAGCATTTCCTTCTTATTTACACTAAATTTGTTTGATACTTTGTCTCCATATTGAAGAAACCACCAAAGCTAAGCTCAATTGAAGAAGAAGAAATCAATACATTATCCTTCAATCCTAACGATGAGAGTAACTTCCATTTCCTACGAAATCACCACTTCTACCTTTACTTTGAGGCTCCAACTTTTTTTATTCCTGAGAAATGGAGGGAAGAATAAGAATAGCTCAAGATTGATCAAGTGATCGATTATACATAGCGTATGACGGCGAAAATGACAAATGAAGTACTTCTCAAACACAAATCTTTAGCTCTTAGTAATTTCACTAAGTTTTTACCGATTTAATGGTTTTTCCAAATATGTCCGACAAAAATCTTTTTTCCCAGACCATCGAGGAGATGAAGAATAATAGGGATGCACAGGCCATCGCCGAGGGTTCTCCAATAAAATAAGCCAATGCGAGACTGGCCTTGGCCAAGAAAGAAACAGCCCCATAGAAAAAGTCCCTTGTCGGGGTTGTGATTCGTGATGCTCCATCCAAGAGGGATAGGAAACTCTTTCTTGAGATAGAAAGGAAAATAAAAAATAGGGATCCTACTCGCCAAGGGTGACTTCCTTGCTCCTACCCTCGTGCAGTCGTCCTCTCTACTCTAATAACTGCCCAAAACCACTTTGATCATACTTGTATGAATAATCTTATTTGAGTTATTGGTGTATTTGATTCATAGACGCTTAGAGTTCTTGAGTTCATTATATTTAGAGTGTTGAAGCTCCATTTGTGTGAATCAATAGGTTATTTCAGTGTGTAATCTTGAGTAAGGGTTCACTCAAGATGAGTTTTTGAGTGGAACATATACACTCTTATTTAAACATTTTAGATGCGTATTTCTCAATTGGTGATTTTAGAAGATTTAATCTTCACCCCTCAGAATATTAAAGATTAGTAGATTGAAATCTCTGAAGGAGCTCGGGGGAGTAGACGTCAGCAAAGGCATAACGAACTACTATAAATATTGGTGTCACTCTCTCTAGTTTACTCTTTACTTTTAGGTTTGGTTTGTGTTTGTCATAATATTGATTATTCATCTTCCGCTTAGTACTTGCAAATTATCACTTAACACATCGTTAAATCGGAGTACAAAACTATTTTAATATTTTCCCTACACAATTCAACCCCCTTATTGGGTACTATCTTGGGCCACAGGCTTGCATGGTTTTAGTAAGATCATATTAGGGTATGCATGTGTTTTTTCAAAATTTTTGTTTCAAGTTGAGATTCCTTAAAATATTTGTAAGCCACATTTTGTATTGAAGCAAGATGACACTGACTTTTTCAACATAAGGGTAGGAGTCATGCTTTTTATTGTTGGGCTACAATTCTTAAGACTACCACATGCTTGATTAATGTATTTAATAAAATAGAAATAATTAAGTATAGTAGATGAATTTAGAATCATTACCTTAGAGAGTAGGAGACTAACCTAATTTTCTTTCAAGCTCAAGATCTCATTGTGCCTTGCCATCCTTTCCTAATTATGCATGAGGGTGAAAAAGTTTTTTGATCTTTTTCTATGAATCTTGGAAAGTTCGACCCCATAGACTGAGCTCTGATACCAATTTTTTGCCTAGACTTAACCCAAGAGGGGGGTGAATTGGGTCTTCAAACTTTATTGCCTTTCTTAATTTTGATGAAAGCTCAAGATCTCTTTGTGCCTTGCCATTCTTTCCTAATTATGTTTGAGGGTGAAAAAGTTGTCCAATCATTTCTACGAAGCTTGGTAAGTTCGACCCTATAGACTGAGCTCTGATACCAATTGTTGGCCCAAACTTAACCCAAGATTCACTATCCTAGATTTCAAAATCTCTTTCTTAGGAAAAGATCAAGCCTTATCAAGGTTTACTTCCTTGGATTTCTCAAGAACAAATAATCAGTGCAATTCTCAAAAGAGCAAATAGAGTCAATAAAGTTCAAGGTTCAAAACATTACAAGTCTATATTTACTCTCTAGATCACTGATATTTGCACTCCTAGTTTCATCCTTCTAATCAATTTCCCGTAGAGATCTAGCTTATGTCTTGCCAAAGGTCCCTCACTTTGACTTCTTCATAAATAAACTCAAAAGGGTTCTACCCGTCATCTTAGTTTCAGAGTTCTAACACAATATAAATATATGATAATGCAAACTCTTCATAATTTTAGTCAAATGGAGTAGCAACCTTAACTTCAGACTTTGTGGCCTATACACAAATCTTGATGGAGCTTCTAAACACTCTCGTATAGATGCATGTCAATAACAAGTGTTCTAGTATTTGTCACTTTATCTCAAGAGTATTCAATACAACACAGGTTATAAACTACATTCATTATATAATCACACTGTGGTCTTTTTAGTTTTGATTCAACCCATTTTATATTATTCATCTTAAATATAAGCCTTTGGGCACATTTATATTTCAAACACACAAGATAACTAGAGCATAGAAGATATGGTGACTTTGATTACAATACATAATGAGCACATGTTCAATTAACAGGGAGCAAGATGTTATGAGTTACAAAAAATACTTTTTAGTTCTTTCATAAAAGCTCTTAGGCTTTCCAAAGCGATAGATTTCAATGTAATGAAATTACTCTTATAAAACCCAGTATAAAATCTTCACTCGCTTTATCATGAAGTCAATTTTATATACTTAATAATCTAGAGATATAGATATGATCAAAATAAGCAACATCTAGATACAAGTGTACGCACAAGGTATCTAAATCAATTTGTCCAGCATGGATAAATGTAAAGTGTCTAAACAAGCAAGTTTAATCATGTAAAGCATGGATCTATACATATTCTCAATTAGTTACTATTATCACATTCCCATATTGAACAATAAAGTACAAACAAAGCCAATGTATAATGGAATGGACTTACCGGATTAAGGATAATAATATGAATGTGTTGGATCTTCCGGGATGGAAAAGATTTGATCTTATTGACTTTCTCATCACCTTCTAGTATCACATATTTTTCCTTGGTAGACCTAATCTAGGTTTTCCACACAAAGAATCACTATCTTGTTTTTAGATAGTGTTTCTCACACTATATCACTCATTGAATAATCAAGAGTTGTTCCTAGGGATGGTAGATGTTTATCTATTAAACTTAGACCCTTATCCTTTTTTCAATTCGTACAACTAAGTTGGATTTATATCGGTTTGTCAAGGAAATAACTGTTGCACCAAATCTATGATTAAAAGGCTCTTAATCTGTTGTGATTGATGATGTGAACATTCAAATATGTAATCTTATCAATAACGTTCAACTCTAACATTCTAATTTGTTCAATTTGGATAAGAACACGATAGGAGACAATGTGCACCAAAAAAGGCTAACATTTAGGGTTCAAAATATGGAAACATTTAAATATTAGATTTGTCCTTTGATATTGACCCATAATTCATATTCTAGATTCAAATGATACGTAATATATTTAATTGATGATTAAAAATCAATTTCAATCAATTTGGCGTTTAAATCTTGAAGTTGTACTTTCGTGACCAATATCAAACAGATCGTGAATCGATTGACCTATTTAAACCTTCAATCGATCGACATTCATACACAGCTCTTCTTATGTCCATACTTGCTCGATTGGTCGACTAACATTATAATTTTTCTTATTCAACTAGCGCAACAAAATTGGACTTTTATAAGTTTATCAAGGAAGTGATTGTTATACTTAACGAAAGATTAAAAAAATCATAATTTGTTTTAAAATTAATTATGTGAATAATTTGGACAGGAAATATGATTAATAACATTAAGCTCTAATCTACAATTTTGTTCATTTTTGGGTTGGAACACGATATGAGAAAAGGTGCACCAAAAAGGACTAAAATTTATGGTTCAAAATATAAAAACATTTAAGTATCATATTTACCTTTTCATATTGACACATATGCGTAATTCTAGATTTAAATGATAGGTAATATATTTAATTGATTAATACAAACAATTTTAATTAATTTGGTGTTCAAATCATGATCGAATTTAGGGATGCCACTGGTTCGGTTTCAATCTGGTTTTATATAAAACCAAAATCAAAACTATTAGAAATATATCAAACCAAAACAGCAACCAAAACTGTCAATGTTTTTTTAAACAGTTTTAAAACCAGTCCATTTCAATTTATACAAAAAACCAAAACCAAAATCTCAAAACTGCGAAATCATTTAAGATTTTTTAATTTTATAAAGATAAAAAACAAAAACAAAATCGCAAAACTGCAGACCATTGATTTTTATACATAAACAAAAACATATAGTGGTTGCGATGCTAAGTGACATCGACGGCTACAAAGCTGACGAGTGATGACGGTGGCGCCGTCTACTGGTGGAGGATGGTGGAATGGAAGTATGGAATTGTAGTGACTGATGAGAGGAAAAGAAAAGACTTAGAGAATCAGAGATGAGATTGAGAGTCTAACAGAACAAATGAGGAGAGGGAGGAAAGGAATAGAAGAACGAGCCGAAACGGCTATGAAATCAAAAATAAAAATTATGAAACCCTAAGTCCCTTTACACACACATATATATAAGAGGGCTGAAAGTACAAATAAATAAAACGCACACACACACACACATATATATATAAACAAGGGTATATATGTAATTAAAATATATCTAAAATATTGGTTTCGCAGTTCGATTTCGTGGTTCAATTTTGTGGTTCGGTTTCGCAGTTTAGTTTTACAGTTTCTATCCCAAAATCAACCAAAACCAAAATCGTTTCAGTTGCTAATTTTAAAACTAAAACCGCAATTAAATCATTTAGTCGGTTTTAAAACCGAACCATTTGGTTCGGTTTCTCGCAGTTACTCATCGGTTCGGTTTTTTGGGGCATCCCTATTTGAATTTGTATTTCAGTGACCAATATCAAACAGATCGTCGTCAATTTGTTGAGGGGTTTAAAGCTCCAGTTGTTTGGCATTCACACTCAGGTCTTCTTATATGCATATTGCCTTGATCAGTCTACTGTTTTTAATTTTCAGTTAATCGATTACTCGTAATTTTTCTTGTTCATAGCCTACTGCTAGTTGTAAGTCAAGGGTCATCTTCCTTATCAGCCTTTTGGCATCTTCAAACCCGTTGTTGTAATACTGGGCTAATCATGCAAGGATGACTTTCTTCCTCTATTGAAGAATTGGGAAACCTGGCGAAGGCCCGATCCTCGACTGTACCCAAACCTACTCTCAGATCTTATGCATCTCATTCTCTTTCTCCTCAAGCTCTGTCTCCCAAATCTTTTGACTTTTAGTGAACTCCTTCTACACATCAGCTAGCTTGGATAATAGCTTTGCCGTGTCCATCGTAGCCTGGGTGGACTCAACACTCGATTTGACATTTATTTCTAACTTTTGCAAGATTCTCACCTGAGCTGCCACTAGATCTTCCTCCATCATCTAGTACTCTCCAGCAAAGTGGTCTCACTGATCCCACAGTGTGACCATTTGATTGATCACCTATGGATAATAAATAAGAATGTAATAATGTAGACCAAAAAATTAGAAACTAAAAAATCAACGAACAATGTACCTAAATAAATACTTTATTTTTGTTAATTATTATGGTGTACCAATTTATTGATGGGATTCTCCAACTCATTCGAGAAGATACAGTCACTTGGCACTCGATTCGCTGACACTTTATCATCAGGAGTGATGAAATACGGTATCTCTAGATCCACAAAAAACACCTTCCTGAAATATTGAAGGGCACCCTCCCAATCTCCAATAGTCAAGGATCGGCGAGAAGCTTCCTGACCACCTAGGATCTCAGAACATCACTAGTCGCTGACTGATGGATGATTGATTTTTCATCTAAAGGCTGAGGTGGGGACAAATTCTCCTGGGACCATCAGGTCCTAATCTAGAGAACATTCATTTCCGATTGTCTTTCTAAGGCTACAATGGACCTGGTCATTTTAGGCAGAAGGCCTATGCTACCAGAGGTCGGCCTATTCCCCATTCTTGAGGTTGCCTTGAGGATCACATCAACGTCCAAAATATAAAAAAGAAATAGTGAAAAGTTGATCTCAAATGGACAAGAAAATAAAAAATAAAAAACTAATCGAAACATACAATGTCTTCTATGAAGAGTTGCTATAATCTGACTAACTTCTGAATTGGAAGACTCTTAAGACATGATGAGTGAGCGATGATACTTTAAGCGGACTTCTTCCTTTTCTTCTTTGTTTGATGACTTAACCTAATGCGATAAAGTTTTGGTATAAACAAATTCGTCGGCATATAAGTCTCCTTCTGGATAGTTTAATAACCAAAGGTTTGGTAGATGTACGCTTGGGGTACATTGGCATGAAGGACCAACTTTACCGGCATATCAGTACGTGAGGATTTCTCTATCGTCAATTTTTCGTGACAACTTTTCATCCAAATCGCCAACAGGATCGACTAGAATCATTCTTTCTTTTTTCTCTTAGCCTTCTTCCTCAACACCTTTAGGTGAATTTAATGGGGTAAAAAATACGAAGAATTATTTGTGACACAACCAAAGATGTATCCAACAATCAACATTTAATTGTTCATCAAAATTTTAAATTCAACAATCTCTCCATTTTTTATGCTTTCAGAATAACATGCAAGGAGTATCTCAAATAGTTATTAAATGGTACCCAATCTAAATGGGCCCGATTTTGTTAGTCAAGACAATTTTAGTTCATTTAAAAACCCAAACTTTTCTATATTTAGATACTTTAGAAAAATATTTCTTAATGGCATGCCCCACAATGTTACATTTAAAACATCTAACAAGATTCTTATTTTCAAAAAAGAATTTATGAAATCTCTTTTGTTTAAGATTTTTCTGAAAGCCAATTTCAAATTTATCAAAAATCCCTATTGAACTCCCCAAAAATATTTTCAAAATATTTTCACCGCTCATGAATTTGAGAATAATAGAATGTAAATCCGAAATGTTGGATTTCAATTTATTGTTTTCAAATTCGAACTTTATCACTTACTTGTTAAGGTGTGTTAATTATACTTTGTAGGACATTAATTTGAGAATACTAGTTTTTACAATCATTCGCTAGTTCTTGATAAATATCAAATAAATCATCAAAATTTAAAGAAGAAGAACTAGAGCATTTTGTTACTTCATCTCCAGTGGCCATCAAAGCAACCATGGACGAATCATCTCTGCTTGAGTTTCATCCCCGATGGTTTTCATTGATTTCTTCGCCTTCTTCTATTCCTTTTTCTTTTTCTCTTTTTCCTTCTTTGGCTCGAGAATATCGGATTGAAAATGACCGGTTTTATGACAATTGAAGCATTAAACATTATTCATGTTGAAATTTTTCTTCCCACAACAAGCTTCTACCACCTCAATACAAATATACTCGATTAATGGCCCGAATAAATACTACATGATAGATATAATTTGAGGCAAATCAAATCTGATTAACTAATAAATGGGGAGCACACAATAAGCACGTAATCAGATAATCAAAAAAAAAAATCGTTTAAAATATTGTTAGGACTTTAAGTTCAAAAATGATTTTTTTTTTAGCAATCCTTAACCTAGCAATTAACAATATATATATATAAACCTTAGAAAGCAAATAAAAAAACTTGGAAGGATCTCACCAGAAAACACCGAAGACTAGATTGATTTCGCAATACGTACTCAAACTGGTGACGCAAATAGCAAGCACTTTAGATCTAAAACTTTGAAAATAATCTCTCATAGAAATCTTAGCAATAGTTTCACTTTTCAAAGCTCAAACTAATTGTTCTTGATATCAATTAACTCAATCTCACAAGTCTCTATTAATAAACTCACAACTAGACCTCCAACACCTAATTTTCAAAAGATATGCCATTAAATGACATCTCAAGTCCCCATATATCACATTTACTTAAAATATGCATATTTCATTTAAAACTATTCTTGGAAAAACTTGTTTTGATCCTTAAAATATTTTTACTTTGAAATCCATCAAAATAGGAAGAATTATGTAATTTAATTAAAAGGATATTCAATTAAATGGGCCATATTAATAGGGATCACAAAATTTGTCAAGTATATCTAAAGTTGACTCAAATCCCTCAAAAGTCTCTCTTAGAATCATAAAAAATGAGATGATTTGACCAACAAACCGAAACAATCAAATTGTTGAGTGAAACAATTGGTCGACCAGTCCCTGCCTCGGTCGACCGCCCTGTGCCAAAGGTTGAAATTTGTCGTTGGCTTAAAACATGTTGGTTAACCGATAGGATCAGTAGCCTATCTAAATTTCCTCAATTCGGCTACTGTTTCATTTGGTTGAGCGCCCAAACCTATCGGTTAACCGAATTGACCTGAAACTTAACATTTTATACTTTAAAACACGTTTTTCACTAATGTCATTTATCAAAACCATTTCATGTATGGAGCACATAAAAAATCTCATTTTTGGATCTTAAACTTATCACTTCTTTCTAAGACACACATAAGATTAATTCATTTTAAGTATCATGTGAGATCTTAATTTAGGTTGCATTAAGAGTATATAGGTAAAGAGTTGTTTTCACCTAATTTTCTTCAACGTCTTTACAACTCTTTATGTCTGTATCATTTCCATCTTGCACCCGTTACATTTTCTTCAACAATTCTTCTGTTTGATAAAAAAAAATATGGAACTTTAAATCTGAAACACTTATTAAAATCATTAGTTTTACAAAACAATCAACACTTAATTGTTCATCAAAATCTTGAATTTAACAATCTCTCCATTTTTTATGCTTTCAGAATAACGTGCAAGGAGCACCTCAAATAGTTACTAAATGGTATCCCATCTAACTAGATCTGATCTTGTTAGCCAAGATAATTTTAGTTCCTTTACAAACCCAAACTTTTCTATGTTTAGATACTTTTGAAAAATATTTCTTAACGGCATCCCCCACAATGTTACATTTAAAACATAAGATTCTTATTTTCAAAAAAGAATTTATGAAATCTATTTTGTTTAAGATTTTTCTGAAAACCAATTCCAACTTTATCAAACATCCCTCTTGAACTCCCCAAAAATATTTTCAAAATATTTTCACCTCCCGTGAATTTGAGAATAATAGAATGTAAATCTGAAATATTGGATTTCAATTTATTGTTTTCAAATTTGAATTTCATCACTTGCTTGTTAAGTGTGTCAATTGTACTTTGTAGGATATTAATTTGAGAACACTAACTTTTAAAATCATGCGTTAGTTCTTGATAAACATCAAATAAATCATCAAAATCTAAAGGATAAGAACTAGAGCATTTCGTTACTTCATCTCCAGTGGCCATCAAAGAAACCATGGACGAATCATCACTGCTCAATTTTTTCGAGCTACTCGACTCCGAGTCATCCCCGATGGTTTTTATTGATTTCTTCACCTTCTTATTTTTTTTATTTTTTTTTCTCTTTTTCCTTCTTTGGCTCGAGACAATAGGATTGAAAATGACTGGTTTTATGACAATTGAAGCATTCAACATTATTCATGTTGAAGTTTTTCTTTCTACAGAATGTTTGTCAGGTCATTTTTCTAATTGTTTTTGTTAGAAGCGTCACATCCTTTTCTTGCTCACTGTCAAGACTGATGTCATCGCTATCACCCCCCTTCCTCAGTCTTTTGAACCTTCAATGCCAATGACTTCTTTTGTTATTCCTTGTTTCATCCTCATATCCTCGAATAGCCATCTCATGGGTCATTAGATTGCCAATAAGTTCATCAATGGTATATATTGTGAGATTCTTAGCTTCATCAATTGCAGTCACTTATGGCTCCCAAACTTTCGTTAACAATCTCAGAATTTTTCATACTTTCTCCTTCATAGATTAAGATTTTTCGAGTTGACCAAGGTTGTTGCAGATATTATTGACTCACGTGCACATTTTCAGAATTGATTTTGCATCATCTATTCTGAATAGCTCGAATTGACGACCCAAGGCATTGATTTTGAACTATTTCACCTAATTTGTCCTTTCGCATGTGATTTGCAATGTATCCCACATCTCTTTCGTCGATCCACAACCTGAAACCCTGCTACATTCATTTGTATGAAAGAATAAAACAGAATGTTAATAGCATGAGAATTGATAGATGATTTATGTTTATCTGGGAGAGTCAGTTGTTTCTTCATCTTAATCACTCCATTCTCCTTGGTGAATAGACAATCTTCAATGGTCAGCCACATATCATAATTTGTGGTTTGAAGAAAATTGATCATTTTGTCCTTCCAGAATAAATAGTTATCACTAGTAAACAAAGGTGAACGGTGCATAGACTATCCCTCACCTAGAGTGCCTACAGGGTGCACCATGTGATCTTTTTAGATAGGTTATTAAGCTAAATGAGTTAAACCAGTTCTGGTACCAATTGTTGGTCCAAAGAACTACCCAAGAGAAGGGATGAATTGAGTAATTACAAAATTTAGACAATTGAATTCTTTAAATACAAATAAATAATATCTCTAAATCAATTATTATCTTGATACGCAACGAAAATGTGTTTAATCCTTCCTACTTCGGTAAGTTACTCTTATCTACGTCCAGTCCCCCGAGCTCTACGGAGATTCACAATTCACTAAACTCCTTGATTCATTTATCAGATAAGAACAAAACCCTTGCAATTCTCGATTCTTTTCGCAGACTCAAAATCAACCTTTACAAACCCTGATTCTTTTCACAGGTTAAGAATCGACCTACCACTCTTTCACTTATCATTTTCATAGGTTTAGGACGAATCTTTACAATCACTCTTTAATTCAATTACTGGAAGAATAAAAACCTAATTCTTTTCAAGGAAAAAAAATAACCTAACCTTTTTGCAGGATAAAAATCAAACCCTTATATTTTCTATAGGGAAAAAAAAAATCAAAACTCTAGCTACCCTGACTAGACACCGTCCCAAATATGTCTAATCCGCTTCAACTCACAAATACAAAAAATTATAAGTTTATTCCCACAACGAACTTTTACCATCTCAATACAAATATACTCGATTAATGGCCCGATAAATACTACATAATAGATACAATATGAGGCAAATCAAATATGATTATCTAATAATTTGGGAGCACACAATAAGCACGTAATCAGATAATCAAACAAAAATCGTTTAAAATATTTTTAGGACTTTAAGTTCAAAAATGATTTTTTAACAATACTTAACCAAACAATCAACAATATATATATATATATATATATATATATATATATATATATATATATATATATATATATTAACCTTAGAAAGCAAATAAAAAAACTTGGAAGGATCTCACCGGAAAACACCGAAGACTAGAATAATTTCGCAATACGTACTCAAACTGGTAACACAAATAGCAAGCACTATAGATCTAGAACTTTAAAAATAATCTCTCGTAGAAATCTCAGCAATATTTTCCCTCTTCAAAGCTCAAAACTTATTGTTCTTGATGTCAATTAACTCAATTCCGTAAGTCTTTATTAATAGATCGACAACTAAACCTTCAACGACTATTTTTCAAAAGACATGCCATTAAATGACAACCCAAATCCCCATATATCCCATATACTTAAAATATGTATGTTTCATTTAAAAATATTCTTGGAAAAAACTCATTTTGATCCTTAAAACTTTTTCAATTTAAAATCCATCAAAATAGAAAGAATTAAAGCACTTTAATTAAAAGGATGTTCAATTAAATGGACCAAATTAATAGAGATCAAAAAATATGTCAAATATATCTGAAATAGACTCAAATCCTTCAAAAGCCTCTCTTAGAATCATAAAAAATGGGGAAAAAAACCTTTTTGGTCCTTGAAAAATGGCGAAAGTGTTCAATTGGCCCCTAACATTTGAAACTCGACACATTTGATCTCAACATTTCAAAATTGTTCCAAATTGGCCCTTGAGACAGATTCCGTTAAGTCAACTGACGGTTAATATTTCATTAAGGGTATTTTAGTCTTTTTATTCAAAGGGGTTAATTTGAGAAGTCATCTAAACTTCTAGGGGTCAAAATGTTTTTTTCCTTTATTTCTTTCAGTTATTCTTCTTTGTCCCTACACCACCGAGCCAAACACCCTCCACCGCCGAACACCACCGCCGATTCTACCACGAAACCAAATAACACAACACCACCACCAAATGACCACTAAACGAACCAACACTGCCACCTCCGCCAAAGAAGCAGAAACAGAAACATAGGAAACAAAAATTGAACGAGAAACATAAACAGAAACTGAAATATGGAAAACAGAAACAGAAACATGGGAGCCGCCGCAAGCTTAAACGACGCCTTAACCTTCTTCGACTTTCCGTTGGTTGCTGCCACCGTAACCGCCGCATCTAGTTCGACTTTTCGAAATCGAACCTGAGGTTTCGAAACCCTTTCGAACGAAAACGAAATTGAAATCGAAAGATTTCGAAATCAACATTTTGATTTTGAAATCAAAAGCCTAGTTTCCATTTCGATTTCGAAATCGAACCTACGGTTGGATTTCGATTTCAAAAACGAAATCAAAATCAATCGAAATCGAAAGTTTTCGAAATCAATATTTCGATTTTGAAATCGAAAGCCTAGTTTCCATTTCGAAATCGAAATCGTTTTCGATTTCGATACTAAGCAGACAACGAAGATGATAACAGTTGAAGCGATGGAGGATGGAGAAGAAGCGGATGACGGCGACGGAGGACGGACAAGAAGTAGACGAAGGCGATGGAGGATGTAGAAGAAACAGACGACGGCAATGCAGGATGGAGAAGAAGCAGACGATGGAGGATGGCGAAGAAGAAGCAGACGACGATGGTAGAGGCGGTTGTGTGGTGGTGTGGTGGTGCTCGGTGGTGCAAAGAAACGGAGGGTATGAGAAGCCAACAAGACAAAAAAACCAGAAAAAAAAAAAAAAAAAAAAAAAAAAAAAAAAACAGAGAAAGAAAGAAAAAAAAGATAGAAGAAAATGGTTTGGGAAAAAACATTTTGACCCCCTTAGTTTAACAACATATGCAAATAGACCCCACTAAATTAATAAGAATGAAATGACGCATATACCCTTGGCCAAACGTCATGTGCTTGTCACGTGACTTTTTTCATCCAATTCCCCCAAATTTTACTAACGGAACCTGACCCAAACCCGACCCAAGGGCCAATTTGGAACAATTTTGAAATGTTGAGATCAAATGTATCGAGTTTCAAATCTTAGGGGCCAATTGAACACTTTCGCCATCTTTCAGGGACCAAAAAGGTCTTTTTCCCTAAAAAATGAGATGATTTTGACCAAGAAACCAAAACAATCAAATTGTTGATTGAAACAGTCGGTTGACCAGCCCCATGCCTTGGTCAACCGCCCCGTGCCAAAGGCTTAAATTAGTCGTTGGCCTAAAACCTGTCGGTTGACCGAATAGATCAGAGGCTTCACTCATTTACTTATTTTGGTCACTATTTCAATCGGTTGGCCGACTCCTTTTTTTGGTTGACTGATTGGATCAAAATGTCACCATTTCAACTCTCAAAACACATTATTTTAATAAGTTGGACCGACCCCTTTTGCCAGTTGACCGAATTGACCAGAAAAATTAACATTTTATGCTTTCAAACATGTTTTTAACATAGGTTATTTATCCAAACCATTTCACATATAGAGCTCATAAAAAAATTCATTTTAGAATATTAAACTTATCACTTATTACTGAGATGCACATCAGATTAATTCATTTTAAGTGTTGTGCATAATTCTCATTCGGGTTGCATTAAGAGTATATAGGTAAAGAGTTATTTTCACTTAGTTTTCTTCAACATCTTCAAAACTCTTTATGTCTACATCAATTCCATCTTGCACCCGTTACATTTTCTTCGATGATTCTTCTTCTTAATAAAAAGCGTGGAACTTTAAATTTGAAGCACTTAGTAAAATCATTAGTTTCACAAAAAATGTCAACACTTAATTATTCATTAAAATCTTGCATTCAACAGTTTCTCTTCCACTTGTTTATGGAAGATGGCTTCCCCGAGACGAGCTTACTTCCAGACTGAGCTTCAATATATTTCCAATTATGATCCAAGGCAAACTAATTTTTTATGTGGTGGCACCTCCGGAAGAGCTCCAGGGATTGGCTATTAGAACTGGATTAAAAAATGATCAACATGTTAAGGCTGGTTTTAATTAATGTGTTTATAAGTGGTAGTTCCATTCGTGATGCTTATTTTTTCTTTGACGGAAATGCTTGTAAATGATATGGTTGCCTAGACATTGATGTTGAAGGGGTTTTCAAGTACTCAAATATTGGAAAAAGACAATACACGGCATTTCAGCACAAAGATGGGATATTGTTGCCTGCTCATATTGCTTTAACCAGCACTCTCTCGAGCTTTAAGCAGCTAATTGATTTGATTTTGTTGGAATCTATACATATCTCGAATCTTCCATCCAATTTTGCGAAATTTGTTGTGTTTGTTTTACTTTTGTTGTTTTTTTTTTTTTCCCTGCAATATTTGCTTTGCTTGATCTAATGTTATTAGCACTAATCTACCAATAAAATTCACTCCCTTCTTATTGCACCGAAAATTCTCATGCCGGCGATTTCTTGCACCGATTAGTCCATTTTTTAAAAACGGCCGGCGACGAGATTACCGAAATGCCCCTCCCATGATTTCTTCAAGCGTCGCCTTGCTGCCTTCGCAACCCAGATTCGCTGCTGTCACTGTTAAGATCCGACTCACTCTCGCCATCGCCGTCCAAATTCGATGCCTTTCCCATCGTCGCTGACGCCTTCCCCATCGTCGCCGTCCAAATCTGACTTCTCCACCACCTTCGCAACTCAAATCCTAGCATTTCAATGGATGTCGTCACCTTATTTATGCTTTGTTTCAATCTTGTGGGATTTTCTTTATTTTAGAGAGCGAATTTGTGAAGTGGATATTAAAGTCTTTAGAGTTCTTTTTTTACTATCTACACATTGCACTCTGTAATGTTACATGTAACATCTCCTTGAAATATAGTGCGAGAAATGTAGGTATGTGATAATGTGGTGGGTATTAAAACCTTTGGAGTTCCTTTTTGAATATCTACACATTACACCCTGCAATGTTACATGTAACATCTTTGGAAATATAGATGTTATATGTAACATCTATATAAAAATATGTTTTGCATGTAACATCAACTGGAAATAATTATTGATATAGATGTTACATATAACATCTATTGAAAATATGTTTTAAAATAATCATTGATTATAGATGTTACATGTAACATCTATCAAAAATATTTTTTTAAATTTGTCAATATTAGATAGTTACATTGCTATATTTGATGTTACATGTAATATCCACGCATAATACGATCCACACGTCCAAAAAATATGATTAGCATATCGTAAAAAAAATGACATTTTATTTATTAATACAGTGTAAAAATATTAATTTTATGACATCAGGAACTACGAAAAAATCCATGTATTTTGATGTTAATATTGAAAGTTACATAGGAGGTGTATTTTCGTCACAGAAATGGCAAAATGACTGCTCAGTGCATGAAAAGAAGAGCGGGTTTAATCGGTAGTTTCTAGAGCTTTTTAGGACCTCTTAGTCACCGCCCATTAGTTTTATTGTGTTTTTTAATTATTTTTTGTTCAATAATTTATGTTATTTTGATATATATTTTAGACTTGTTTGCCGCACTTTTTGTTCGTTGTGGTGGGCAATTCAAAAATCTGTTGTGGTCCATCGTGGTGGTCAGCAACAATGGTTGGAAGTGGTGGTCTTTTGATTTGGTTGAAAATTTTACTACAATTTTTTAGTACCAACTTTAAAAATCTACTATTTTTGTAAGGTTGTGTTTGGGTAATAGATTCGGATAAGAGATTTCATTTGCTCAAAAGATTTCACAATTTATCTTTAGTAAATTTTGTTTTAGGGTATTGTTAAGAGAAAATTATAAAATCCATTCATTTAAAATAGGGAGACAAATGTCATTTTTAATTCCTTCCAAAACACACGTTATTTGGAAATTCATCGTTAAAGGAATTTATGCCTTCGCTACTTCAATCTCTTGCTGTCCTCCTCACCGTTCACGCCTCCTCACCGTTGTCGTCGCTGCTATTGGTCCTCGCCTCCTCGCCGTAGCGTCATCCTCACCTCCTTGCCGTCACCGCCATTTTCGCCGTCTTCCTCTGGAGTTCTTTCTGATTCCCCTCATTTTGTGAATTTTTGTGCATAGATATTATGAATTTCTTGTATTTTTTGTGTATTTTGTAGATTTCAGTAATAAAAAAATATGAATTCTTGTGTATTTTGTGCATTCTGTAGATTTTGTTCATCTACAGCTATGAAATTCTCAAGAACAATTATTGAAAGGAAAAAAACTAAACCAATCGGAAGAAAAAAGAACCTCTGCTATGAGTCGGCGCTAATGCTGTTCTCAATCCATCCGATTAAAAGTTTGCATGATCGTTTATTTACTACAGAATGCATGGATGAAATTGGCATGTTCCATGAACAGGCAACAAAACTATATTTTACATCAGCTGCTTCAAAAGAATATCTTTTCCAACAATTAAAAAATGGAAGGTGAATATTTCTTCCACATACCAACGACGTTCAAACTACTAACTAAAAATAATGAAACCAATCCCAAGAAAAGTAAGCTGAGTCTGCTTATGTAGAGTTCACCTGAGCCTGAACATACCTGTCCTCCTCGTTACCACAACCCCTCTCCCAAAATTAGAATTATCACGACCTCCACCCAATCTCAAAAGACCATCACCACCCAAATAATCTCTAGAAATTCCGAGATAGTTTCGTTCAATCACGTAATCTCCAATTATAACGGCCCCCGGCATGCTCGATCTGATTGTGCTGAAAACGTCGTTTAGCTCACTGTCATGCTCAAGCTTTTTCCATTTCTCCGCAAGCGAAGGGTCCACTTCACGTGGCCGTGAGGAACAGTGTTCTGCCCTAACGTGCTTCCTCAGCCCCCGGTACGTCCCCACGAAAGAGCAGTTTTCCAGCATGCAAGTTCTCTTTTTTGTGTTATGATATTTTCGTGCTGGTTCAACCACTGTCCAGCCTTTCACATGGCCTCTGCAGAGAGGGCATAAAAGCTCGGTTGTCCTTGTTTTTTCTTCCAACAAATTATGGGTTGGTGTCGATTTGGTATAGGCTTTCTTGAACTGGTCGAGACAATTGGAGTACCGATCACTAGTGGCACACATATAAGGGCGGCAGCCTTTCTTGTAAGACGAGCAGAGGAGGAGAACAGCATTATGAGGGCACTCCATACAAACTGAGCAAGTTGCATCTTTCCAGTCTTGCACTTCGGAATAGTTCTTCTTTAGATGAATACTCTTCGTAGAGAAAGATATTTTCCTCGCATTCTTAACTTTTGCCATTTAGAAGTCGAACCTACTGTGCAACACCACAAAAGGAGGAAAAATTTAACAAATGCTGAGAAAAACAAGGCAATGTGGTGACAAAATAGTGTTCCGACAATCAATTTTAACCTTCAGAAATTGACTGCAACTCTAATGGAGCAGATGCATTTCCACATGATGATTAACAAATACAATGCAAGTGCTTCTGATTCAACTTACAAATCATCTGAAAAAGAAGGTTATTCCAGAAATAACAGCAGCCTTTATCACTTTACATGCAATTTACTCAAATAAAGTTGTCTCACTAGCATTACACATGGGAAACTAGCTACTAAACCCTATTTTAACACACGAGTTGCAGAACCCCCTCAACATGGTCACCGTTACATGTAAAACTTGCGATTTTGCGCGTCATTCTAAAAACCTCACACCAAACTCACTCCTATCATGTATCTACCACGCACTTATCATAACTAAACATCAAAACTGCTTTTGTTCAAATATTTTAACCAAAAAAAATATATGTTTTTGTAGAGAACATGGTATAGACATCTCCAATATCAAATGTTCATTGTAAAATATCTTATTTTAAATTAAAACTCTTTTTAGATTATCCCTGCATTTGGTATGGCCCCAAATAAAAATAAGAGGGGTCGAGGTCGGCCAGTGAGACGATGGGGGATAAGGTTCATCTCCGAGAGGGAAAGAGCCCAGATCACCAGCTAAGGCCCCTAAATTACTGCTGTGTGACAAAGAAGGAGGTAGGGGTGCAGAGACAGACAGCCAGGAGGTTTGCCTAGAAGCACTTATCTCATTAATTTTTTATTTTGTTTGGAACAAATAGAATTAGATTCTACTGGAATTCTAATTTTTTGTTTTTGTTCACTTTTGGAAGATAACATGTCCCACTAAAATGGTGAATGTGACAAGTCAAACTTTTTTAGTCAAATTTTTAGAATTCCAAAAGTGTTTCATTTATTTAATAAAATCAAAGGTCAAAAATTGAATATATATTATAAATTTTGCCCCTTGAAATGGAATGTTGCATCACTATCTTGTTGCGGCAGTGAGAACGGCTCTTCAACCTTCAACCAACTGGTTTTATGATATTTATATATTGTTCATACTGCCTAAGAATTGATGAATTATGATCATATATTTGTATATTAATGCACCGGTGCACTCGTGAAACTATTTGTATTCAAGTATGGGGAATTGCGATTAAAGGGTGCCAATGCGGAGATTCGGATATTTCTAAATATTTGAGACATGTCTACTATATGCCGTTAAAAGTTAAATATATAATCATGTATAAACATTTCAAACATAAGCACAATGTCACATTACAATTATCAAAAAAGCAGATCATTGACCTGAAAGGCTGAAACGTAGTTTAAACTTCAAACGTATTAGACGTCTTGTATGTGGGTAAATTAAATTAGATTTATAATTGAGGCATATTTATATGCAAGCCATTTTACCCATCTCTTTTACCTTTATAATAGTTCTAAAGAGGATAATCATTATTGTTTTATCTTAGTCATTGTTTTAACAAGTTTCACTTGTGAAACTCACATGCCGAAAAAGTGTAAAAAGAGTGAAAAATAAATAATCCTAAAAACATATAACGTAAAAACACGTAAAAGCCTATGAACCAATTTACATTAGACGGCACAAACTCAACAAGAGTAAGACCTGAATCAATACCTAACAAGTGAACAACATCAATAAATAAAAGTATGTAAAGACCACCATGATACACCAAAAAATATAGATTTCAACAAGATAAGTAACATGTAAATTCTAATTTTCATCTATCATCCAATAAATATTGTACCCTCTACTGGGCAGCATCATTAGCATTCATTGTCCAACATTATTTGCTGGTATACAGAAAGGATTCAAGAGGATTACTCGTAGACATGGTAAGGATTTCAGGGAAATTTTTGTTCAGGTGAATTGGATAATCCCCCGAGAATCCGACTTGAGGGTGAAACAAAGTCAGGTGCTTTGGGATTTCAGAAAAATCGATATTTCTATTGATCAACTCGCTCTAACTAACCCGACCATTAATAATTTGGGTCATAGTTCCTTCTACAAGTTGTCAAGCTCCAATGCCAGACTGGCTGTTTTATGCTACTCACTGAGAACCTCACACCAAATTTACTCCTATCATATTAGAAACTTGCTGCCACCACGCTTTTGTCATCACTAAACCTCAAAACAACTTTTACAGAAATAATTAAGCTAAAATAAGAATATTGTTACATAGGAAACATGCCATTGGACTTCCAAACAACCAAATTACCCCGCCGTTATTTAAATAGAAAAAAATTAAACAATCTATTTTATTGTATTACAAACTTCAAAAAAAAATCATATATCTATAAAATTGTCATGCTTTGCATTTACATTAACCGAGTTTATTAAAAGGAAAACCCAGGTGCAAGCACTGCGAATTGGGCACGAGAAAAATCCATCACATTAGAAAAGGAAGGATAAAATTATTTCCCATGACACAGGGAAAACCACACTCACCTCGGGAGACATAATACACGGCCTTACACTAGACATTCTCTTTAAGCTCGCAAACTATGAATAGGTGATGTTTGGCTATCATAATCTAAATAAGGAAACCATCAAGAAAGGAAAAACTTAATTGCATTCAACCAAAAATCCAATTTATGTTTCAAGAATAAAAGCCATGCATAAATTACGAAACCAGGAATTCCAGCCAGTTCCAATAGAAAGGTATGCTATTTGTTTACATCCATTAGCTTGTTCTAATAATGACAGTATGTTAAGACAATACATCTCAAACTGAAAAGCACAGACGCGGTTATACAAAGCAGATACAGAGAGACACGGACAACGCAGTACACCAAATCTGAAAAAAGTATAATGTAAATATGGCTGGGGATATATATATCCAGTGTTTCCAAAGGACTCAACCTAAAGTGGGGCGGTCCAATAAATCCTCATAAGAAAGATACTAACCCTGTAAAGGATCCATTTTTCTTTTTCATCTTAAGGAGTATGTTGAGGCTTAAATGGATCTTTTTGCCATTTTGTCTATTGAGTTTAGAAGAGTCATGTAGTTTATTGTTGGCAAATTTCACATATCTTTAGAAATTGATTTTTTTTACAGTAGATTAACTCAACTATATATCTTATTCATAGTAATTAATATTGGAACTACAGTCAATATATTGTTGTATTTTTAAATTTTTTTTCTATTTTATATCTATGTTTATATATTTTAAAAACAGAGAGATTAAGCCCCATGCCTCGAGGCTTACACCTCACCTTTATAGAAACTAAATGGCCTCGCCTTACACCCTCGCTTTTTAAAACACTGATGGTAACTAGAATCATAATTCATCGTCGTCGTCATTTTTGGGCGCACTACTAGCACCACTGGAGGACACTGGAGGTACAAAGCCTGTACTTTTTCTTGTTAATTACAAATTCTACCTCATTAATTTTAAAATACTACATTAACTATAACGACTACAACTAAGTTTTTGTCCCACTAAAAACAAATTATTAAAAAAAATGCCCCTTTTCTTGTCCACTCGCATACTCTGTGCGTCCCACTACAGTTCTAATATTAAAATAATAGGACACAGATTTTAGGTGTCAAAAATGCATTCAGCCACGTCAAAAACGAGTCTGACATTGGTGCTTCCTAGCATGCAAGCATCATATTCTATTTTTTTGGATTGTTAACCCAATGTGGCTTACAATTGGTTTCTCTGATGCATTCAATATCACACGTACTTCAGCATGCCTTTCTAGTAGTGGATAGTCAACTAAATGCATAACAAAATACAGATCATGATACATATATTATACACAAATGTACAAAGATAAGGGCTTTATGTGGCGTTTGGTTATGCTTCTGTTTCAATCCTTTGTTTGTTCTCAAACTGTTTGGAACAGCAACAAAAGAAAAATATGTTTCCATATGATCCCATAGATTTGTTCAAAAAATATGAGTTTTTCTGTTTTTATTCCTAGTTTTCTGGGAGAAAAAACAAACACTAACCAAATGCCATTATAGAATTGATACATATGAAATATATTTTTACACGTCATCCAATATCTTAATTCTAACATGGAAATGCTGCTAAATATGAATTCACTGGAACAATTAAGGAATAAAAATTCTACTACTTATGGATCGGGATAAAGAAGCTTATGTGCTACTCTGGAGGTACAAACCATGAAACCAAGGAAACCAAACGAAAACAACACACACATGCATAGTTTAAATTTGAAAATTAGAATTAGAAATTTTTTAATTAACTAAAGAAAATTCCCGAATGAGTTTTCTCTTGAAGATTGAACCATAAAGACATATTTCCACTCCCTTTATGAGCTTATTCTTGAAAAACTACTACTTGGTCATAAATCATAAAAAACAATTCAACCCTACTCCATCAATACTTATTTCACTTACATGACCAAGACAGTATCAATACATTGAGGGAATTTACAGTTTATGTGCTCTACGACTTAATAGTTTCATTTAGGTATAATTGGTGTTATATCATGCTCATGCCTTGTTCCAGAATGACAGCATTTTGACAATTTGGTGCGGCATGAAATCATACCAAAACCCGGATCTAATGTTTTGAAGAATACAAAATTTCAATTGAATTAAGATCCAATCCAAATCGGCCCTCCAAAAGTCATAGTTACAGCGATCGTAGTAATTCATTCTTGATTGAACACCCAGGCGCCATCTTAATAGGAAAGTAAAACCATTCAGCCTAATCACATTCACCTGGAATTCAAATGACGCTAGACAGAAAAGAAAGTATCGTGATCCGTATAACTTAAACGTGAACTCTCGGAATGAAGATCGAAATCGCAAATCGAACGTACCTGGAAGTGTAGTGAATAATGAGAGAGAAAGAGTGAAGCGCAATGCACAGAGATGGAGGAGAGAGAACGATCGGAGAGGGTTTCGAGATTTGGACAGAACGAAGCAAGTAGTGTTTTCTCGTTTCACTCTCTAGCCCCTGTTAGTATATCGACAGCGGCGGATGTACGTGGGGAAGAAAAAGGGGTCTGGTAGAAGGTTTGGTACATTCACGTTTTTTTCCAATTCCAATGATAATGACCAAGTTATAGTTCAATTCACGAGGTCATATTCATGTCATTCCGAAGAATAACAAACGTGACCATCTCCATTACATTCTTGGTTCAATATCAGGTCTCTTAGATTGATTGACATTTAATCTCACATATCACCTTTAAATTTTTAAAATCATCTTAAAAAGAAGTGAGATAACTTGGTCTTTTCTCCCTAAATTCCTAAACTATTTCTTATTCATTTCATTTTCCATTCTTTTTCCTCTCTCTCACTTTCGCTCTTGCGCAGTGTTCGTCTTTCTCTCTTGCTCCAGCCGTTTGTTATTGATTTCCACCCTCTCTATGTTGCTCAGTTCAGTGTCGACGACGAGTTTCCTTGGTAAATTAAAATCTAGTAATTTTTCATTCTAATTTCAAGGAATTAAAAATGAATGCATGTTAAAATCTAGTGATTGTCTTCATGTTGAAAGTTGATTTCCTGGCTTCGATTCAATTCTCCCAAACACTAATTTTGTTGTTTTTGTTGGCTTCGATTCACAAGTTCAAGATGTTTCGGTTGACCAAAACCCTTTGTCAGTCGGTCGATCCCAATTTTCTGGGAACCTGTTTCTGCCATCCAACCTATTAGTCGACTTATTCTCATTTTTTATCAAATCTCTAGGAACCTGTATTTGCTAGTAGATCGATCCCCTTATAGTCGACCGTTTGATCATTTTCTAGCTTCTAACCACTTTTCGAAAATTGGTTACAATCAATTGACCAATTTTTCAAATCACTTGACTGACTCCAGCTACTTTTTTTCTTAAACACCTTTAAAAAAAAAAAAAAAAAAAACAATCATACTTCTAATCACATAATCAATCATATATAAGAAAGTAAATTCATTTTCATGTACAGTGAGTAATGCTAGTCGGGTTATATTAAGAGTTTATAAGGGTTATAGTTGTTTTCCCTAGAAATACAAAAAAATCTTTCATGAATCATTCTTCATTGTCTTCCATTAATATCATCTTGAAAACCTTCATGTTGATTTCTCATTTTTGTCCATTAATCACTTTATCATCTTGACTATTCTCTATAATCTCATCTTCAATAAAATCATTAGTACAAAAAATATTCAAGTTAATTGTGTCATCAAAGAGTGATGAAAAATGATGACTCAAAGAGTGAAGAACAAATGATCAAAGTTCAAATAATTAAAAGACTAAAGACTCTAAAGAGTTGATGATCAAGATTGAAGATAAAAGCCAAAACGAAGATTCACGAGGCCTGGGAGGGTTTAAAACAAATACGTTGTATATCGAAAAATAAGGTAACTCATTCCCTATTCTTCAATACTCGCATTGACTCTACAGGACAAAACACCAATAACACTTGCATTATTACATAACGTATGATTATTGGGATATATATATATATATATACACACACACACACACATGTATATGCATTTGGATTGCTTATAGATGTGTACAATTAAGTCTAGAACAATGGTGATTAATAACAAACTGAAAATAATTGAAAATAGGCTAAAAACTAAAATCATGTAAAAACTGGTCAACTGATACCCAAAACTAGTGAACGGATCCAGCCAATAACCTTAAAGAAATAAAAACCAACCCAAACCCATCAACCAATAGGCATCATCGGTCAACTGATTACGGCATTAGGTTTTAAACTAAAGTAGAATTGAACAATTGGTTAACTAACCAAATGAGTCAGACGATTGATTACACCAATAGGTTGTCCAAAATAGCCAACCAAGAACATCAATCAATTGATCGTTAAAACTGGTCAAGCGATTATCGGGGTTGTTTTAATACACTGAGCAAAACATAAATTTGACTTTAAATTGAACACCATATTGATTCAAATAAGTTTAGAATATCAATTAAACATTTTATCTTTGAAATGAATCAATTATGTTGAATTAAGAGATAAGATTAATGGGCAAATTGTTGAATATAAAGTTCTCATTTTTCAAGCCCTGAAATGCAACCTTTTTACTTGCTACTTGTGTCCCAATGGTAATTTGCTCAAATTGGATGAATTGGAACATTGTAAGATCAATATATCATCAGATTAATTGTACCTAACATTCATATCAATAAAACACAACAAATTCATTTCAAATTGCTTAGATTCGAGACCTATAAAATGAGGTCTTAAACACCTTTGTTTCACAAGAAGAAATATAATTTAATAATTCAAAAAATTCCTCAAACCCATCATACATTGTACATTCTTAGGGCCTCATTCTTGTGTGTATACCACTTTTGGATCATTATTGAGTAAAATAGTGTTCATATAACACTACATTACCGAAAAGAGTGAGAATTTAAGATAATCACCATAATGAGCTATTCTAAGAGACTTTTGCATATAAAATGGAGAATTCTTGGAGGAATCAAGCTTAGAACTACTTATATTCCAGTACATCTATATTGTGTACATCTATGTTCATACCGTTGAGTTTGTTACAGCTTAATTGTATATTATTTGTGATAAATTTGTTCTTGTGTGAATTACTGTATATCTGTATTTGAATTACTTGACTTATATCTACTCTAGATTATATAGATTTTAAATAGTGATAAACAAATTGGATTTTTATGTTGTGCTTTACAAGTGATAAAATATTTATATTCAAAATCTGTCATTATTGAGAAAACCATAAGAACTTTCTAAGAGTTATCCAAAACCGTTTGCTACATACATCACAAATTTGTTAGACTTGGTATATCGGATAAGGAAGAACTTGCACCGATGATGAGATTAAGTTACTCATCGAGAACTTAAATCCCCCTGTACCAATTCAGTAAGAGGTAAACTAATTCAACAATTTCATCGAACTTTCGAAGAGAATATTACCATCTTGAAATGTGTTATCTTGGATTGAAAAAGAATTAGTCTTATTATACTTGAGCATAATTGAGTTAATTATTTTTTCCTTTATATCACTTGATCTACATTGAACGTATGTCTATCATAAGTAATTATTTTTGTACATTCCATCACTTGAAATATCATTTGTACACATCCTTTTTACCAGCACCTAGAAGATTCAATATAGGATGTATTGAATTGTATGTCATTTATAAAAGTTCCAAGGGTTAAACTCGTAAAACTAACAAAATAGAAAATTCATATTGTGAGCATGTGAACTGTAACTTAGAAGAGGGTGTTAGTCTAAGAGAGATTGTAGCTAGGCATAAATGAACTTGTGTAGTGAAATAATATAGCTAGGCATAAACGAATTTGTCTAGTGAGAGATTGTAGCAATGCATAAATGAACTTGTCTTGTGAGAGAGCATAGCAAGTCATAAACGTAGCTTGGCTTAGAAAGAGTGTAGCTAGGTATAAACAAACTTTTCTAGTGAAAGATTATAGAAAGATATAAACATTCCTTATCTTGTGAGAGTGTAACAAATTGGTATTCACCTCAGAAGAAGATTAGAATGTAGTGGATTAGAATTCTCTAAAGGATCCAAAGAAGCTCGGGGGAGTAGACATAGGTAAGAACAGGCCTTATCGAGCTACTATAAATCTATATGTCTACATTGTCTTTATCCCTATCTGTTGTGTGTGCTTGCATTTACTTTGATTTTATATGTATCTCGTTGTACCTATTTAATACTTGTACGTCATTATATATTTGATAAGTGTGATTTAAAAAACCAAATCAAAAGAGACTAAAATTGACATAGTTATTTTCTATACCCAAGTCACTCTCCTCTTGGGTGGACTTAGACCAATGCTTACTACTTTAGTTAGTCCCCATGTGATTGTTCTAGTATCTCATACTAATGGTTAAGACTCATTGTTCTAAAAGGAAAAAAATACCCCACAAGCTAGTTCGAATTCTTAAAGACCCGTTTTAACACTCCAACCAGATTAGGAACATTTAGGATATAAGTTAACAAAACATCTGTATACACGCATTTTGTCCCTCACAAAACCCCTATATGACATAAAATAATATTCCCAAGCAAAATCAATATTTTTAAAAAAATTATTCTTTTTGTGGCCCAAGGGCAAAATTGTTATTTAAAAAAAAAAAAAAAAAAAAAAAAAAAAAAAACAAACTTTTTTTAAGGAAAGGCAAGGAAACGTTCATTTTGAAGATTGAAAAAAACTTACTGCCAATCGGTGACCCAAAAATGCTCAATTTAGCCCGAGTTTTCCTAAGGGTATTTTGGGAATTAACTAAAATTTAACTCTTACCCTTGATAGACTTTAACTTATTTCATAAAGTCGATTAATTTCTACAAAAATGTCTAATTAAAATTTTAATTAATTGCAAAAAAATCTTAGGCAAATTGAAGGTTTGATTGAACATTTTTAGGGGCCAAGTCGTAAATTAACCCTCAATTTGAATTTAAATCAAATTTGAATTTCTCGATTAAATTCTTTAAAAAAAAAATGGTTTCAAAAACCCTAACTTTTGTAATCAATAATCTAGTCATACATTGGAGGACATTTGCCAAAATAATTTGATCAAATTAAACTTCGATTTAAAATAAAAGACTCAATTGAAATCATAAATTTATGTTTAATTTCAAAAGAACGTTATCATAAATTATGGAATAATAAAAGTATTAAATTTAATATTAATTTATTCCATGCTTATGTCATCAATTGACATCATCAAAGATGACATCACCATCTCATCATCATACCTAATCGAAATTGGACACACGACACATTAATCTGAATTTAATTTCCAAAAATCATTCAAAAATATTTTTAATTAATACTCTCAGAAACCTCAATAGATTTGTTTAATAGAAAGAACACATGGTATATTTTCAAAAACTAACCAACCAAGGCCTGCCATGTATGAACTAGGGTCGTGCTCAAGAGTGGAGCCCAGCCCTATGCGACCCTACCATATTTTTGATATAAATAGCCAATTTTTCTCTCTCAAGAGGCCAAGTCCGAGAGAATGTTTCTGAACACCATACTGTTATTCTGCCTAAGTGACACCCTAATACCCAAATATTCAAAATTCCATCCAAAAATCAAGTTCCAATGGTCAAATCCCTCACCTCCAAGCTAGGTATAATTTTTTTATGCAATTCTTTTTAATTTTCATGTTTCTCTTCTACTATAAGTTCTTTTACGCTACATTTGTTACGCTGGAATGAAATGATTGTGGTATTGAAATAAATGTAGTATTGGAATGGAATGACTATTACCATTCCTATGTTTGGCGACAAATAAGATTAAACATGGTATTGGAATGACCATTACCATTCCTATATTTGGTTACAAAATACATTAAACGTGGTATTGGAATGACCAATAAATAAAAATGAAACAATATTCTTAAGGGTTAATTAAACTTTACCCCCCTATAGTTTGACTGATTTGCACTTACCTTCATGTGGTTAGATTTTCAAACCACTTACCCTCCTGATATAGGGGGTAAGTGCAACAAATATCTAACCATAGGGGGTAAGTGGCGATTTACAAACCACAGAGGTTAAATGCAAATTAGCCAAACCACAGAGGAGTAAAGTGTTATTAACCCTATTCTTAAATATTCGGAAGTTTTAGAACAAAATTTTCGGAACATAACAAAATTATTCAGATACACTAAACAAATGTCACCTAGGTTATCCTTTAACTCGACAAACTAAAGGGTTTGGAAGTACTTTCGTGTTTTTGTTTCTCTTTTTTCTATTCTCAAAAAAACTTATAACTGAAACAAAACAAAATGGTTTGCTTATGTTCTGATTCCAGGAGTTTGTTGTAAAAATCTGAGAATAGAACAGAAATTTTTTTCTCCTATTTTACTAATTATGTTTCAATCATTTTGTTAACAGACTTAAGATAAAAACATCAAACCCCACTTATACCTCACTTGTTTAGTGTTTATATTTTCATAAAATTGGGAATACAAATAAACATATAGAAGAAAAGTTATGTATTCCGAGTTTTATATCTATATTCCAGGTTTTCTTAGAACAAAAATAGAAATCTGGGAACAAAAACATAAATATGTTCCCAGATTTTTGTTTTTGATTTTGTTCCCAGATTTCTGTTTTTGTTTTTGTTCCCAGATTTCTATTTTTGTTCCCATATTTCTGTTTCTGTTTTGTTCCCAGATTTCTATTTTTGTTCCCAGATTTCGTTTCCATATTTCTATTTCCGTTCCATGTTTTCTAGGAACAGAAATATGAAAGCAACACCACCATACGAATTTTATTTTCTATTGTGAAAAATACGGAAATAGAAGTATAAGCTCTTTTTCTTACCCAATATCTCATTTCATTTGGGATTGACTAATCCCATGAATTGTGGGATTAGTCATTACTTGGGAATGGGAATAAAAGTCAATCCCACCAACCAAACGTAGGAACGGAATGGTTATACCCAACTTCATTCAAATCTCAAGATGAATCTCATGTATCAAACGTGACCTTATGGTCATTTTTGCTTTACATACAACAAACACTAGGTGGTAAGAATACTTATTGGGAATTATTATACTTATCACTTGGACCTCATTGGCGACGATGGTAACCAATGGATACAAATGTTTTTGATAGGTATTTCTGTACACATCGCATTTTACCCAACCCAAACACAAGGCATAAAAATAAATAAAATTAAAATGGAAGCAAAAATGATAAATAAAAAATGTTTTAAAGAAATCAAAATTGAAGCTTCAAATGAGTTCGAAGGTTTTACTAAAACTTTGGGTTAAAACTGAAAATTTAAAAGTTATTTTTGGATTAAATTGATCAAATTGAAAGTGGTTCTCAAGAGTATACCACTTACTAATTGATTAATTTCATTCCCAAAGTATCAATTTTAAGAAATCATGTATTTAGCACAAGTTTTCATTTTGACCCCAAAACTTGATTAAATTCGCGAATTTCATCAAATTAACAATCAATGTCATTTGTTTTCTAAAATTGGTCATTCCAATCATATACTAGATGTTCTAATTTAATGTTTTTCAAATCCATTCCAAAAAATAAATAAATAATTACATTTTAATTAAATAAAAGTGCCCCTAGGACCCGCAACACGTCCTCCTCCCCTATTTTGAATAAGACAAGGCATGAGATCCACTTTGGGAGTGGAAGAAAGAGTTTGGGGATGGTAGTTAGCTATTTTACCAAAGTGGTATGACTTAAGGGAGTGATTTTTCAAGATTCCTCACGAAATACAATTTCTAAGGGCTAAAGTATGAAAAACATGTAATGGAGGGTTGTTAGTCAATAGGAAAACTAACAGGCCCACTTGCCTACTTTGGGCATCCAGTGATGCGCATGCATCCCTGAATGGGTGAAACAAGGGTCTCCTATAAAGGCCAACCCCCTTTTCTCATTTTTCACACTCTTGCAAGCTTCATCTTGACATGCACTCAAAATTCTTTTTTACCACCCTTACCCCGTACTCTCTCTCTAAAAAACCCATAAAAGAAAAGAGACAAAGAATTAGAAAAATAATGAAAAGAAGAAGGAGAAAAATAGAAGGAAGAAGTTAAAGAAAAGAATGAATTCTTTGAAACCATGGTAAGTTGCTCTAACACTTTCTTAAATACACCTTTACTTTTTGTCTAAACCACTCAAAATAAAGGATGTAAAACTAGAAAAACTAAGGACATTCCAAGGGACACCTAAAAAAAATAAAAAAAAATAAACTTACTTTTTCAATCTTTGCTTTTTAGTACTTTACATTTT
This sequence comes from Eucommia ulmoides, assembly GCA_016647705.1. NCBI lineage: Eukaryota > Viridiplantae > Streptophyta > Magnoliopsida > Garryales > Eucommiaceae > Eucommia > Eucommia ulmoides. Next base: position 13,480,064 of record CM028336.1, on the reverse strand, counting down.
CGACATTTAAGTTAAACTATTGGCAAGTTAGGACTCATCAATATTTTTTTGCATATTTTTTTTCCCCAGCTTGAGAGGGAGTGTTGAAATACGATATTTATGTATTTGTTATTTTTGGTATCTTGATTGTAGGACATTATTAGCCCATTTATTCCGGTGATATATTTCCTAATTTATCCTACTCCTGCAGCTATATAATTAGATATATAGAACCCATTCTGAACATAACAATACAATATAATATATTCTTCTCCTCTTTCCCTATATCATTTTTGGTATCAAGGGCCAAAATTTTTCCACCAAACCCACCACTAGCCACCACTGCCACCAGCCCCGAAACCCTAACCATCGGCAGACCACCACCAAACTACCAAATCCCAAAACCCTAGCTCGCAATAACAGCCACCACCAAGTCATTGCCGCCACAAACCCTAAACAATTGCAAACCAGATCGCGAAGCACCCTCTGCATAACCCTAGCCCTTGCCATCATAAACTACCCCTACAAAAGCCTAACCTCCGCTATTGTTCGTTAGAGCCTCCACCAAGATTTCGGACTCAGGGAGAGTATTTGAGTAACGTTTGTCGACTTCGAAAATCCCTTTATGGCCTTAAGCAGTCTCCTCGTGCATGGTTCAACCGATTCAACGAAACTATCCTCACTATGGGATTTACCCAGTGTCACTCTGATCATACTTGCTTCATCCGTCACAAATACCAGGGATAGTGCATTATTATCTCAGTTTATGTGGATGACATTATTATCACAAGAGACGACGCGTCTGGTATTGAGCAGGTAAAGAAGGATCTCAGTCAGATTTTTTACATCAAGGATTTGGGTCATCTCTGCTACTTTCTAGGTATTAAGGTTGCCCGGTCTCGACAAGGTATCTCTTTATCCCAGCGAAAATACACTCTTGATCTTCTTCAAGACACTAAGATGATTGGATGTAGATCTATTTCTACTCCCATGAATTTGAATCTTAAGTTAACAGTAGGCTCGGAATAATTATTATCAGATCAATCAGTATATCAGCAACTTGTGGGTCGCTTTATCTATCAGACTAATACAAGGTCAGATCTTACATATGTTGTTAGTGTCGTAAGCTAGTTTAGGCACTCACCACGAACACCATACCCGGATATTGTCTACCATATCCTTCGGTACCTCAAAACATACCTCGGTCTTGGCCTCTTTTACATGATAGGAGCATAAGAGAGACTCTCCTACTGTATAGATGTTGACTAAGCAGGATCGAAGAACAATAGGCGTTTGACCTCTAGCTTGTGCAACTTTTATGGGAGACACCTAATCTCGTGGAAGAGTAAGAAGCAATTCGTCGTCTCCCGATCTTCTGCTGAAGTTGAGTATTGCACCATGGCACAGGGAACATGTGAACGTTTTGGCTTTGTTCCTTTCTAACCAAGCTAAGACTTCCCGTGAGAAACTCATCTAAGCTATTTTGTGACAACAAATCCGCTATAATGCTATCCTCGGACTCAATCCTCTATGAAAGGATAAAACACATCGAGGTAGATAACTACTTCATTCGTGAGAAAGTCCGATCGAGAATCATTACACCTACTTTTGTCCTATATTCCGAACAGATTGTTGATATTTTCACTAAGTCCACAGGAGCTATTGACAAATTAGGACTCATCAATATTTTTTCGCCCCATCTTAAGGGGGAGTGTTGAAATATAATATTTATATATTTGTTATTTTTGGTATCTTGATTGTATGGCATTATTAGCCCATTTAGTCCGATGATATATTTTCTAATTTAACCTGCTCTTGTGGCTATATAATTAGGGACATAGAACTCATTCTGAACATACCAATACAATACTATATATTCTTATCTTCTTTCTCTATATCCTTTTATAATAAGGATCGTAAAAAAACTAAAAAAATAGATTTCTTCATAATAAAGATCGTAAAAAATAAAAAAGTGTTCTTCATAATAAGGATCTCCCCCTCCACCCCCCCCTCCCTCCCCAAAAGAAAAGAGATTTATTCATAAAAAATATTTCTAAAAAATGTATTCACTTAAATATGTTTTAAAAGTTATTTTGTTATTTTTCTACAAATCTTTTTATTTTCAAAAGGATTTCTTCATAATAAAGATCCTCCCCCCCCCCCCAAAAAAAAAAAAAAAAACAACAACAACAACAAAAGAGAGATTTATTCATTAAAAGATTTCTAAAAAAAAAGTTTATTCGCTTATGTTTTTTTAAGTTAGGGTTAATTAAACTTTACCCTTTCTGGTTTGACTGATTTGCATTTACCCCCCTGTGATTTGAAAATCGTCACTTACCCCCCTTGTAGTTAGATTTTCAAACCACTTACCTCTTGATATAGGGGGTAAGTGCAACAAATATCTAACCACAGGGGAGTAAGTGGCGATTTCCAAACCACAGGGGGATAAAGTGCTATTAACCCTTTAAGTTATTTTCTAAGGTTTTCAAGAAAAATCTCATTCCTTTTTTTTTTTTTTTTTTTTTTTCTGCAAATGTATTTTTATTTAAAAAAAAAGAAAGAAGATTTTCTTCATAATAAGGATCCTAAAAAATTAAAATTAGATTCCTTCAGAATAAGGATCCAAAAAATAAATAAATAAATGGATTTATTCATAATAAGGATCTTGAAAAATAAAAATGGATTTCTTCATAATAAAGATCCCTAAAAAATGAAGCTTTCATTCAAGTATTTTACTTTTTATTTGTTCTCTTATTCCATCAAGAAATTTTTGCATGCATTAAAAATATTTTAGTTTTGTCAAAGTAACCCAAACTAATAAAAGAATAAAAAATTCCCCCAATGGCCAAACTTATCGATTCCATTCATAATCGATAGACAGTCTAAAAGGAAGACATTTTACTTTTGTTCTGTATTGTTTTTCAAAAACCATAAAAAATAAATAAATAAAGGGAATATTATTCTTTAATAACAAAGTCATAAATCTCCTACACTCATTTTAATTCAAAATTATTTAGACAAAGGTATCATTTTGAACGGGTATCTTGGGGTACCTAACACTTTCCCCGAGTATAACAGACTCCCGAACTTTTCAATTCTTTAGTTAGACCTAAACTTTTGAGTCAAATTTGGGTCATTTCAAATTTAAAATATTTTCAAAAAAAATTCCAGTGACTTAGCACACCTTTTAAGCTCAATATTAGGTGACGACTCTATTTTCTTTTAAAAAATCAGCCCAAAAAAATCATTTTCAAAATCTGCGTCTAAAAAAGCCTCAGAATCCAAATTTTTTTTCAAGAAATAAAGATTTCAAAAAATGTGTTTTCTAAAAACATCTAAAGGGAAATAGAGAATCAACGCTCGATTCAAATCTCTTTTCTTTTCTAGGGTGCGTTAATTTCTGTCTTTCAAACTTGGGGGCTAAGGAAATGAGGCCATTAGGAGGTCAATTTCTATTCCCCATTCAATTGGTTTGCTTTGAGAATAGAGTCACAATAGATTTCCACATCAGTTGCTCCAAGTTTCTTCAGGATCCTCAAATAAGAGATCAATACTTCATACTCATCCTCGTTGTTTGTAGCCTTAAACCCCAATCTTAAAGTATGCTCCAAGATACCGTCCTCAGGTGTGTGGATTACCAACCCGGCTCCTGAACCACTTTAATGACCCGTCAACACAAGCGGTCCAAGTATTGATTGTCTGTTGTCAAGACCCGGGTCTATTTCCACCTCGGTAGGGGCCCTTTATCAGGAAAAGTGAATTCTGAGATACAGTCAACCAACACTTCTCCTTTGATGGTTGTCCTTGGGTAATATTCAATATGGAACTCCTCGAGTTCAATGGACCATTTGAGCAATCGCCCAGAAGTCTCTGGCCGGTGTAGTATGACCCTCAACGGTTGGATGGTTAGTATCACCATAGGATAAGACTAAAAGTACTGTTGGACTTTCCTTACTGAGATTATCAAGGCACAAGATATCAACTCGAGGTCGGGGATAACATGATTCTACACTGTTTAGCGTGTGGCTGACATAATAGACATGCCTTTGGAAGCCTTGATTTTTTAACACAAGTACCAAGCTTACGGCGGTAGATGATGCAACCAAATATACAATTATTTCTTGCTCGGGCTTTGGGTTAGTGATATTAGTGGTGCCGAGATATATTTCTTTAGTGCTTGGAAAGCTTCCTCACATTTGTTTGTCCACTCTAGACTCTTTGTAACAATTCAATTTCCTAGGGCCACCACTCGATTTCTCCTAAAGAGAAATAAACTAAAAACCTACAATAAATATTTCCACACATATAAAGCTGAGCAATTTAACAAGCTATGTTATAACTATTTATTAATTGAATCAAAATTATGAATACAATTGTTGCGCACTCTAATTATAATAATAAAAATAATAATATTTTATAATTATTTTATTCAAAATTAACAAATATGTATTTTTAAAACAACTCATTTGTCTCTTAAAAAATTACACAAATACCCACTTGATGTTCTCAAAAGTTAAAATAAATATTTTTAAATGACAATTGGCTCCCCTTAAATTTTTAAAAGTCAAATTAGATTAACCTATTAACCCTTCAGTTTTTTTTTTTAAAATTATAAACACTAAAACTGTCACATTAATTATCACATCTGGCAAATTAAAATATACTAAATACACATATACAACTACAAACTAAACCTCTATATTGCCAATAACTACCCTAATAGTCTCAACAATCACACTACACTCCGATTCTACCTATCACTAGAAGTAGATCAATCTCAACCTGAATTACTTGAGATAAAATATTTTATTGGAGTACTGTCTTCATAATATAAAAATAATTTACGGATTAAGTACATTTATCATTATCCATATTTCAAAATAGAATGCAGCCACATACTAAGCAGTATCAAAATCCTACAAATATAGAAAACTGAATTTAAATTAACTTATTATTACTGTTTTTATATAATAAAAATATGAAACAAATTTCCTTGCTAGCTATAGGATCTGATAATATATCAACCAAGTGGTATAAACCACATCATACTAATAATCAACAACATATTCAACCGCCTGCAGGACTTACCATTCTATCAAGTCTCACAACATCATACTCATAATCAACACCATATTCAACTACTCTTGTCTCACCACATGATATTATCAACAATATATTTTTATCACATACATGCTTTGCCCTCCTGTTAGATCTCATCACATCAATATGTGGTAAAAATTGTCATATCATGTTGATAATCATAACACGTAGTAAAAATCACCATATCATACTCATAATCAACAACAACAACAACCACAAAAATATATATCAACTACCTACAAGACTTGCTCTCTTGTCAGGTCACAAAACACCCGCAAGACACGCCCTCCTATCGAGTCACAACACAACGTCTTATAGGACATGCCTTTCTGTTATGACCAACAATGTCCATTAGGACATGTCCTCCTGTCAGAACCGCACTATGACATAGTAAGATAATAAAATCAGTTTTTATATAAAATTTTACTTGATCTATTGAATGTCATAAAATTGTCAATTTTAATAAATATTTTATTTTTCACAATTTAGTACGAAAATAAAATCTGACAATTTTCATAAAAGACAGTACAATCATTTTTTCATCGATCTTTGAACTCAACGACCTATTCTATAGCCCACTACTAATACGACACTCACTGAATCTACAAAAATTATAACATAAGCAATGATACCACTTGTAACAATCCGGTTTCCCAGAGCAGCCACTCGAATTCTCCTAAAGATAAACAAATTAAAAACTTACAATAAATATTTTCATACCTATAAACCTGAGAAATTTAACAAATTATGCCGATAATTGTAATAATTAATTAATTGAATCAATAATAAAGAATAAGTACAATTATTACAAAGTTAAATGCAAATCCAAATATAATTTCTGGCATAGTTCCATTTTCACAAATCCTACAATAAATACTGTAAGGGTATGAGTCAACGCTCAGTAAAATTTTAACCTCTTTAGCATGTGCATCTAATCAATACAACAAATAACACATAGGTATATTTCTCACGTAATTGCCACATAATTCATGGTCATAAATATTTTATGAAAATCAATAATTATAATTAAACAACTAATATAGCAGGAATCATACAACAAATAGAAAAATTAAACACAAATATTTAAAGGATTAAAAATTCTACCTGAAATCCAGATATAAACCATTTTCTCTTATCCTTTTTTCTTTTTTCCCTATTTTTCTCTTCTTCTTTTGTTCTTCTTCATTTGATCATCCCTAACACACAACACTAAGTCATATATAATAGGTGGAACCCACACATATTTTATTTATCTTACCAACTTTATTTTTTTTTTTTCTTCTTTACCTTCCATTTTTCCACGTGTCAAACTATTAACACACATAATCATACATAATTTACACATATTCTTAACCTTTTCCAAAATTACAATATTACCCAATTATTTTTCTTGATTCATAATACATAGTTTCGACTTCTAATATTAATTGTTATTATTAAAAGGTGATTTTTCTAGTGAGAATCAGATTTGATGTATATGCATTTATGTTGTGGAAATGTTGCAAGGATGCTAGAAATTTAATTTTTCTTAAGGAGAAATATATTTTTGTTCCGATTTAGAAATTGTTTTGTTCTGATTAGTGTATGGGTACAGAAGTGATTTGTAAAAACTGTTTTCTTCCAATTTAAAACTGTTTTTTTTTTCCGATTAGCTTAGCGTTTTTGATTCCATATTTATTTTTATTTAGCGTTTTTGTCGCCTTATTTTTGTTTTTATTTAGCACTACTCCAACAAAGTAGTGCAATGATTAGTAAATTTGTCATTCATGACAAGTGTAGTTAATAGTTATGTATTTTTGTTGTTTTAATTTATGCTTGAAGTAGTTAATTTTTGCCACGTATCATTCATGTCCCGGGACGTCATTGTTGTTGATGAAATCTATCCATTTAATAAGATAAATTTAATACATGAATAGTTTTTTGGTTTTCAGTTTTTAAATATTCCTCCAAGCAAAGTTGTTTTGTAATTATTGATTTTTTGTCATATTATTCTGTATAATTTTTCATGTCTAATTTTTTTCTTTTGTATTTTATTTTATTTTTTAGGGTGGAGATGAACCAGAAAAAGAATCTATTAGAAGTTCTGTATAGGTATTTAAATTATGTATTTAATCTCGATTGTTAATTATTATTGATGTTCATTTTTTCTTCACCTTTACCTTCCCTTCTTCCACGTGTCAAATTATTAACACACATAATCATATATACTTTACACATATTCTTGATATTTTTTAAAATTATACTAACACCCCATATATATTGTAATATTATTAATAAATTTTAAAATTACACTTATAGCCTAAAAAATTATTAAATATTTATTTGCACCATAAATTTTTACAATATACAAAATAATCCTCAAAAAATATTTAACTTATTTTTTAATAAAATATTATTTTCAAAAAAATAAATATAAATTTTTAGGATATTACACTCTTGTTGCCCTATAGGATTTTAAAGAAAGGTAAGCACTTATCTGATGGCTAGGAAATGAAGAGATTTAACATTCCCACTCATCCTGTCAAACTTTGTACCTCATTAATCGTCCTTGAGAATGTCATATTCATGATCGCCTTGACTTTCTCTAGGCTAGCTTTAATCCCCCTCCTTATTACCAGATGACCAAGGAATTTTCTAGCACCGACCCCAAAAACGTACTTGCTTGGGTCCAATTTTATCATGTGTGTTTGGAGCACGTTAAAGCACTTATGTAGGTAGGTCAGGTCGTCACTATCTATTCTACTCTTGCCCAATATGTCATTGATGTAGACCTCCATCGTCTTTCCAAGTAGGTCGACGAATATCTTATTCACCAACCTTTGGTATGTGGCTTTATCATCCTTCAACTTGAAAAGAATCACTCTATAGAAATATTGACCCTTGTTGTGATAAAGGTTGTCTTCCATTTGTCGGGCAGTACATATGGATTTGGTTGTACCCCGAGAAGGCATCGAGAAAGGTGAGTAGTTCGTAGCATGTAGTCGCATCCACAATAACATCGATCTTCGGGAGTGGAAAGCAATCATTTGGGCAAGCTTTGTTGAGGCCAATGAAATTGATGCACATGCGTCATTTTCTCGTCTTTTTCTTTACCATGACCCATTGTCCAGCCATATGAGAAAGTGATTTCTTCAATGATGTCTGCTACAAGTAACTTTTTTAGTTTCTTCTTCGATTACAACTTGTCTCTCTGGCCCGAACTTCCTACACTTCTACCAAACTGGCGGATACATAGGGTCGATAAACAATCAGTACATGGAGATATTCAGGCCTATCCTAGGTAGATCTGCATTCAACCAAGAAAATACGTCGTGATTGGTTCTGAAGGGTTTGACTAATTTTCTTTTAAATCTTGCGGAAGTGTTGACCCAATCTGAACGGTGATATCTAGCTCAGTTGGGTGCACTTGGATATCCTCTAGTTTTTTATTAGGGCGAGGACAGGGTTGACGTGGCTGCTCGACCTAGGGGTTTATAATATCTTATTTTCAAGGACATTTAGTCATATCCTTGGGTAGAAAATCATTGTCAAATTCCTCGCCCTTTGATTGCTATTTGGGGAGTTCTATCTTGGTAACAAAGTATGTACAGGCTATCTTTTGGCTGCTACGTACTTTGTCGACCTCATTCTTGGTCAGGAATTTCAGCATCAAGTGACACCTCAACGTGATAGTTCTCAACGTGTTCAAGCACGATTTTTCGATGATGGCATTATATGCTAACGACCGTCCACTACCATGAATCGCTCGTCGACTGTCAAAGTGCTTCAGCTCACAATGATTTAGAGCATAATCCAACCAAGCGGCCTGACTATTTTCCCTTAAAACCTACTAGGAGAGTCATCATCAACTTCAGTTGGTCACGGTCAATCACAATTTTTTTGAATTTAACCAAGTAGATTATTTCAACCGAGTTGTCGTTGTTGACCAACACTCATCCCATGTTGTAGTTCCCGATTTACAGAGTAACCACTAAGCCATCTTCATGGGATGTGTGAACCCTGTGTGATATCGTTAGTGAAAGTAATAGCCTTTTTTTTCCACAACAGGTCCCTTGGATACTTGGAACATGGTCCCTGACCCTATGTTTTTCTTTGTAGGTGTGCGTTTTGTGCTCAGACTTGGTCTACCCTCTATAGGCAAATCCTCCATTTGATCTATACCCAAAAAGGATGGAAAAAAAATTTCTTGGTAAAAATCATAAAATCAGAAAATATAAGGACTAAATAATAAAATCTTCAAAATATATAATATATTTGAAAAACTATGTTCAACCAATAAAATATGATTTTATAACATTCAAATGCTGAAAAATGTGGCTAGAAAATCTTTGGAAACATTAAAATCAAATTAAAAAATCAAAGAAGATCGGTCTACTAGATTCGTTATCAGTGAACTGGTTAAGCTAAACGTTCAAAAATATAGTTATTTTCAATACGATTTGTTCAACTGGATTTCTCAGTCAGTTAATCGAAATGCTCTCTATATCTTTCCTTCGATTTTTTAGTCGATCGATTTGGATCAAAACACAACTTTCTAGGAACCTATATTTGGCAGATAACCGATATACCCATCAGTCAACCGAAACAGGCATTTGTCAATATTTTTGTGTTTTTTCAAAACTTTGGATGATCATATACTTAGAAAACCTTTTTTTTTTAGTTATATTTATCACTTCTGATCATATTCATAAATGCATATAAAATTTTCAAATAATCTTATGTGTTGTGTGTAACGACCCGGTTTCCTAGGGCTGCCATTAGGTTTTCCCCAAAGAGAAATAGAGCAAAAGACAAACTACTCCACCACCACGCTTCCGCTGCGCTACTCTGATAAAATTAATAATAATATATTTTTTCAACTCAAAATTTAACGATTGTATATAAGTCAACTATTTCATAGCAAAACTACAAAATTCAACCTTTCAATATTAACAACTACCCTAACTGTCTCAAAAGCAACACCACCCCCTAATCCTATCTAGCACCAGTAGTGGACCCGTTTCTAGCCGAGGTACCTGAGATCAAATATTTTATCCGTGTATTATTTTCATAATAAAAATAATTTATGGATCAAGTATATTTATCCAATACCATTTTTTAAATATAATATAAATATAACCGCACATTGAGCCGAAATAACATTCCATAATTATCATTGCAATAAAATATTGCATTTAAATCAACCAATCCAATTATTTTGATATATAAAATACTGCACACATATTTTTCTACTAGCCATAAGATCGTTTTACCTCACAATCAAGAGTTACGATGGTACCGTAAACTGTACAACCTTACCATCTAAGGTGACTATCAGTGCCAGGACCATTTAATATCTTCAATGGTATGAGCAACCATCCTACAGGACTTACCTGATAGGTAAGAACATATATCCACCTTGCAGGACTTGTCTGATAGATAACAATATATATCTATCCTGTAGACTTGTCTGATAGGTAACAACATATATCCACCCTACAGGACTTACCTGATAGGTAACAACATATATCTATATCTCTCAGGACATACCTTCCTAACGAGAAGACAACTATAGCATATAGGTATAATAATAAAGACCAGTTCCCACATTCAATATTTTTACTTTATTTATCAAACGTTATAAAACAGTCACTTTTAAATAAATCTTTTCTTTTTCTCGATCTAATACGAAAATATAATTTGATAATTTATCCTAGAAGACAGTACACTCACCTTGATAATCGCACTGCTACTTTGCTACCACCGAAACATTGACGAAGTTAACCCTGCTGGTAAATCTAATCACAACAGCGCCTAAATTAAAAATTTAACTAAATATAAAATGCGATGCGTGAAATGCATACCACTAAAATACGATTTTCCTATTCCCAAAATTTCTTGATTATATGAAATTGATTAAAATTAAATGCACTATTTCCTCAACCCAGTGTTAATTTTACAACGACGATATTATAATTACATTTATAAAATTTATCAATTAATAATTTAACTATAAATTATATATATGTGTGTGTGTGTAAGCATATATGTATGTATGTATATATAAACTTGAAGTAAACAAAAAAAACAAACATAATTAATTAAGGAACTAATTACCTTGTAAGGTAATGAAAGAACGTAAGCATTTTCGAGAGAGAGATTATGTATTGTTAAAGGAGAGAGAAAGTATGTTAAAGGAACTAATAAATATGAAGTAAGTTTTTGTTCTCACCTCGTCAACCCACGTGTATGTGTAGAAATTGAGCTTAATGTGTTGTCCTTTTCTTAAAAGGACAACACTTGAACTTCATCTATTTGAGCAACATGCGTCTAAAATTTTGAGAGATCATCATGTGTATGAATTTTATATTATTTCTATTTTTTTTAACAATATGACAAGTTCTACCACTTCCACCGCCTAAGGATGAGTAGATTTTTTATTTAATTACATATATAGACCTAAGGCAATATCATAAAGGGTTAATAGCACTTTATCCCCTTGTAGTTTAGCTGATTTGCACTTACCCCCCTGTGATCTTGATTTAGGTACACTTACCCCCTATATCAGCGGGGTAAGTGGTTTGAAAATCTAACCACAGGGGGGTAAGTAGCAATTTTCAAACCACATGAGGGTAAAGTACAAATCGGCCAAACCACAGAGGGTAAAGTGTTATTAACCCTATCATAAATATTTATTCAACCCTCAACTCTTACAATTAATTATTAAATTACGTATTAACCCCCCAAAATTATTTAAAGTTAATTCAAAATTTACATATTAATCCTCAAACATTATAAAATTAAAATTTTAAATAACTCATTATACCCAAATATTTCTAAATGCTCTAAAATGAAATTAAAAATTATGCATGCCCAAAAGTCGGGTCTTACATCGTGTGTGATCCTTAATGGGTTGCATTAATAGTTTAGAAAGAATTAACATGTTTTACCTAGAAATACAAAAAATGTTCTTTTAAAATGTCTTCAACAACTTCCATTGCAACCAACTTGAACTTCAAAAATACTTTTTCATTTTATCTCATTAGATACTGGAACTAAATTCTGTAAACGATACTCAATAAAATCAAACGATACTCAATAAAACCATTAGTCCCGTAAAATATATAAGTAATTTATTTTCATCAAAACATCAAATAATGTCTCAGTGTCAACAAAACGAAAAATAAATATATAAATTTATAAATTTACCCCATATTTTCCCTAATTTAATAGCTAAATTAGATAGAAGAACTAATTAAAATCATAATTAAAGATACTGAGTTTAAAGTGAAATAGACCAAACTTATCAGACCATATAGAAATTAATCAATAATTAGAAGGTGAAAATGGAATTTGCTCAATATAACACTACAATCATACACACCAATGTTGTAACTATAGTGTTCACAAAAAAAAATAACTAAAATATCCACCAAAAAAAACTGAAAGGTCCGCTACAATATCAAACCACTAAGATAGGCGTCGTCTACGAGAATACACTTGAGCTTTTGTAGTTGGAGATTCCTCCACACCCTCATTTTCCATAACTCCTACCATATCCTCAATAGCCATGTAAAGTAGATCTGGATCTTTAACATCTTCTCTGCGTCCCCGATTCAATGTAGCCCAGCATATCCATACCATAGACGCCATGGACTACAATAAGAAAAAAAGGTAAATTAATTATCAATTAACAATTGTAAATTAGTGTGTAGGTACAAATATAGATGCAACTTCTCTCTCGAATCATCAACTATTTGAGGTCTGAAAAATTTGGAAGCATATTCTGGGTTTTGAACCCTTAAATATAAGATGCGTCAAGACCAAGGCCCATATGAGGAGACACAATCATGTCCGTAAGTGGTAATGGGACAACCATAAGCCTCTTATGCTAGTTTGTGATTGCACTAGGTCTCCAAAATCTGACTTAAGAACTCGTAAATGACAGTGTAACATTGTTGAGTCGTCCCCACAAGTTTCTCATACATGCCTTAGTGGTGGACCCAAAATTATCTAAATCTAGAAAAATTGTTGAAAGCACACCATTGGCCCAAAGGACTACCCAAGAGGGGGTGAATTAGATAGTTTAAAAAAATAAAATTGGGTAGTTTAAAAAAATAACTTAAATAGCTGTGACCTATTCAAAATTTATCAGATTTTATCTTGTTAATAGAAGTATTCTAAGTAAAGCACACACAAATACAATCACACATAGAGAAGGGTTAGAGATATTGATACGATGATTTTATAGTAGTTCGGCAAACTACTATTGTCTGTGTCTACTTCCCTGAGCTTTTGCAGGGTATTAATCCACTAAAATTCAAATTCTCTTACACTCAGTTTGAGTAAAATCCCTTTATACACAAACACACTTTTACTTGGACTAGTTACGCTTTAGTCCAAGCTACAACTCACAGAATATAGAAAATATTTCACTCAGAGCTTCTAGCAACACTTATAATTATTAAATCCAATTTTAGCCCAATCTAAGTGACATAGAAGTCCAAGCTACAATTCACAAAATGTAGAAAATATTTCACTCAGAGCTTCTACCAACACTTATAATTATTAAATCCAATTTTAGCCTGATCTAAGTGTAGAAGTGCACATGATCAACATATATTCATTTTCATATTTGTGTTAAATTTATTTGGTTTAATTCAAAGAAGCACAGAAACAGATAGTCCAGACAAAATATATCCAATCGTTTAACTTGTTTTAATTGAAATAAAATTCATGTTTAAATCTACGAGTTTTGAAAAATAATTTTGCAAATTCAAATATCAATAGTATTCAATTCAATTTCACGTATATAGATCTAATCAGATAAGATTTACACTTAAGCACAAACAGATCATGTACATAATCATATAGAAATTAGAAAGACTTTGATCAAGGATGGATCTCATTAGGATTCCAAACCATAGATAGTAACCAAAGAATTCAACCTAGAATTTCAAATTAGATTGATCAATCAATAATATTCTCACAAATTTTTATCTCTGGTTTATCTCAAGAGTTTATAAAAAAATTCAGATGTTTTCGCTTACTCTTTTTCACTCTCTTGTATCTCTTGGTTATTTAAAAAGTGATTTTTTGTAGCTTTAATAAGCCGCAAATTCAGAATATCCCAACAACTAGAAAAAAAAAATCAAAATTTTTCCTAATTTGAAGGCTTAAGACTCTTGGCCTTTGACCCTAACAATTCTCCCAAGCAAATAGGAGTTTTGACCAATGATTAGGGGCATATACCACTCTAGGTTCAAATAAAAAGGTAGCAAAATTTATCATCCAAATATTTGAGTCAAAAAGTTTTTCCAACCATTTTACCAAATTAGAAATAGTAGGGAGCAAAATGTAATTTTGATAAAACCATTAAATTTTAAACTATATCCCACAAAAAATCTTTCAAAAATATTTAGAATAAAATCTTTCACGAAATTTCAAAAATCAAAAGAATTTAATCGTACCCAACCATTCAGTCGACCGATTTGAACATTTTTCAAAACTTTGTGGAACCTGAATCATTCACTCGACTGAATCACAATTTCGGTCGACCAAATTCAACCCAATTTCAAAGTCCTTTGCCCCCTGAAAAATCTAATCGACTAAATCACAATTTGGTCATCTGAATCACTTAAAAACTTAAAATATCAGTTCTCTACATAACTCACTTACCATTTTGGTCGACTGGATTAAACAACAAAACACCCCACACTTCAAATGTGTAACTCTTGCATCTGAACTCCAATTTAACTATATGACCACATGTTGAAAATCCATCTTAGGAAGTCTATTTTCATATGCAATTAGTTTCAGCACAAAATTCTATCTATGTAAAAAGTTATGACTTAAAGAGTGAACAATGGTCTTCCTTAGAATGCCCATAAAGTACAATTTTATCTCTGGTTCAAGTAGAACACAATTTTTTAAATTTACTTAACCCCAGTTGACTGTTTTGATAACATGATCTAATAAAGAATATCTACCAATTTAAAGCATCAAACTCATGTGATGCGCAAATATAACAGGTAACACACTTAAGATCATGCAACTTTATCATGTTAAAGTGTCGTGTGTGATCCTAATCGGGATGAAATGAATTTGACAAATATAAATGTTGTTTACCTTAGGAAATATAAAAAATTGATTTGTGATCATGCATTTGTCCTTGAAGTGTATGATCATCTATTTCATTTGCTTAGCATAATCGATCCAGATTTATCATCATTATGTCACGTGCTTGGTTCATTATCACGTTACTAAATCTATCACATTTCTCGATAAACAGATTAGTTCAGAAAATCATCAAGTTATTGTTATCATCACAAATCAATGTTAATGGGTTTAAACCCTTTAGACACATATGGTTTGGCTAGTGTGGCTTAATGACCTCTAGACATTTGATACAACTGACATACCAAGACATGATTGGAAATGGGAAATGAGCCTAACACTAACTCCAAGGATCCCGTTCGGCCTGGAAACCGAATTAAATGTAAAAAAAATGATTTAAAAAATAAATCTATAAGTAAAGTTATTTTCTACCAACTAACTGCAAATTATCACAATTGATATATTTGCTCGCGCTTGGCCTATAAGCTGTTGTGGTCTCTATTGGTTTCTCAGCGTGGAATCCACCACAAACTCTTGGAAAAGATTATTCATCGTAAGTAATGTTCAACATGAGCTTGAACATCTGAAACCACTCGTAGATCCAACCCTCAAGCAATACCAAGTAACTGAAAACCTATTTTACCTCGGCGGTTAGCAACACTTAGTCACCTGTACAAGTAAGCAAGTGCACCAACTCCCCATGCATAATGACTGACTTGTGTGACTTCTTCAAGCATTGGAAAATAAGAAACACAAACCTTGGTTTCGTTCTTATTCGTAAACAACTTGCACCTAAGAAGGTACAATAGGTACGCGCTAGCCACACAAATGACACATGCCACACTATACTTTGCGATGACCGTGTCGAAGTGATCCATAAACCAAGAGAGACTAACCGAATTTTCCTTAGTGACTACGAACTCTCTCTCAACCTCGTCCATCCTTAAACCAAGAAGTCGACTCACCAGTAGGGATCCCAAATGAGGCCAATCAATATAAAACTAACATTGAGCGGCTGGTGACTTGAATGTCTAACAAACAACTTACATCGTCGAATATAATCATCATCTTTCTAAAGGGCATGTGAAATGTATTAGCCCCCGGGTACATCGTTCCATGAAAGACAAGTCAAGTTCAGGTTCCCAAATTTATAACTACAAAACTGAAAATGCGAAAACCCATACATGTCAACAAATTTTTATAGAATCTTGGGTTGTTGTCCTCCCAAGGCCACTCTAGAACTTTTGAGCTATGGTTAGCATCGAAGTGGCTTACAAATATACAAACATTAAAAACACCATTTTAATATAACAAAATTGAAGCATTTCATCAAATGAATGAACGATCTTAGTTCTCACTTTATTATTTCATATCTAATAAGTTTGGTGATTGTGATAGCTAGTAGTAACCTTGGTTTCTTCAAGACCCCCAAGAAATGGCCCACCAATATTAATAGTCGCTACAATAGTAGTTATAGATTCATTGCCCTCGATCGTCACACCGACTACAACGTCTTCTATTTTTGATTGAGGTATAGAATAATTTCTCCTATTCGAAGTCGTAGGAGGGGACACAAAGTGTCCTAGATATTCTGAAGTCATACTATAAATTAAAAGTAATTGTCAGCCCAAAGAGCTACTCAAGATGGGGTGAATTGGGTAGTTACTAAAATTTAAATAATTAATTCTTTTAAACACAAATAATCAATTTTTCTAAATAGATTATTATCTTGACAAACAACAGAAATGTGTTTACTTCTAAATGTATACCCAAACACAATATATGAAATAATCAATGGAGCACACAACGATATATCTTGGTTCGGTAAACTATTTTTATCTACATTCAGTCCCCCGAGCTCAATGGAGATTCGCAATCCACTAAACCCCTGATTCCTTTTCTAGGTAGGAACCAAACCCTTACAATGATTATTTTATAAGCACAGAATCAACTTTTACAATTTACTCTTATCCTAGGCCAATGATGAACCTTATCTTTTTACCATGCCAAAAATTAACCCAACACTCTCTCAATTATCATTTTCATAGGGAATGATGAACCTTTATAATTAACCCAAAATAATAATTTAATTACCGGAAGAATCAAAACTTAATTCTTTTCAAGAAAAAAGAATAACCTAATATTTTTACAGGACAAATATCAAATCCTAACATTTTTCACAGGAAAAAAACCGAAACCTAGCTACCCTGACTAGACACCGTTCTAAACGTGTCTAATTCGCTCAAACTCACAAATACAAAAAATGTAAGTTTCTTCCCACAAAGAGCTTCTACTACCTCAATATAAATATACTTGATTAATGTCCCCAAATAATTACTACGTGATGGATACAATGTGAGATAAATAAAATCTGATTAATTAATAAAGTGGGTAGCACAATTTAAGCATGTAATCAGATAATCAAATAAAATCGTTTAAAAATATTTTCAAACTTTTAAGTTTAAAACGTTTTTCTAAACAATCTTATATCAAGCAATTAATAAGAATATAAGTTCAAAGTAAATAATAAAACTTAAAAAGATCTCAATGGAAAAACACTGAAGATAATGATAGTATCGCAATAGAACACAAGTCGGTGACACCAAACTACAAGCGCTTTAGATCAAGAACGTAGAATAAATCTCTCACAAAAATCTCAGTATAAATATAACTCTTAGAATAACTTAAGCTGATAGTTCTTGATGTTGATCTCAATTCCCGTAGGTTTATATTAATAGACAAATATCAAATCCTCCAACGACTAGTTTCTCAAAAATATACCTCTTAAAGACACTCTTAGACCCTATATATGATAACCTTTCAATTTAGGAGTATTTCACTTAAAAATAACTTTCGATTTTCTCAAATAAGTCCTCAAAACTATTCTCAATTTAAAACCATACAAATAGGAAGTATTAATACATTTAAATTAGGAGAATCTCAAAGTATATGGACCAAATCAATAGGGATAATAAAATAAGTATATAATATCTTAATTAGGTTCAAATCCCCTGAATCTCTCCCTTGGAATCCTAAAAAACGGTTAGATTTTGACCAAGAGACCAAATCTCTCGATTTTTCAATTGACTCAATCGGTTGACCAAGTCCCACAGGTCAGTTGACTGACCTATCCAGAACCAAAATACAACCATTGCCTTTAGGCCAGTCGGTTGACCGATTGGTCTGAGTGATCCAATTTTTCTTCGATTTACCTACTGACTTAAACGGTTGACCGACCACTTCCATTCGATTGGCCAATTGGATTAGTGCGCTTATTTCTTTCGCCAATTAAGCTATTGCTTCAAATGGTTGACTGACCAATTCAATTTGGTTGACCGACTAGATCAGTGACACCACATTTCAACTCCAAAACTCATTATTTGATTCAGTTGACCGATTATTTTTTTCGGTTAACCGAATTGACTCGAAATTACAACTTTTTTATACTTTAAAATATGTTTTTCAATTAGGTCAATTATCAATTTTGTTTCACATAAGGAGCACATACAATATTTCATTTTAGGATCTTGAACTTATCGTTTCTTATCATGACACACATATAATTAACTCATTTAAAGTGTCGTATGTAATCCTAATTCAAGTTGCATTAATAGTATATAAGTAGATAACTGTTTTCATCTATTTTTCTTCAAGGTCTTCACAACTTTTCATATCTTTATTGCATCCATCTTACACCCTTTATGTTTTCTTTATAAGGTCTTTTTTTTTAATCACATATCTGGAACTTATAAATCTGAAACACTTTGATAAAATCATTAGTTCCACAAAAAACATCAATAATTAATTGTTAATCAAAACCTTAGATTCAACAACAATTATTTAGAATATGAACAAAATGGAAAAAAAAGTAGTCATCTAGTATGGAATCATAATCCTAAACAGAGTCTTGCACATTGTTTCAAAGACTTTTTTCAATTCACAATTTCCTTACATTAAACTAACTCAAAATAAACAAAATAAAATAAAATTAAAAATCAATTGTGGCTTAACCCGTAGGTTCGCAATAGGATCTGTGTGGTCACAGACCCAGGATGCTTAGACGTAGAGGTCCAATCATCCTCATATTGTGGTAGACTTACAGATCCACCCAGTTAGGGTTTCAGGCGGACTTGTAAGTCCATCAAGGACGGTTTTGAAACATAATTTTGGATTAAGTTTCATGCTGTAGAAGTGAGGAACATGATAAAAACAATAAAATACTTACGATTTGTAAATCTAGCAACTAAATCACCACAAAGCAATAAAAATTTCATAGATCTAGTACCGATGGAGAATGGAGTTTAAACAAAAACTAACAATGTGAGGCTGTCGGAATATATGTTGACTAGAATGGATGGCTCATTGAAGAAGAGGTACGTTGGAGAGAGGGAGGACCATCGGATATGGGGGTATGTCGACAGTGTACAACCACCGTGGTTGGGGGTGCTTGGGAAGGGTTTCTAAGTGAACTAGGAGGATTTTCTTTATGTTTTGTAGGAAGGGATATTGTTGGAACAATTAGTTTTATACTTGGCAATCAAACCTAAGTAATTATTTTTAGAGTTGTACATTTAATTTTTTTGTACAAATAGAAAATTGGAATGTACATATAAAATTATTCCAATATTTGTAGCCTATTGGAAATGTAGCTCATTTTTTTTTGTGGAAGGCCTAGCCATCTCCCAACATATATTAAAATATATATATAGAATTACTCTAAAAAAAGATTATCTTTTTAAATTACTTATAAGCAAATCCCTATCATACCCATCCTTCTACAATTTGTAGTGTGCGGTTATTCCACACCTTACAAGTGGTCAACCAAACAAGATTTCAAGAGGGTCAAGTCCGGTTGTGTACAGGAGTTTTATTGGCAACCAAGCAAGATAAAAGAGAGAAGGGAGAAAAAATTACCCTAGAAATTAAAAAATAAATATAAAATGTATTTGCATAAGAAAATTCATTCCATTTCTTATAGGGGAAGACCCTGTTCTTCGTACGTTTTCGCTTCTCACTCCAAAAACTAACAGAAATTCATAGCCCTCCTCTCTCTCTCTCTCTCTACATTTTGCCCTAATACAGCAGCCTCCATCTCTATTTCAATCTGAATCCGAAACCACGGTACTCTCTACCTGCTTTCTCGCGGTGTTGCTCTCTGAAACACATCGAACCTAGCTATATAGACGTAAATTCTGCGGACATATCTTGCACATTGAAACGCTTTGGCGGTTATTGAAGCGGTTTGAGTTTTCTTGGGAGCGGATAGAAACTATCTTGGCGTCTGACATATTCTTCAATTGCCCCATGTAGTGTTCGTTTTCTTCCACCTCATATATCATATAATTCCTTCTGTATTTGGCGATTTATACGTAGATTGTTCTGTTCCAAACTCTAGGTTTTGGAACTTCTGCACACGATTCTTAATTTTTCATCTTGACGGCATTTTCTCTCTGATTACTGTTGGCCTCTAGGCCTTTTTCGCAGTATTGGGTGGAAATGGAGGTGTTCTCTTCACTGCTTCCATTCTTTTGATGGGTTTCATTGAGAATGCGAGGTTGTCTTCTTGGCGTTTATCTTTTGTAGCCTGCAAGTTCTTCTTCCATTGATAGATGGAGGTTTAATTGTGTTTTCCTGTTAAAATTCGTCGTCATATTGGCTTTTTACTTTGGTAATCATCTTCGACCTTGATTCTGTTTGTAAATTAGCTTAATTAATGACCAGATGGAGGGATATTCTTGGTTTAGGAGAGAAGACTTAAATTGTTTGGGAGTTGATGACTGAAATTTGAAGGACTACAGTGTTATTTTACATTGGTGGCTAATTGTTAAAACTGAGGGCAATAGTGGACCAAGGGGGAAAATTTGGGTTACTGCGGCGGTTTGGTAGCTCCTTGTACAGTGACCTAATTGCTGGGAATTGTTGATTTGGAACCTTGGTATAGAGTAACTTGGGAGTGTAAAGAAAGGAGAGTTAAATTCTCTCCTTCTATCTTATCATGTTCAGTGCTGATGGAAAAAAGTGAACCTGCATTAGTACCAGAATGGCTGAGATGTACTGGAAATGTTACCCGGAGTGGCACTTTGGCCCACCATTCTTCATCATCTTTTAACTCAGGTACTGGTGGTTTGCTTTGTTTCTACATTTGTCTTGTGTACATTGTTTCAGCGTAAATTCAGTTTGGTACTTTCATGTATTTAAGCTTATATTTCCTTTCGTTCTCTTTTCGGGTTGTGAATACGTTCACAGATGTTTCTTCTTCCACACCTGCCACAAGACAGAGATATTCTAGAAGCATCAGTGACAAGGATAGCCATCATTCTGCAATTTTGGATCGGACTAATTCTGGGCGCAATTCAAGCATTAATGGCTCTACAAAACATCCATACAGTAGTTTTACTCGAAGCCATCGCGATAAAAACCGTGAAAAAGAGAAAGATAAGCTGGTTATTGGAAACCTTTGGGACTATGATGAGCATGAGCCACTAGAGAAAAACTTTAGTAGTAGGGTTGATCGAAGTAGCTTCAAGCGCTCTCAATCACTGGCCTCCAGGAAATTTGATAGTAAAAACGGTCACATTGGAAATGGTGTGCTATCTGGGGATGTAGGGAGTGGTATCCAGAAGGCTGTGTTTGAGAAGGATTTTCCATCTCTCAGAAATGAAGAGAAAAAACGAGTACTTGATGTAGGGAGAATATCGTCTCCCGGCTTGAGCACAGCTGTACAGAGCCTGCCTATTGGCAACTCAGGGTTGGCTGCTGGTGAGAGATGGACATCTGCCTTGGCAGAGGTGCCCCCCTCAATTTGCACTGCTAGCGTGGGGCATTTATCTGCTCAACAAGGTGTTGTCTCTAATCAGCTATTCGGGATTTCAAGTCCAGCAGCTGGTCTTAACATGGCTGAGGCACTGTCGCAAGCTCCATTACTAACTCGTAACACTCCCCAGGTATTTGAGTTATGGTCCTGTTATGTTTGTATCAATAACCTGATCTGTTTAAGTCGGTATCTTATATTTCTTTACTTTGCAGCTACCTGATAAGAGCCAGAGGCTTGAGGAATTAGCTATAAAGCAATCTAGGCAATTGATACCCATGACACCTCCGATGCCAAAAGCATTGGTAAGAGAATTTTGTTTGTTACATCTGAATTCTAAAATGACACAATGTGAGGTGTTGCAGTTTTTTTAACTTCAGCTAATCCTGATTATTTTATTTTTAAGTTCTACATCTCTCTGTGCTCTCTATTTGGTGGCATGCTTATCCATATTTCATTTCTTTGTCATTGCTGTTTGATAAGGAAAACCCCTGGCAGATTATTAGGCTAGTCTTGGCTTCTTTTCAAGGCTTTGTGATTATCTAATCCGAAAAGGAGTCAATGTCTTAATCATGCTTCAGTGAACTTGGTACATTGTTCTTCTCTGCTATTTGTATTTTTTTTTTCAGGATAGAGAAAAATATTGTGACATCCTTTCTTCCGCATTTTTACTTTGTTATAGTGGTAGAACTAGGGTTCTAAGTATCAGCTGTTACGTATCATAACGACCGATACTTAACGAAAAATCGGGGTACTGTTATGGTTTCGAACCGATACTTTGTGCTTGGGTCGATTCACACCGTAATGAGCCGATACGGTCCCATAACGGTGTTACATCCCATTATGGGGAGGGGTAATGACCGTTACACCGATACAGGCTGTATTTTCAGCCTTCCCCAGTAGGTCCCTCCCATTAGCAGACAACAGCTGGAATTTCGGCCTTTTTTTAGGTGCCTCCCGTTAGTTAAATGCTTTAATATGATTTGCAAGTACAATTAACTCCTTTATTATGTATGTGTAATATATTTTTATTAAATGTTGTGTGCATCATCTTATTCTTTTAAGATTGTTCAGTACGACAGTTGTTCATCTTTTTTCATATCTTTAGTGTTGTATATGTAGTTAAATGTCATAATATCTATTAAAATGTGTTTATTAATGGTTAAATGAGTAAAATAATTACTATTATTGAGTTTTTGAGGATGTTCTGGTGATTTTAAAAAATTCATGACCGTTACGGCCGATTCCCGTTACAGATAGGTCGATACTCCCAACACCGTTACACTACGACCATTACCTCTACCTAACCCGATACTTCGATTTAAATCCTTTGGGTAGCACTCTCTCTTGTAATTGACAGAAGGTTCACTCTTTGAGCTTCTTGTCATTTTAAGCACTACCAAGTGCTTGTGCCTAAAGACACTCTTCAGCGGCTTCTAATTATGCAGGTAGAAAATTGAAACAGCAAGAGACAAAATATACATCTTAATGCTTCTTTTTATGCACAAGGCTTGTGTCTAAAACACTGCACCTCATCTCACCTGCTCCCAAACATATTGAAAGAAAAGGGAAACCTAAAAGAGTGAGAGTTATTTTTGCGTGATAGAAAAAGATATATATATATATATATATATAGAGAGAGAGAGAGAGAGAGAGAGAAAGAGAGAGAGAGAGAGAGAGAGATAAAAGGGCTTAAATTAATGGTTATATTTTGTCAAATTGGGAAAAGGGTTAAAATCTATGTTTTAACGACAAATGAAATAATCATAATTTGGGATAAAATAAAAACTTGCACAGGAACTAATGAAATTAACTTATAAATGTAAGGACGAAACTCTTTAAAAATCAAGCTAGGGCCTAGGCCCTACAACCCCTCACCCCCCGGGGGGAGGTGGAGGTGTAATTGTTACTTTGTTCTTAAGCTTTAGCTGGGATTATGCCCATCATTCGGCAACCCCAAGTTTTTGAAAATACCCCTGGTATATTGGGGTTCCCTGAATTTGGTATTTGGCTGTGGTAGAGCTGGATTTGCTGATTGATGGGTTGATGGATCCAGAGGAAATGAGATTTGGGATTACATGAGAGTGAGCTGGAGGCAGGTCATGTGGTGGGTGGTTGGGATTGGGGTTAGGTATCTGATTTATATTATGAGAGGTTTTAGAGATGGATTGGGTGAAGAGCATGAGTGGTGAGGAGTGGGGAGTTGTGCAGATCTTTGGTTGTGTTAACAAGAAAGAGCATAGAGAGATGGGGGGAGAGAGAGGTGGGTTTGGGGAAGAAGAGGATTGGGTGGTAGACTATGAAGTATAGATACTTCTAGGAGGGAAAAATATACGTTAGGAAAATGTATCGAACACGTGTATGGTGTGGGTTCTTGTTGTCCTCCTATATTAGTACCTGACACGCCTAGTGGTGGACGCATGAATTTCAATACGAGGGGAGTGAGAAAACAAAAGGGTGATTTTTCAAAATTTTGGGGCTGTGATGTAATGTTTCGGGATATATCCATAACAAGAGCATAGAAAGATGGGGTGAGAGGGAGTTGGGTTTGGGAAGAGGATGGAGTGTTAGAGGGTGGTAGACTATGAAGCATCGACACTTCCAGGAGGGAAACATAACTGTCTCGATAACATATCCAACACATGTATGACGTGGGTCGTGGGCACATGTTGTCCTCCTATATTAGTATCTGACATGCCCAATGGTGGACACATAAATTTCAATGAGGGGGGTGAGAGAACAAAATTGGGGGGGGGGGGGGGGGGGGGATTCAAAATTTTTGGGATATTTGCATAAATTATACTATATAAAAGGGGGATTTTAATCTTTGGGGGAGGTCTTCACCCCTAGCCCCCTGTGTCCACCCTAGACATGCCTAATAGTGGGATACTTGAAGTAATTTTCATGACTTTAGAGGGTTGAATGTGCCAATAATATACTCAATTCCTACTTCCGTAGTCTTGAAAAATTAGCAAGTCTTTCTTCTCTTAAATTTCATAGGATGACGAATTACGCAGTATTATTTGACATGGTGTTAGTTTTATGCCAGTAATGCTCATTTGATTCTATATGTTAAGCTAATTTAATTATAATGACCATACATTATATCCTAATTATCCTATGTTTTTTGGGTTCGTTGTACTGCGTTTGTGTTTCTTCAGTGGCAAGAAGTGGTGGTGTAGTTGTCTGTTTTGGTTTGGGAGAGGGGTTGAAGTGAAAGAGAAGATGCTTCTCTTTTATTGCTTTTTCTCTTTCTCTTTTCTTTCAAGTAGTGTCTGTTGATATTATTGATTTTTAAGGGGGTTGACCTTAACCAATAAAGTAAGGCTAATTTGGAATTTCGTAGTAATATATCTGTCCTTACGTTAGTGAGGTTTTTACCGAAAGGAGGGTCTATTTGCAAGCTATGATAAATCATTAGGATTATGTGCTATTTAACAATATAGAGGATTTTTTTTTTTCATATGAATTTGCAATATGACAGGGGTATGCCTTGGCGCAATAGTAAAAGTTGTTCATTGTGACTGGTTAAATCTTGGTAATAATCTCTTTGCATGCAGGGTGGGGTAAGGCTGTGTACATCTTACCTTTCCTAGACTCTACAATGGCGGAGCTTTCATGCATCGGGCTACCATTGTTTTGCAATGTGTCAGGGGCTCCACTGGAATTAGCCTTTATTCTGTGGGTTATACTAGTGTTTTAAAAGGTCTTCAGTCTTCTAGGTTTGCACTGAGGAATAAGGGTCAACCAATCCTAGAAGCTTTGCCTAGTGCAAGACTCTGGCTCTTTCTAGTATGCATCGTGGGCTTAGACTTTGGAACCAAGATTCATTATAGATGCACTATGTTATCTATTACTCTCTGTCTCAAGAAATTTGTCCAACTTTTCTTTTCATGATGTCTCAAGATAATTGTCTATTTTCCTTTTTAACAAACAAAATTTATCAGTTTTCTCAAATTAACCCTCTTCTGAACCTTACATTCAAAATTCAACTTAATACACATTACACATGCACACTCATGCACCTGGCACCTAGTGGGATTGGAACCTCACGCCACTTGTGTGGAGACTGGGTAGGGGCTAAGCCTACCACTCACGTTTTGTTAATCAATGAGGCTTTATGTGCAACTAAGATGGAATGTATTAGTTTAATTTAAGATTCTATCTGCCTGATTCATTTGAATATTTTGGTTGTTTATTGCTTTCTTTGATTGCAATCCTTTGAATATGTGCTTTGCTTCCTTGCTAATTTTCTTAATATTTTGTAATTATTTAATTTGTTTACTTAATTTTAATAAGAATGAAAAAAGTAAAAAGGAGCAACACCATTATAGAAGTTAAAAACTAACTACCGAGCATTGTAGTTAAACGCGCACCTAGGCCCAAGGCTCAACAACTCCCAACTTTGGCTCTTCGCTTAGTCCTAGGCCTGACTCTTTCAGTAAGGTGCGTGCCTCGGGTGCTTAGGCTCAATGTCCAAGGCTCATGAAAGGAACGCCTTTTCAATAATCAATATTACTTCCATCTATGCTGCAGACATTGATCTCTTTGACAAATTATAAAATTGTGTACTTAATACACTCAGATTAGTTAAGTTTTTGTTTTGCAATAATATAGTGGTTTGTACAATGAATAATTGTAATTTAAGTTGCAATAAAGCATGAATAGGCCTACATGAGGAGAGTACTGAGCCTACTGATGAGGTAATCGTCCTGCAGTGTTGTAGAACACCGGGGGGTGGGGGGGTGGGGGTGCACTTCTCCTTGACTGTCTTTTGACAGCAAGTTTTCTTTCAATCCCGTTGAAGAATAAATGTTCTCAGATTTCTGTTCAATTTTCATCGTTCTGGGTTTAATTCATTGTAATATGTATTTGCTAGGAACAAAAACAACACTCTGGGAACAAAAAATAATTGGGAACTAAAATAACAATCTGGGATCAAAATAAACATTTTTGGGAACAGAAACAGCAATCTGGGAAAATCCAAATTTCTGGGAACAGAAACAGCAATCTGAGAATAAAAAAAACAGTTTTTGCAATATGAGTTACCAAGATTTTTTTCATACAGCATACGTATAAGTTTGTGAAATTAATGTTTCTATTTGTGGATTTATTTGAAATTAGATATATCTTTCATTTCTTTGCTTTATTCTTTGATTGCATGATATGCTCAATTTGTTTTCATTGAATAATTTGTTCACATGGTCCATGAGGACCATGGCTTGTTAATAGTTAATGTTTTCACATGTGAAAACTTCATGTAAATAGACTCTTTTCTTGTAAATAGATTATGTTATTAGTTAGTTCCTAAAATATGAGTTATAATTTATCATATTTCATAAATATTCATAAAAACTTAGTTGTATATAACACGTGCCTTAATGAAGTCGGCACCTCGCCTTGCGCCTCACGCTTAATCCCCAGGAGATATTTGCGCCTTAGGCGCCTTGAGCCTTAAATAACAATGCTACTGACGACTTAACTCTTCCAAAGCCTCTATATGTCATAGATTTAGGAGGAATAGCCCCTCGATTCTTTAAGCCCAACTTTGGACAAGTCTAATCTTTCAAAAACTTCTTCCATTTCTTTCCTTAATGCACGAACAAGTGGCCAATGGGATCATGGTCCATTCATTCCTAGACACCTCTATGGACGGTCCTGTCTCCCACAAAAAGGCTATAGGTCTTTTAAGTAGACGGCATGCTCTACTTCACTCCCGAAACATAAGAGAAAATGTAACATATTTCTCCTCCCTATACCGCATAGTATACTATTACGGAGTTGAAACCCTATCCTTTCTCCAGAATCTCCACTATCAACGTAGAACCCAAGCTACCAACCATCGACAGATAGTGACTCTAGCAGGAGCACTAGATTTCTGAACATCCTTGCAAAGGAAACAGTAATCTTTTGTTGACAATAAAGCTCGGAATAGCTCAATCACCTAGAAGGTCCCTTTTGACTCTGGAATCCACTTAATACTAGCACTGCCAATGGCAATTAATGTTTGATCCTGCAAAAAGTCAAAAACAAAAACCCTGGGCTTCCTCTAACTCCTGCTTTGAGCATCTTTCTCGAAGAGTCAGATTCCAAACCACCTCAATTCCACTCTTAGGGTATGTTTGGTTGGAAGGATGAAAAAGAGAAACGAAAAGAAAAATGAGAGGATAATATTTTTATTCATTGTGAAAACAAAATTATTTTCCTTAGTGTTGTTTGGTTAGAAAAGAAAAATAGAAGGTAGGAAAATAATCACTTTAATATAATTTACTATTTGACTCTCATTTATTACAAAAAATAAGTTAATGATTCTATTATCAAGGGTGTAATTGTAATTTTACTGTCTTCTTGACAAACTCTCCCTCCCTTTCCTTCATTTTCCTCCCAAATTGGAGTGGGAAAAATTTGCTCAGGAAATTGTAGATTTTCCTTCCTATTTTTTTTTTTTATTCCCATTTTCCCTCCATACTAAATAAACTTTTTTTTTTTTTTTTCAATTCTCCATCGTATTTTTCTTTTCATATTTCATCCTTTGTTTTTTCCACCCAACAAACACACCCTTAGGGTAGTCCATAGCCAAGGCTTTTCTACTCATTGCCAACCAATATGTTAGGATACTTGTGCATCAGAGGACCACCCTCAAAAGTCACCATATATACTATTGCAATTTCCGAATGATATTTGATCTTTTCCTCCCTATGTACGCCTATTTCACTTGGCACTCACCTTATTGTGTGCTTTAGATAACTCTAATCCAAGTAATCTTGTCCTTCGGACCAAAATTAAAGCAATCTTTCTATGAAATTCTTTAGTTATGTTAGGTTTCTCGCTTTCATAGGTAGCGCACTGGCAACCATCATATCCAAACTGGATTTAACCTTTCTCATACCTATTATCTAGAGCTTGCACTGTAATCCTCTAAAGTCATCTAACTTTTTCTTGTTTGATATGTTAGCTTCATTCATTTCCATCTTGAGTCTTGACCATTGATTGCTAATTCTTTGATAGCTGCATTTAACTCAGCTACAATGACAGACTATAAAGGAATATTTACAATTGGTGTTGGTACCGCCCTTGGGAGAAAGATATAAAGGAATATTTACAGTTGGTGTTGGTACTCCCCTTAGGAGAAAGACTAATATGAATTTCACTGCTAACATGTGTTCCACAGTCGCTGTGTCACTACCTAATGGTGTTGGTACCGCCCTTGGGAGAAAGATATAAAGGAATATTTACAGTTGGTGTTGGTACTACCCCTAGGAGAAAGACTAATATGAATTACACTGCTAACATGTGTTCCACAGTGGCTGTGTCACTACCTAATGTGGCTTTTGGTTAGCGTTTCTGTTTAACGAAAATTGTTCTTTAATTGTTTTATAATGTATGAGAATAAAATCAAAGAAACACGTTTGATTACAACTTACAACATTAATTCTTATATATGTTTTTTTTTAAATTTACTTTAAATGTAAAGGATAGACATGTTTCTTTTAGGCAATCAATTTTTGCAAATTATAGCGAAATAAAAACACATACATAAGATTAATTACAACTAAATAAAGTGATTATAGGGAAGTGCTTCGTAGTCTCTTGGCCTTAATTGACAAATAAAAGGGGGAAAAAAAGAAAAAAATTTATCACTTCTCCATATTTGAATTTAAAAAAGTTTGAAGGGTGAACCTCATTAAGAATTTCAAAAATACCAATCTTTTCCTTTAAGTGAGGAAAAAATGATAATATCTTTTTGGGAGGATTTGTGAAATCGTGATTGAGCCTCTTCTGCTTCTTCATTGACGACGTCTTCCTTTGTCTGCGCTTCATCATCCACCGTTCTTCATCGCAGTTGTGGTGTTGGGCTTCGCCGTCGTCCGTTGTCTT
Source organism: Eucommia ulmoides (assembly GCA_016647705.1). Classification (NCBI taxonomy): domain Eukaryota; kingdom Viridiplantae; phylum Streptophyta; class Magnoliopsida; order Garryales; family Eucommiaceae; genus Eucommia; species Eucommia ulmoides. The sequence goes on along the minus strand of CM028336.1, from coordinate 13,450,201 downwards.
CTTCTTCGTTGGTCATCGTTCGGTCGTCGTGTACATCTAGGTTTTAGGGTTCAAATTTCGCCGTTTTCTTCGTCTGCAGCTTCATCCATCACTGTCGTCTTCGTCTGCAGTGTCTTCGACTTCGCTGGTGGTCGTCCAATTTGGTTGTCGTACAAAGGCGGGACGTTGTCCAATTTGGTTGTCTTCGTCTTCGTATCGTTGTCCTTTGTCCAATTTGGCCGTCGTACAGAGATGGGAATTGAAGCTTCACTTGCGTTGAAGGCTAGGCTTGGTTTAGACTACTGTTCAACGATTGTCATTCTTCGTCGGTCGCCATTGTCTTCGTCTTCGTATCGTTGTCCTTCATCCAATTTGGTCGTCATACAGAGGCCGGAATTGAAGCTTCATTTGCGTCGAAGGCTAGGGCTTGGTTTGGAAGACTGTTCAATGATTGTCATCCTTCATCGGTTGCCGTCGTCTTCGTCTTTGCATCGTCATCCTCCAATTTGGTCTTCGTCAATTTGGTCATCGTCCAATTTGTGCATTTTGTGAAGATCCGATGTTGTGATTTTTGTGAATTTTGAGGATTTTTGTCAATTAGGATTCTTTGTGATTTTGTGAATTTTGTAAATTTTTGTGTATTTTGAGAATAGGGTTTACAAATACTTCACCTATCCAAATAAGAAAATTTTAAAATTACACGATCAAATACTGCAGCGAAAATAGTTATTAAAATAAGGGATTTGGAAATAATGAGATTTCAAAATCCCATCATTTACAAATCCGTTGGATTTGTCAAATACCTTACCCAAACGCAACCTAAACAAACAGGGCCTAAATTTATTATTCCACTCCTTATCTACATAAAAGACAATGAAAAATTGGGCTGATGGATAAGAAGATACTAATTACCTTTTGGAAAATGGATATAAAAATTAACCACCTAATCTTATTTTCAGGTGCTTAATCCTGACAAATCAAAGCAGGCCAAGACAGCTGGGAGAACCAGTGAAACAACTCTTGCTACCAAGAGCTTGCAGCAGCAGCATCATTCTTCAACACAGCTAACCAGTCAGTCTTCTCATGGTTTACAAGTTAGGCCTGATGCTCCAAAAACCTCTCATGTTGGGAAGTTTCTTGTTCTCAAACCTGTATGGGAGAATGGTGTTTGTTCTACGGCAAAGGATACATCATCTAATCCTACGAACAATGTCAACAGTAGATTACCAAATGGACAGCCTGCGGTTGCTACAGCTTTGACAAGCCTAAATAACTCAAAGCTTCTGCCCCTTGAGCAGAAGATAGCTTCTGTGGCTTTGAATCCTCGACCCACTGGGGAAAAGAGACCGTCCCTTGCTCATGCCCAAAGCAGGAGTGATTTTTTCAATCTCATGAGGAAGAAAACCACGCCCAACTCTTCTGTTATCCCTCAACATCCGATCCCAGCCGTTTCATCTGCCAGTGTCAAGAAATATGATGTTGCAACCAAAGAAGCTGCCACTGCTCCTTTAAGCCATCACCCTACTGAGAATGATAGTAAGATTACTGGTAACGGTGATACTTTTCCAAAGGGTAAGAGATCCTCGGAGATCGGAGAGAAGAGTTTGTGTCTCGATGAGGCACTTTATCCAGATGAAGAAGAGGCTGCATTTCTTCGTTCTCTTGGCTGGGATGAAAATGCTGGCGAGGATGAAGGCCTTACAGAGGAAGAGATCAACGCTTTTTACCAGGAGGTACCTGATCTGTTTTGAATTTTGTTTAATTATCTATTGAGATTACTATTTGGGCAACATACTTAGATTGGTCGTATGATCTGCTCTGCACTTGACTTGAATCGGATAGTTTGTTTGGGTGAGGCGTTGGAGAAGAAATTCGATTTCTTAGAAAAAGGGATTTATAAAATTTTGTGATCAAAATATCTTAATATTGCATTTGGCTGAGGTATTTGAAGAAAACATTTGATTTATAAAAGGGATTTCTAAAATTTCAATTTCTTGGTGAAAATTTAAAATCCCTTTTCTAAATTAAAATACCATTATTGAAATACCTCATTTAATATGGCATTTTAATTTGGAAAAAAATCTGTAATTTTTTTTAGCAAGATCCCTTAGGAAATTTAATAGATCCCTTTTCTAATTCAAATTCCTTCTTCAAATACCATATCTAAATGCACCTTGGGAAAGTTTTATTTTCTATATCAAATTTCTTCTTCAAATACCTAAATACCTTTTTCAAGCACGTTCTCAAATAGTTTTGATCTGATACGTGTATTAGTAGGGAGTTTAAAAATTTATATTTCCTCATAAACTATAGTATCAACAAATTTAAAAGAATTGCAGATCCAATTGAGTGCCTGTTGAGTGCACAATTTGGATGCCTCGAACTGCAGTTTAAAAATAAGAATTCAATTTGTTTTGGGTCGTTAAATTGCATTTTGAGTCCTTTAAATGTGACATCAATTGGAGACATTGGATGCTTAGTGATGTCACTAGAAATTGGAGTTTTAATTAGACAAGGAGACGGCTCATTTGTGTTTGTTTACTTACGTTTGCAGTACATGAAGTTGAGGCCATCGTTGAAAGTGTGTCGAGGTGCCCAGCAGAGTTGGTCAATGCTGTCTGAATCTCGTGCTTCCACTTCAGGTGGTGCTTCCTCAGAACTGGCCTCATCTGATTCCGAATCGGAGGATTGATCTACTACTGACTTCTCCAATTACAGTGTCTGAGAAGTTCAATTTTGTCAGCTGATCATCTGTTTCTTTTTTTCTTTTTCTTTTTTTGACGTTTGTTCTCTTTCTTTGTTTTAGAGGAAAGGCTGATATATTTTTTGTGAATGAAAGAGAAGGATTGGCAGTTTTGAAGGGTAATAAAAATGAGGATGGTTCCCTTCGATCCTGCTGAATGCCAAAATAGGGTTCCCATGATACGATGTTGAGCAAGTTTGATCTTATATTGGTATATCTTTTGTCTCGCACATGTTTTACCAGGAGATGAATTGAGAAGGAAAGAAAAGATGTATGATGTTTTCTATGGTGAAAAGTAAAGAAAAATTGAGAGTTCTTTTCAGTTTTCTTTCTGTGTTTTTGCCAATTGAATCTTAGGGTGCATTGTTGCTCTTTGTTTGCCAACTGAGCCTTTTTCTTTGGCATTTCATATTTGGGGTGTGGCTAACAAATGCTATTCTCAAGCACCGAGGGTATAGGATTTGACATATTTGAGTCTCATTTTGAAGTGTTTTTGGTTGGATAAAAAGGAGAAAGATGAGAAGTGAACATGCTCTTATGTCTCTTGTTTGGTATTTCTAACGAAGGGAGAAAAACAGTTTAACCTCATAAAATTATTTATTTGAGATAATCACCAAGAAAACGTACTTCTAGTTATCATTTATCCATATTATAAAACAATATATTTTTTTCTATATATTTTGAAGACATAGTTTGACTTCATATTTTAAAGAATAATTTTAAGAATTTACTAAAGTAAGTTTAGTAGTAATGAAAATTATTTTTACTCTTTCATTTTACTTTTGTCCAGATTTTAAAGAATAATTTTAAAAAAATATTACAAATAAATTTAGTATTAATTGAAATGATTTTTACACTTCAATTTTAGTATTAGCTCCATAATTTAATAAATAATTATAGAAAATCATTACAAGTAAACTTAATATTAATTGAAATTATTTTTAATAGCAAGTATTTAAGCTATAAGTATTAGGGACGTAAATTTAAGCCAGATTCTCATCCCGTTTAACCTGTCCGACCCGCCATTGGATAGATCAATTTTTTTTTTACCCGAACCTGCCCCGCCCAACACCTGAACTTAATTAAATCGGGTAGCCCACTACCCATACCCGAAGAACCCAAACCTGCGCGCAACATCCCCTTTAAATACTATCTTAGAACCTTGAACGTCAAAATATCATTTAGAATCTTAAGACTTTCTCTCTCTAAGATTCTTTCATCAAATCTCCCTCTCTCACTACAAAGCTCTAATTCCTTCCCTTGAACGTTCTCAATCTCTTTGAGATCTAACTCTCTCTCTCCAATCTATGGATCTCTCTGCAGTCTCCACAGTATACAAACTCCACAACACGGATTTTTTTTGAAGCCGACTTCCTCCCGCCTCAGGCTCGAACTCTCGATGTTGTCTCCTTCACGTCATCCCTATGTAGGGCTATAAACGAATTGAGTTGTTCATGAACAGCTCGAGATCGACTAGAAAAAAACTTGTTCAAACTCGTTTATTAAAATAAACGAGCCGAGTTCGAGCTCCTAAAAATGTTTGTTTAATAAATGGGCTAAGCTGAGCCTATTCGCGAGCTACACATTTGTTGTTCGCAAACAAAGCCAAAATGACCCGAATTTGTTCATGAACTCATTTTTATGTTCGTGAACAATTAAAATATTTTTTTTATTAAAATATATACCTATACAAATTTACGTTTACTTCCCACTTAAAATATTTTTTTTTATTAAAAACCTTTACAACTTTACAGTTCACTCTCCACTTCCCAAAACATTTGTGATTGTGAATTCCCTAATTTCCATTCCCATTTCCCACCCCTAGTCTCCGTCTCCGCTCTCCTTCCATCTCCATCTCCGAATTCTGATGCTCCATCTCCATCTCTCATTTCTCATTTCCGATTTCCAATTCTCTATCTTCTATTCTCAGACTCCCGCCGAATTGCTGTAAACCAACCATCAAGCTGCTTCGCTACCCCTAACCCGACGATGTCTCTACCTTCCAACGTCGAGCTTGCCTTCGTCGATGCCATCTTCAACTTTGCTAAACAGATCTGCCAACGTCGAGCTTGTCTTCGCGTAACAGATCATCTCCAACTGAGTTGAACAGATCCGTCGATGCCGAACGGATCTCCAACTTTGAGCTCAAGCTCAAAATTATTTTTTATCGAGCTCGAGCTTGGCTATTTTTATGCGAGCCAAGTTCGAACATTCACTTCAAAGCTCTGCTTGTTTAAATTTTAACTTAAATAAATGAGCCTGTACATCTACTACTTAACTAGGCTCGGCTTGTTTACAGCCCTATCCCTATGTTGCACTACCACCGAAGTCTCCACTCTTCATCATCTTTTCTGTTGGCCCAAAGATCTATCTAAGAGGGGGGGGGAGGGGGGTGAATTGGGAAGTTAGAAAAGTTCAAACAATTAAATTCTCAAACACATAAATTATCAATTTCCTTAATTGATTATCATCTTGTTATGTTGCGGAAATGTATTTAATTAAGTCCACACCCAAACAACAGAAATATAACAAAGCAACATACAACAATTTATCTTGATTCGATAAGTTACTCTTACCTATGTCTTCAGGGCTTTCGCAATCCACTAATCCCCTGTTTCCTTTCCGAGGTAGGAACCAAACACATATAATCGTTTTCACAGGTTCAGAATTAACCTAATTATTTTCGTAGGCCCAGAATCAAACTTTTACATTGTTACACTATTACACTTTTTTTTTTCTTCGCAGACTTAAGAAGTATCTTATCTTTTTTTCAGGCTAAAAACTAACCTAATTTTATTACAAAAGAATCAAAACCTAATCCTTTTAAAAGACTAAAGATCAAACCTAATTTTTTTTCACAAGTTAAATATCAAGAACTAACTATCCTGATTAGACATCATCCCAAATATGTCTGATCCACTCACACTCGCAAAAATTAAAAAGAAAAAAATACCGAAAAGTCTAGTTGAAAGACTAAATCTACCATATGGCCCCATAATTTTTTTTACACATAATAGTCCTGGATAATGCGCTATTTGTTACCAAAGAATCCTTATTTTAAACCTGAATGTTTTGTTAGACGATTTTACCCATCGATATATATATATATATATATATATATATATATATATATATATATATATATATATATATATATATATATATATATATATATATATATATCGAAACTTGAAACATAGACTCTTCTGAAAGAGTTTCCATATTTTTTAAAGAATTTCCGTTGAGCTCGCATCAAGATTGTGACTCGACGAAGACTTCGCATTAAGATTTTGACTCGACAAACATCTCATATCAATATTTTTTACTGCATGAACATAGAGTGAGGGTGGCTTTTTTGGCAAGAACGAACAAGAAACAATTGCATGTAAGTAATTTTAACTTTCACGATGTATTTATGATCATTTTTTTGAGTTTCGATAATGCAGTATATCGATTTTATTAAATAAATATGATTGATAGGATTTTAAGAAGAACTAATTAGAACTTTAGGTTTGATTTGATTATTAATTGAAACGTGTTTTGGATCGTTTGTGTTGTAGCATATTGAAGAAGAAAAATAGGTTATGAGAATACAATAGTAAACAATATATAATTGATTGATACATTTTTTAGAAGACATGTTGATTTTTGAAGATTCTAAATAGTGTAGATCAAGATTTGAATTGATTGCAACAATTTGATGTTGAATATAACATGATGTTAAAGATTCTAACGATGCTATATTCAATATGATACATGAGTTGAAAGAGATTTGAGGTGGATTTGATTTGATTGTTTGAGTAATATGCAAATTCTAATGGCGTGGATCAAGATTCATTTGATTGTAACAGTGTGATGTTATTTTTTAACATGATGCATTAATTCAGAAAGAGTTTGCAATTGTTTTCTAATTTTGATTGTTTGAATTTTGTAGATATTTTGTGTAGTTGAGTCGTTTGTATTGTAGCACATTCAAAAATCTAAATGCATAGATAATATCAGAGTTTTTTTTTTTTTTTTTTTTTTGATTTTGTGTTTTATGATAATATAAGATGTTGAATATAACATCATGTTATATTCAACATGATGTTGATTTGTTGATTTTTTTTCCCACACAGTGATAGCGAGAATGTCAGCATCATTTGTTGCACTATATAAGTATAATGGTGCTACAACAATTTTACGTCTTGATGGGAACAGTGCGATAGGGACTGTTGTTCAACGACTAGTGGAAAGATGACCAAAAATGTTGGATGACAAGTTTTCCATGACATATGGTTTTCCAGGCCACCCAAAAAGCATATTATCAAGTCAGAATGATTACTCAAATGATTTTTCTTACTAGACACATGAAGATTAATATTCTAGAAATTAATGTGGCAAGGACAGACATCAATGATGTGGGAGCTAGCCTTGCATGATTGTCTGTAATTGTACATTCTACAACTTTTTTAAGTGGAGGTACATATGAAAAATTGGATTATATAGGAAGTTATGGTAATATATTGTCAAATAATGACAATAAACTAGTATTATCAGCTGAATAGGCGTAAGGGATACATGAGGAGGGTCATAAGTTTAGGGGTGGAACAAATGTGTTTAGGATGGTCTTTAATTTTCGTTACTTGAAAAATGATAGGACACGTATAATAGTAATTTGTTCGTTACGAGAGTTAAAAGGTTGTCTGTGGTTTATCCATGGAAGGGGAAGGCCTGAAAATGTATTCTTTTACATACATAGTTTGATAAATGATCATACATGTGGTCTTGCATTCCAAACTTTAAAGAATAAAAAAATGAGGTCGGATGTTGATAGGTTGAAAATACCTATCTACTTCTAGGCTGAATATGGTAGTTTTTGAGTGTTTTTGTAATATTTTATGGCATTTTTGTTTGTTTTTAAGTAAATCATGTGTATGAACGTAATCGAGTGACAAACAAGCGAAGCGATGGAAAAATGATGAAAAAACGGTGAAAGAAATAAGGTTTCAGGACAACAAACCCACCGCCGTGATGGTTAGGCCACCTCGGTCCAGGTGCTTAATGCCAGTCTCACCGCCGAGGCGGTGAAAGTCCAGAGAGCTCAATACTGCCTTCACCACCACAACAGTTGGTCACCGCCACAGCAGTGAAGTTAACAAACCTAGTTTACCGCCGCAGTGGTGAACCACAGCCGAGGCGGTCTCTCTGTACATAAAATATCTGTTTTTTGGATATTTTGAAACCTTCTATTTAAACCCTTCCCCCCCCCCCCCCCATTTTAAAGGGACGTCCCTAACATTAGAAACTTGATCTTGGGCCATTCTTGAAGAGCTAAAAGAGGAGATTCACATATCAGAAAAGAGGAGACACTTTCAAATCGATCTTTGGTGATAGTGGATCACTCCACTTTAAGATTTGATCTTTTTTTCTTTTCTATCTTTGGAATTTAACTTTTTATTGTGAATGATGATGAATCCCTCTTGTTTTAATGTTTCAACGGCTAAGATCATGGTAGGCTAGATAGATATTATTTAGGGATCGATGTAGTTCATGTAAATATACATTTGATTGAATATATGTCTCTTTAACTGTTGTTTGTCTAAATCCGATTTCGTTTACCATTTTATTACAATTTTAATATGCTTGTTAAGGTATTAGGGTTGGTTTTGAGAATACGGGGTTTGACACTAACCCTGGATTCGAACTAGGGTAAACACAATGCGACGATTTAATAACCCGGGAGAGAGTTAGAAAGTGTGTAATCCATGAGATTGGGTCAAAACTCATGTGACCTAGTGTCGTTAAAACGTTGAGGGAGACTTTTTCGTTGACACGAAGTCTCATATTTACTCATCTTACACTCGAGAGAGGTGGTGAGTGAGTTTAAGATACCAAGGTTGTCGGATAGGATAAACACCGTTATTGTTAGCTAAACGAAGTCAAACATGTATTAAGTGAATGAAATCAATCCCTAGGTAATCTACTTAATTAGAACTAACCTGATAGTTTTAGTTTAACTTAATTTAAATATTTAACTTAAAACAGTTCTTGAATTATCGAGATAATATAAGACTGTGCCAATTGCGGTATTCAATTAATCAAACATGTTTTCCACAGGATGATATCCGATCGAAAGGTCCACTATATTAAAACTTGACCTCGTGCACTTGCGAGTATATTAAGACGTGAAAAAGATTCAGCGTCCAAGTTTTTAGCGCCAATGCCGGGGAACGGTGTTTTGATTTGGTTGATATTGCGACTAAGTGGTTGACTATTAATCCTGACAATTTTTTTTTATTTTATTTTCTTTCAAATCATTTTTTTATTTGTTTCATTAGTTGTGATCGCAGTGCATGCAACTTAGAAGAAGTTTGGAATTCTTGACTCTTGATCCCGAGATCGAGCGTACATTGAAAAGAAATAGAGAGAGAGAGAGAGAGAAGAAGCCAACTTCAAACCATGAATCGAGATCCAATGGAGCATACTATCCCAAATTCCTTATCTACGGGAGATTTGGGTGAAAAATGCTTAACCACGCAGGAAGGTGTTATGGATTGCGTCCTATCTATGGAAGCTGTACCAAAAAATGTACCAAAAGTCGTACCTAAATCTATACCTAAAGCCGATACACCTTTTGCAAATGGTCTGGACCATTCTAGATCAAGCAAATTTTCCTTCGGCTCAATCGAACTAGAAGGTGATGAGGAGAAGATCAAGCACTATATCGGAAATGACGAACGAGTTGTGGAGAGTATCTCCCTCGTTGACGATTGATCTTGCAATTTGCTAAGTCCAGTTGGGGACCGTAAATCAAGCGCAATTTTTTGATATGAAACCGAGGGCATGATTTTGCCCGAATTTTGCTACTATTTACTTTTTGGAGGCCGGAATGTCTCGGAGCGTGTTTGGAGGTGAATTGAGGAGTGTGGATACTCGGGGATGTGTTTCGCATTTAAAATCGTTGAAATAGCAAAGTGGAAGCGCATGGTATGGAGCCTTTTTGTGAAAACTTGAAGAAATTTTGAAAAACCAGTAGGAGGCTCACCACCGAGGCGGTGAAAATACAAGATGTAAAGGTTTTTAAACAAACGCTTCACCGTCGAGGCAGTGAAACTACAGGTTTCAAAGGTTTTTGAAAAGATATTTCACCGCTAAGGCAGTGAAACGACAGAAAGTTTGGGTTCAAAAAAGGCACTTCACCGTCAAGGCGGTGATTCTACCGCCACGATGGTGGAGTCTCTGTTCGAATAAAACGATACTACTCATTTTTAAACCACCACAACCATCTTTAAAACCCCAATTCTCTCTATTTCATTCTCCCTAACTGTTTCCAACCCTCAAATCCATCATTTCGTTCACAAAATTTGTGATTTCCACTGCGAATCATCATCCAAAAATCGATTTCCACCTCATTTTCGAATCCTAGGGTTTAAGAATGAAAATGTGCAATTTCACCCATTTTCAACTGTTTGGACCGAATATTTTCAACAAGTAAATACTTTTGATCTTATATTTCATCTATTTGTTGAAATCTTTGGTTGATTTGCATATTCGTATCACGAATCATTGAATTTGGATTGTGCCCCTTTACCCTTAAACCCCCATTTTCGCGATTTTCTTTATCTATGGGATTTTGGTTTGATTTTTGATGATGAACAAGATTTCTAAGGATTATTTTATTGTGTGAAACAAAATTTCATGCTACATTGTTGAAAATTTGTTGAAACTGTTGCGATTGGTGTATGTATTGAGATTGTGACGTGTTCTTGACGGTGTTGATTCAGGGGATTGCTTTCCATTGTTCATATATGATTGAGTTGCCGTGTTTTGTGATTATGATTGATAGGAGACATGAATAAGCGCCGCATCAAAGAGGGCCAGGGGGGAAGGTTCGAGTTCTCGCAGTGGGGGTCCTGCTGCTGATTATGATTTTGCCGCTTTGTTTCCCAACAAGCCGAGGAGCATTTCAACCGTTTTGAGCATAAACGAACATGTATTCGACAACAAGGATTTGGGAAATTAGACAATCTCTCGGCGGATTTCAGGATGTGATCCGAAGTTGCGGTTAGGAAAGTTTTTGTAAATCACCACCCCAGGGCGAGGTGGCTCTGGTGCAGAAGTTCTATGCAAATACAACCAAGGCAAATGACAACCGGACAAGGGTCCGAACTCGCCCCATCTCGTTCAGTCCTGAGTTCCTTAATGAAGTTTTGGGATTGGTGGCCCCGACGCCTACTAACGAACCATATGGGGGTAGAGATTTGAGCATGGACACTATGATTCGAGCCATAACATCAGGCAACGTCCAGTGGATTCACACAGGGCCGGGTCTAACCACTTTTCCGACTAAGGCCCCGTTTGGTTAGTGTTCCCAACCAAACTCAACCCAACCCAACTCAAAAATTTTGGGTTTGATTTTTGGGAACGTGTTTGGCAAACACTAAACTCAATCTAACCTAACCCAAAAAGTAGGAATTGATTCTCAAAATCTAAAAAAAACCAGAAACAAAAAAAAAGTTGTTTCTTTTTGTGCCCAAAAAATTCAACCCAAAATTCTCAACTTCCGTCTTCATCTGCCGCCCAACCACCACCACCTGCCGTCGTCGATCACCGACCGCTATCTCTGGCACTGTCCGATGACCGACCGCCGTCTCCAGCCATCGTCTGGCGACCTTCGCCGTCTCTGGCCACCGTCCGGCGACCTTCCGCCGTCTTCGGTCATCATCCGGCAACCTTCCGCTACCGGTGTCCACCTCCGTTGACCGTCGACCATCCGGCCACCACCGCCACCGCCGTCTGGCCACCGCCGCCACTGTTGCCGCCGTCTGAAACCACCGCCGATGCCAGCGTCCGTCCACCGCCGCCGCCGCCGCCAAACACAAAAAAAAATTCAAAAAAAATAAATTAGTTTTAGGATAAAATCGTTACCCAACACATTATGTTCTCAGCATAAAATAAGAATTGTCATTACCAAACGCAATTTTGTTCCTAAAATTCTCAACCCAAACCAATTCAACTCAACCCAACTCATTCCAGTTGGGTTCAGAAAAGTGGAAACACTAACCAAACGCCACCTAAATTTCTCAATCCTATCCCCAAAATTAGGCACCATTTTGTTTGCGGCAACCTTCTGCTGATATCTCACTTATCGGACATCTCCAAAAAAAGGGCCATGACGCTATATTCGATCCAGAAGGGCAAGCCGATAAATGTTGGCTACTTGATTTACTCTTCTATTCTTCATGCCGTCAATACAACAAAGGTCGGTCTTCCATTTCCTTCGCTTCTGACCAACCTATTCCGACAAGCGGGTGTTTCAGTAATCGGGGATAGCCGTTGCCCCCAATCATTCCGCTCAATCTGGTTATGATAAATCGAATGTGGAAAGCCGGAGCGCAAGGCGTGGGGGAGCAAGAAACTGAAGAAGATGAAGGGTCTGCAGAGGAGGAGACAAGGCCGTCTGAGGCCCGCGGTGAGGTCACTTTGAAGAAGGTCTATAAGGAGCTCCAGGAGGTCCAACTCGATAATCGTGTTCTTCGCTAAGGGCAATATAATATGGATCTCCGAATTGCCGAGCTCAGAACTTTCCTAGATTAGTATACGAGTCAACAAGATTAAGTTCACCGGCTCATTTGAGAGCGGCCTCAGCATTGACATGAGCGCTTATCCGCCTATGCCGTAATTTACGCCGCACCTTTTACAACCGCCACAATTTCTTTTCCGATGCGACAGTGGTGGCGATGGCGTTCTCCCAGGTGGATAGTAGAAGATGAGATTTCTATATCTTATCTTCTAAGTTTGTGTTCAAACCCAATATTTTCTCATGAATGCTATATATTGCAATTGGGTTCGCTGTTTAATCAATGTGGACACTGCTTCCTTTAAGTTTGAGGGGATGTTCATCCAATTGTGTTTTTTGTAGAAAATGATAAACAATTTTTTTTTTTATGTATTATATTTGGATGTTTTATGTATGCGTAGTTACGTTTTGTAGAAGTTTAGATGTATATTGTAGATTCTAACATATAGTAAAGTTTTCTTTTAATTTTCATGTTTTTGCATGTGAAATGCTTAGAGGGGACTTCTTCATTGACACGAAGTCGCATATTCATTCATCTTACACTCGGGAGAGGTGGTGAGTGAGTTTAAGATACTGAGATTGTCGGATAGGATAAACACCGTTATTGTTAACTAAAGGAAGTCAAACATATATTAACTGAATGAAATCAATCCCTAGGTAATCCACTTAATTAGAACTAACCTAATAGTTTTAGTTTAACTTAGTTTAAATATATAACTTAAAATATTTCTTGAACCATCGAGATAATATAAGACTATGTCAATTGCGGTATTCAATTAATGAAACACGTTTCCCAGATGACGATATTCGATCGAAAAGTCCACTATATTAAAACTTGACCTCGTTCACTTGCGAGTATATTAAGAAGTGAAAAAGATTCAGCATCCAGATGTTATATCCAGCTGTTTGATAGATCAGATATGTGAAAAATAAAAAACGAGACCTATTGATGTTGTTCAAACCTTTAAAAAAGAATATTATCTTAAGATAGCATATCGCCATGCGTGGCTTGCTGTGGAGAAGGCTATAAGTAGTGTATTTGGAGACCATTCATCCACATATGATCAATTACGATAGTATGTTATGAGGTGTAAGAGAACAAACTCTGACAACCATATTTTATTAGATTACAACACGAGCATAGACCATTTCAAACATGTTTTTGTGGAATTCTATGCATGCATATATGGTTTCAATTACTGTAGGCCTCTCATAATTTTAGATGGCACATTTTTCACTGGGTGATATAAAGGAACTTTACTAACAGTATGCATAAAGGATAGGAATCAAAGTAAGTAATGAAATGTTTTAAATCATGTTATATTTAACACATAATATGTTATATTCAACAATATTTTAAAAACCGGACCGGACCGGCAGGTTGAACCGTCAACTGGGCCCGTTTCCGATTCGGTTAACAGCCTAAACCCGTTTAGGGGTAAAAACCGCCGAACCGGCTGGGTCAGGCCGGTTCAACTGGTGAACTGGAAAACTGGGATGAATTAAGATGAACCGACCGGGTTTTGGTCTTCCCCTGTTTGTATAAATACTTCCTTCAAAAAACCTTAAAATTATTCCAAAATGACCAGGCAGTATTCGAATCTCTGTTTCTCTGTCTCAAACATTGCTCAAAAATCCCAATTCCACTGTTAATCTCAGCCATTCCAGTAGGCGACGGCGATGGCGACGGAGACGACCAATTCAGCCATTTCACTACCGACTGAGTCTTTTACCTTGTTTTTTTGTCTGATTTCAGCCGACGATGAACGGACAACTTCCTTGCTTGTGCAACCTCCGACGAACGGTGATTGATCTTCTCTATCTCTTGCTTGATCTCCGGTTGCTAGTGATTGATCTTCCTCAGTTCCTCTTCTATGTTGTTTCCGAATTTCCGTTCCATTTCATTGCTAGAGAGAGACAGAGATTTGTTCTAATATTTTATTGTGATTTGTGACAAATTGTAGTTTCCTTATTTCCCGTAATCAATTTTGAGAAGACACTTTTTGGACAGTGAGAAGAAGATATGGATTGACCATTCCACGACAAAATGCCATTCTTCTTCCATAAAATTACTAAATTATCATTGTAATGTTGTCTTTGTTTCACACTTCTTAAGACCATTTTTATAATTATTTATTTAAAATATATATATATATAAATATTAATGACGTAATTATGACATCACCGGTTCAACCGCGGTTCGCCTACCGGTTGAACTAGTGACCCGTGATCCAGTAATTTTTTCTGTTCGACATCCGGTCTGATTTTAAAAACATTGATATTCAACATACAGTATGTTATATTCAACATAATTTTTGTCTAGCAGGAATGATCACAGTTGCGTTTTCTATCGTGGATGTAGAGAATGACAATAATTAGGAGTGGTTTCTTTTGGATTTCAAAAAATTGTAGATCCAAGTCGGGTAATAACATTTATATCAGACCGTCACAATGGAATTGTAGAAGGAATATGTAAGGTGTTTCCCAATTGTCAACACGGATATTGCTTGGTTTATTTGAAATTAAATTTAAGGGCAACGATGCCTGGAAGAAATACAACATAGAAGGAGACAATTATCCACAAGCTAAATGGCCTAGCATATGCGTACAACATGGATGTGTACATGATTCTATATGATCAAATAATGGTAGAAGGTGGTGAAAAAGTTCAGAGGTTCATGAATGAGCTATCTGTCTTGAATTTTAGTAATGCATTTTATAGGGGAAAACTTTATGGGGGCGATGTCGTCAAATTTGGCAGAGTGTCTCAATTCATGGATAACTGATTACCAACATTTGCCTGCAATTTTATTGAGTGATAAGATTAGGGTATGATGGATGAAAGTGATGACGGAGATGAGACAATTTGCTGAATGGATTAAGGGTGAGATAACACCTTATTGAGATAACAAAATTGATGAAATGAAAAGTGAATGAAGGAAGTGGAATGTAAGTCTTTCAGCAAATGGTGTTCTTGCCACCAATGGGAGTTAAGGGATTTCTGTGTGTCCATGCAAGCACCTCATTACAACGTAATGGATTTCCTATATATTCATATATTGAGGATTATTTTCACACGTCATTTTATCGAGAGATATATTCAAAAGGTATCTATCCAGTACCAACAAAGGAGCGGCTGGTAGATTTCGAGAATAAAACAGTAATAATCCCTTCGATGACACCAAAAAAAAAAATTTGGATGACCTAGAAAAATAAGGATTCCATCGAGGGGAAAAATAAAAGAAAGAAAATGTGGTAGGTGTGGGAAATATGGATGCTACAATAGAAAAACTTGCAAGGCTATGTTGATGTAGAAGATTTGTGTTTTTTACACGAATTTTGTGTCTTTACAATTTTTTTAGATTAATTTTTTTTTTTTTATTCATTTGGTTCATTTGTAAAAGTGGCACATTGATTCATTAATTTTGATAGGTTTTTGTTTTGATTTTTTAACATTGCACATAATCGTATTATATTCAACATAAAGTCTTGTTATATTGAACACATTATGTATTTTTATTATATTGAACAATAACCAATAAAATAAGATAATTAATGGTTATATTTGTGTTATATTTAATATATAAATTTTATAGTCAATAAAAATATGGTGGTATTATATTTAATACCACTATTTGTAGACAACAAAAAGAGGAAGTATTTAATAGATTATAATATACACAAAAAACAAAAAACATATGGTAGTTATCTAGTAGGCAAAAAAAAATAAAAAATAAACCAAACATCGTAAGAAATATTGTATCTGAGATATAAATAATAACAACAACGAAAATGATTGCCTTTGGTTTTTGGTATTCATTGTTCGAGATTTTGCTGATGTGCCAAACATGGGTCAAGGGTCGAAGTTATGGTGCCGTCATTCAAAAAATTGTGGACAATTCTTGCTTTTTCCGATCTAAAGTCGCTAATGTTCATGTTTGTATTGATTTCTAAACCATTGCATATTAGTGTTATAACATGGATCATTGTTATTCCACAATCAACCCTCTCAACACATTTTAGGAAAACATTAGTTTGGTATATATAATAGTAACGACTTGATGGGATGAAGACAATGTTCTTTACTCAGAAATTCCTTGATCAGGGACATCTTGGATGTTGACGACATCTACCATTTTTGATTGAGCAGTTTTTAACTTTTTTGTGAGGAGCACATCAACCTATTTCGCCTACATTTTTTTATGGATTGAGGGGTGTAGGATAACATATGAATGATTATATGTTATGAAACATGATAAAAAAAAAAATATAAATATATCACGATGGTGAATACAAGATGATAACATGTTGAATATAGCACGATGTTGTGTTATATTTAGCACAAGATATTGTCTTACATACTAAAAGATAACCATGTTTAATATAACACGATCTGGTGTTACATTCAACATGATCTCTTCTTATTTGATGCATTATATTTTTTGACTAAGATATATGTTTAATCGCTATAAAAGAAATACAGAAAATATGAATAAAAAATAAAAGCACAAAGAATGTTATATGAGTAGGGTTACCATAAGTTTTGCATTTTTGTAGAAGTGATCCACCATCCAGGGCCCCTTAAGTTTATTGAGTTGTAATGTCTCCAGATATTATCAACTTGATCATAAACCAACAATGTTCAATGACGGTTTGAACTAGCTAACTCCTGTATGTTGATGGGGAAGTGTATGAACCTTACGTCACCCGAAAATGCCGAAAGAATGTTTGGATCCAATACTTTTTTCAAGAATACAGTGTTATTTGTTGATACCCACCTCTAAAAAACCAAATATAGATGGATAAAAAGTCTGTAAGTTAGATCAGAATCAATTTGAAAATAATGAAAAAATACAAGTTATTACTTACCCAACAAGCATTGCTTACAAAGTCAGACTGTGCTTGATGATCGGTGTCCAATAATTTCATTTGTTGTGTTAGGGCATACTGATCATTCTATAATATTTTTGCTCAGGAGTTAATAACCTGTGGAAAAACATATTTGAGTTATATATAGGTGTTGAATATAACACATATCACAAATGGTAATAAAATGAATATAACAATTTGGTGTAACAAAAACAAATTGATAAACTACTTACGAAATTCGTTATTTATCTTTCAGTAAGGACGTCAATAAAATCAACCATCGAAATTTGTGTCCTTAACCATTCTCCTCCCCAAATATATGCAATGTTTTTTTTTCTTCTAGAAAGTGTAAGAATAACAAAATAGAGTGTGTAATAAAAAACATATGCTTTGTGAGATATATAAGTGATGTACGTTAAATCTTTCTTCTCTAATATGAAAAGGATTTTATTCTAATCATCTTCGGCAATGTATATCCCAACTATCATAGTCTCTTGGGGGCAATATTTGAGATTTGATACCAGATTTTTCGTTTTTACCTTTTTCAGCAGCAGAAAAAAAAATAAGGTCAGGGGTAGATGCAATGTCAACAGCAGGAGTGGATGTAACATCAGTAGAATAAGGTAATTGAATGAGAAAAGTTTGGCATGCAGCACGGCCGCGTGTTCGGTTAACTTGATGTTCGTATTCATGTACTAAGTCTCCGTTACCTTCAGTCTACTTTCACCCCCTTTAGCAATTGAACTTGGTGTCATCAGATTACGCATAGAGCACGAAACCCTTTTTTTTTTTGGGGAGAGGGGGGGGGATAAATGATTGCGTTAAATTTGTGTCTTCTGAAACTCATGTTATCTTCTCCTATTGCTCCTTAATAATCTAATCTTTGTCATGCATTTTCATATGATAAAACTTAGTGATGCTTTCAACTGTCTCATTGTGTTTTAACTTCAGTTCTTCAGCCTGAGTGATTGAATGCACAATAGTTTCTATCAACACCTCTTCCAGCTGCTTATTCTTTCTAGCTAGCCTCTCTTCTTGAGTCACAACATGGACTCCAATCTCCAATAACATGTCATCAAGGCGCCTTCATTCAACATTCAATTCATGGATTACTCCTTGCAATCTTTCAAAAAAAAAATTCATCTTCCTTCATAGCTCCCATTTTTTTGTCCTTGACACGCTAATATTTGTCTCTTAATCTTTCATTTTCTTCCATCAGATCCTTCACATTGGTTGTTTGTGCAGAAACATCCCCCTCAAAATCTTGACTGATTCTTAGGTCGAAAGATGGAAACTCATCCATTTTTTTGCTTGCCCATATCGACGGGCTCCACATCCATTTGCTTCTTGCCCTTATCAACGAGCTTTTCATCAACATCATCATTTTCAGGAAGGGCAATCCCCACCCTGATTTCCTCAAGTTTCTTTTCCAATTCTCCGACAGTAATCTGCAACACAATAGACAATGTTGTTTATATATGATGTATATAAATGATATGATGTATATAAATGATAAATGCGATGTTGAATATAACACAATACATATTATCGTTTGAATATAACATAATTTGATGTTGAATATAACACAATACATATTGGCATGTTGAATATAATACGAATATAACCAAGTTGAATATAGCGTAATGTTCAAGATATATTCAACGTATACATTCATAGTTTTACATACCTCTTCAGGCCAAAGTTCAGATAGCTGTCGCGTGTTGATTGTATGCGACAGGTGTACCATATCCCACGTCGTCCACCTTGGCACATGGGTGTTACGAGCCGGTGAACATTCAATTAAGGTTGTATGCGCGCAACGCCAACACTGATTTGAAATAAAATTAGTAGGAAAGACAATTTTTTTCCAGAGAAAAGTTTGGTGTCAATAAATGGAAAAACAACATGCATGTAACGCAACAGCACAACTTGTGACAGACGATAGGTTTTGGTAACCCATTTTGATTGACGACATCAACATTTCATGTATTCTCTTAGCCCAAGCAAAACTAGACATCAAATTAATATATTATACCATGATTAGGTCAAAGACACGACTGGCTTGTCCCTTGTTTGCTAGAAAACATGTTGTCAAAAGGTGGAAGCATATAAGATGTACTACGTCTTCATGATCATCTTTTGTCTTTCCAAGAAAAGCTTGCTTTATCTTTTCTCTCACCTCTGCAACACTAAGTTTGTTATCGTTAATACTGCGGTGGGTTGAAAATGAACTTTTACCCTTCTTCGCATACCTCCCAATAATTTGCACACCACCCGATGACAAACCAAATATCGATTAGACATCACTAACTTGGAATGAGACATATGAATTGCCAAGTTTAAATGGTTTCCTTGCAGGGTTATATGATCAAATGATAGAAGTAATGATGTTATCTAATTTGTAAAATTTGTCTGGACTAATAAATCGCCCCATTAGGGCATTTATGGTGTGCCAAAATGGAGTTTTTCTCAAGAGAGTTCTATGCACATCAGTCATCACAATTTTTGCAAGCAGTCAGTATGTTTACGAAAGGTTTGATCTATACCTAACTGCAACTTGACCTCTAATCCCACGGTGTACTGAGAGAAAATATGAAAAAAAAAAAAAAAAAAACACATTAATAACTCCAATTGAAGTACAAATTCAAAAGTCGCATAGTTGGTGTTGAAAAGTGCAATACCAAGTAAGGATACAGTAGTTGTGTGCAAAGCAGGGTTAGTGGTTCTTTTTTAAGCTTTTTTAGGCTTTGATGGTGAAGCAACCTCGGGTTGTGTTGATTCTGGGGGTGCACACAACAGAAAATCACAAAACAAACATTCAGTTTTTTTTTGTTTTTTTTTTATTTGTTAACTTTATATTTTAAATTTTCATGGATAGTGTAGGACAATTTCTTTTGTTTACTTTTAGGTTGCAAGAAATATAGTCTGGAAACAATTTGATATTTTTCAATTGACAATATTGAATTCAACACAGATAAAACCTGATTTTTGTGAAGATTTTTTTGGGATGTATGTTGAATGCAACTCGAGTTTGTGTTATATTCAATATACACAAATACATAATACACATTACTATTAGAAAAACAGGTGTTGTGTTACATTCAACACAACATCAGGTAACATGGTTTTTTTGTGATTATATACACATACAAACGGAAACGATAAAAGTACCTTCGTCTGATGTACTCGTGGACTCTAACATTTTTCGTTCTCTTTGATTTTTATTGTCTATGGTGAAAAAATGCAAGATATACTGATCAACATGCATTAACGAAATTACAGAACAAAACGAGCAAAAAAATTGAGATGTTTGAAATGATTCAAACCATTTTTAGAAAAAAAATAACATTTTATGATAAACTCATTTTCAGAAAATGAGGAGTCTTGAACACAACTCATGGATTGTAAACATAATTTTCAGCAAAAAAATTAAAAAAAGGGGAAGCATACAACTTTCCTTTTCTTAATAAGTAATAGATGAAAACATAAATCGCTATGATGTTTTGTACAAAAAACATACCTGAGTTGGGGACGATTACGGGATCAGACGCTGTGTTTGGGTTCTTCGTTTTGAATGTCCTTCTTATGGTAACCATTTTATTATTTTTGTAGGGGAAGAGGAAAGATATTTTTATTTATTTATTTTTATCGAAGTGGGGGGTAAGAGAGTACTGTAAATGGAGAAGTAGCAGTTTTTATCAGAGTGGGAGAGGTAAGAGAGTACCGTAAATGGAGAAATGAAAAGACAGTATCTTGCGCTTCCTTAAATCACGTCCTGCAGGTCTGACATTTCAAAATTTGGCATTTAGGGCGTGTAATCCTATGTGACGCAATGATAAATTTATCTTACAATTGGCATGTTAAATAAAATATGTTTTTTCTTTTATAACTAATAATGGTGTGACACGTGTTGAATATAACAAGAAATGGAGATTGTGTGGTAATTTTCCAAAAACTAACCATGTTGAATATAACACGACCTCGTGTTATATTCAACATAGTATTATTTTCAACAGTGTTTCAATTTTTCAAAACGTTTTCCTAATATATAAGGATGACCATGGAGAATAGAACATGATGGCATGTTGAATATAACATGGTATCGTGTTATATTCAATACAGTTTTATTTTTAAACATTATTTATTTTTTAAAATATTTCTGTAATTTATAAGGATGACCATAGTGAATAAAACATGATACCATGTTGAATATAATACGACCTCATGTTATATTCAACACAATATTATTTTCCAACATTATTTCTTTTTTTAAAATATTTTGCTAACATAAAAAGATGACAATGGTGAATAGAACATGATATAATGTTGAATATAACAAGGTATCGTATTATATTCAATACAAGGTCTCATGTTATGAACATAATAAACCATTTTCATATTCAGAAATTAACAATGTTGAATATAACACGACATCATGTTATATTTAACATCACCTCGTGTTGAACATAACAATTTCACTCATAATTTTGTTCTTTATTTGTGTTTTTTTGTTTAACACATTATTTTTTTAGTGTCTTATATTTTTAATTGGTACTAGAATAGGGAGGCCAGCTCTTTCACTTTTTCAACGTAAAATCGCAACTTCTATCCATTAATGATGAACAACCCGTTGATCTGGTTGACCACTAGTTGGCAGTCTGACTTCACCTTCAAATGTTGGGCCCCTATTTCCTTTGCAAGAGTTAGCCCAATAATTATAGTTTCGTACTCAGCTTCGTTGTTGGAGGTCTGAAAACAGAGTTGCACCGTTTTTTCAAGCTGATCTCCTTCAGGCGTCTGCAAGACTACTCCTACGCCACATGGTAGTAGAATATTACGTTGCTACTTTTACCACAAGTGTATAGGTCAAGTTTTATAGAATAGTGAATGAGAAGGTTTGTCGTATCCACAGGGATTAGATTAAATTGTCGCTAAGTACCGCGATTGTCATAACCGAACTTTATTTAGGCGATTAAATTTAGGTTTTTGTTTTTATAATAAACTAAACTAAAATACTAACTAATTAAATTACAATACAAATATGAAATTATTGAGCATATATTATTTAGGGATTGATTTCATTCACTTATACATGTTTGATCTAATCTAGTTTACATTAACGGTACTCAAACTATCCGACAACCTAGGTATTGAAAACTCACTTACTACCTCTCCCGAGTGTAAAGTGAATGAATATGCGACTTCGCGTCAACGCTAATGTCCCCATATAGCTTCTAAACAACATTGATCACATGAGTCTCACCCCAACCTCACGGATTGCACACTTTTTAATACTCTCCCGAGTCATTAGATCGTCCCATTGTGTTTAAGCCCTAGTCCAAATCCGGGGTTACCTCTCCCGAGTGTTAAACCCCGATTTCTAAAACCAACCACAATATCATAACAAACATACTATGGAAGTAATAAAACAGTAAACGCAATCAAATATACATGAACAACTGTTAACGAAACATAGATTTATACAAACAACGTTTTCACGAACTTAATCAAATCCTAGACAATATATGTTTAGCTAGATATGGACATCACCAAATATTCAACTATAAACAAGCTAAACATGATCAAATACCAACAAGGGTTTAGGAATTAAAGAGAGAAATAAATGAGAATAACAGTTATCTGAAGAATTGACGGTTCTGCATCCGTGATTTTTGCTCTGATCTTGTTTCCTCCTCTTCAAATGGATGATTTATCTTTGTTGGTATACCTTGGAGCTCTCAAGGAAGTCCCAAAAACATGCCTATTGTGTTGGGGAAGAAGGAGATATTAAAGGATCCAAAATATCTAAGAAAATATCCCAAAATATCTAATCCACCTGATGTCGGACCTCTGCAACTGTGGGAAGAACCACTGCAGTGGTGGAAAGTTAGTAGGTTTCTTCTAGGGATGGTCATGGGCTTGGGGGCCCACCCAGCCCAACCCGAAATTTTTAGGGCTTGGGCCTAAACTTTGAGCCCATGGTTAGGGCTCGGGCTGCAAAGTTTAGGCTCGAGTAAAATTAGAATCGGGCTTGGGTAAGCCTAATATTTTCTAAGGCTAGCCCAAGGATTAAATTAAATTAAATATGTATATATAGACATTATACTGAACCAGTGAACTACCCTACTTCATGCGCCACTCTTAGCCTTCTGCCTCCTACCACACACATATACTTTCTCCACCCTAATTCATGCGCCGCTCCTACCTCCTACCTGCGATTGTTAATTATACTCTCTCAACCCTAAATCATTCACACTTTGCGCCTCTCCTACCTCCTGCCTCCTACTCGCAAGTCGAAACCTCTATCTCTTCCTCCCGTTTCATTTGCAACCTTCATCCCTCTCTCTTTGCCTATCTTTCATCACCGCTATTGTCCATTCCTTTTGTTCGTCGTGAATCACTTCTGTTCGTCATCGATCGCTTTGTGGAGTTGTGGTTGATCGTCGATTTCGAGTCTCGCCTGTCGATCGATCACCACTGCGACGGATTTCAAGTATATTCCATATAATACTACTATGTTTGTAGTTTGTACTAATATGAGAAAGAATGGGGTTGATCTTTGATTCTTTGCATATATTATTTTTATTTGTATTTATCAAAATTCCTGTAGTGCTTGTTGTCAAACATGTGTAAAACAAAGTAAGCAAATTTGTTTGTTTAATTGGCTTGTATTCATTCAATGATTTATCGCTGCTGTAGAAAATATCTGTCTGTGTTAGCATTTGTTTATTGGCGTGGTTTGTCGCGGCTGTTGAAAATTTCTATTTGTGTTAGTATTTGTTTATTGTCGTGTTTATTTGTTTAATTTTAGCACATATGGCTTTTTGTTTTACCATATTATTGTTTCTGTTATTTACAGTAATTTAACAATGGCTAGTGTTTCTCCAATCAATTTGGATGGTGACGACGATCAGACACAAGTGACCAAAAAAAGTAAAACAACATCTAAAGTTTGGGATTGGTTTACAGAGTTACCATCAGATTCGAATGATCAGGTAAAAGCCAAATGCCAACATTGTTCTAAGGTACTTTCCGCTAAAAGTACTAGTGGTATTTCCCATTTGATACGTCACATGAATGAATATTGTGTTAAAAGATCGAATCATGATATTAAGAATTATACAATTCAATGTGAATCGAAATCTGATGGAACTAAGACTTTAAGAAATTATCAATATGATCTTGTTGAACTAAGTAGAGAGATTGCAAAGATGATTGTGGTGGATGAGCATCCGTTTAGAACAGTTGAAGCTGTAGGTTTTAGAAGTGTAATGTCTAAAGCATGTCCTAAATTTAGGATGATGAGTAGATCTACAATTAAGAGAGATATTATGGCCATGTATACTATTGAAAGAGAAAAGGTACTTCTAGAGTTAAGTGCATGTCCGGGTAGTATCTGTTTGACGTCTGATACATGGTCATTTGTTACTGATGATCATTATTGTTGATCCCAAGATTTTGATGAACAATTAAGTATTGATATTTTGGTGGAATTAATGTTTGATCAAGTGTTTTAGTGATTTAAAGTTCTAATAATAAAGATGTCAAAGTGAATGGATGCTAAATGAAGATATCAAGATGATGAAGAAGTATTAAGAGATTGAAGACATTAGGAAAAACAACCTAGGAAAATATAAACTCTTAAATATCCTATTTAGGAACACACACATGGCACAAAATGAATTTTATCTTTTATGTGTGTTTTGGTTGAGTATATTTATATGCTCTTATGTGAATTAAAAAGAAATATTTTTAAATGACTAAAATAGAATATAAGAGTATTAGTGGAGTTCATTTAAATATAAATATGGATAAATGGGCAAAATTGTAAAAGAAAGTAAGTTAAAAACGAGATCAGAGAAGAAATTCAGGAGAGGGCAGTCGACTGAGGAGTCGATTGGAGAAAGAAGATGAACTCTTTGAATCTGCGAGTCGAGAGAGAGGTTGACCAATAGAAGCTTAGCAAACTCTCTGAATCTGCAAGTTGGTAGGGCGGTCGACCGGTGTAAGTTTGGAAAACTCTCTGAATCTGCAAGTTGACTGAGGAGTGGACAGATCAAGTGCATGGGCTACTTCCAGTATCTTTCAGTCAACTAGGCAGTCGACTGAATCCACTATTTTGGGATATTGGTTTATCCGATTTTAAATCCAAAAATAGTCATTTTTGGTTAAGATTTGAGAATGATTTCGAGGATATTCTTAACATTTGAAATATGGTTCATATACTAATTAAATCCTTTCAATATAGTTAATTAATTATTAAAGTTTCTCAATTTGATACTTAAAATGGATTCTATACTTATTTGTTTTGATTGAGAAATACTTTGGGGATTTAATTGAGAGTTTTAAAAGTTGTTATTAAGTGAAATTGAACCTAAATGAAGTTCTCATGTTATGAAGGGTCTATAAGAGTATTTTATTGTCATGACACTTGTAAACTAGCCGTTAGGAGGCTGATTACATGTGCCCTTATATAGATCTACGAATTTTCTAAGAAAGCTAATCATTCTAAGAGATAAAATCAGTCTATATCTTTTTGAGAGAGCATTTATAAGAGTTATCATTCAACGATACTGTGAATTGTTCTAAGAGTGATTCTGATAATCAACCGCGATCAATTTGTGCTGATACCAGAATTGAAGCTACATTATTTTAATCATTAATTCTGTGGATTCCAGGTGATATCTTTCTATATTGATTATTACTTGTTTATTATTGTATTTTAGAAATTGATCTTATAAATTGTTTTTGATTTTTTAAAGAAAATATTCTTTTAAACAATTTCTTGAATTTGATTACGTACTCTAATTTGCTACCCATATATTGTTAAAATCATATTTCTGCATCTCACATAATTCTATCACTAGTTGGGATATTAATTGAGTTTATATATATCTGGGGTGGTAGAAACTCCGAGTGAGATTTATTTATCAATTTTTATATTGGTGAGTTGTGACGGGTTAAATATCATTGGGGATATTTAATCAAGGGTAGCTGGGTTTCAGTCTTTTCTTGTAAAGATATTGAGGTAATAATTCTTCCTAGTTAAGAATTGCGTGTTTGTGAGTGATTTTGTAACAATTCAATCATTACCGAGTAAAAGGATATTTGGAGTGTTTTGGTGAGGTTTTGATTCTTGAGCCTAAGTGTTAAAAAGAATTAGGTTATTCTTTAGCCTGTAAAAAATAGAGGTTATTCCTTAGCCTTTGAAAAGAAAATTGTAAACATTGATTCTAAGCCTATAAAAGAATCGGTGTGCGGGTTTGGTTCCTACCTTTAAAGGAATCTTAGTTTTAGTGGGTACGATCTCCATGGAGCTCGGGGCACTGGATTAGCCAAGAGTAGCTTGGTGAACCAGTATAAATCTCTAGTGTGCTGCTTTCTTAATTTGTCTATTTTTGTTGTTTGTGTGTGCACCTAGTTGATTGATTAATTCTGTTGTGTTATAAAGATAATAATTAATTTAGGCTTAAAATTAATTATTTGATTTATTAATTTTTATTCTGATTATTTTTTAATTACCCAATTCACCATTCCTCTTGGGTATTCTACTGGGCCAATAATTATATATATGTGACTGTTCATTTTATTGATAATCAATGGAAATTGCATAAAATGATCGTATTTTTTAAGCTTATACCTCCTCCATATGATACCTTGTCAATTGAGAATGAGTTAACCTCGTGTATGTCCCGATGGAATATTAAGAATAAAATTTTTAGCATTACTTTGGATAACTTATCTACAAATGATTGAGTGGCAAGTAGAATTCAAGCACGGTTTTCCTCTAAAAATCTTATTCCTTGTAATGGTGCATTTTTTCATGTACGTTGTTGCACACGCATTCTTAATTTGATAGTACAAGCTGATTTTAATTCGATAGTGGTATTATTGAAAAACTTTGACTTGGAGTCAAATATGTGAAACTTTCACCTATTAGGAGAAAGATGTTTTTTACTCTTGCTACAAGTTTAAACATGGATACTAGGAAGAAATTGTGTCTTAATCGCCCGACAAGGTGGAAAGCTATTTATCACGTGCTTGAAGTTGCTCTTCATTATAAAGATGCATTTTTATATTTGGCTGACCGTGATAGAAATTTCAAGTATAATTTATTAGAGGATGAATAAGAGCAAGTAAGTGTTTTGTGCAACTTCTTGAAGGTGTTTTATGAAATAACATGTACCCTTTTTGGAATGAAATATCTAACTTCAAATTTGTAGTTTAAAGGTGTGTGGAGAGTTCACATTAAATTGTTGGATGTTTTGAAAAGGCCTCCTAATTTTTTATCTGACATAGTGCATGAAATGCATTTGAAGTTTAGCAAATATTAGTCAGATTATAGTTTAATCTTTGTCTTATGGTGTAATTTTAGATCCAAGGTATAAGATTAAATTTCTTGAATATTGTTATACCAAAATATATGGTGGAGAAGCGAATCAATACATAAGTACCACTATTACCACTCTTTATTCTTTGTTTGGCGAGTACGTGAAAAAATCAAGCTCTTCTACTAGTTGTTGGCCTTCTGGCATGTCAATGGGCGAGTCTAATCTTGTGGATAGAACGGGTGAAGAATTTGAAGATTATGCAAGATTTGAAGGTATTAGGTCTCGCCAACAAGTTGGGAAATCTCAACTAGACTTGTACGTAGAAGATCCTAATCTTGATGTGAATAGCGAGATTGAAATCTTGGAGTATTGGTGTTTTTCTTCATTGAGGTATCCTGATTTGGCAAGAATGGCTCGGGATGTTTTGACTATTCCCGTATCTTTTGTTGCTTCTGAGAGAGCTTTCAGTACAGGTCATCGAGTCATTAGTCCTTATCGATGCTTGTTGAAGTCTAAAACCATACAAGCTCTAATTTGTTTACAAGATTGGTTTCATGCTTATGATTCAACAAGTAAATGTTACAATTATTATCAACACTTGTGAATTTTATTTACTCGTAATTTTTTTATTAAAGTTAAAGTATGATATTTTTAATTCTCAAATACAGGTAAATGTGGTGTTTTAGGACAACAACTAGATGATGATGTTTCAAGCTCTAGTGAAGTAGACGACGATGAATATTAATTTTTGAGGTTTATATGTGATGTTTCCTTGCTACTTATTTTGGTTGTTTTTGAATTTGGGAGGTGAGCTAATTAATGAGTTACTAATCATATTATGCTTATCTTTTTAACTGGTGTTGAACTTGGCAGGTGGTACAATACAGATTTGGAGCATTACCTCAATCAGTTTTTTGCTTCTCTTAATTGAGCCTGTATTTCATTTCTTTAATCTTTTCAACCATTTCTCCACCGATTGCCCACCGATTTGCTCGATTTTTAATTGTTTTCATCATTTTTTGTCCCAAACACCTGATTTCTATCAAAACAAATAAAAACGAATTAAAACATATTAAAATATTACAATAACACCCGAAAACTATCAAAATTGGCTTGAAAATAGATAGATAAAATCAACCTATCACCACACCCCTTCATATTTGAAGCACTATTAACCCATAACATCCATGGGGTAACAGAAAGGGAAGTTGCTTCTTCGTGCAATGGAGGGGTTAGTTCAGCAATGAAGTCAAGTCAATGCTTGACCTTTGATTGCTACTCTAAGATTGTACTTGATGAAGAATTCACCAAGTTTCACAACCCATTTCATAAGACAATCAGAAGCTTCTGGTTTGTGCAGTACTGCTTGGAGTGGGTACGAGGTCAACACATTAATCACATGTGCTTAAAAATATGGTCTAAGCTTCCGAGCTGCAGTTACCAGAGCCAAGGCTAGCTTTTCCAACTCCGTATAACAAGTTTCTACTAGAACTAACAATTTGCTGATGTAGTACCCCGGTTTTTTCCCTCCTGCAAGTTCTTGGACCAATGCAGCGCTTACTGTCACAGGTGTCACCACCAAATAGAGGTCCAGCTCTTCTCTTGGGTTTATTTTGGCCAACGTCTCTACTAAGCCTAGGTATTCTTTAATAGATTGAAAGGCACGCTCACAGTTATCATCCTACTGAAAGGTTTTATTTCCCTTCAAAATTTTGAAGAAATGAGCACAACTGTCAGTAAATTTCGAGATGAATATGTTCAGTGCCGCTAATCTACTAGTCAACACCTGAATTTATGTTATAGTTACAGGAGATTTGAGATTTTGGACAGCTTCTATCTGCCCTGAATCCACCATGATGCCGAACTGATTAACCACAAAACCCAAGAACTTGCTATATGTGACACCAAAAATGCACTTTTCTGGGTTCAGCTTCGTATTGTATTTCTTTAGCACATCAAAAGCCTCGGCCAAATGGCTGAGGTGATCCTCCTGCCTGGAGCTTTTAACTAGCTTACCGTTTATATAGGCCTCCATGGTGGTCCAAATCTGATCTTTAAATATACGGTTCACCAACCGCTAGTAAGTAGCTCATGGATTTCTCAAACCAAATGGCATTACTTGATAACAGTAAGTACCTTTTAGCGTAATGAATGACGTCCCTTCCTTGTCCTATTAATCCATATGAATTTGATTATAGCCTGCATAAGCATCCATCATGGTCAAGCGTTGGTGCCCAGCTGCAAAATCGATCATTTGGTCTATCCTCGACATCGGATAGCAGTCTTTCGGGCATGCTTGATTAAGATCAGTGAAGTTCACAAAATTTCTCCACTTTCCATTCTTCTTCTTTACTAGAACTGGATTGGCTAGCCACCTTAGGTACATCACCTCCCTGATGTGGCCAATGGAGAGCAGTCTCTTCACTTTGGCTTCAATCACTTGTTCTTTCTCAGGACTGAAAGTCCTCATTTTCTGCTGGACAGGAGGATATGACCAGAAATATCCAGGCGATGTATCGCAATGTCTGGAATGATTCTCTTCATATCTTCAAGAGCCCAAGCAAAAACGTCCAGGTTCTTTTGTAGCAGCTCGCTGATTTCTTTGACCTCAATCTGGCTTAATGATCCTCCAATCATAAGTTTCTGAGCTCCTTCATTAAAAGTGATCTGCTTCACTTGCTCGATAGGCTAGATTACACTTGCGTGTTCCCTGAAATCGTCAATTTCTTCTGCCGAGCTTGTTAGAGGAACTGCTCTCTGGACCTTCTTTGAATGCTATATGGGTGTACTCATGCCCTTCATTGCTACGGAAAAACATTTCCTTGAGGCAACTTGGTCACCTCTTATTACAGCCACAGAACCATCCCTTGCGTGCTTAACATACTGATGGTACATTGATACAACACCCCTCATTGGTGTAACCAAGGACACCCAAGAATTGCATTGTAGGGTGACACCGAGTCCACCACCATAAATTTTGTGACTTTCGTGTATCCCTGTTCCTCTTTGTTAGAGGTGACGGACAAAGTTATCTTTCTATATGGCGATATGAGGTCACCATTGAATCCCACCATAACGGTTTGTGTGGAACTCACGTTCGAGCTTGGTATTCCCATCTGCTTCCGAGTACTAACAAGGATAATATTAACATAACTATCATTATCAATCATGATCCATCTTACCTGAAAGCTAAAGATCCACAAAGTAATGACTAAGGCATCCTCATGTGGGTGAACAATCCATTTGCAGCCCTCCTCCAAAAAAATAATAATTGGTCCTGGATTCATTGTTACTACCATTGCCTCTCTGAAGCATCGCTCCAAAGTTGCTTCTCAGACCTTCATTTTTCGTTCTCAATTAGACTCTCCAGTACTTGGCCCAATAGCATTTATCATGAAAATTACTTCATGATTCTCTCTGGGATGCTCTTCTTTCCGTTCTTTCCTGCCATGTTCCTTGCTTCGGCCTTTATTTCTAGGCCGTTTCTTATTCTTTGGGCGTTCTTGTAGGTAATCCCGTAGCTGACCTATGTCAGCTAAACGCTTGATCTCTTTTTTGAGCTCCCAGTAGTCGTCCATGTTGTAACCATAATCTCTATGGAAATCATAGTATTTAAACATGTTTAATGTTGGATTTGGTAGTCTTCCTGGGAGGCCACTGAATTAGTTCAGAAGCGCGTATCTCATGCAGAATTCTTGAGATCGGCATTCACAGACCAGGAAGATTTGGCTCTTGATGAGCTTTTGGTCTAGAATTCGAGCTCCTTGCTCGATCTTTATGCCTATCCATTGTGTTTCTCCCTGCCACCATCCTTCTCACTCTGTCTAGGATGATATTTAAAAGATCCCCTACCTTCTTTGGCGAGCTTGATGTTGTCCAATTTCATGTAGGGTTTGACTTTTTCCATCAACTCTGACATGCTTTGGGACTCTTCTTGGTTAAAGAGTCCTAAAAATGGCCAGGACGTAATCCTGATGTGAATATATTAATGATGAGGTTGGTATCACAACCCTCAATGCATGTTAACTCCTCATTAAATCAGCTCATATACTAGCACAGAGTTTCTATTTTCTCTTAACGCAAGGCGAGCAGGAAATCAGGACCCTTCATTAACCTTTGACAGGTTATGAAATGGTTGATGAATATCTTTCTAAACTGTTTAAACGACGTGATAGAGTTTGGAGAAAACGTGTGCAACCATTCGAGGGTTGAGCCCTTCAAAGTGGTAGTGAAAGCTCTACAGAGTGTGGAGTCACTTGAACCATAAAGATTCATTACATGCTTGAACTGGCGAATATGATCTACAGGATTTGCTCCCCCATCATACTTCTCGAACTTTATAGGATCAAAATTTTCAGAGAGCAGGACAACTAGAATATCTAGTGAGAAAGGCATCTCAGTGCCTTTCAATAGTGTGTTTAGTTCATCCAAAGGCTAACCTCTTTCCACTTTACTTTTGATTTGTCGATGTGAATCAACAATCTCAGTTCGACTGTAGATCCTTCTCTCTGGTTGATGGCTTGTATCTTCTTGAGCAGGTCACTTCTCATGAGACTGTGGATTAGCATAACCAGGAGACCCTACTTTCTTTCCAACTTCCTGGTTAGTTTTTGGGGATTGCAACCTGCTTCCAACAATTATCATTGCCATGTACTTGATCGTTTCGACCATCTCAGCCATCTTTGCAGTAAGAGCATCAATCTTAGCATCGGTGTTTAGCACGATCGGTGGAGAATCAGTCTGAACCTCCCCATGCTGCTCCACTGGAGTTTCTGCATCAGATGGTGGTTGTAAGTCATTGCTTTGACTTGTTCCTACTGCTCTTGTTTGTAACTGCTTCAAAGTTGTGACAAAAAGCTTTTGTGTTAGCGTTTTCCACAGACTGTGCCAAATGATGTTGTCAAAAAATCTCTAGCACGTGTAACAGCTTTGCACGTACTAGAAATCTCTGCACCTTCCTCCTGTTACCTAAAAAACTATGAGTTCTAATGGGAGACACTAGTGTGGTGTTGGCCAAAGAACCTCCGGCGTGATAATAAGTTAATCTAGTATATGGATAAAGTTGTACACAGATTAAATCGTAAATATTACCAGTGATATCTACCATTTTTATAGGTTCATAGATATGTTTTCGTTACTGTGGAGAAGTTGCCAACTCCTTAATACGCTCCTAATAGCTTGGAAGATAACCAATATCCCCATGATCTCAAGGGAGATCTCTGTAACGGTCTCCATTAATTATGGGCCATTACAGTCAATCTGACTCATCTCCTCAAGTGTAGGGAAGTCATTCAGGTTGGGCTGACCTATTTGTTCCTTGGCCTTGGACACCAAGGGTTTGAGTGTACCCAAATATGCGTCTCTTTATAGGACCGCAGGCCTTGCTCAAAGGATCGCCAGAGTTGACACCTTGATAGGCCTATCATGCTTTAACCCAGATAACCCAAGCGGATCTGTTTGTTTCGGGTTAGGTTTCATACCCGGTCCGCCCCGTTTACGGCTAAATGCCAATATCAGTTACGAGAGAGAATCTTCCCATCCCAAATTCCATAATGAATTTGGACACTAAATGGCTTAATATACATTTATAACCATTTAAAAGTGTTCAGCTAAAAATCTAGAATTTAAAGGAGTCAAAGATCATCTAGGAGGATCTAGAAAATCTAAAATATTAAGGACTTAAGTAAAATATCACAAAAACCTCTTTTTTCCAAAATAAAAAATAAAAAAAATAATGCGTAAATATCATTCAAAAATATTTTTAATAAAATATATATCATTTAGGAATATTAAAAAATATATATTTTAGAAAGATTTTTTGTTTAAAACAACTCACAAAGATTCAAAACACATTCAAAAATCAAACAGATCATAAGCAATTCGGTTGACTGTCTTAGCCATTCAGTCGACCGGATTGTATAAACTTAGGCCATTCTAAATACACTGCATTGATTTTTTTATTCACTCACCAAGTCGGTCGACCGACTTAGTCCAATTTCAACTTATTAACTTTTTGCTCACACCGATTGACAGATATACTAACGGTTAATTATTTTTCCTATTTTCTCAGGATTTCTTTATAATGTCCAATTCAGTCAACTGATTTATTATTCTATTCTACCGTTTTAACCAGAATTTGACAATTTTGAATTTTAATTGCATTCAATTGACCATTTTAACCCTTTACTTGACTGTTTTGAACATAATGCTACTTAATTAAGCATGAACAACAACTTAGGACATATATTTTTAGCACCATGAAAAACTACGGGTTAACACACACAAGATTAAGAATTTTTAACAAGTTTAACTGATCTGTGTGATCCAA
Organism: Eucommia ulmoides; assembly: GCA_016647705.1. Taxonomy (NCBI): domain Eukaryota; kingdom Viridiplantae; phylum Streptophyta; class Magnoliopsida; order Garryales; family Eucommiaceae; genus Eucommia; species Eucommia ulmoides. The sequence goes on along the minus strand of CM028336.1, from coordinate 13,416,389 downwards.
ATCGAGCTGAATAATGAATACACAAGTATAGGTAATGTTTTTACCGACTAAATACCAAAAAATTATTTCTTCAGAAAATCTTGACCATCCATTCTGTTTGCTTTTCTTTGGCTTCAAGTTCATCTTTATCATTTTTCATTTTGACTTAAATTCAAAATTTGTCACATATCTCAACAAGCGGATTAGTCCAGAAAACCATCAAGTTATTGTAATCATCAAAATCATCGTTTTGGGATTAAACGCTTTAAGGCTAACATATTTCATTTTCATTTTGGACATCGATGTAGTTGTTTAAATAACTTTATTTTTTGTTTTATCTTTACTTTTGGTCATCGGTGTATTTTCTTAATAGAAAAAATCAATTTTAAACCCTATAACTATGGCCATATTTCTATGTGGTCCAATAAATTTATATGTTTCACTTTATATCATGTATCTTTACTCACAATTTAATTATTCCTTTCATCTAATTTCGCTGTCAAGTTAGACAAAATTAGGGGTAAAGTTGTGACGCACCCAGGATTTTGAAAAAGTGAGAGAAAGAAGAGGAAAACGCAATTCGGTTTCCTCCCTCTCAAAATCCTTTCATTTTAGAAAACATAGTTTTAGGGACTTTTCTAGACGCCAACTTTGATAGTGTTCTTTGGGACAAGATTTGTTTGAAAATTGGAGTCTACATCTAACATTGAGTTAAATGGTGTACTAGATCATTAGGATTTTGAAAAATCATTTTATTTTAAAAATGGCCTTGACTCGTAAAAATAGTTGGTCTTAATCGAAGATTTCTTTAAAGTTCGGGAGTTGGTTATGCTCGGAGAAGGTGTTAGGTACTCCAAGACACTCGTTCAAAGATGGTACCTAAGTTTAAATAAATCTTTAAGAGCAAACTAGTTTGAATAATTTTCTTCGGTTTTTATTAACACTCTAATTCCCATTTTTAATATTTTTGTTTTTTTATGTTTATTTTATGTAAAAAAAAAAAAAACATTTTTAAGCAACAACAGATAAAACATAAAATAAAGAAAGAACAAATGTCCCCCTTTTAGACCACCTATCGATTATGGAAGAATCAACAAGTTTGGCCCCGGGGAGATTTTTATTTGTTTAGTGTGTATCAAAACATTTATTTATGAAAATAATTTAGAAAAAAAAATGATCTCAAGAATCTTCTTTTGGGGAAAATACCTTTAAAACATCTTTTGTTATGAAATAGAAAAATATATTTTAAAGACATTCTCCTTTAAAAAAGAAACTTAAAGATCATATCTTTAAAAAAACTTAAAGTTTATTTTTTAGAGTAAAACACCAAGTCTTCATGTTGAAAAACTTCTTATGTAAAACACTTTTTCTTTTTGTGTGTGTATGTGTGTGTGTGTGTGTGTGTGTGTTCTTTTGTTTGTTTGAGAAAAGTAAGCACAAAACATGACACTAATGGTAATGATATGCACATTTGATTCTTGTCAAGAACTCTCCAACCGAACCTACTTGCTTAGGCAATGTCAATGTTATTGTCTGTGTCAGTCTTACTCGTAACTAAGAAAGAAGAAATATTTTTGAAGAAGGCACATACTTATCCTCGAAGGGATAGAGGGTCTCCCTTTATCTCGCCTTTTAGTCGCAAGGTTCTAGACATAGTAATATATAGGGTGTCAGTCCATGATTTGAGACATAGGGATAGTCCATGATCTTGGCTTATATATATAGGTGTGTCAGTCTATGGTCTGAGACGTAGCCTCAATCCATAATCTAGGCTAAAAAGAAAAAAATTGGCCAGTCTATGACCTATGACTTAGTGCCAGACCATGATCTAGGCTAGCGCGGAAAGGAGAAAAGTAGGAAAAGTACTTAGTTAGCTATTACTAGTTAGTAGTCTATAGTCAGTCGGTTTATTTTAAGTTCTTTGAGTTTGGTTTCTTGTGTTTCTTGACAAAATACAAAGATGCTATGCACACTAAAAGTTCTTGTTGTTCTTAACACAAAACAAAGACAATATGTACAATATGTTCAAAACCAAATACAACAAAGACAATCAAAAGATATGTACAAACAACCAAAAGATAACCAACAAACAAACTAAAGAGAGGTTTAAGGAAATCTACCTAACTTAAGGTAGTGGTCTTTCCCTAAGTAATGGTACCTTCTTTCTCTTCTTCTTTTTTCTTTGCTTGGTTGTTCTTGAGAAGTTTCTAGAATTCTTTGTAAAAGAGTGTCAAGATCACCTTTTGAAGAATTTTTGGAAGATTTTTGGGGGTTGTTTGAGAGGTGGAAAGCTTAGGCCCTGTTTGGTAACTGTTTCCATTCCAGAAATTCTCATCCCATTCCCAGATTTTTGGGAATTCTGTTTGGGAATAGCGTTTGGTAATTTTTATTTTCGTTTCCATTTCATTCCCATTTGAGAATTGTGCCCACTTTTTTCTTAATAAATGAGAAACAAAAAAAAGTTATTTCTCATTATTCCCATTCCATTTCCAAAATACACGGTCACTGTTTATCCACCGTCCGACCGCCGTCCGCCTCCGCCTGCCGCCGCCGGCCATCTCCGGCAACCGTCGCCGGTCACCGTCCGGCTGAAAAAGTTTCCAGCCACTTCCGGCCGCCGGCACTGTTACCCATCGTCACTGCCGTCCGGCCGTTGCCAGCGCTGGAGCACCACCGTCCTGCCTGCACCGGCACCGAAGTACGTCGTCCGCCGTCGCCGGAGTACCGCCGGCCGGCTGATGACGGCGCCATCGCCGTCCGGCCAAAACAGAAAAATAAAATAAATAAATAAAAAAAAAGATTTTAAGATAAAATCGTTACCAAACACAATTCTCTTCCCAAAACAAAAAAAAAATATCGTTACCAAACGCGATTCTACTCCCAAGAAGAAAACAAAATTCTCATCCTATCCCATCCCATTCTTATCCCACTGCTGGAATGGAAACATAAACGATTACCAAACGCCACCTTAGGAAGCAAGGAAAACCGAGGGTATTTTTTAAGTTTAGAGAGAGAGAAAAAAAAAAAAAAGTTCAAGATCAGTGTGAAAGCATGTTGCCTGTTATAGGCAAAGGCATGCATGCGCATTCCTTGATGTGCAGGCTTACCCAACCTGCATTAAATAGTCATTTAATGACCATTAAATGCTATTTAATGCTATGGAATGATGAGAGGCTACAAAGCTATGCTAGGTAATGATGATACTCTCTTAATGATGAGATTTTTTTAAGCAAAATCTTTCCATAAGATTTCCTAATTAATGCATAACATTAATGATCTCATTAAAAGCCATTTAATATTCTTGAATATTTTTTATTGATGGGTTGGGGGGAAGGGGGGCTACTTAAACTAGTTTTAGGCAATGATACCTTATAGATAATGATGATATTATCTAATGATGAGATTCTATGGAGCAAAATCTTTCCATAAGATTTCTTAATTAATGATTGTCATTAATGGCCACATTAAATGTTATTTAATGTTCTTGATTGATGGAGGGCTACTAAGTCAGGTTAGGCATGATGATACTCTATAGCTAATGATGGCATTCTAAGGAGAAAATCTTCCATAAGATAATCATTTAATACCAGATATTAAATGCATTTCTTTCTTGGGAAACTTCCAATTTGACTAGGGGCACTCTTCTAGAACTATCTTATGCTTCCTCTTAGGCTAGTGATGAGTGGTTTATTTACCAACAAATCAAGTACTTTTAAATTCAAATATTTGTGTTTTCAATCATTTTTGTTAGTTTAATATGTGTTTGTATTGTTTTATAGGTTTTTGAATAAATAGGTAAAAGGGTGCAAAACTGGTTCAGGTGCAGTAACTTCAAGGCCAATTTTTCCTTCTTTTTTTTTTTTTTGCATTTTTTTTTTCTTTCTTCTTTTTCTTTCGTTTTTTTACTTTCTTTTTTTTTTACACTTTTTTTTATTTGTTTTTTTTTTCTTTTTTTTTGTCTTATTTTTGGACACGATAAAATTCGATTTTGGAAACACTCAAAACATGGAAGTTGTAGATCTCTGTCTTAGCTTTCCATAGATTTTTGAATAACCTCAATCGGAGTTTGGATGATAAAGTTACGACCAAAAGACTACCGCTGTAACAGTGAATAGTCAGTGAACCTACTGACTTCCCACCACTGCAGCGGTCCGGCACCAGGTGGCTTAGATATTTCTTGATATTTTTGAGATATTTTGGACCCCTACTTGATCACCTCTTTACCCAACACCATTAGGACATTTTTGTGAACATTTTGGGAGCTCCAAACCATATCAACCAAGAGGAGATCACAAATCCAAAAAGATGAAACGATTTCGGAGCAGTTTTAGCGTCAATTCTTCGGATAACAGCTAGTCTCCTTTATTTATCTCTTTATTTATTAGTTTGGTTGGTAATTTTGATTATGTTTAGCTTGTTTATTGTTGTATATGTGGTTTTGGCCATGAGTAGATGAACATATATTGTTTAGGGCTTGGTATAATTCATGAAAATGTGCTTTAAATAAATAAATGTTTTGTTAACAGTTGTTCTTTGTTATCCGATTGTGTTTATCATTTTATTACTTCTATTATATGCTTGTTATGATATATTGAGAATACGGGATTTGAAACTCGAGAGAGGTAACCCCGAATTGGAACTAGAGTTTAAACACAACGCGACGATCTAATGACCCGGGAAGGTATTAGAAAGTGTGTAATCCGTGAGTTTGGGGCCAGACTCATGTGACCAAGTGTCGTATAGACGCTAGAGGGGGGACTTCGGCGTTGACGCGAAGTCGCATATTCATTCACTTTACACTCGGGAGATGTAGTGAGTGAGTTTTCAATACCTAAATTGTCGGATAGATGTGAATACCATTAATGTAAATTAAATTGAATCAAACACGTTTAAGTGAACAAAGTTAATCCCTAAACAATATAATCCCTTAAACCTCATATTAGTACTGTAGTTATTAATTTAGTTCAGTTTATTTTATTAACAAAAATATAAATTGAGTCGCCTAGATAAAATCCGGTTATGACAATCGCGGTATTCAACGACAATTTAATCCAATCCCTATGGATACAACAATTCTACTCTTCCCATTATACTAAAACTTGACCCGTACACTTGCGGTGAAAGTAGCGACGTAATATTCCGCTACCAGCTAAGAAGGTTTGTTCTTAGTAAACTTGATATCTTTGGTACCCATTTTCCTAATCAAGGCCTTATTACTTGATTTTTAGAAATTAAAACTTAAACATGAAATTAAACTAAAATATTTTTGGCCTTCAATTCGACAAAACTGGTGAAAACAAAAGCTTTAGGGGTCAATACATAAAGTAATTGTAATTGGAGAAATTTATTTAAATTAAAGGTAGAAACTAAAATTAAACATATTAAAATTGATATTCATAGAAAATTCACTTTTAATTTTTTGATTTTAGTCCCTATTAACTTTTATAAATTTTCAGATTGACCCAAAATTTTTGTTTATACAAAAGTTCGATCGAATTGACGATTTTGATTTTTTATGTATGTTTATATTTTTGTAGTATCGAAACACAATCTAAGGTGAAAATTCGTTCCCCTAAACGTCGGTTTAAAGTTTGTCAGAATTTACACTTTAGACCCGATACTTTTGAAAACTAAAACAAATGGGACAAAATATGGTGTCTACAAGTTGTAATTTATATTTTTAATTTTTTTACTCATTCTTTATTATTTTATTTTATTTTATTTACTCTCTCTCATCAGATCCACATATCTCTTTCTCTCTCTCACTAGATCAGCGTGGTGAAGAACCCCAGTCAACTCAATCTTATCCTTCTTCATCCAAAGAAGAAAAAGAATATAAATTGATGTTGATATGTTGTTTGAGAGAGAATCCAAAAAATAGCGTCCAATTGGTAAATTCTGAGTTATTCTTATTAGTGTTTGTCGTCGACACCGGGTCGATGGTTTTGCAAGACAGGAAGAGAAAGAGAGAGAGACTGAGTCGTCGAAGAATCCAATTAGGGGACGATTGAAGAATTTTCGATGGCACCATTATCCTTGTCATTACAAGAAATTTCAGCAAACAAAAAAAATCAAGCCCGAGTCTAGCCAATGAGAATCAAAACACCATTTTAATGAAATTAGAGTGATAAAAACTAGGATGTGGAGAAAATACAAGTGTGAAATGTGCAAATAGGTGTTCAAATCGTATCAAGCATTGGGTGGGCACAAGGTTATTCACAAGAAAATAAAAACCAACTATAGTTATTTAAAACTCGAATCGTCGTCATCAATGGTTGAAACAAAGAATGCAGGAGATCCTGCAATGGTCGTCGGAGGAGAAACTACACGAATGCCCTATTTGTTTTCAATTTTTTTCATCTGGGCAAGCACCACACATGTTCTTGGTTCATCAGTTTATGTTTCAAATCCGAAACCACCTACAAGGCCTGGTGAAAAAAGCTTATTGCTCTTAATCTTCCTGCTCCCATTGATAATAATAATAATAGTCAAATCGAGCTTTCGGTTGTTTTGGAGATGTTAGTTTAACGATGGCAGGGCAGGGTAAAGTGGGTGGTGGCAATATAGTGTGAAATGGTCGGTAAAGAAGACAATGAAGTAGAAAGAAAAAAAAGAAAAAAAAATGAATAAAATTAAAAAATATAAATTTAAAATTTGAGCTCTAATTTTGTCTAATTTAACATCCAAATTAGATGGAAGGACTTACTAAAACCGTCATTAATAAAGTGAAATGTGCATACTTATTGGACCGCATAGAAACATGTCATTGTTAGAGGGTTTAAAATAGAATTTATCCATACTTAATCAATGTAAAATTGGGGATTTTATGAAATTTAATTGTTTGACAAATGTGGATGTGTAATTCCTTATTTTGTTAACGAGTGTTGGAGAATTGGAATAGATTTAAAGTTTAATGAGTTTCGTGATACAAACCTTGTAATGATTTTGGACTTGTGAAATGATGGATCAAAACAGATTTTGATAACAATTACAATTTAAGTTTGCAACACATTACATGATACAACTTACAAATTGTGTATATGGATTAAAAATTAATGCGGTGTGCATTTAGTAATTTTTATTATTATTTTAGTAAGTGATGCCCTTATTGGTTAACATATAGGTATAATAATAATAATAATATATATTAATTTGAAAATAGTGTATGGATAGAAAAATGGTGTCTAGATTTATCCCGCGGAAAATTGTCTTTTACCACCTTACTTTGACTTATTGTCACTTTATCCCTCCACTTTAAAAATTACATTTTACGTGAAAAATTAACATTTTTTTAAAGAAAATGAAAAGTTATTAATTAACCCTTATAAGTGAAATTACAAAGGCAATTTTAACCTCACTAAAATTCTCTCTCTCTCTCTTTTCTCCCTCTTTCTCACCCATTGTCGTCTAATACTGATGAATTCATTGAATCACCCATTGTTGTCTAATCTGATGGAGTCATTGAATCGTGCCTCTACTCAACATGTTGCACTCAATTTCGAACAATACCCCTAAGGCAATTATGTTCCTAACCAGCCATAGCTGCTGCCGCAGCTAATTCTAACAAAGACTTCACATTATCTATTCCAAGCCTGTTACATACGACCAAATTCATGGCACTATTTGATACACTATTGACTTACTTGCTGGGTGAAGAGTAGATAGGAAAGAGAGAACAATCATCAACATAGACGGGAAATACAGAGCAACAAATATTGTATAATGATTTTATGGGGTTTCAGCATAAATAAGAGGGATAGAGAAAAAAGTCGGTCCAATTCATTTTAAACCTCCAATTTCAATCGTTGCTGAATGTCGGCAGAGAGGGGTATGTATATCGACAAAATAAAGTAGTTGGAGATGGTGTGCAAAAAGTTTAGACCTTTGTTTTTCTTTAATATTTATGTTAAATACAAGAATTGAAAAAATGGATAATTTTGTTTATTTCATCTAAAACTTGGATGAAAATTTTAACTTGATTTATTTTTCATCAAATATCGTTAAATTAAACATAATATACTAGTTTTTTACCTAGTTAAGAGTAGACATGGATAAAACATATGTTTTTAAAGTAGAGGGAGGTAAAGCAATATTAAAACAAAGTACTGGTTGTAAAAAAACAATTTGCCCTCTACTCGATGATTATTTGCAAGAGTTTATATGTAAGACACCCCCTGTCATTTCGACAAATACAAGTCCACTTTCTATCACCTTCATAATACTTGGTACACCCTTATCACATTTGTTAAAAAAAAAATCAACATATATATATATATATATATATATATATATATATATATATATCCAAAGATATTAAACATTGGGGCGTTCCCTACTAGCGACGCGCTACATTTCCACCGCCCAGATATAGTGAATAATAGGTTTGGGTGGGATAGGGCGTCGCCCGGAAACAATGCGTCGTGTTTTCACCCGGATATGGTGTCAAATGAAAGGGTTGTCGTCTTATGGTGGACGGGTGCGGATAATGAAGTTAGTCCATACGAATAGGCTTAGGTTGGCAACTTGGAATATAGGAATGCTGACTGGTAAGACTCGAGATGTAACAGTCTGGTTTCTTAGGGCCACCACTAGATTTCTTCTATAGAGAATTCTACCCCAAATATCTCACCATTTATAAATAAATTAATATTATTATTAATTCCGCTCTGATACCATCCTGTAACGACCCGATTTCCTAGAACCACCACGCGGTTTCTCCCCTCGGAGAATTAACTCTAAAATCAAGTAATCAACATTTTTTTTAATTAAGAGTCTGAGAAATTTTACAATACGACATCGATAATTATATTCAATTTATCGAGTCAATTTTTAACACAGTAAATATTAGATATAATTATTTTAAATTCAAATACTACTATAATTAAAATACAATTATAAATTCAATTATAATTTATTAAATACCCAAATAGTGATACAGTGACTAACAATAATAATGCATCCAATTATTATTATGGATGCAATAATAAACTTGCAATAATGCATAATATATCAGTGTTTGCATTATTCAAAGTCTACAAATTCAAGGTTATTATCAATATCCTATTGTTAATATTATGTTTATTAATAATATTTAATAGTGGATAAATAATATTAATAATATCATGATGTTTGATTTCATTTGTAAGTTCAATTCGATTTCCTGGTCCAATTCCACGACACTAAATTGACCAAACACTGCCCAAACAAACAGTGACGAATTTTATATTTCTGATAATTTTTACAGTTACGACGATCATTATAATTATTGAATTATCGTGTTGATTTTACAACCGTAAATAATAAATCCCAAAATTTGTTAATTTATCGAATAAATTTTACAACAACAATGATTTATACAAATATTACAAAAGATAAATTAATATCTAATCCCAATTTATCAAGTAAATTTTAATACTAGCATGTTATTATGTTCAAATTGAAACCCAAGGGACCAAAGTGACAATCCTGTCAAACTTCAGGAGTACAAGCGTCAAATGAGTGTATAATATAGATCACACCATTTTTTTCATAATTATACCTGTTTTGTGGATTATTTCATATTTCATAATTATGAAAATAACAAATGTCAAACAGTGGCCTTACTTGTATATATATAATTATAAAATTCCAAATACAACTATTACAACTATTTCAAATTCCAATTCCATGTCGGTTCGCTCACAGTGATTGTAAATAATAAATGCAACTATTACAAATTTATTAGAAATCTAGATAAAATTCATGTCGTCGTTTCATTCTCACCGGCCCTGCAATCAAAACTGTGGGGTTGTGAGCAAACGCTTAGTAGAACTTTAACCCCTCTAATACGTGCATTTAATCAATACAACAAATAAAACACATAGATATATTTTTCACATAAATTCCACAAATTAATTCTAAATATTTTATGAAATTAACAACTAAAAATTAACGACAACTTTTTCATGAATCACATAATCAAGAGAAAGATTAAATACAAATATTAAAAGAGGTAGAAATTTTACCTGAAATTTGAAACCGAAATCCGAACCCAAATCGATATCATATTAGTATTTTTTGTTAAGTTTATAACCTGTATACGTATATAAATACATACATACATACATACAAACATATATATACACACAAGTATATTCTAAATGCTCAAGGCCTCCCCAATCCACCGGTGAAATTTCCCGCCATATATATGTAATGATATATCCTAGGTTGATAATTTTTCCCTCTCCCACTAGTTTAATCTTTACTATATATATATGAATATTTTACTTTGCTTTGGCAAGTGTCACCCTTGTCATTACTCATATATATATATATATATATATATATATATATATATGTGTGGTTAATTCTAGTTTTCTTCTTTTAAAAGGAAACTAGTTTTAATAATTTATTTATTTACACAAAGTCCCCCTAAAATAAATAAAATATTAATTATATTTCAAAACTCTTAAAAATATATTTTAAATAACACAAAAATCCTAAAACTTTTAAACATCAATTTAAAATTAAATTAATCCAAAAAATTATCAAATATTATTTATACCATAAATTTGTAAAAAAAAAATCCAAGAATATTAAATTTTTACAAAATATTATTTTTCAAAATATAAATTTTCGGGGTATTACACGAGAATTGGTGGATGTGATGTATAGGAAGAGGATTAATATTCTATGATTGCAGGAAACTAAGTAGGTTGGAGAGAGGTCTAGAAAAATTGAGAGTACGGGATATAAATTATGGTATACAGGGAAGGACAAACATAGGGATGAGGTGGGAATCATGGTAGATAGGGATTTAAAGAATAATGTTGATGATATTAGGAGAATTGGTGATATGATTATGGTTATGAATCTGGTGATTGGAGGGGAGGTGGTTAACGTTATTAGTGTGTACGCTCCCCAAGTTACTCTGTAAGAAAATGTTAAACAAGAATTTTGGGAGAAGATGGACGAAGTCGTTCAAAGTATACCTAATCAAGAAAAAATATTTATTGGGGGAGACTTGAATGGACATGTCAGGAAGAAAATGAGGACATTCAAGAGAGTACATGGTAGTTATGGATTTGGGGAGATGAATGCAATGGGTGAGATGATTTTAGATTTTTCTATGGCATATGATTTAGTTATTCTAAATACATGTCTTAAGAAAATGGATGAATACCTTATCACATTTAAGAGTGGTAAGAGGAATAACCCGATAGATTTTGTCTTTACTAGGGCGAGTGATCATTTAATATGTAAGAACTATAAATTCATACCCGGAGAGAGTATTGCTACCCAACATAGACTAATGATAACTAATCTCAAGTTTTAGGGATGGAAACGGGAGTCTAAGATAAGTAGGCATGCAAGGATATGTTGGAGGGATCTAAGGGGTGAAAGTATAGAGTTGTTTAAGGATAAAATTAGTAATGATAAGTTATGGAAGAGACATGAGGATGTGGAAAAAATGTGGATTGATATGGCAAGTCGTATTAGAGAGATAGGAATAGAAGTTTTAGGAGTTTGTAGAGGAGGAAGACCACGATATAAAGAAAGTTGGTGGTGCAATTAGGAGGTCCAAAAAGTCGTTCGAAATAAGAAAATAGCTTATAAAGAATGACAAAAATATCGTAGTCGGGAGAGTTTGGAGAAGTATAAACAGGAAAAAACGAAGGCGAGAAAAGTAATTAAGGAATCAAAATTTAGGGCGTATGATAATTTATATCAAACGTTAGATACAAAAGAGGGAGAGAGTGATACATTTAAACTTGCTAAGCGATGTGAAAGAAAGACTAGAGATATTAGAAGTGTCAGATGCATCAAAGACACTGATGAAAAGGTACTGGTGAAAGAAGAGGAGATTATGGAAGGATGGAGAAATTATTTTTTTTAATTTATTTAATGAGAATGACATTGGGAAATCTAGACTAGAGTTTCCTAGTTTATCGTCAAATTAGATTTATAGGTTTCATAGAAGAATTAAGACTTCAAAAGTTAGAATAGCACTAAGAAGATGTGAATTGGAAAAGTTGTAGGGCCAAATAAAATTCCTATAGAGGCGTGAAAAAGTTTGGGAGATATTGGGATAGAGTGGTTGACTAGAATTTTCAATGATATTTTTAGGACTAAGAGAATGCATGTTGACTGGAAGAAGAGTATCTTAGTACCCATCTATAAAAATAAAGGGGATGTTCAAAGTTGCACGAACTATCGGGGCATAAAACTTACGAGTCATATTATGAAACTTTGAGAGAGAATGATAAAATATAGAATCAGACATGAAACGAGCATAGAAGAGAACCAATTTGGATTTATGCCCCAGCCAATCAACCACTAAAGCTATCTATTTACTCAGGAGATTAATGAAAAAATACAGAGAAAAGAAAAGAGATTTACATATAGTATTTGTGAACCTGGAAAAGGCTTATGATAGGATATCCAGAGAAGTTTTGTGGTGGGTGCTAAAAAAAAAAAACAAGTATCCAATGTGTATGTCGAGGTAACTAAGGATATATATGAAGGTATAGTTACTAGTGTTCAAACATGAGGAGACGATACTTGTGCATTTCCTATTAATATAGGCTTACATCAATTATCATCTTTAAGTCCTTGCCACTTCGTTCTAGTGATGGATGAGTTCACAAAATATATTCAAGATGGAGTACTTTGGAGTATGTTATTTGCAGATGACATCGTATCAGTAGACAAAAGTAGAATAGATTTTAATACTAAGTTAGAAAGATGGAGAGAAACATTAGAGTCTAAAGGTTTGAAGGTTAGCAGAAGTAAGACGAAATACATGCATTGCAATTTTAGTAATGCTTGAAGAGACGGTGGTGCGGTCAAAATTGGAGACGAAGAGGTGCCGAAAGTTGATTGTTTTAGATATTTAGATTCAATGATTCAGAGCAATAACAAAATCGAAGAGGATATTACGCATAGAATCAAAGCAGGTTGGTTAAAGTGGATAAGTGTAGTTGAGGTAATTTGTGATCGTAGGATTTCGTTGAAATTTAAAGGAAGATTCTATAAAACTTCTATAAGACCAGTGTTTCTTTATGGTTCAAAATGTTGGGCAATAAAAATGAATCATGTCTAGAAAATTGGGGTAACATAAATGAGGATGTTTCGGTAAATGAGTGGGAATACAAGAATGGATAGAATTAAGAATAAAACTGCTAAAGAGAAATTAGGAATAGTACCCATCGAAGAGAAAATTAGAGAAAATTATTTATGATGGTTTGGGCATGTGCATACAAGACCCATAGAAGCACCGATGAGAAAATGTGATTTAATTCGAGTTCAGGGGATTACTAGAGGGAGAAGTAGACCTAAGAAGACGTTGGACGAGACTATTAGAAATGATTTGGCAACATTAAACCTGACGGAGAGGATGACCCTTAATCGATCTCTATGGCGTAAATGGATTCATGTAGCCGACCCTACATAAGTGGGATAAATGCTTAGTTGCCATTGTTGTTATTGTTGTTGTTGTTGTTGTTGTTGTTGTGTGTGTGTGTATATATCTAATTTTTGTTTTAATTTTCTATTTCATACCCTTTATTTTTCTCTTTTGTTTTTTTATTTTTTGTTTTTTTTCATATTATCTATTTTATTTGTTCAATTTTTATTTCTATAGAAAACAAAAAAACAAAAATAAAACAAAACAAAAGGAAAACTTTCAATTAAAAAAAGAATTGTATTTTATTTTTCAAATCCAATTTTTTCTTTTCTTTTTTTGTATTTTGTATTCTAGATTTTTTTTTTCTACCGATACTATACAAAAAAATAAGAAAATAAAAAATAAATGAAATAAAAAATACAAAAAAAAGTAAAAAAAAAAAATTAGAAAATAAGAGAGGAATACAAAGAGAAGAAAAATAGAAAAACAATATAAATAAATAATGAAAAATATGTGCTGGAATTTATGATAGGGAATCTACTAGAAAGGTATTTTAAAAAATGAGAATCTTTTTTAGGGCTCCCAAAGTTAAAAAATACATTTCTAAGGAAAACTCAAATCTAATTCATGCCAAAAGTACATATATAATTTCTTTCCGAAATTACCTCTTTAATATATGTGTACAAAAATAATGTCCACTAAACTTTTTATAATTCCATTGATTTATTTGTAAATTCCACATAATTTTAGTTTTCAATAAAAAACAAATCAGTGAATTTAATTTTTTATTCGAAAACATATACATTTTTTAAAATACCATAAATATCTTTACATATTTTTCATTGAAATTTATTTTTTATAACTTTTTATTAAAAATTTTAAATTTTAAAAAAAATTAAAATTATTTAATACAAAACTATATCTATAAAAAAAAAAATTATAAAAATATCAATAAATTATTGTTCTACTCAACTGTTTGTAATTCCAATGAATATTAACAATTCCACTAAAATTTTATAATTTCGTTGACGATTAACAATTCCGCTAAATATAAGAAAAAACATTGAGAGATTTTAGAGAGAGAACATGAAAGATATGAGAGATTTTAGAGAGAGAGTGTGTGAGAGATATGAAAGAGAAATGAAAATTATGGTATTTAAGACTTTTTATAACAAGAGCAACTCCACCCGTTCAGCATCCTCATTGCCATCCCAAATTTTGGCAATTTTGATGCCAGAATAAGCTCCAACAACTCAACCATAATCATCTCTATGTATATTATATTTGTCACATGCAATATCACGTGCCAAATTTGGATGATGGTTTAATTAGGGTTAGGTTTAATTAGGGTTGGATTAACTGTGAGTTATTTTAGGGTTTTAATTTTATTTTTAATTTAATTTATTGTTATAATTTAATTTAAGCTAAATAAATTAAACTACCTAAAGAAATACATAATATTAAATATTTTTAAGTTAATTTTTACTTTTAATTTCAATAGAAAAATATAATTTAAAACTATAGTTAATTCTAAGTTAATTTTTATTTTTAATTTTAATATAAAAATATTTTTTAAAAACTGGCACACTAATTTTGCTATATCTTTTGGAACATTCACTCTAAATTAAGTGTGTCAAAGTACTATTCATGTGTCATATTTGATAACTAGTACACTCAATTTGGTCTAACTGTTGGAGATGTTTAAGGATAGTATATTCATTAAATTTTTTAAAAAGAGTTAGTATTAATTATTTTTTAAAATAATAAAATTTTATTTGATTAGGTTTTAAAAATGATATTTTAATATGGGCCCCAAGGTCCACTAATATATTAGACATATCCTCATCCATCCCCTTCATTTAACCAAAAACCCATGTTCACTCTGTGTAGGAAACTCGTTTCAAGAAGCGCGTGAAGGGTGTATATACATGGTAAGTGTTCTTTTTCAATTTCCCATATTCGAGTTCCAAGAAGCGCGTGAAAGGTGTATATACATGGTAAGTGTTCTTTTTCAATTTCCCATATTCGAACCTTCCATCTTCAGACTCTTGTTATAGAAAATTGATGTTCACTTTCTTCCCCAAAAAAATCGCAAACCCCTTTGCCTTCCATGAAAGACCATCCGTTCACTGCCATTCTGCACTGAATGATTCCAAGTTGTTTGTTGAGGAATGCATTGAGGATTTCTTTCATTCGCCACCATCTGTCTTGAGGATCCGTTCCAAAATCTCCGTCATTTTCTACCCTATGGCTAAACCCAGCCGTTCGACACCGTTAGATCCATTGCCGGCGTCATCAAGCATCAGTCGAAGAAAGGTAACTAAAAAAAAACTAGCTAAATTGAAATGAATTGTTTTAATTTTTCTTCTACTTTCTTGACATTGTTCATGTTTGGGTCTCTATTTTGAAATCATTGAATATTTTGTTTGCACAGACTTACATGGTTGAATATTTACTGTTCAGTTATAATTGTTTGAAATAATGAGGTAAATATTACTGTACAAAAATCGAATTTTGACGTGGGGGTTTATTCCTTTTCATGGTTGATTTGTTGGTACTTGATTTCTTGAATTATTTACTGTTTGGGTTGTTTGAATTGTTGATGTGTAGCAAAATCACATATATGAATTTGTGTTCTTGTATTTCCCTTTGCTTTCATCACAAATAGAGATGGTTATTGTTTCTATTATCTATTTCTGTTTCCAGTCCCAAATTTTTGGAATAGTTACTGTGTAGCAATCAATCTTGAGATTTTTACTGTGTAGTAAAAATCACGATTTGAAGACTTGTTTTGGATTCACAATTTGTTACGTTTCACTGTTGATGTGGGATATTGATCGAATCGTTATTATGGTATAAGAATTGATATTTAGTTATTGTGTAACAAAAAAAATTGTTTGATTTATAGAGTCGTAAACGTCGCTGACGTGTTTGGTGTTAAACACCACCGATGAGTTGGTGGCACATCGGGACTCCAATGCTTAGATTAGATTCTTCGAAGAGCTTCGAACCTTTTGCTTGAGCTAGTGATGAAGAATTGGACTCCATTGATAGTTTCATAACTCTTTAGGTCCTACCATATTTTGGAGTGTTAAATTACAGGGATAAAAAATCATATTATGATGAAGTGGTCAGTGGTTAGTGCTGTGTTATCCTTCTGGAGCTCATAGATTTTATGAATCTCAATTTTCGGCTACTCATGGCCGATAATTGATTTTGTTGTTTAAAATTTTTTAGATTTTAACTTGTCAAATCATATTTAATCTATGTTTAACTATGTCAGTCACTCATGTCATATTAGCATACATGATACATCCATTGGTAGCGTAAAATTGGAGACTCGGGATTGAAATTACAAACAACGCATGTAAAAAATATGAAAAATTGCATGCTTTTGAGTCGTATTCATGCTATTTCTGAAATTTGATGGCATAGGATAGTTGTGCCATTGGAGCCTGTGGATTCAAGCATAACATTACTCTCCATATAACCCGAAAAAATATGTGTATTCATGTGTATATATGTGTGATGCAAATATCGATGTTTTAGCTAATGTGTAGTAAAAATCGATGTTTGATATAGTATCTTATACATAAATTGTAACTGTACGGTAAATATTTGACTTCACATGTTGATTTTCAATCTTCTTCCTCTTTTCTTATTGAGGTTACATTTATTGAGATTTTTTATATTTCTTGTTGAGGTTACATTTCTAGTAAAAAACCATACCCAATTAATTTCTTGTTTCAATTATCCCATTCTTCCTTTACATTGGTAAATGTTTAGAAGTTGAATTTTTGTATGACACCGTAATTGTTACTCAAGTAATGGCAGGTGGATCCGACAACAATCTAGTATCACATAAGCAATCAAGAGGTAAACAATATAGATGTAATCTATGTAGCTTGTGTAAATTAATGGGAAAAACATGAGGGAAGTTTCGTCTTGCCCACATTGAGGTTATGTCGTCCACTCTGTTTTGGCCTTTCTTTAAGGCATTCATGGACAGAAATGTTGTGATCCATCAATGCACTAAAAGTGACAAGGACATATTGACATTGCTCAAGTATTATAGTCGGTAAAATTTATAGTTATCATCTCGATCCAATTCCGTTGCAATGATATTTACTAGTTACCTATAATTTTTTGAACATTGTTTTATTGTATTTTTGCAAATGTGTTTTTTGTAGAAGTAGGAAAGCGTTTGTGTTTAACGACAAGTGTATTTCTCTGAGTTCAAGGGATATATCATTATTTTTTGGGATAAAAAATGGGACCAAAGCGATTGAACACACTTATGCGAAAAAGATTGTGACTCCATTTGTTGAACACGTTTTGTTGGAGTGGAGCAAATATCAACAAGAGTTATATTACAGACAATCGACACGATTATTGATCGGACCGATCACGACGACATTGAGGACATCATAAGGTTGACATGTTTATATGCTTTTGTGACTTGTTTGTTTGCAACCACTGGTACAAATATTGGATGGTCGTTTATGCAAATGGTATAAGACTTGCGTGCAATGTTTGAATACGCATGAGCTGATGCCGTTGCGAATAAGGTAAATGAGTCTATCCTTAAAAACATCAACAAACCGTATGCGATTCGTGGCTGCATCATCGCTATATTGGTAAATTATTTATAATTGTAGTAACAAAAGTTGTATATATTCTTGTTTGTTGATGTAATATTTTTTCTGATTTCTATATATTACTCTTAGTATATGTTTTGTGAGCATTCAACCTTGTTAGAACCAGACTGCAATCACCAAGACAATCACTAAAGTGTACCCGCCGGGGGGGGAGGGGAGGAGGAGGATGTCAGTTGGATCGGTATTCCATTTTTCACTCGGTGGAATTTACCTTCTCTAAAGAACGTGTTGCATGGGGTAAATGAACTGAGTGAAGATTAGGTTAGTGCCTATTGTACCTTTAAAATATTATCTGTATGTAAAAAAAAGAGATTGTTGCATCATTAATAAGAATGTTACTGCATAGTAGTACTTACGTGTTTTTTGTATCATTTATAAGAATGTTATTGCACAGTAATAGTTACTTGTTTGTTGTATCATTTATAAGAATGTTACTGTACAATAATAGTTACTTGTTTTTTGTATCATTTATAAGAATGTTACTGTACAGTAATAGTTAAGTATAGTTATAGTTTAATACATTCTTTTGGAAATTTAATGTTTCGTTAATAATTGTCTACTCGATGTTGATACATATGTCGTCATGTGGTAACATTCGCTCCGTGTTATTTTGTTGTTTATTGTCTAAATTGAAAATAATTTTTGGGGGAAAACGTTAATCTTTTAGCGTTTCTTGATTGTTCCTATATATTAAGTTGCGTGTTTTAAAGTTTTCAGATAATTTCCGATGATCTGGTGCCATCAGCTATGGAAGAGCTTTATGTATTCCAGGCCCAAACTGCATCAACAGCTGACGTACCTTTCCCCGGCCAATAACCCATGGACGATATCACTGAAATCAAAAAACAGTTGGAAGATGTATTGCATCAGAATAGTGAGTTAGTTGTTGAGAACAAACATCTTCGATCTGAGCTGTAATCTCGTGACGAGTTGATACCATCATTGATGACACAATTAGATGATTTGACGGAACAGACTACCATCAGTGATGTAGAACAGTTATGTGACGAAAAATCCTTTGCCGAATTAGTTTCATCTCTAAAAATTAAAGGTCTTGAACATGCTGCACTACAAACATCTATGGTGAGAAAGATCAAACGGCAAAAAAGGAAACCCACACAAAAAGTCAGATTACGTCTATGAAGGGGTTAAAAAGTGAAGAAAAAAGAGGTGTGATTGGGTAGTGGTTGATGTGGACAAGATCCCGTTAATACATCGAATGAATAGAAAGAAGCCCGAAAAACTCCCAAACAAAAACAGATGTGCGATGGCCAAATCACTAAACGACGATGATTGGAATAAACTAAAATCTATACATGAAACACATGACGATGCGTATGTATTCCTTATATTTACTTCGAATCATTTTGTACTTTTTTCTTTGGTTCGTTATGCAGTATTCGATTTTGTGTTTCTTCCCTGTAGTGACCTAGCACGGATTGGATTGGACAGCTTTCTTGGCATCCATTTCAGCGACATAATCGATCTCTTAAATGGAAGATAATTGTCTAATAGGGTAAGAAGATATACTATATATCATGTATTATAATGAATATATAAACTCGATTTTTTTTTTCTTATTTTTTGTAGGTGATAGACATGTTTGCTGAGATAATATACCATCATCAAATTTAAATGTTTAATGACAACTCAAATATTAATGTTCCACACAGAGTGTTTGTTATGCCTAGTCTATCTTGAGTAACTTCCACTGTCATGTTATTTGATTTTTTAATATTTTGGTGTATTTGTCTATCTAGTCTTTTAGTGCATATTAAATCTTGTGTTGATTTTGATGATAGAATTACGTGAAAGAGAATAAAGAGGCAATCATTCGGGAACAAATGGACAATCAATTCTATAAAGGTCTTGCTGGGTAATATAAGACGATAATGTTCCCGATAAACACGCCTGAGAGGAAAACTAAACCATTGCACTAGACATTACTTGCCTTCAATATGGAAAATGGGACATTGAATCACTATAACTTGTTGTACAATCTTAATTCACATGATCCGCATTTGGAGAACGCCAAGCTTATAGTAAGATTTTAGATATTTTGCGCATTAATTGATTATGAGTTGTTACTAATAAGTTTTCATGCCTAATGCACGCTCTTATTTAGTTGCTTTACAGTTATAAATTATCTGGTTATTGTGTCGCTATATTATTGCTTGATAACAACATTTTTATCCATATCCCCATTTTACTAAATTTGCTACTATTTATTTGTTACTACACAATAATATTTACTGTCATCCCCCTCCGCTTACGTATTTGGGGTTGTTGTACAATTACAATTACTTAGTTACTATGTTTGTAAAATTTATTGCTGCACAACAACATTCGCATCGAGTGTCTCCATATTTTCCCCCTGTTTTACTGTTTCATTTGTTAATGTACATCAATAATTACTTTAACTCCTCCCAAACGAACGTTGTTGTGATGATTGCAAATTTTAGTCCCTATCCTAGACCCCTGTCCCCGCCCCCAACTCCAGTATCATATGTTGTTTTCATTGTTGCGGTTCATAAAAAATCACTATCATGCGTCCTACTATGTTATATTGTTTGGTGTTACTATTTGTTTGGTATTAACTGGTGATTTCATTGTTTGCAAAATATAGGCGGATTATATTGCCAACTATTTCACTTGGAATGCAATTGATTCAAGCGTTTCGACTCAAGAAAGATCGATAACTTTGGAGCCTATTTTTGACACGCCTCAACAAAAGAGCAACCGGTAAGTGATGATTTTGATTTGTATTAGTTTTGCAAGTATATGCGCCGTGATAATATAAAGTTGTATATTTTTTTTGGCAGACCTGATTGTTGAGTAATTGTTACTTATATAATAAGGCAATTCATCATTGGGTAACGAGCAAATGTCAAACGTGAAGGCAATGTCGGAGTAGCAACTGTTGAAATGGCGGATCTTATTAAAGACATAAAAATGACAAACATGGTAGTTGGGCTTTTGATACATTTTATGCGCATAGCAGTTGAGTGCGATGAATCTATCGATGAAATGTTTTTTTATTTTTTTTTCAGTTCTTAGGAAAAACAATATTCGCTAGATTGTTTATTCCAACTTTGTTATATTATTTTGATTCAATGCTTTACTTATTTCTAAGTTTATTTGACGTGTGTAATTTAATGATGGATGTGGTTCATGAGTAATCCCCCGTGTGTCTGTGAATTCCTTGTTAACACACTTCCAATCAATCGTGATTACTACGCAACAAATATTATGTGTGCAGTAACATTTGCTTGTGCAGTGATATTCTTAGTGGATTATTGCATAATTTCCTTGCATTAAAAATCACTGTACAATAATATTCAAGTAGAAAGCTGATTTGTTCTGCCAACATAAAAAAATCCAGCATTAGCTTTGAAGAAGCTGGTTGAATCTGTAAGCAGAAAACTAGAAAAAACATACAAATTTAACAGTCATTCCTTCAATGCACTTCAGTACAGATCCACCCGAAGAAAACAAAATTAAAAAACTGAAGTATTATCGTATTTGAGGTTGAGGCTGCTCATCAACAAAATTTAGCAGCTAAAAATTTAGCAACTAAAAAATCAATTTAGAGTGTTGTCCAACCAACTCAGGCTGCTCATCAATGTGCCGCATGTCATCATCTTTTCGCCAAGATAAAAAACAATAGAAATTGTTGCTGCAAGAAATAAAATGATACTCTAATAAATGGTGTCATTTCATATGGGTTCTTTGCATGTTTTCCTGTTGTGTCCTTTTCCACCTGAACGATTGTATTTCAATTTTTCCTTGTTGAATTCTCCTTTTGATGGGATCCTCGTTTTCTTTAGTCATCCTCTAGGTTGTTTGGTAATTGGTGGTAGTATTATAATATCATCTTGTTTCGTCTCTTTTTTCCCTATAGTTGACACAACAAAAATTCCATCTTCGTAACTCAGACGGTAAAATGATATGTGGAAGTAATCCTTTACATATGAGTTTAAATCTTTACCGGTCTTTGTAATAGCAGTGCAAGCATGTGAACATGGTATCCCGTTGTCCCTCCAATCGAAATAAGAACATCTTCGGTTATTTAGGTCCACAAGTACAAAAGAGTCCGATTGAACTTCAAAGACTCCATTCACAGATTCGCACACCACCCATGCCCTGCATTCTTCCAATCTTTTTAGCATTTCTCTCTCGATTGTCTCAAAAAGAATATTCTTCACCCCCGACGCCATGTTAAGTCGTTTTGTCCGTTGTTCCATTAGTTCAACACGGATTTGATCAACAACTTTGTGAATTGGTAGGTGTCTGGCTTCCGCAATCCATCCATTGAATGTCTCTGTGGTGTTGGATGTCAATTCACTGAATCTTCAACCTTTGAAGAACGCGTTTGTCCAATTCTCTGGCAGAAAATCATTCACCCAATCAAAAATATACTTGGACCCCTCATTTTTTAGTTCTGCCAATAATGCTTAAAAGTTGAACTTTGTTTTTGCTTT
This sequence comes from Eucommia ulmoides, assembly GCA_016647705.1. Lineage (NCBI taxonomy): Eukaryota > Viridiplantae > Streptophyta > Magnoliopsida > Garryales > Eucommiaceae > Eucommia > Eucommia ulmoides. The sequence continues at coordinate 13,393,887 of CM028336.1, read as the reverse complement.
GTAACACTCACGTAACAACCACAATAACTGTTGTTTTACCACTTGTGATCGAGCTCCAATTTTTTCCTTCAAATTCATTGTTAAGTAGTTCAAACAAAATGAATGGAATGCATTTGGGAAAACCTTCTTCACAACTTTTATTAACCCAACATGTCAATCATATATGAATGTCATGACTCGTTCCGGTGGGATAACGTTAACTAGTTGTTTTAGAAACAATTCCCAGTGGACTTCTGTTTTAGAGTCAACAATTCCAAAAGCCAATGGATATATACCTGTTAAAAAATGACAAAACTTTAGTTATTCAGAATGCATTATTTACTGTACACCGAATAATATGATTAAAAAACAATAATAATTACAATTATCGCTGTACAACAAAAATTACATTAGATACAATACAAAAAATAATTGATTAGCACGTCGAAAATTAACTAGAATTTTTACCCAGCTTACCGTTATTCCCATATTTGTCGGTTGCGCCAAGTAGCGTGCTTTTATACTTTACTTTTAGAAACGTTCCGTCAAGAAATAGTAGAGGTAGTACATATTTAAAACAAACTATGCTAGCCCCGAATGAAACAAAAAGTCGGTTATAACAACCAGTACTTATATCATATTCAATTTCGAAACAGGTTCCAGGGTTTGTCTCCATGGACGCTTATTTGTACCTTCTCAACTCGTCATATCTACTACAATAATCCCCAAAAACATCTTCTCTAGCCTTTTCAACCCCCCACCATGCATGTTGATAACTTATATTCAGCCCATAATTATTTTTAAATTCTTTAATGACGTCAATAAGACGCTTTAGTGGTTGAACCTTTAACGTGTTTTTTATACAACTCGACACAACTTGGGAATTAATCCTATCATTTTTTCTGGTATGGAATGCAGCACCACATGTGTAAATATTGTTTATTTTCTTGATGTAAAAATATTCATTCTTACTATCAATGCTTGCAAGTACGAACCATTTACATCCCCACTCAACCTTATATACGCAGTATGCAACAATACGAGATGGTTCGTTCTTATGGTAATCAAATTTAAACCCAATTTCAATGGAATATTTTATCAAGCAATCCCTAAAATCATTAACCCCACCTTTAAAAACTTTCCCTAATTCACGAATTAAACACCTCCAATCAGCAGACATTGTTGTCGACTTGTTTGGGCAGTACGGTACCAACACACTTTCATCTTCATCACTCCCTGGGTTTTCGTTGTAATATTCAATGCCAGTTTCTACTGCATCTCCGCTACTCTCTCAAACATGCATCAACTGTATGGATAATTCAATACATTCCAAATTAAGACTTTTTAAAATCTTTCGGAGATTACATAATGACTCTATGTCTCCTAAATAACAATTAGGGTGGTTGGAGATTGAATAAGACAACTTAAAATTTTCCATGCACAACCCCGTATACTTATCGTGTACACGGTCAAATAGATCCTCAATGGTTGAAGTGTTATCAATATAAAAAATGTTTGCGGTCCCCATGTGTTTAGTCACAAGTATGGTCGTCCAATTTTTCATTTCCTGGTCAAAATAAGAAAATATTCAACAATTATAACTATATAGCAAAACAATTAACCAATTATAAAATGTATATCAATTATTTAACTGATTATAATTGTACAATAAATATTTAACCAATTATAACTGTACAGTAAATATTCAACCAATTATAAATGTTGAATAATGTTCAATTGATTATAATTGCACATCAATATTCACTCAAATAAAAAATGCACAGTGACTTTTAAACAGATTCCGCTCCCATTAAATCAATTTTTTTTTCCTAAATTTGGGAAATGTGGGAGATTTCTAATTTTTTTTTCTGTGATAAGCAGTCTCTCTCATTTATCGAAAGGAGATGTTTCCCCCTTCTCTTGTTAATTCCTCAAAAAAATGTCGAATAATCACTGAAAAGTGCAAAAGGATTTCTGCAACTTTTTGTTGCATTAGAGATTTGCAAAAAAAAGATTTGTTGATTCATAAGAAATTCTTTGTCGCCTTGCCAGAACAGATCTGTTAGGGTTGCTTTAATAAACCTAAGTTCATACAAGTTAACAATTCAAAACTTTAAGTCAGGATATCAAAGAACTTGAAATAATTTGTAATTTTGTATCAGTAAATATAATTTTTGAAGTAGATTGGAGAATACCATAGTGACTCTATGTATACTTCGCAACAAACAGGGGGGGGTGCCTCGCAACTCTTATATAGATGGTTTGTTCGCAACAGATTAATCCGTTGGACACAGATGTATCAAATTTTCAAACAGATGGGAAAAAAACCACAACAATCTGTTATGTTTCAAGGTTTTATCCAATCATTTTAAGATGAAAACAAAAAATTGGTTCATGTTTTTGTCCCTAATTTTTCAAAATAGTAACAAATAACTTATAAACTGATAAATACATGTAAGAAACGCAACCTGGGAATCAAGATTTGCTGCTCAACTGCCGATGTCGTTGCTGCCGATCTTGTCACCGGTAATGCTGACCATCACCGTCGTTGACACTGTCGGTGTGTGTGTCCGATTTTGAGTGTTGTAATTGCCTTGATTATCTTCTTAGAATTTAGGGCATGAGAAATGTGAACAATAATTTTTTTCATTTTTGTAGCTTGGTGAATGAATTTATTTGATTCTTCCTTGATTAGCTTGATTGTAGTTTCTAAAAATACCTAAGAGATCTCTAGCAAATCCCTAGCCGTACGTGTGTATTTTATGTGTAAAATTTGGAGTTCTCTCAAAATAAAAATAAATGAATGTGTCAAAGTATATTCATTAAAATTTGGTCTAATTGTGGGAGATGTTTAAGTATAGTATATTCATTAAATTTTTTAAAAAGAGTTGGTATTAATTATTTTTTAAAAATAATAAAATTTTATTTGATTAGGTTTTAAAAAATTGTTTGATTTTAGAAGGGGGTTTATGGAGAAAAATTTCAAAAGAAAATCTGGTATCCGGTTTTAAGGCATTTTTGCAAAATTAGGGGGCGTTATAAACGGCATAAATAAACCTTTTGAAATGTATGCATCTTTTTCCATTTGTTTTCTGAGAGAAGATGGGCTCGATAGACGCACCGAACATCACAGAGGACGACTCAACCCCGACATCGATCTCCAATGGGACGCTCGCCGTCAATGGAGACGGAGCTGCGCCACCAGCTGCAGATTCTATGGGTGTCCAGAGGGAAAACGACTCATTTAGAAAGAGAAAAATGGGTATGCTGCCCCTGGATGTCGGTACTCGCGTTATGTGCCGTTGGAGGGATGGGAAATATCACCCTGTCAAGGTCATCGAGCGGCGAAAATTGCATCCCGACGGGCCCAGCGACTACGAGTATTACGTTCACTACAGCGAGTGTAAGAATTTAACGCATATGCAGTATATCTTTGTCTTCCATTTGTAAATTAAAGGTATTAACAATGGAAGTTCCACGAATCTCACTGTTTAAATTATTTTCGTGTTTAAATTAACAGTGTAAGAATTGTGCACCTAAAATTTGAAGTTTCCATGATTTATCCGTTTCAATTTCTTATTTTTAAAAAGGTTGTTCAAATGTTCCATACGTTTGGTAGGCCATCTGATTCTCGTTGTATTATAGTTCATAATTTATCTTCAATAGAGTCTGATTAAAAGCAATTATCTAAATAATGTTTAAAATGTGGACTTCATTATCGTATTCCAGGGTGGTTTTAAACGAATCATTTATACATGCCACTTGAATAGGAAATAGAGCAACAAGATAACAGAAATTGCGAGAGAAAAAAAAAATCAAGTTGCACTTAAAACTACCACAATTTTGGGTGCAACTTATATAGACCTTGTTGATGTTGCTTATTCTTTACTGGCTTTATGGAGATATAGTTATAAAGGTCCTAATATTCCCTTATGAAGAAAAATCTTAGTGTAAAGAACCGAAGAACTGAAGAAGAAATCCATTTTGCTGATTAGATCTTTTATTTCATTAGCCTCCCTAATAATCCATCAACTTTTAATTTGTCTAGTTATAATAGTAATGAAAGTGGCCTTGGAATACTTGAATACTAATTTTGTCTAGGGGAACTCGTTGAAAAGCTCCTAGAGATAGCTTAGTAACAATTCAAGGACAAACTCTTTTTTTTTTTTTTTTTTTTTTTAAAGTCTAAGGTTACGGGCAATTTCTTGAGGACCAAAGTGACCTTACCCTTGTTTTGTCTCTGTCCAAAGGGAGAATGTCTTTGCTTGGAGGTTGGAACAAAGAATGCATTTGTTTAGCATAAAGACATGTCTCGGCTTGATAAATGTCTATTTGTTTAGAAAATAAAGTAAAAAGATAAAGGATAATAATTTAGGAATATCTATGTTACTCAACTACTCAACCACAATATTTTTGAGACAATTAATGATTTGTTATGAACAAAATTATTTTCATAGTATGAACCCAAACAAATCCACTTGAAAATGCAATTTTTAAATATCCAATTGCCAAAATCAAACGTGGATAGCCCCAAAATAGGGCATAAAGTGTGGGCAAATATTTCAAACTCTTCTAATGCAGTCATATGGACCTGACCTAGGTCTAGTTATCTATAAGATTGTCAAAGTCGTCTTCGTCCGCGGACCATTGGAAATTCCTCAAGTTATTTCACAAATTAATTAATAAATCCCATCACAACAACGATACATCAAGAAGTTGAGTAAATTGTGAAATGGATCCTACCCATAATCAATGAAGCTTCCTTCTTCGCAATGGCCAATGTGGACTTAGTTGTGGGTTGATCAAAATCATGCCTTCGACTCTGAGATATGATCTTAATCAATGAAGCTTCATTCTTTTAAAGGTGAACCATGCAAAATCCGAGATTATGGTGGTTGGGAAGGATCAGAATATGATTTTGGAGGTTGTCATGGAGGGTGTTTGGTGGGCTCGTTACGTTGTATTTATTATCTTGATCTTCCCTTTGGAGCAACAGAATTCAAATCCAAAGTTTGGGATCCCAGTGCTTGAGGGATCTATAGGAGGTTTGCATGGGGGGAAATCATGTTATATACAATGGGAGTTAGGCACACTTTTTCTGAAAAGCATTCTATCTAGCCTTCCAACCTATTTTATGCGTCTTCTCCTTATCCTGGCTTCCATGGGGATAACAATAGAAAAGATTCAAAGAAACTTTGTTTTTTTTTTTTTTTTTGGGGTGGGGGGCGTTTAAGTGGAGGAGAAGATCCATTTGGTAAGATGGATGTCGTTTTAGGCTTATGATAGAGGGTGGTCTAGAGATGAGAAATCTCAAAAATTTCCGTCAAGTTCTTCTTGGTAAATTTCTTTGGAGATGGTAGTCTTTGACAAAAGATGGTATACGCTAGATTTGGGTTCAACTTCAAAGGTTTTAGGCTTTGGGTTTGGGGAAGGACGGTTGTATTGGCTTGATTAAGAAAAGGCAACTTTTTGATGAAATCCTTTTATATGTTGATTATGATTATTGGAGGAAGGCTGATGGTGTTCCATATAATGGGCATTTGGAAGACAGAGGTTCCTTTGGAAGTGTCATTTATTTGTTTAATATCCATTGCTTGGGGAGCTATCCGAACTTTGGACAACTTGAAGAGAAGAGGTTTATCGTTCCCGAACAATTGTTGGTTGTGTTTAGGATGAATTGTTGCCCATCTGATTATATTTAGACTGAATGCAAAAGACCTGTAAAACATGATTTTTATTCTTGAGGGCATTTCTGGGTTCATGCTTACATTCTGTCGAGAGTTCTTGCGCTGGAGGGGCAGATACGAGGATGGTGGGAGAGGAATTTGTCGAGCCTTTGGGGTTCAGCATCTCTTGTAACGTACTGGTTCATTTTGAATGAGAGAAACAAATGTATTTTTGAGTTTTTTTTCTGTCTCATACTCTTATTGTCGTAGTCGATCAATATTGTATTTGTTATATTATAAGGGTAGTTACCCTTCAGCGGTCATTCTTCCTTTGATGTCCAGGTTTGGGCCTTCTTAGCTATTTTTCTATTGTACAAGGTTGATACGCCTTGCGCTCTTTCAATGAATTCCTTTTGTTTACATTGCAGAAAAAACATATACAAACCTTATACCATCATGAATCGAAGTCGTAAGAGTTTCTTTTATCCTTTTAACAATCTATATAATAGAACATGGTTTCTTAGTCCCCTATACATTTTAGACATATAAGAGTAAAGGTTGACAGTTAAGATTATGGAATAAAATAGATCCCCACGCACAACACCTCACTCCTACCCGTGCCTTTTGCCATCGCTGATGCAAGGGCCCATGTGGTAGATTTCTGAACCTTCCTTTGGCTATGCATGAAGCACACGGAAGAACACTCCACAGCCAAGTGTGCTCCACTTTGGCTGATCTGTTTAGTTATTGTTCCCCTTTGCTGCCAAATTAACATCTCCCTCTTTATGTTGATGTGACACGTGTGCCTTTGGGGGCCACCACCCAGAATTTTGAAGAGGTTTTTCATATTATCTTTTCTTCCCCTTTTCCTACTTTTGCTGCACATTCTCTCCCTCGCTTTTTCTCTCTACTCCCTCCCATGTCGTTCTCTCTCCCCCTCTCTCTTGAATATGTTGGAAAGGTCCCATGTAATTTTGTTTTTATTCTTTTATTCTTTTTCTTGCCTTTTTTCAATGTTTTTTTTCGAGGTTTTTCTTTTTTGTTTCTGTTTTTTGAGTTCTTCTTTTCCTTTTCTAATTTTTATAGACAGATATGATATAATAATATTTTTTTTTGTTATTCTGTTCTTGTATTTATGGGGTGTACAATGTTTAGATGTTTTTAATTGATACTGCCTTTTTTGATATCTCGCTTTGATTTTACTTTTTTTTTTTTTAGCCTCTTGATATGGAATCTGTCTATCTTGGGTGGTGGGCACCATTGTCCGGTAGTGGAAATTTATCATAGCATTTATTTGCATGTTATGTCTTATTTGTTTTATGAACTTTTTAAGGTGTAAATGTAGATCACTCTCATTTTAGTTGTAATAGCTTCAAGAGTTTCGTTTGCCATGTGTGGTGCAATAGTAGTGAGTATGTCCTTACATTGACTATAAAATAATATTCACCACTGTTGTGCTTGGGGGAAATATCTATGAAGGGACCAGAGGGACTCTAAGTCCCCGCTCAAGTTCCTAAAATTTCTGTCTATTTTTTTCAGAAAATATATCGATTTTCATGCTGTAGCTAATGTGAGTGTTCTCTGTCTTCTCTGATTGCTTGTTTTTTTATGTTAATGTTTGTTCTTTCTTTCTCAAATTTGCATTGTAGTACATTTGCAAAGTATGATTTCCTGTCTTCAAAGCTTGACTTTCTACTTTTGCTTGTGTTGTTCGACAGTCAATAGGCGACTAGATGAATGGGTCAAACTTGAACAACTTGATCTTGATTCAGTTGAAACTGTTGTAGATGAAAAGGTGGAGGACAAGGTAGTGTTGTCTTTTACCCTTCATATTTTCTTTTTTATTCCATACTGGGACAGTTTTTCTTTCTATTCTTCCTTATCTGGGAGAGTTTTTTTTCCCTGTCATTTTAGTTTCTTGTTCCTAGATTTAAGTTACTTTTTCTTGGTTATCCCTCATAGAAATAAAATTTCATATGTTTGCTGACTGCAATTGCACTCTTGATGTTTCCAGGTTACGAACTTGAAGATGACGCGTCATCAGAAACGCAAGATTGATGAGACACATGTGGAGGTATTCATTTATGACACCCTTTTTGGTTGGTCCAAATTTTGTTTACCATTGTCACCATAATCATTATCATTGTTCCACGTGCTATTTTTTTGGTGGTTGCTACTGGTTTTTGTTGCCATCATCTTTGTAATTACTGATGCTTTGATGACCAGTCCAGTTTGATGCTCTTTTGCCCTTCATATTTTCTTTTTTGTTACTGTGTGTCAATCAAACACTAATCTTACTTTATCATCAATTCAAAACCTGCATCAAGGCTAGGAAAAGGAGCATGGGGTATAGGAAACAGAAGTACATAAAATTATTCGTTTTGATGCTAGAAACTATTTGAGAACTAAATCAAAATATTTTAAACTTATGATGTGCGTCGATAGGTTACTGGCTCCCATTGCTCACAGGAGCTACTGCTATGCCTAGCGTACACTGTATCTGCGTACCGACGTTACGTTGTTGGAAGTTAGAGAGCACGATCTTTTTGTGTGCAGCTTTATGATTATCAGTTATGCAACACGTGCTTTGCACGTGCAGACCTTGGCACATTTATATTTTTGTACTGGACAGTGAAATTTTACCATGACATTAAAATGTGAAATCGAAATTTCCTTTCCAATCTCGCAAACTAACTGCATAACAATTAAATTTCACTGTCAATTTTACTCTTGCGCTTCATGACTGAAATTTCACTTTCTTGATGACAAAACAAGAGTATCAACTATTATCCCACAGTTACACCATCTAGAAATCATTCAAAAACCTAAAAAGCTGATTGATGGTGGCGATGGCCAAAGCTACGGTGCAATTGAATCGGTAATGATTCACAACATATATTGATGTTTGTTGAAATTAACAATTAAAAGAAAGTATAACCAACCTACAGACGTACATTAGTTGGAATCAAATGGAAGCCAAATAGAGTACATATCTGTTATAGGACCGACCTAATCTTTAAATCATGTATTGCAAGAGCGGACAATAATGTGGATGCATGGTTGCAAGATGAGGATAGTGTACAGTGAAGATTAGAGTATGGGGAAGTGAACAATGCCTTCCTCTGTCTTTACGATCCTGAATATACGCACAGATGAAGCCAATTATTGCCTAACATGTTAGGTTGCCTATTTGTTCTGTTGGTCATGTAGACAAATTACTAGTAACAAGCAGTGGAGATTGTGGGGGTTAGAACTGTGAAAAAAAAGAGGAAAAATATGATTCTAGATTTAGGGATGGATCATCTCCTTTTTTTTGTCTTCAAATTAAAATATATAAAAAATAAAAGCTGATTTCTAACATCTCAAAATTGCTTCTTGCAACAAATAAAGATTTCCAATTGCCCAGAATGTGTCACATGTGTCCTTCTCATGCACCTATAGTTTCTTAACTTCTAAAACAGTTATCACCTTCTGTACTCGGAAACCTTACATGACATATTCTGTGCCTTCATCTCTGCTTGAATTGGGTTGGTCATTATTTTCGAAATGTCTTGTGTATCATAGAGTTACTCATCTCGCAAGGAGTTGATACTGATGCTCCTGAGATGTTTCGATAGGTATATCAATTTATTTATTATTTATTATATTCGTTCAGATATGATTTTACCCTACTTCTTGTTAATTGTGATGCGCTATATGCTGCTGCTTCTTCTCCTCTCTCTCTCTCTAACATGATAGGTGTCTTTGTTTATACAGTCAATACCCTTGGTTTTCAGTTCTATTTTAACATTGGATTTGGGGCCGTGTTGCTCCTGTCATGCTTTTACTTTTTATTGTTACTTTGAACTTCTCTTTTCAAATCCATATAGGGGCATGAAGAGCTTGACGCTGCCAGCTTACGTGAACATGAAGAATTCACGAAAGTTAAAAATATAGCAACTATAGAACTTGGACGATATGAAATTGAGACATGGTACTTCTCCCCCTTCCCACCAGAATATAATGACTGTTTGAGGCTGTACTTTTGCGAGTTTTGCCTCAGTTTCATGAAGCGAAAAGAACAGCTTCAGAGGCATATGGTGAGTTTTGCACCCCCCCCCCTCTTTTTTATCTCTCGTTTAGCTTTTTTTTTTTTTTTTCTTCTATATATATGTGTGTGTGTGTGTGTATTCCGGTTTTGGCACGTACTAATGGAGTGCAATAAAGTTGGAATAGATAAATCACCCTTGCTGCACTTGCATAAGCATCGTTGTAAAAGGCGGGGGCATAGGGCGGGGCATTTTGACTTGTTTGGGGCGAGGCGTAAGCCCCACGATACATAATTTTTTAATAATTTTAAAATATTATATATAATTAAAAATATTAAAAATAAATAAAAAGAATATATATAAAAAAATAAATGTGGATAAAATGATAAGATGACAAAAAATATGAATCATAAATAGTAGTTTAATAGAAATTCTATTTTCTATATGAGGTCAACCTAAAGATGTTACTAAATATTATTATTTATTTTGTCATCTATCTATTCTCTAACAAGTAATAACCTTCTTTGAATTCTGGTGAAACACTAAAAAGTTTTCCTTTATTAATTTTTAAAAAAACATTAGAGGATAAAACTGCTTTATTTTCGTATAAAACATAAAAAAACCGCATGATTTAACCCTAGTTTTCTTATTTCCACCGCCATCGACCTTTGCTTCCTTATTTGAATGTTTTGTCTCTCTTGATTTTTCCAATAATGAAAACGCAGAGCGCAAGCCTTGTCGAACGTCGCCCGGGGCGAGGTTGGGTGTCGCCCACAGCATCTGGGCGCAAGCCTAGCTAGAAAATAGCCCCCCCTCGAAGCCTTGAGGTAGTTTAGGACGGCCCTGCCTTTGGGCGAGCCCTAGGGTGAGCTTCACGAATGCCTTTTACAACATTGAGCATAAGTAAAATGGTTACCACTAATTGCTTCTTTGCTATTTTCGCCGCTCTGTTTGCCCGGTGTGTTGTGTAATACTTTTGGAGTTATTCATGTTCCTTGCTCTTTTTTCCAGTTGCTTCAGATAATACTTGTATAGTTATTCGTGCTTCTTATTGATTGATCTAAGGAGGTAGGGCCTGTTTGATAAATTTGAAAATTAAGTGTTGAGAACTTATAAGTGCTGAAATTTAAAGTGTTGAAATTAAGTACTTGTTTTTAATAATTCTAGCCTCAAAATATTTATCTTCATACTTATTTTTGTCTCTAAGATAATCTTTACAACTTTCTCTTTCTAAAACCTTTTCTCTACAACTTTTTCTCCCTATGTTTTCTCTGTTTTTTCTCAATAGAGTACTTTTTTTTCTACAATTGTTTGTGTATAATTTTTTTCAACTATTTTAAGTGATTATTAACTTCTTGCTTCATTTTGTTATTAAACAGACTTAATTTGTTAAGTATTTAATGCATTTGTCTTAGGTCTTAATTATGTTGGGGTTAATTTGATCTCTTGGAAGAGTAAGAAACAAAGTGTGGTTGCCCACTCAAGTGCCGAACCAGAGTATTGAGCAATGGCTCAAACCACGTGTGAGTTGATTTGGTTGAACACATGCTAGAAGAACTTGGGTTCGACCATTCTTCTCCCATGAGTCTAGTTTGTGATTACCAAGCAACAGTCCATATAGTATCCAACTGTATTTTTCATGAGCGAATGAAACACATTGAGGTTCATTGTTACTTCATTCGAGATAAACTACTCCAGAAGCTGATCCACACTCTATATTATCGTATGCTCCCAAGTTGTTACAAATATATTTATCCAAGAACTTGGGAGCATACGATAATATATGCCCCAACTTAAGAGGGAGTGTTAGATGATATTTTAGTCGTTATCTTCGTATTAGGGTTTCCATGTATGGCTCATACAGTCCTTTATTATAAATAGAGGGAGAGGCTGACTGCTAAGATTAAGATTAAGACGTCCCATTATTTCCTACTTTCTTTTTATTTTAACAATTTCATATACTTGAATTACGATAACATCAAGCCTTTGTTCCTGGCTAAGCAAAAGTTTTCTGATAGATAAGTTGGACAACATTAAACTTTTTTTTCCTAGCAGACTGACCATCAATGACCAAGGTAACAACTTTTAATTGTTGGAAAAAACAAAACAGTACAATATCTTCAATATATGATCAACCTACCAGACAAATATCAATGTTTTAAATGGCATGAGGGTGCAAGGATGGGCGTATATGAAGCAAGGCTTAAACCCCAAGTCATGTGCGGAAGCTTAATGAATCTATATTTTTATATTTTATAATTGTTAAAATCTATGTAGGGAGGAAGACCTTTCCCTACTAAATGTGTTCAATTGAACGATTGTGATTTGTCCTGATATGATATAATGGCTCAAAAATGTCTTCTTAATGGAATGGATTGGGTCCACATTGATATATTACTTGAATGGTTCACGACAAAAGCTGCCCAAATTTTTTCCCAACAAAAGTCTTGTATTGACTTAAAATTCATATTAAAACTATTGCATGCTTCTGCTCTCATAATCAAAGTAGGCTAAAATCTATGCCATTAAATTACATGTTTTTAAATTAATTAGGAATTAATGGATATCATATTAGTTTCTTAAATTATGTAGTTGTTGGACAATTTTTATTTTGTTGGTATCGTGTCTATAGAAATGTGCAGTGGCTAGTAAGACAAATGCTAAAAGTAGTGAACATGCATAAATAATGTAAAATAGTTTAATATTTGCTGACCAATAGTAGCAAAAGAACAAAACTAGACATGCATGCTAAAATGAAAATTAATTAATACTGGTAAATACACTGCCTAAAAAAAGATAAAATGTGTGCATAAAAGATGTGAACATGGCAATAGGAAGCAAGAGTAGGACCAAACAATGTACTCTACCACAATCATCCAATATCTTGCTCTTCTGGAAGATCTGCCCCTATATGCATCTATAAATTTGTTTAACACACTTATCCTATTTTTCAATTTTTATGGTTGGAAAGGAGTTCAGTTGAATATTTCTCTCAAAGAGTAAGGCTAAAAGAAAAAAGAGAAAACAAATGGTGAGCCTGTTATGCATCAATATACTCCTGGGTGTAAAAATTGTACACCTTATTCTTACGCCTTCCTCGTTAGGTTCAAGGCGCTTACGGACTGCCTCACCTCATCTCATGATGAGTCAAACACCGCCTTTCAAAATATTAGAAATTTTTTTCTTCACAAAGCATTGGAAGTAGGAGTGGCGGCTGCTGCACATTTTAAAGCAGCACAAACTTGAATAGCTTTAGCTTTCTTCCTTTTGTTGGTGACCCATTCCAAGTCATTGGAAGCAAAATTATACTGGTCAACATCATATGATATTCTGGTCGTTTAATAGCTGTTTTAGGGGACAAAGATAAGATCTGGACCACATCAGCACCGTTGTCAAATGGAATTTCCTTAATCATCGAGGACTTAAGAATCAACAAGAATTGCATGCTTTTAGTGGGACAGGTTGTGTTGAAGATCTTACGTCTATATTAGGGTCTTTTCTGGGGCCTTATTCTTCTTGTGATAAACTAAGATTATTCTTTTCACTCTATTTCCATCTTACTTTTTCTCGCTTTGCATCGTATTTCCACCTTCCTTTTCAACCTTTGGAATGACACTTTTACCCTGCTTTGGCAGCGGAATGTTCTGAGTTGTCCTAGAGTCATCTTCTGCAATATTCAGAACCTTGTGTATCTGAACCACCTTCTTGCTTTTGTCTTTTGCTTCATCAACCTTTGTAGTCTCCTTAGGTTTTGCAACCACTTTGACAGAATTAGCTGCGGGATTCTTAATTTTGCAATCTTGAATGGAGTACCCCTGCCTATAGATATGAGAACAATACTTGGGAAGAGTTCCATATTTAATGTACTGCTAAAACTTGAAGAACCTTGTCCAATCCAAACTCAGTTAAGAAGATCCTTTAGAAGATTCCCTTCTACTTAGTTTCGGGCAGAGTTGGGCCTAGACAATCTAGTGGTCACATATCTGATTTCATTGGCAATCCAATTGCTCTAGCTATTGAGTACAAAATTAACTTCTTGTGGAGATGAATTGGAAGGAACTGCAAATTAAACCATACTGGAACCAACAATGATTCCGTATTCCCTTGAAAGTCTGGCATCCATTTGGAGGTTCTCACTTCTCATAGGAATTTGTTTAAATACTAAAGAGTTTTAATCAAAACACATTGGAAAACCTCTTCGAAGTATAATTGGATGAGAAAATGTTTTGAGTTCAGAAAACCTATCTCAAATGCCACATTGAGGCCCGATGGAGTGAAATGATTTACTTATGTCATCAAAAGCTGGTCTGCCATGAGGGAGCTTACCGATCTAGTCATGTTGAAAGGTGCAACAAACGGGTCAATTTCACCATTAGAAAAGAAAATGGCTTGCTCTCCCTTTTGTGATTGCAGAGGCTTCAAATTTGTAGTAGCAGGGGCTTGTCCAGAGAAGTGGCTGGCAAAAGATTTTGCTTCAAAATGCACGTAGGCGATGTGCTATGGTTTGACGGCTGACGATTGTTCCAACCATTGCCGGTGGCCACCATGGCCTCACCACCTCTAATGGCCGCCACTAGGAACAAACTCAGAATGCTAGGGTAAAGGACAAAGGTGCGGCTGGTCGCCAGAGGGTGGTCATCGGAGGATGGAGACTGTGAGAGGAGGGTGGCGAAGTGGCTGGAGTGTAGCTGAACTAGGGTTTTAGGCTAAGGGCTGTGGCAGCGCTGCTGGTGGTCGCACGGCAGAAAGAAAGAAATCCGGATCTAGGGTTGGGGTTGTGGTGGAGAAAACAAGGTGCAGCTGAACGGAAAATCGCCAGAGTACGGCAACGATGAGAGGAGAGTGGCAGCGCGGTTGGAAGGTGCCGGGGCTAGGGTTTAGGCTTATGGTGGTGGCAGCCAGAGCCCAGAGTGATGCTGAAAGCCAAATATAGGGTTGTGGTGGCAAAACAAGGTGCAGCTGAACGGAAAATCACTGGATGGTGGTCGCCGGAGAATGACAACACCAAGAGAAGGTTGGCGGCATGGCTGGAGGGTGGCAAGGCGAGGGCTTAGGCTTTGGGTGGTGGCTGCTCCTCTTGTATATTCTTCATTGTTTATTTTATCAATTTTTGTGCTACCATTTCAATCTTAGCATTTTAGTTTCAACCACTTTCATTTTCTTGTTTTCTATCCAACACACTTGTATGATCCATAGCCAGTCTTATAATAGGCCTAAATGTTTTCCCTTGAATTTCAGTGATTTCCGACAATCACATATCACACAAACATACTCCGCTTTAACCACCAATAATCCTAATTATTCTGAAGAAGTAGCAAAGTTACTCCACCTTGAAGAACCAAGTACGCATCCAACCTTTTTTGTTATTTTCAACCGGATCTTACTAGTTTCCAGTTTTTGCTTCTTGTTTAGTTGTTTCTATTTTTTCTCTTTCAAACTACTCTCCCTTTTCTCTGTGTACTTGATTGTGTAATGTGGAACTTCTTGTAGTAAAGTAGTGTAAAAATTGACCATTCAAATTTTTATTTATAACTGCAGAGGAAATGTGACCTCAAGCATCCTCCTGGTGATGAGATATATAGAAGTGGTACCCTTTCAATGTTTGAGGTACATACATTTAATTCTTCTATTCTTTTCTTCTTGGGTGAAGTAATTGTGCATGAGTGTTGAGCGCAGCAAGATTTGTTTATCATCTCACTAATAGTTTCAGGAAATAAATATGGTGTACTAATAGTTTCAGGAAATAAATATGGTGCATCTTACATTACACTTACATATTAAAATTTGATGGAGAAAAAGTTTTTGCTTTTGTAAATATAGTAGAACTATGGAGAAAGAGTTTTTGGTTTTGTAAATATATTAGAACTACCGCTTATTCTTGATTTTCTTTTATCCTTTTTGTACTTCGGTAAGGTGTTTCTAGTGCTCTTAAGTGTGGGTGCAACCATCTAAGCTTTGTGGTTATTAAGATTTTATGATTTGTTATGTCTTGAAACAGGTTGATGGCAAAAAGAACAAGGTTTATGGACAAAACCTTTGCTATCTTGCTAAATTGTTTCTTGACCACAAGACTCTCTACTACGATGTTGACCTCTTTCTGTTTTACGTGCTGTGCGAATGTGATGATCGAGGATGCCACATGGTTGGCTACTTCTCCAAGGTAATCATTAACTCCTGGAATTGTCTTTCACTTTTTTACATCTCTTAGTTGCTCACCAAATTGTGTGAAGTGGAGTTTTAGAGAGTTTTTTAAGTGATGCCAGGTGGCATCTGTTATGCAATTGGCCTTGTGCAATGGATGATTTTCATCCTCTGTGAGTAAGTTGAATGGATTCTTACATGAACCATTTAGGCTTTATTCAGCAATTTTATTGGTTGTGAGTTAAAAAAAAAAAAAAAAAAAAATAAAAGGAAAAAACACTGAGGCATACATTATTTTTTGTTGGAAAAATTTAAGGTTGGTGCAGTTATTTCTTTAGCTCTGCTGGCCAATCCTTGGTTGGCTCTCATAATTAGTTTTGATACTAGAAAGTTTGCTAATTCTTTACTATGATAATCAACAATTGTTGGTAGAAACCTTCCAAACGTAATGTATTGATTCCATAATCACGAAAATAATATCTACTTGCTCTCATAGTGGCATGAGACTTTGGAGGTGTGTAGCAAGATCTCTACTATGATAATATTTTGAGCTTGTTTCCTATTAATACCTCATCCTTCGTGTCACGCACACACAAGGTGTTCTTTTTTGCGTAGCTCAAAACATCAGTATTGTGATTCAGGGTTAATTCACAACACGGTCATTTTTTTTCAATAATATATGTTTTAGAACAACATTCAGTTCTCCATTTGGGATGGTAGCGAACAGATGCCTTGGAAGGATAGGTAGTGCGAGGTTAAGAGGATAGAATGCCTTTCTTATTTATCATAGCAGACAAAAAGGAAGCAATGGTGTTGGATTACATGGTGAGGCCGGGAGGGAGGGTGGTTGGGTGGATGTGGTGCATTGGTTTTTTAAGTAGGAAATGGAGGTGCTTCGTAGGCTTAGGATTTGGGAGGAGGAAAGGGACAATACTTTTGGGATTTTGATTACGACTGATTTTTTTCGCTGAGGAGCCTTTATAGGTCCCGAGGGGGAGACTATGATTAACGGTTCCTGGCAAAGGTTCATACTTACGATGGATAACTTGAAGAGAATTGGGATTCTAGATCCAAACTGATGTTCTTTGGTTCTTGCAGGAGTCCATTGCCATTGCTCATAGCTGTGAGGTGTGGTACTTACGTTTGCGTTGGCTGTTAAGTGGTGTATTGTGGTGTGCTTTTGGAGTGTTGGAGTTAAGGTTGTCCTAGTTTATGCGAGTTTTAGGCAAAGATTCCTCTTGTAGCCTTTTTTGAAACTCATGAATGGAGAGAAATTGAAGAAATTTTGAGGATTCCGCGATGTCCATGCATAGGTTTAAGTAGTATTTTCCATATATTTGTTTTTATGTATGTAGGGGGTTTAAGTAGTATTTACCATACATTTGTTTTTATGTATGTAGGGGTTGTAAGCCCCACGATTGTTTTTCTTTTTCCTCTTTCTTGGAGGAACCTCTATCTTTTTATTTTTCTGTTCTTGGATTTTGCTGCTCTGCAATTTTTAGTACCAGTTACGCATCCAAAAATTAAAATCTCAAGGTGCTTTTAACATTTCAGCAATCTTTGCTTGAACTTTGTAATATTTGTTGAGAGGTCTTGAAATGAACCAAACCCAATGTACCCCCGTCTTAAATTAAGCTGAAACAATAATGTTTTAGCAGTTCTTTACAATGTCTGAATTGCTTATAGTTATTTTCTTAGTTTTCCTTTCTAATTTCCAGTAATAACCTACAATTTTTTTTTTGTAACCAAAACCATTGGTAGGTTTGAAAAAAGGTTAATTGTCATGTTAAGACTTCAAAGTGGCATAAAGTCTGTTTCTTTGATGAGCAAATATTCCATAACAGCGTATTGTGTGACTAATTTTTTAAGTATTGGGAGTTTTTGTATAGTTGTCTCAAAGTGCCAAAGAAGTTAATTATGGTTGATTCTCTACAACAATTATGTGGATCTGACAATTCTTATGGTGCAGGAAAAGCATTCAGAGGAGTCCTACAATTTAGCATGCATTCTTACTCTACCTCCCTATCAGAGGAAAGGCTATGGGAAATTCCTAATTGCATTCTGTATGTTCTATTCGTTTCCTCAACACCCCCCTCGCTTTTTTGGCCATGTACCTCTATTTTTTTCTTTTCTTTTCAAAATGAATAGAACTACTGATTTATTTGCCATGCTAGAGTATGCTGTATGAGAATAATTCTCTAGTTTGAGATTCTTGTGTCCCATTGGGTAGGTTTGGTATTCAATTTTAAGTCCTTAACTTGCTAGCGAAAACTGATCGAAGGTGAATTGACACGGGACAAATTAATCATGCCCCTAATTTTCCAAAAGAAAAAAGTTTCTGTCCCTATCTTTCAATGTCTATGTTGTTAATTGTTTCACAAACATATGTGGTGACAATAAATTGGAGAAGCCATACTAGATCAATTTTTCTTTTTCCTCTAGACTAGAATACTCCTTTAGCTAAGCTTGCTATAGATTGGCGGTCCTCTTTCATAACTTGTGGCAACTTGCAGTTCCAGAAAGATCAAATGAATCAATCCAGTATTGCTAAGATGTCTCTGCTACGTATCAGAAAAAATTACTAGCCTTGTTATTGGGGTGTCAGGGAAAAGATTTGCTGGATGTATGGTTTGATGCTTTTGGTTTAAATTGAAAGAGAAGGAAGGTGGGGGGTGGGGGGAGGGAGGAATAAATCTTTAAATGTTTCAGCCTAAGCACTTCTATCATTCTTCATTGTTGGTTTTTCTTCTAGTGGCCACTTTCTTTATATCGTTCTTGATGAAATGCAAATTAATTGCTTACAATGCAAGCATGATGCAGCATATGAACTTTCGAAGAAAGAAGGTAAAGTTGGCACGCCAGAAAGGCCTCTATCTGATCTAGGGCTTGTGAGCTACCGGGGATACTGGACTCGTGTTCTTTTAGATATTTTGAAAAAGCACAAAGGGAACATCTCTATCAAGGTATGGATTTCTATTTTTAGTAAAGTTACATAACTTCATGTGTAATTGTGATTGGTCATCCGTATTATTTTTATAACATCTGTAATGAAGCTCATTTGCAATCGATCCATAGATTCGAATTCAGAAAATTTTCCCTTCTTTTCTCCCTTGTCCACATTCCAGCATGTGGGGGTGCGGCATGAAAATAAGAAGCAGGACATATTAGCTTCCATGAATCTATGCATATTTAATTTGTCTATTCATTAGAATCATTAAAATATAATAAATATTCGGGTTAATTTTTTTTTTTAACCTTGTAGTTTGATCTTGTTTTATTTTATCCCATCTGTTAAAGAAACAAGAGTATACAAAAAAAATGAGATGACTTGACTTTAATAGTCGGCCTCTCCTACTGTTTATAATGAATTATAATGGGTCGTACGGCCCATACATGTAAATCCCAATATAGATATAAAGACTAAAGTATCCTCTAACACTTCCATCAAGCCGGGGAATATATATCATATGTTCCCAACTTGTTACAAATATATTTTATCCGAGAACCCACAATAGGTTTAGTGAATAAATCAACTAATTGATCAAGAAAGTTAACATGTCGAGTGTGGATCGACTTTTGAAGTAGTTTCTCTCGAATAAAGTGACAATCAATATCTATATTTCGTTCGCTCATGAAAACTTGGTTTGATGCTATGTGGACTGTTGCTTGATTATAAAAAATTAGACTCATGGGAGGAGAATGACTGAACCTAAGTTCTTCTGGCACATGTTTCAACCAAATCAACTCCCATGTGGTATGAGCCATTGCATGATACTCTGATTCAACACTTGATCGGGGTACCGTACTCTGTTACTTACTCTTCCAAGAGACCAAATTACCTCTAACAAATACACAGTAGTTTGTTGTAGATTTTCTATATGTAGGAGATCCGGCCCAGTTACTATCTGTGTATCCCTCTATGTGAGTGTGTCCATGATTCTTATACAATAGATCATTTCCTGATGCACTTTTCAAACATCTATGAATGCGGACAATAGCTTCCCAATGACTTGTTCTTGGATGATCTAAAAACTAATTGGTAACACCAACTACAAAGTATATATGAGGTCTGGTAACAATCAAATAATTGAGCTTAGTAATCGTCTATATTGTCCTGAGTCGGTCAATAACTTCCTTGGTCAACCTGTAATTGTGTTTGGATTCATTGGTGAGTCTATTGGTTTGGATCCTAAGATCCTTGTTTCACTAAATATGTTAAGGACATATTTCCTTTAAGAAAGGCAAATATCTTGACTTGACTAAGCAACTTCTATACCCAAGAAATATTTCAACTTTCCCAAGTCCTTAGTTTGAAACTTACCATGCAGAAACTGTTTGAGTGCTTCATTGCCGCTGTGGTTGTTTCCTGTTCCATAGAACATTGAATAATCGACTCCACAATGTTGAAGAAAAACTCAATAACCACATTACTAAATCTCCCAGACCCAGCTTGAGGAGTCAGTTTAAGGCTATAAATTGATTTCTTCAACCAACATACCAATACTGACTCCCCTTGAGCAAACAAACCCTATAGCTCCATATACACTTCTTCAAGTAGTTGTTGTTCAGAAATGCATTATTGATGTTTTAACTGATGTAATGACCAAGAAATATGGCGGCAAGAGAGATGAATATGCGAATAGATGCAAACTTGGCAACATGATAGAATGTCTCCGAGCAATCAAGGCCATAGACTTGTGTGTAAACTGTAACCTTTGGCAACTAAGCGTGCGTTGAGTTGATCAATGGTGCCATCCGGGTAAACTTTGACAGTGTACACCAATTTACAATCGACGACAGTCTTTCGACGAGATCCCATGTGCCATTTTGGTGTAAGCCAAGTATTTCTTCCTCCATTGCAGCCTTCCAACCAAGGTTAGAGCGTTCCCTCTGAAATAGATTGGGAAGAGAAATATACGACAAAAAAGCAGCAAAAGTAGAATAGGAAGGGGAAAGAAACAAAGTTAGATCTAGTATGTTGAGTACATGAACGCTTACCCTTCATAACAGCAATGAGTATGTCCAAATTACACCGTGGTTGGACAGATGAGGAAGGATCTGGGGGACCTATACGATAGGTGTGGCAACATTTGCGGCGGCAAATGAGACTTTAGGATGACGAGAATAAACCTAGAAGGGAGGACAAAGGGGGTGGGTGGGGAGTTCGGTTGCCGTAGGAGATGCAAATGGACTAGGGTTGGTAATCTAGGCAAAAGAAGTGTAACATCAAAGTCGACACGAGTGTGTGGCGCATAAAAGAATTGAGTAAGGAAGAACTATAACAATGATACCCCTTTTGGGAACGGGAGTATCCAAGGTAGACACATTTCTGGGCACGAGGGTCTAACTTGTCTTGACCAAGAGCAAGTTGATGAATAAAGCAGACACAAGCGAAAATGCGAGGGGGTAAGCTAAAGGAGTGAAAACGAGGGAAAAGAAGGGAGTATGGACTTTATCCATGCAGGGTAGAGGAAGGCATTTGATTAATCAAGTAATAAGCAGTAAGAACCACATTACCCCAGAAGTGCTTGGGAACATTAATTTCGAACAACAAAGTACGAGCAACCTCAGGGAGATGGGCGATTCTTACTCTCAGTGATATTGTTTTGTTAGGACGTGTGAGCACAAGATGATTGATGAACCATACCCGAGTGTCTCATGAAAGAGGTAAATAGTTGAGAAAAATATTCCCAGACATTATCACTGTTAAGTATATGAACAAGCACACTAAATTGTGTTTGGATTTCAGAACAAAAATTACAAAAGATAGAAAATAATTTTGAACGATATTTTATTCAATAAATCCAAGTAACTCTGGAAAAATCATTCACAAAGGTATCAAAATAACGAAATCCTATGATAGACGTGACATGGAATGGACCCCAAACATTAGAAGGAACTAACATGAATGGACTGAGACTTATTTGATTACCTAGGAAAGCAAAAGAAGTATGGTGTTGCTTTCCAAACTTGCAAGACACAATCTAGGGACTTCAAATGACATAGACTAGGAACAATAAGTTTGAGGTTGGCAAGAGATGGGTGACCAAGGTGGCAATCAATCTGGTGGGCAAATGCAATGGCTGGACAAGTTGTGGATCGTGCAACAGGAATACCTCTTGATCATCATAGTAGTAGTAGTGTCCTTTCTTCTCATACCCGACACCAATTGTCTTTCGCGTCCTCAAATCCTTAATAAGAACGGAATCGGGAATCGGGAATCAGGAGAAAGAAACTGAGGAGTAAGGTGCTTATCAAGTTTACTAACATATATCAAATTAAAAGAAAAAGAGGAAATATGCAGGACAAACTAGAAAGATAAAGAAACTGAAGATTGCATAGCGCGTACAACACTAATCGGGCCTGTGGAACCTTTAGGACTTAACAGGATGCGAGGTGGAAGATGACTGTTTGTGTGTAAAGAGTAATAGGGGTACATGACATGTGGTCAGTGGTGGTAGAGTCTATAACCCTTGGTATAGAGGAAAAGGATGAAAGGAAAGATGTAGTAGAGGTACCTCGTTGAGCTAAGAAGAAATGGGGGTAGAGGCATACTAGGATGCCTTAAACTGAAGGAACTGGGCATACTCATCATCAGAAATGTTCTTGGCTACATGAGATTCTAGAATTAGAGTGAGATCAATTGGATCAGATGATACTGCATTGGCGAACTTGGATAGATCATTGTTATTTAAGGCGTGAGTCGCACTGAGGCGCGAGGCGCAAGACAAGGCGCAGGCTTCTTTGAAGCGATGCGCACATTTTAAATATGTGTTTTTCTATTGTCATGGACGCGGAAAGTATTCAAATATTACTAAAATAAAATACATATTGCATGTTTAGTAATTGAAAAAACACTTTGAACTAATTTCATATAATATTGCATTTCAAATCGAACTCTAAGGTCCAATACTTGAGGGGAAGTTAAAAAACAATTACTAACTACACTCAAAAAATCAAAATTAAGGATCAATATTTACTAATTGAGGGTTAATATGTTAATTTTAATTTGACTTTAAAAATTTTGGGGTCAAATATTATGTTAAAATGCTAATTTTTTGACATTTGGATTTAAATCACATTTTAGAATTCTTAAGGATAGTTTATGTATTTTAACATAGTAAGATAAAATCAACCCAAGATATTTTTCTCTGTGTTATGTGTCACCACCAAAATAGAGTTTATTATGTCAAAATGTAAAAACCCCAACCAAGTAAAATGCTCTCAGAGGATGCAGCCAAGTCAAATGATGCAGCCAAGTCAAAATGTCCTCTCTATCTCTCTCCTCTATGATGCACGAAGATAAAATGCCCATGAAAACTCGAAGGAGCTGTTCGGCGACGAAAGACTAGATGCTTGGTTTCAAACTACAAATCGGTAAATTTTTTGGTTTCTTTATCTTCAATTCAACGTTTATCCTCAATTATATAAAGGATTAAGTTTGTTTTGTAACAATGCTTCAAAGAGGCGTGCCTCAGCTCCAAGGCGCGCGCCTCTTTGAAGTCACCTCGCCTCACAGTGGTGAGGCGCAGTAGCTTCGCCTCGCCTCGTGCGCCTTTTTCGTCTCAGGCGGCGCCTTTCACAACAATGGGATAGATGGTCAACTAAGTCCCAACATGTGTCTCTGGTATGATCAGAATGAGTACCAAAGATGTTGGCCACGACCACGACCATTGCGTTCACCCTAAGGGCTACCACTAGAGGGCCACCATGACCATTATTTGGTTGATCACCACGATCTCAGGGAGAGATTTGTGTAACAAGAGGAATGCTCAGATGACTCAGGTGAGCTATAGATGAAGACATTTTCTCTACTAGTTCTACGTAAAACTTGTGATAGGTTTCAATGATAGAGGGAAGAGTCGCACTGGCAAGGATTTGAGATCGGACTGACTCAAATTCTGTGCGTAATCCGGCTAAGAATTTCATGACGACCATCTACTTATGTTGTTTGTGCAGTTCTTTCATATCAGTAGTCATAGGCAGAAGTACTGTATTTAACTCCTCATAAAGTCTATTGAACGTGACAAAATAATCTGTCACAGATTGTGTGACTTGATGGAGCTGGAAATTCTCAACCGATAAGTCATACATACTGGTAATATCACTGGAATATAACACACGAAGATATTCTCATATTCCTTTGCATGTATCCAGATGAGTACCACATATCAGTAATCTGGGGTTCCATCGAATTCCACAACATCAATATAATCTGCGCATAAGCTTGAATCCACTCCTCTCATACTTCTTATCATCTTGTGTAGGGGCGGATTTAGTGAGATGATGATTTTTCCCTTGTCTAGTAAGGACAACTTTCATAGCTTTGGACCAATTTAAGTAGTATTTAACTTGCGGGTTATTAATGGTGGAGGTGAAACCGTCATCATTAGTGCCAACCAATACAACACCTAATTATAACTAAAAAAAAAATGGACAAGGGAATCGAACAAACATGAACAAGCGTAGAGCTTATTAAACGAGAGACATCATTATTATTATTATTTTTTATTTCTTCTTTCTTTTTTTCTTTTTGTGCTTTTGCGTGTGGGTTACCTATAGAGCAATTGAGAACTAGCAGCTATTGGAACCAAGTCACTAGAGCTGCGGCCTTTGGGAGTGGAGGAGGACAGATTGGGCCTAGATGAGGCTGGAGGAGGGCCGCCGGCGGGTGAACAGCTGCAGTGAAGTAAGTTATGGTCTAAATAGTGGCGTTGGAGGTCTGAATGGCGATGCAGAAGCCAGATCTGGGTTGTGAGGTTCTGGTCAAACAGATCTGAGCTAAATCGGATCTGTGGATTACGTGGAAAGCTGACAAACGTGGTGTGGAGGTTGCCGGAGGTCAGGTTGAATGACCGGTTCTAGGGTTGTAACCCTGTTTTTTCCTTCATTTCTGTACGAAAGGTGAAAGAAATAAAAGAAAAGAAAAGGAAAAATAAAGAAATAAAAGAAAAGAAAAGGAAAAATAAAAACAGATGAAGGTTCTAGATCTAGTGAGAGAGATGAGGGATGGGTTGCTTAGATGAAGAGCTTCTGGGGGGAGCTGCTGTCAACACAACCGCTAACACCCCACACTGCAGACCATGCTTGTCAACCCTTTACGAACCAAAGCCAATGCTTCAACGTCAATGTTGCTGACCACGTCTGACCCTTGCAGAACCAAATCTGCGTTCTCGTTCTTTGCTTCTTTCTTCTTGAGAAAGGGAGTTGCAATTATAGTTTTGAATTTAGGATTTTTGTTTGCAATTTCAATTTTCTCTTGATTTTCTATTTTGAATTTCTGAGGACGAGAAATAACTTGTGGGATTCTATTGTATGATGTTGAAATCTGGTAGCATTAGAATTCTTTAAATAGAATTATGTTGATTGTATTGAAAAATTTTAAATGGTGCATTTTTTGCGGCAGTGGTGGCGGTCATAGATGCCGGTGGTTGTAACCATTGAGATAGAGATGGGTTAGTGATGGGAAGGAAAAAAGAAATAATAAATAAATAAATGAAAGATAATGAAAATAAATAAATTTTGTAGGTGTAAAATAGTTTAATTTGCTTTTAAAATGAATAATAGAGGGTAATTAGGTCACTTGCTAATTTTCGTGGAAAAAGGTGTGTTGAGTTTAGTTTAGACTGTAGAGAGGTGGTGTATAATATCAACGTGTAAGGGGTAAAGTGATACAAGGCCTAAGTTCATGGGGGTGAAAAATAATTTACCCTTAAAAAAGTAAAATATAGAATTAGAGAGGAAAGAGTGAGGTGGCATATAGTTAATATTTTTTTTTCCATATCTTTTCACAAAAAAAAACAAACAAAAAAGGATGAGAATTATGTTTCTGTTCTAAATAATTTTGGGAGAAAAATGTGTTTGGTAACGGCGGATGTTCTTAAATTATATAATAATTTATGAGAACAAAACTATAGAACACGTTTGGTTACAACACAAGTTTTCCAATTTTATTTTTATTTTTATTTTTACGTGAAAGATAGACATATATATTTGTTTATGCAATCAATTTTTTTCGCAAATTATAACAAAATAAAAACATAAATATTAATATCAGATTACTTACATCTAAGTAAATTTACTATATCAAAGTATTTTATTGTGTTTCTCTTTACCTAAATTAATGACTAAAAGGAAAAAAAAGGGAAAAAATCACTTTATATTTGAGGGTAACAATGTTTGAAGGGGGCACCTCATTAAATTTTTTAAAAAGACCAACCGAGAATTTTTTTTTAGGGAACAATGATTTTTTCTCCAGTTTCTCAAAATCCTTTTAATTTTGGGATTAATCTCAAATTTTTGGGAATATTTAAGAACAATTTGTTTGCCAAACTTGTCGCTGTTCTTAATTTTTGAAACTTTGGGATTGGGAACGAGAATTTAGGAGCAAAAAAACTAAGGCCCCGTTTGGTAACCGTTTCCATTCCAGAATTTCTCATTCTATTCCCAGATTTTTGGGAATTCTGTTTCATTTCCATTTCATTCCTATTTGAAAATTGTGCCCATTTTTTTCTTAAGAAATGAGAAACAAAAAAAAAAATTGTTTCTCATAATTCCCATTCCATTCCCAAAATCAAATATCACTGTTCATCTGTTGGCCGACCACCGTCCGCCGGCCATCTCCGGCGACGATTGCCGGTCACCTCCGGCAACACCGCTCGGCCACCTGGTAATTTCCGGCGCTGCCGTTGGCCATCCACCGGCCAAAACAAAAAAAAAAATTCTCGAAAAAAAATAAAATAGTTTTAGAATAAAATCGTTACCAAACGTAATTCTCTTCCCAAAACAAAAAAAAAAAAAATTATCGTTACCAGACGCGATTCTACTCCCAAGAAGGAAACAAAATTCCCATCCCATCCCACTGCTGGAATAGAAATAGAAACGGTTGCCAAACGCCACCTAAGGCGCTGTTTGGTTATTATTTCTGTTTCCTGATTCCTGTTTTTGCTCTCAAAATTTTGGGATTAATGTACAAAAACTCGTTTGGTAAACACGTATTTGTTATTCTGTTTCCAAAATTTTGGGAGTGATTTGGGACTATTTACTGAATTCTTTAAGAATCTGGGAAACAAAAAAATATTGATTCTTATTTACTCCCACAACCCCGCTGACCAACAACACCCGCCGGACAACATCACCATCCCATCGGCCACTACCACCCCGTCATCCACCATATATTTAAAGAAAAAAAAAAGAATAAATGTCGCAACCAAGCGTGTTTACTGTTTCCGTTCTTGTAAATTAAAAGAAACAATTTCAGGACAACAGTCGGTACTAAACATGTTTCTATTTCCGGAATATTCCAGAACGGAAACAAAATTCCCATCTCATCCTATCCCAATTTATTGGAAGTAGAAAGAGAAAAACAGAAACACTAACCAAACGCAATGTAAACAAGGGTCTAAGTTTCTCCCTTTCTTACCTTTAGGCATTAAATTTAAATTTAGAAAATCGAGGGAGCTTATGTTATTTTATATTTTTGTAAGAAAATATTTGTTTCTCTTTTGAGTCAAAAGAGTAGAAGGGGGTGAAGTCTAAAATGAAATAAGTAGGAGGTCAAAAAGCATTTAATCTAAATTTTCAGGCAAGTTCCTTTAAGTTACTTGCACCCTTACGCCACCACGCGGACTCGGATGCAAATGTTTGTTTTTCATGTCTTAGTGTCAAAACTCTCAATATTCGAATTGAAAGTGGAAAAGACCGAAAATTAATTCCTCTAAATATCTATCAGGCTAAGAGCATCTACAATAGAGAGGTAGCAAAACGTAAAAACTATCAATTTGTAGAGTCATGCCAACAATTTTGGAGTCGTCAAATTCTTTCAAAAATTAATTTTAGTTTCATTTGTGTGGTCTGTCTTCAAATTTGTAGACTTGAAAACATTTCAATTAAACTAGTCTTATTTTATTAATTAAAACTTTGTGCACATAAAAAACTAGTAAAAATCAATTTACCCTTGAAAAAATTAAAAATAGGATTCGAGAAGAAAAAGAGCAAGAATGTTAGGTGGCATTTAGTTAACGTTTTTGTTTTTCTATTTCTACTCCCCAAAACAGGGATGAGGATTATGTTTTTGTTATCAATAATTTTGGGACAAAATGTGTTTGGTAATGACAAATGTTCTTAAATTGTTTAATAATTTATGACAACAAAACCAAAGAGCACTTTTGGTTACAACACAAGTTTTCTTTTTTTATTTTTAATTTTTAATTTTATTTGAAAGATAGATGTACATGTTTGTTTTATGCAATCAATTTTTCTCAATTTATAGCAAAATAAAATGTCTATTAGATTAATTCAACTCAATAAATTTAATACACCAAAGTATTTTATTGTGTTTCTTTGACCTAAATTGATGAATAAAAGGAAAAACGAGAAAAAAGAAAAAATCACTTTTATAGTTGAGGGTAACAATGTTTAAAGGGGAACCTCATTAAGAATTTTAAAAAGACCGACCTTGTCCCATTGAGATTTGATTTTTTGGGAAGAATGAAAATATTTTTTTGTTTCTGAAAATCCCAACAATTTTGGGATTAATCTCAAAAATTTGGGAATATTTATGAACAGAAACATGTTTCTGAATTTTTAAAATTTTGGGATGGGGATCAAGAATTTACTATTTAGGAATAGAAACACTAAACAACGGGGCCTTAGTTTCTCCCTTTCTTACCTTTAGGCATTCAATTGAAATTTAGTAAATTGAGGGAGATTATGTTATTTTATATTTTTATTAGAAAATATTAGTTTCTCCTTTGAGTCAAAAGAGTAGAACGGGTTGAAGTGTGTTTTTAAAATATAGGGGACAAAATGAAATAAGGAGGTCAAAAAGCATTTAACCTAAATTTTCAGGCCAAGTTCCTTTAATATACTTGCACCCTTACGCCACCACGCGGACTTGGATACAAATGTTAGTTGTTCATGTCTTAGTGTCAAATTCTCTAATATTCGGATTGAGAGTGGAAAGCATGGAAAATTCATACTTCTAATGATCTATAAAGCTGAGAACATATACAATAGAGGTAGTAAAAGGTAAAAACCATTCATTTGTATAAGCATGCCAACAATTTTGGAGTCCAACAAATTCTTTCAAAAAGTAATTATAGTTTGATTTGTGTGGTCTGCTCTTGAAATTTGTAGACTTGAAAAGCACGTCAAATGTTTAAACTAGTAATATTTTATTACTTGAAACTTTGTGCACATAAAAAATTAACCAATAAAACTTATTCTCAAAAAGATAATATGTGCTCTATATTTTTAAGATTTTACTAAAGCACAATAAAAGAACTTCTCAAAGTACCACATAAGGTGACACATTCTAATTTTAATGCTAATTGTTGCTCTCTTTGATGCTCTAAGATTGTGTTACATGTATTATACTGTTTAATACTGACATTTTTATTCATTTAACGTGATTGTGTATACATATTATGTGTGCACATCAATATTTAGTGGCCTAGTTGTCAAAGGCGTGCTTAGGTTCGCGCCAAAGCTCCAGGCACCTCCCAGGGGTCGAGGGAAGGGGGGACGGGGGGTGGCCCTAGCCCCTGCAAAATTTTGAAAAATATTTAGGATTTTATGTGTAATTTTTATAATTTTAAGAAGTTATACAAAAATATCATATATGAATCCCCCCCAAAAAAAAATTGGATTGCTAGATTCTTGTGCATCTCTAAATCACAAAAGGTTGAAATGCACCTTTACAAAACACATTAACATGGTTTTATAGATGTTGATCCCTTAAATGTCTCTTTTGGCACTTGAAGTTATCTCTTTTGAAATCTTTGGGTGGATTAAGTCTCTTGGGCTCTTCCATAATTGAAGATATTAAATGGTTTTAATATTTGAAGGTTTTAGTTTTCTTGTGGTTCATTAAATGTATAATTGATTGTGTTATAATGCTAAAAGTTATATAATTAAATTAAGTATAAGATAAATAATATCAGAAAATATATTTTACTTTGTTTCATATAATGTGTGCCCTACTTTACTCGGGCGCTCGCCTCACCTTGCGCTTATGGTACAGATTATTTTGGCGACCATGTTTTGGTGGACAAGAACCATTTAATGGTGGATAATTATCCGTCTCTCAATCCAATGGTGCAAAATGTGTTGGATGAACTGTGGCTAGGATTTGTTTTAGTTGATCAAAATGGTTAAAAATACTTAACCCAAAAGTTACACGTTTCTCACTAAAGAAATATTGAACTCTTCCTAATGTCAAAAATACCCTCGTTGTCTGTCTCTCTTGTTATAAAGGCATCGTCTCACATCTTTTTTCCCTCTCTCTAATCCCATCAATTCACTCTCTCTTCTAAATCCCTCTTTTAATGCTTCTCTCCCCTTCAATTTCAAAAACCACCTTCTTTTTCCTCTCTGCAACATCATTTTAAAGAGTGGCGCTACATTTCCCAAATCCGTTGCCGAAACTGTTTCACAAAAGCATTAGTTGGTTACAACTATATTTATACATCGAACAATTATAATATATTAGCACCTAATGCGGTAAACAAATTTAAGATTCAGGGGGATACAACATTTCTCTATTAAAAGAAAAAGCGTCTCTCTCTCAATTAATGAAAACGCCCTTCTCCCAAATTACTTGCATGCTCAAAAGTTACTTATGTTTGAGAAGGTCGGTTAAAGAGTAGGGTTGACAATGTTTTTATATATGTAAATGTTTTTGTATATCTAATTGAAATTTTGGACACGGTGCATATCCTTGTGTGAGAGGCATGGGTGCTAATTGGAGTTTGAACAATCCGTGAACAGAACTACATTTAAATAACAAAGAACTTGGAAAAAGAGTAGCGGTTAAAAACAAGGTTAGTCTGAGCTACTTAACCTTCGGTGACTACAATTGAGTGCTACAGGTAGGGAGACATAGACAGTTCAATTTAGTACTCAGGTGATAAAAATAATTAATCGGTTTTGTTTTGGCAGCAAAATAGGACATTGTGGTGATATTCCAATCAAGAACTTCGATTTTTCCTTTCACTTTTCTCTCTATTTTTCGTTGGTGAAGGCTTTGTATTTTTTTTTCTTTTCTTTCTAGGTGGCTATGTATTGAAAACACAAGATTTTAACAATTAATATTGCCACAAGCTCATGTGACCATCTTCCCATGTGCGAAGAACAAAATTTAATATTGGGTCTAAGCCGAATATTATTTTGTTGGACTGTAGGTTATAATCTATTTTGCCTCAATTTTCAAGGTGGCTTCATTTTGTTCTTCGCATATATATGCAATATATGTATTTCTTTTTTAATTTCTCCAGGAACTTAGTGATATGACGGCCATTAAGGCGGAGGACATCTTGGCCACCCTCCAGAACTTGGAATTGATTCAGTACAGGAAAGGGCAACACGTCATCTGTGCAGACCCCAAAGTATTGGATCGCCACCTTAAAGCTGCCGGTCGCGGTGGTCTGGATGTTGATGTCAGCAAATTGATATGGACACCTTATAAGGAGCAAAATTGAAGGTTGGATCCATAGTTGAAGGTGTCTCTCTCTCTCTTTTTTTTTTTTTTTTTCCCTACTCTCACCTAGTAATTTATGCCTTTTCGAAATATAGATAATATTTAGGGCATGGAATGCGATCTGTAGAACAACTCTGTATGTAAGATGATGAATAACGTGCAGCCAAATTTAACTAGCAAGTTGTAAATACAATTCAAACACTTCTTATGATGCTATTTGGCTAAATCGTAAAGTTTGACCTTGTATATTGTTCCTTCCTTCAAGTTTTAATTATTTTTTCGTGTATTCATGAATTTGTTTTTCGTGTCTAATTGTCTTTGCGGGCGGCCTGGGCAATGAACACAGCTACAGCTTTGAAGTAAAAATCACGTCACATATTCATTTAAAATCTTGGACGGTCAAAAGAACATTCAAACGACATCCATTTGATCTTCGAGGGAAAGGAATACCCGCCTTGTGTACTCGAGTACGATAATGGGCCTGAGTGTGTGGATGGCCCAATTGGGAGTAGGCTGTTGGTAGTTGTGCAGTTCACCTTGGATTAAGTGAATTCAATGTAGTAGATGAGTTAGTTCGATGAATATTACACGGGAATTCGGTGTATTTCTTTCCGAAATCAAGGTGTATGGTGTGAGTGCTATATATATATATATATATAGGAGATGATAAACCTCTTTGATTTATGCATCTAAGAGCATCTCCAAGAATTGTGCCATCCTAAAAATGACATTTTTGAAGCTAAAAATGAGCTCCAACAGTTGTGTTATGTGGTGTGCCATTTTTGGCACACCAGTTTTGCTGTGCCATATTTGGCACAGCTACCGTTGGAGTAGCAAAAATTATTCCAACGGTCCAAAATTTGAAAATCAGAATCCCAATTTGAAAATAAAATAAAATATTAGTCTATAAATTAATAATGTAGGAACAAGCAAATGAAAATGAAACCAACCAAATCGAAAAGCATCGCAAGCATCCATCGCAAGTTTGAGTCGCAAGCATCGACCACAGTTCGCCGAACCAAATCCATCGCAAGCGTCCACCGCACAACCGTCACAAACCAGATCGAGAAGCTATCTCTACAAGCTGCCGTCTCTGTCGCAACCGTCGTCCCCGCAAGCTGTCGTCGTAGTCGAAGGTCGATCTTCTGTGTGTGTGTGTGTATTTCGATCGATTTGTGAGAATTAGGGCAAAACAATTTAGTCGACCTTCTTTTGTGCGTTGTGAAGCGGCTGTTGCCAAATGGGTTGGATTAACACTTGGGTTATGTTAATTTAGATTATGGGCTAGGCTAATTACATTTGATTGAATTAGGGAATGGGCAATGTTAATTTAATTTGGAGAATGGGCTGTGGGCTAGGGGCTGGGCTAATAAAAAAAAATCATTCATTTGTTTATGTTAATTTAATTTATGTTGAATTGATTAATTTGTTTAATTATTTTTTCTATGTTTAATTGATTAATGTTTCTGTTTTTTTTCATGTTTAGCTGTTATTTATCCGATTTATTTACTTTAATTTAATATATGTAAATGGATTCTGAACCAAATCATTATTACACTAGTCTTCTTTTAGATGGTTTTTTTTGAAGATCAACCTGAAATTGAACCAATCCACCACAATGAAAATATAGAGAGATCAACGACTAAGAAGGCACAAAGAGTGAAAAATTTCAATCCTATCGAGGATATTCTTATTGTTTCTGGTTGGCTGAACACAAGCAAAGATCCGATCACGGGTAGTAGTCAACAACACAATACGTTTTGGAAGAGAATACATGAATACTTCAACATGAATGGAGGAGCTGAATTTGGGCACAATTAAGCATCTATTATGAGCCGATGACAAGATATTAATAAACATTGTGCTAAATTTATTTGATATCATAGCTTGATTCAAAAAACTTATCAAAGCAGTCATACTGACCAAAGCATGGTAATACATTTTGGATAGAAATAATAAATTTCAAAATTATATTTTAAATTTTAATGTTATTTTTGTGTTTTTGCAACTTCTTAAAGCAAAAGAATTGTATATTGCAGAATCCAACAAAAAATTCATGTACGAGCATTGTTGGGAAATTCTCAAAAGTGAACGCAAATGGACTGATCTCCTATCGAGTGGTAGCAAAAAGCAAAAAAGTTACTCAAGTTTAAGTCTCGCTACATCTCCTGCTGCAAGTCCAGATTGTATTAATTTAGGAGATGATCATGAAATTAGAGTAACCCAAGAAAGGCTTCTAGGCAGAAAAGCCTCCAAGAAACAAGTCAAAGGTAAAATTAATGGACGCTGCAGAAGTAAGAGATGCTACAGATGTTTTAAATAAATTTAGAGAAGATAAGTTGAAAATGAAAAATAGTAGAGCTGAACGAGCTCGTGAGACACAAGATCTACATGCCCAACAGTTAAGACAACATGCCGTGCAGTTAGAACTTGGAAAAGAAAAAAAAAAAATGGAGAAAAGAGCTAAACGCAATCGTATAATGCAAATCGATACTTGTAACTTGGATCCTGTCTCTGCTCAGTATTATGATAGTCTAAAAATGGAAATCATTAAAGAGATGGGTTTAAAGTTGTAAGGTATTTTTTATTTTGAAGAATGTAGTTATGCAGTCTATATGTTAGTCATGTATTTTTCATATAGTCAATTAATGCATTCATCAAATTCAATTAAAATCGAAAATTATAATTTTTGTGTTTTAGTTAATTATATCTTTTGGCGGATTAATTAAAAATTAAAATTTTAATTAATTTTAAATTTTATTCTTTAATTTGAAACTAAAAACTAATGTTTAGCGGTTAAATTGAAATCTCAAAATTAAATTAAATTAATATGTTAATTTTAGTTTTTAATTAAAAAAAATGACACACCCAAATAACACATCTATTGGAGTGCTTTTTTTTTTTTTTTTTGGGTGTGCCATTTGTGCTTTTGGTGTGCCATTTGGGTAAATGGCACACCAAATTTTAGCACATCTCTCGGAGATACTCTAATGAGGATATAGAAAATTTAATCTTAGAAATGGCCCCTGATTTTTATGGAGATGATAAACCTCTTTGGTTTCTTGGGAATTCTAGATGCTTCTCTATTAAATTTGCCTATTCTATTTTGAATGAAAATGACCATATTGATGATTCCTTAAGTAAATGGAATTGGAATTGGAGATTAAAAATTCTCCAAAACATAAAGTTCTTCATTTGGATAGTTTTTCAGAAAAGATTAGTCACTAATTCTTTCTGAGCTTGTAGATGCAATGATGTGTCCAGTATTTGTCAAAGATGCTTTGGAGCTATTGAAAACATGTTTTATGCCATTAGAACTTTCCCTAAAGCTATAGTTTGTGTGGGATCAAATTGGTTGTTCAAGTTTTAGGTGCCCTGCCTCTCATGAAGATATATTGGACTGGATCAAATTTAATCTAAAAGGGAGTTTTTCTAACCCTAAGTTCTACTTGTTCATTGCTACTATTTGACAAATTTGGAAGGATGGAAACAAAGAAGTTATTGAAGGTGCTTGCAATTCCCTTTCTTTCACTCTAATTAGAATTGCAAATTACAATCATGACCTCTCCAAATCTTTCTTAGAATCAAACATACTAAATGGTTTATCTTTTCTGAGACTTACTTAGGCTTATTCTTTGGCAGGTTTTCTTAAGTTCAATACAAATGAGAATGCAAAAGGTAACCCTGGAAAAGGTGGCATTGGAGACTTGCTGAGATAATCTCGAAGCTTGGAAAATGGGTTATTATGGCTGCTTGGAAAACTGCACGACA
Source organism: Eucommia ulmoides (assembly GCA_016647705.1). Lineage (NCBI taxonomy): Eukaryota > Viridiplantae > Streptophyta > Magnoliopsida > Garryales > Eucommiaceae > Eucommia > Eucommia ulmoides. The sequence continues at coordinate 13,358,824 of CM028336.1, read as the reverse complement.
CTGGAAGCAGAAATCTAAAGTCTAGTTATGGGAATCAAAATTCTTGCCAATAGGGACTACCCAAGAGTTATGGTTGAAATGGACTCGACAGATGTAACGCTCATATGAAACCCATGCCCCTGATGAGCATAGATACAAAGATGTTATTGAAGAATGTAGAAGACTCCTCGTGCTGAATAACAAAAAGCTGCAGTTTGCCTCTAGATAAACCAATCGATGTGCTGATATCTTGGTCAAAAGGAGAGAGAAAGGGGATTGTACCCTAAAGTTCCTAGAAACCCCTACTACGGACTTTGAAGACATCTTGTTTGAGGAAATGAACAAAATGGCCTTTTAAATATGCCCAAAGTAACTTGCTTGTGTTTGTTTAGTTTTAATTCTGAATTACCAATATATATATATATATATATATATATATATATATATATATATATATATATTATCAATGGTAGAAGATATAACTCTTTTTCTATCTTAGAACATATTAACTTACTCTCCCGTTGAAGGGTCTTTGGCCAACACTATACTGGTCTTCCTGAGCCTTACGGTTGTTGTAGGTTTTGTTTGTGTGTTTTTGTAAAGTGGAGATGGTAACATCATTTAGCACCGTGTATGAGAAAGATACAAAAAGTTACTCGTTTAATTCCTTAACAGAGGTCAAGACATAAAACGAACAAAGATATGGTGTTCGACAACTTAAATGGCGATCTCCCAGTATGTCGTCCCTCCACAAAAGAGATTGCGGTTGTAAGCCAACAAATCAAAGAGTTTCAGGCCCTGGTAGAGTAGATGGCAGAGGCACAAAGGCAACAATCCAAATAAGTCTCCATAGAGAATGACTGAGATGAAGAAGTTGACACCCCAGAGACTCTACTACAACTGCCATGATGGGAGAAGGACTCAAAAAAGGACCAACAAGATGATCGAGTCTCGCAGCATACCAAAAAGAAGGCACAATAAGACGTCTTTCATGACGATCCAAAAATTGAGAAACAACTGAAGTCCATTGGTTCAGGTAAGCATTGTGACCACCGATGTCGGAAGGAGACAATTGACGCACCCCAAATTTTGGAAAGGAGGAACAAGAAAGCGAGAAGAAGAGAAAAATAAGGTTTTGGTTGCCTCCCTCTCGAAATCCTAAAAAATCCATTCATTTTAGAAAACATAGTTTCAAGGGCTTTTCTAGGTGCCAATTTTGAAAACGTTCTTTGGGTCGAGATTTATTTAAAAAATAGAGTCACCACCTGTCATTGAGTTAAATAGTGTGTTAGGTTACCAGTATTTTTTTGAAATCATTTTTTATTTTATGAAAAGGCCCAAGTTTTGACTCCAAAAATACTAAGTTTTTACTAGAGAGTTCTTTTAAGTTAGGGGGTCGGTTATGCTCGGAGAAGGTATTAGGCACCTCAAGACACCCGTTCGAAGACGGTACCTAAATTTAAATGAATCTTTAAGATCAAACTAGTCCAAGTAATTTTCTCCGATTTTGGTTAACACACTAATTCCCATTTTTATATGTTTTTTGTCTTTTTATGCATTTTATGGAAGAAAATAAGAAAAATTTATTTACGGAAAGTAGTAACAGATAAAATACGTTAAAGATAAAGAACAAAATGTCCCCCTTTTAGACCCCCTATCAATTATAGAAGAATCGACAAGTTTAGCCCCAGGGAGGATTTTATTTAGAAAACCTATCTTAACAAAACTAGTTAATTTATTTTAAAAGAAAAAAAGGTTAAACTAATTTTAAGAAAAACACATTTTATTTGGAATGTGGAAAATCATGTTTTAAGTATGGAAAACATTACAACAAGTAACGGTTTTATTATAGACAAAGTATATAAAAACTTTTATTTATGAAAATATTTTACAATGACACATGTTTATTTTTTTTTTAGAGTTACACAAAGTATTTTCATGTTGAAAAACTCTTACGGTAAAAACTCTTTTTTATTTTTTATTTTAGAAAAGTAAGAACAAGTCATGACACAAATGATAAATGATACGCACATTTGATTTTGTCAAGAACATTCCAACAAAATTTACTTGCTTAGGAAAGTTTAATGTTAACCTTTACTTTTGTTAGTAAAAAAGAAAAGAAAATATAGAATATAGTGTCGGTCCTACTCGTAACTAAGAATGAGGAAATGTTTTTGAAGAAGGCAGACACTTACCCTCGAAAGAATAGATGACCTCCCTTTATCCTCCCTTTTAGCCACAAGGGTCTTGACATAATAATATATAAAGGGTGCCAACCCATGATCTGAGACGTAGGGTCAATCCATGATCTAGGCTTATATATAAAAAGGTGTCAGTCCACAAGCCTGATATGTAGGACTAGGCTGTGATCTCGGCTAGCGCAGAAAGGCATAGAGCGAGAAAGTTAAATATTAGTTGTTAGTAGTTAGTAGTCTATAGTCGGTGGTTTATTTTAAGTTCATTGAGTTCGGTTTCATGTGTTTTTGACAAATGCCAAAGATGCTACGCATATACCATAATATTCTTGTTGTTCTCGACACAAAAACAAGTTATATTAACTATGTACAAGCCTAAGACACTAAAATACAATCAAAGAACACTACGCAGAAACAAACAAACGATAATAAACAAAGAAAACTTAAAGAGGACTCTAAGGAAAACTTACCCTAAGTAATTTTTCCTACTTCTCCTTATTTAATATCTTGTTCCTTTTTGCTGGGTTGTTCTTGAACTTCTTGAACTCTTGTTAAAAGAGTGTCAAGAATACCTTTCAAGAGCCTTTTTAGAAGAATTAAGGTATGTTTATGAGGTAGAAATCATAGGTGATCAATGGACCCGAGAGAGAAATTCGAACCTAGAGAGAGAAGTGTTCTGGAAAAGCTTGGTTCCAAATGAAAACAGACTACCTTTTATAGACAAAGAGATGCCTGCGCATTGGGGAGTGCGTAGGCATAGCCAGTTTGTTTTAATTGGTTATTTAATGCTATTTATGACTAGAAGGTGTAGGCAATGATCAAGATTCACATAGGCTCATGTAAGTAATCAGGAGTATTTTGTCATGATGATCAAGATCTAGGCAAATATTTCCTATTAAATGCTCATTAAATTCCATTTAATGTTCAATTAAATGTTACATTTAATGGTCATTAAGGTTTTGTCATAATGGAAGTTAGTTAAGCTAGGTTCTAAGTACTAATTACCCTAGGCAATTAGGTTTCATCATGAGATTTTGTTCTAAAATATTTTCAAGATATTGCATCTTAAATGCCATTTAATGCATCCATTAAGCATATCATTTAATGACATTTAATGCCCTTAAATGTTTAGCTATGATGAAGGCTAGTTTAGACTAGATTTAGGCACTAATTACCTATGGAATGATGACATTTTATCATCATGAGATAGTTCATGCACCAAATCTTTCATAAGATTGCTTCATTTAATGTTATTTATGACTTCATTTAATACTCCATTTAATGCCATTAATGATCTTTAATAATGACATACTAATTCTACTAATGTAGGCATCATGACATCCCTAGAAAATGATGGTATGATGAGATATTTCCACAAGACAGGCATTAAGTGCTTGACTTTAATGCCAACTTTGCTAAAGGCACACTGGTGAAAGAATCTAATGCTTTTTCTAAGCTTAGGAGAGTGTGTCTTTAGTAATCTTAGTGTCTTGGGCACCCATTAGCCTAATCAAAGTTTTATTGATTGATTTAGGAGATTAATACTCCAAACATGAAATTAAACAAATATTTTTGGTTGTCAATTAGACAAAATTGGTGAAAACGAAAGTTTCAGGGGTCAAAATGGGAAGTAATGGTAATTAGTGAAATTTCTTTAAATTAAAGGTTAGAAAGTAATTTAAACATATTAAAAGTGATATTCATAAAAATTTACTTTCAATATTGTTAATTTAGTCCCTATTAACTTTTAGAAATTTCAAAATTGACTCGAAACCTTTGTTTATACAGAATCTCGATCAAATTGACGACTTTATATTTTTTTAATGTTTTTTATCCTTTTGTAGTAACAAATTTAATAAAAGGTGGAAATTCATTCTCTTTAAATCTTAATTTAAAATTTATATGAATTTTCACTTTAGACACGATACTTTTTGAAAGCTAAATGAGTGAGACAAAATGCGATGTCTATAGCTGTACCTTTTTGTCATGCGAGGTTAGTCATAATGGAGTATAAAGGAATCTAGTGCCTAGACAGGAATTTTAAACCAAATAAGCAAAGTCAAGAACATTCCTGAACATCACTTCATCTAAACTAGGAAAACAGTAAAGCGAATGCTTAGGATTTTCCTGGGAATCGCTACATCTACATTAGGAAAGCAGTAAAGTGAAGTCCAGAAATATTCTTGGGAATCGTTGCATCTACACTTGGAAAGCAGTAAAGCGAAGGCCAGGGATGTTCTTGGGAATCACTGGATCTAGACTACAAAAATTGTAAATTTCTAGGAAAGCGAAGGCCAAGAACTTTCATGGGAATTGTTATCTCTATACTAGGAATACTAAGACTCGAAAGCAAAGATCAAGGATGTTCCTAAAAATCGCTGCATCTACACTATGAAAAGTAAAATTCCTAGGAAAGCAAAGGCTAGGGATGTTCTTGGGAATCGTTGCTTCTACTCTAGGATTACTAAAACTGGAAAGCGAAGACCAGGGTCTTTCTTGTGAGCACTTTGCATCTACACTACGAAAACTAAAATTCCTAGGAAAGAGAAGTCCATGGATGTTCCTAGAAATTACTGCCTCTACATTAGGAATACTACAATTAGAAATCCAAGACCAAGGATATTCCTGGAAATCACTGCATCTACACTACGAAAAATAAAATTCTTAGGAAAGCAAAGGCCAAGAACGTTCCTGGAAATCGCTGCCTTTATACTAGGAATACTAAATTCCTACCCAGCAGATAAGGGAATCTTCTCATAGAAGGGTTAATTAACTAGTCTTAGAGAAGTACGTCGTAGCATTTGGAGAATGCTGACTCATCACGATCTCCTGGTTTTGACCGAACCCAACTAGGGTTTTCCTATATATATATATTAGGATAGCTAAGAATTAGGTTAAATGTAATTCTAATAAGTCCTACTAAGGAGGGTCAATCGACCAGTCCTAGAGTGAACACATCGTAGCGTTTGGAGAATGCCGACTCATTGGCATCTCCTGATTATGTTCGAACCCAACCAGGGGTTTTCCTACATATCCTTGGATAGCTAAGATTCATGTCAAATGTAGTTCTAACAATGGTATTTCGGGGTTAGCCCAGTAATCACCGAAAGTAATTGATCTAGATAATGATAGTACGTAATGGCGTTCTAGGGTAGCTTGGAATGTTGTACGAAGGGGTAGAGAATATTGATCATCAATTTCTCCTATTTTTGGCTGACCCCACTCGGAAGTTTCCTACATATCTTAGGATAGCTAAGAATAATACCAAATGTAGTTTGATTATGGTTTTGACTGAACTTAACCGAGGTTTTCCTACATATCTTAGGATAGCTAAGAATCAGGTCAAATGTAGTTCTAACAAGTAAAGTAAATCAAGATTGGGTGGAAAGGTTCTGGGTTAGAAAAATCGATTCCGGGGGTGTCTTCTCAATCTGAGACTAAAGCTGATAAACGATGGTTCTCACCAAAGTTTTCACCAAGATCCCCTCATTTATTGATTGTAAACAAAAAATTAAACATTTATTTATTTAAACATTAATTGACCAAACCCAATCAGGGTGCCTATGTATCTTAGGATAGCCAAGAATTAGGTTAAAACGTAGTTTAGGGATGGTTTTGACCGAACTCGTAAGGTTTTTTCTGCATATCTTAGGATAGTAATGAATCAGGTGAAATGTAGATCTAATAATTAAAGTAAATAATTATTGGGTGGAAAAGGTTCTTGGTTAGAGAAATCGATTCTGGGGTCGTCCTCTTAATCCAAGATTGAAGGTAACTGAGAGGATTCTCAACTGAGAAAACCTTAGAGAAACTCGACACTTAGTGGAGTTTCACAGCCACATCCCACTTGGGATTGCCGATGAGGACTTGAAAACTTATCATAAGAAGTTACCTTGGATAAAACGTGCCCCAGTCGAAGGCTAGGGCTCGATGGTATATATTTCTCAGGGATATGAATCACAATTCTTAAGTTTGTCCTAACCTAAGTTGGGGCGAATCCTAATCAAGGAATCTTGACGAATAAACCTCCCAGCCCTAGCTGGGGCAAAGGAATAAGTCATGGGCATTCGAGAAATGTGACATAACCCACATGAGCTGCCTACGTATCTTGAACTAAGTGTGTAATTTTTAATTGTTGAAATGAGACTGAAATCTCGTGGGTTGCTTATGTATTTTATTTTAGAAATCATGTCAAGTAGTTGTTTCGGACAATGACCATTTTGTTTGATTAGACGACAGAAACCCACCTGGGTTGTCTACGTTTTATTAGGTCAAAACGTAGTTCAGAGAGATGATTATATTTTTAACTTGATGACCAAACCGGGAAAGATTGCCTACGTATCCCTATTTTCATAGGGAATTAGGTTGAAACGTAGTTCAACCCGAGATGATTTTATTGAAGCAGACGATCGAACCCTTATGGGGTTACCTATGTATCCTAGTCTTTTCTAGGAATCAAGTCAAAAAATAGTTCACTCCTATTTTATGATGATTCTACATATCTCAAGATAACTAAGAATTAGGCCAAATGTAGTTCGAAAATGGTTTTGATCGAACCCAAACTGGGGTTTTCCTACATATCTCAAGATAACTAAGAATTAGGCCAAATGTAGTTCGAAAATGGTTTTGATCGAACCCAAACTGGGGTTTTCCTATATATCTTAGGATAGCTAAGAATTAGGTCAAATGTAATTCTAACAAGTAAAGTAAATCAGGATTGGGTGAAAAGGTTCTGAGTTAGAGAAACTAATTCCGAGGGTGTCTTCTCAATCTGAGACTGACGCTGACAAACGATGGTTCTCACCAAAGTTTTCACAAAGATCCATTTATTTATTTATGTAAACGAAAAATTAAACATTTATTTATTTATGTTAACATTAATTGACCGAACCCATCGGGATTTTTCCTACATATCTTAGGATGGCTAAGAATCAAGTTAGGTATAGTTCTAACATGTAAAGTAAATCAATATTGGGTTAAAATGGTTTTTGATTAGAGAAACCGATTCTGGGGCCGTCATCTCAATGCAAAATTGAAAATGACTGAGAGGATTCTCAGTTGAGAAACCCTTGGGAAAACCCAACACTCAATGGAGTTTCACGGCAACATCCTACCTGTAACTGCCGAAGAGTAATAGAAAACTTCTCGTAGGAAGGTACCTTTGATAAAATGTGCCCTAGTCGGAGACTGGGACTTAGTGGTATTTATTTTTCAAGGAATATGAATCACAATTCTTAAATTTTCTCTAGCCCAAGATGGGGAGAATCCTAATCAAGTAATCGCAAAGGAGAAACCTGATATAATGTGCCCCTGCCCTAGCTAGGGTGAATGAATAAGTCCTGGGCGTTCGATAAAATGTGACAGAACCCACATGGGCTACCCACATATCCCAAACTAAGTGACGTATCCCACATGGGCTGCCCACGCATCCCAAATTAAGTGTGTAATTTTTTATGTTCGACTGAGACTTGAAACCATGTTGGTTGCTTAAGTATTTTAATTTAGAAATCATATCATATCAATGTTTTGTACAATGACCGTTTCATTTGATTAGATGACTAAAACCCACCTGGGTTGTCTACGTATCTTGGTCATTACTAGGAATTAGATCAAAACGTAGGTCGGGGCAATGATTCCATTTTTAACTTGATGACTAAACTTGTAAAGGTTGCCTATATATCCTAATTTTCTAAGTCAAGAATTAGGTCGAAACATAGTTCAGCCTTGAGATGATTTTATTTAAATAGACGATTGAACTCGTATGGGGTTGCCTACGTATCCTGGTCTTTGTAGAGAATCAGGTCGAAATGTTGTTCACTCCTATTTTATGATGATTATACTTGTCAAGGCATCTCAATCTTTGACCCAGGACAAAAATGAACATGGATTCTCACACAGAAATCATGGACATGATGAAATGTGCCTCAATCTCTGATTGGGGCAAAAAATGGATAAGTTTGGTGAAGAATCAAATCCGACACCTCCTATCGTGAAACTAAGAACGTAACCAGTATAAAATATGCCCCAGCTTGCTAGATGGGGAGAAGACTGATTAGCCACTGAAAGAAAAGTTAAGTCGGTTCGTCTCCCTATTGTTAGAGAATGAATTCAAAATGAATTCAGAATGAATGTGGTGAATCCCTAAACACGCTCGCTGGCGTATTATCAGGTGTGATGGAAAAGAATTTTCGAAATGGGAAATTAATTGTAGAATTTTCCCATAAGTGCAACACCCAGGCTATTTAATTTGTTATTAAGTTATAGATAAAATTTGTGGAATGATTTACCTGTGATACGAAGTCTCGTAGATTAATGGTTGGAATTTGGATGGTGAATCTCTTCCTTCTAATTTGGTTATTACTTTGAGTATTTGTGTTTTGAATGCCCAAGCCCATGGATGTGGTTTCTACAATTGGATGACCGAACCTTAGTAGGTTTCTTATGTACCTTGTCACGTTGTGAAAGATCAGGTCTAGTGTAGTTCTTGCACAAGCATCCCTTGTTGTTTGAATAACAAAGAGAGTGAAAATGGATTTCCAAATAAGGTCGAAGGATTTTTACAGACTGGACCTGCTTGGGTTTCTTACGTACCTTGACGAGTTACCTAGGATCAGTTCGTAACGTAGTTCCGAACAACAAATTGATTTTAAGAGTCATACTTGGCATAGGTAAAGATAGCTACGTTCATTGGCAACAATCTGCTCCAGCATAATAGATAGATTCTCTTGCCTGAACATTAGCTAGGCAAGATCGATCATTGTCCTGATTGTTGGTTTACTACTGGAGGCCCTGGTGCTTAGAGCACTTGATTGGTACTTAAAATTCATCACTCAAGAGGATATTGGCAAGGTTACTTTTCTAATATCATTATGCTACACGCTGACGCTTTTCAAGAATGGGTAAGGTCTATTATCAAGACTCAATTTATGTGAGGTTGACTCCTTGTCTAACATCTGAGCTGGTTGAGGCCACTATTGGAGATGGACAATGGTATGGTACCTGGTGAAGTAATTGATCGCGTTATATGCTCGAGGATTGTCTGTTAGCATACTAGAGCTTCCAAATAGTGTATGGGTGAAAGTGTTATGTTAATGATAGCCTATTGAAACAAAATGATATGCAAGATACCACGGTTCTTGTAAAATATGATGACATCGATCATGTGTATGAAAGTTATGCATGCCTAAGTGAAACGTGATGCATGGTGCTTGAGTAGTATTTGGGTACTGGTGTGTGTATTGTGACTTTGTAAGAAAGATGTCTAGGAAATGCAAGATCTACATGATGGCATTGCATTATGACACTTGTGTAAATAAATGTATTTTTTTTTTCATTTTCCTTTCATTTTTAATGATACGAGCTTAAACATAATGATTTATGATTTCTACCTAGAATATTTTCCTAGGGAATGCAAGGTTTACTTGGAGATACCAAAACATTTTTTTTTTTTTTTGCAATAGGTATCTTTTGCTATGAGCCATTTTCCTTGGGTGTTTTCATATTGTCTCTAATATGGAAGGTTGACCGGTGATTCTGAGAGGCTTTTAGGTCCTTTGCTCCTACTTTTGTTGTAACTAAAATTCGGGCCTAGAATTGAGATTGCCCTTCAAGAAAGTTATGTACAACTTTTGTTACAGGATAGAATAGTTGGCCAGGAATGGTGGAGGGTAACACCGTAGTTGAGCTTATGATGTCCTGGAATGAGAAAATCTGTCTTGTGATGGAGATCGCTAACTGTCTGAGTTTGGCTTTGAATGACTTTTTGATAAGCTTTGAGAGAGGGTTCGAGTGAAGGGCTTACTTGACAAGGCGTCTTCTCTTCCTTTTCCTCTACTTTCCCTTGTTTATTTATAATGTTTTAGGCATTAAACGTATACGTGTTATGTATATTTCCCTTTCACTTTTATCCAAGATTATTATGGCTACAGTATGCTCAAGCAATCATATTCGAACATTCAATCACATCCTTGATTGTCGTGATTTTTACATTGGATTAATCTAGATTATGATAAACATGATTTTAATAGTAATTTAGACCTAATATCTGTAGTTATTAGTTTAAAGAGGTTGTCTAGATCAATTCCATCAAGTTCTGATAATTGGTCATTTATGATATTGTTAGCGAGATTACCTACAACCTTGTATGCTACCCGAGGTTTCTCCAGCAGTTCCGATTTATCTTTTACATCTTGAACTGAAGGCAACTAGAATGGGTATTCCCAATATGGCTCAAAGGAGGGAGAAAATAAATAATAGAGAAGCAATTGTTAGTTAATGATATCTCCAGCGGTTCCGATTTATCTTTTACATCTTGAACTGAAGGCAACTAGAATGGGTATTCCCAAGATGGCTCAAAGGAGGGAGAAAATAAATAATAGAGAAGCAATTGTTAGTTAATGATGTCTAACAAATGCTAGTTTATCTTGGCAGTATTGAGATAATCATTTTTTTTTTTCATTTTCACTCTAGCAACTAGGGATTCACACTTCCTACATAATCCCTATAGCAAGCTTTGGGTGGTGATCCCGGTCCAGTTGGACCAAGTCACTAGGTGTAGAGACACCCCTACGACTTAATACTCAAATTTTATAGACAGTGTGATTCACCCGATTGCCTTCTTATGACTACTCTGTATTTAAAAACTTTCTGAGACTAATCTTTATTATTATTATTATTATTATTATTATTATTATTATTATTATTATTATTATTATTATTATTATTATTATTATTATTATTATTATTATTATTATTATTATTATTATTATTATTATTATTATTATTATTAACACATACTTTTAGAATTTTACATTTTGGAGAATAAGGTCGTTTGAGTCAATTCTGAGGTCTTCGTCGAATTCGTCCCTTTCTAGGATATTTCTCTATTATTGGTTTCCATCCAGTAAAGTCTCATTGTATTCTTCTAACTTGATCTTTTTTCATTTGAATAGAAAAATAAGTCCTATTCTTTTCGATTATTTCGAGTAGGTTTCACGAGTTTCTAAAACTTTCATTGACAGATCTGCTATTTCTGGGCAAGATCTTAGTCTATATTTGTTCTTAAAAGAACATATTCCTTTGTTAATCTGCCTGGCCTTTTTAAGAATTTTTCTTTGGTGAGGTTAGGTTCCAAAACTTTCCTTATCACTATTCTATCAGAAATCATCCAGATATTTTTCCCTTAAGTTAGTTAAGGACATTTTGTACAGATCTTCTATGTCCCATTTGACATCCCTGGGTTGGAACATATATAGTGATTTCAAATAAGGGTTCTCAGTTGTCTTTCTAACTTTCTCAGATTTTTTGTCAATATCTCACCATCGTCTGGTTAAAACATGGAATTTCTTTTAACATTTTTCTTTGGATGATGGTCTAATTTAGTATTCAAACCATATTATCATAACTTTAATTGTTCGCGGTATGTGAATTACTGCAAACAAATTAATTTATGAAAGTTGGAGTATAAAGACATAGTCGACCTTAGATAAAATAAACATGCATTTAGTGATACGTAGATCTAGTACATTGGTTTAGTGATATGTAGATCTAGTACATTAGCGTACAAGATAATACCTAATTTATTTGTTGATGGTCAGAATTTTTTCAATCACCTTAACGAAAAAGGTAGGCTAGAAGTCTTCTGACTTTCGTTTGGGCCATGGCGGCCAGTGCTCCTAAGATAATAAGAGCTGCTAAGACTCATTGTTAAGAGAGAAGTTGGTCCAAAAATGGGGTAGGGGGTTGGTTGGGCCCTCTCTATTCAAAAAGGGGAAGGTTTCAAAGTTATGAATTGCAGAGTCATTCATCGTTTAAAGGGAAAAACAGAGACATATATTGCCTCCTTAAAGTTCTGGGTCTTTCGAAAAGCTTATGACCCCCAATTGTATGAGATCCTTGATAGGTTCTTGAAGACGTAGTATTAATTAGTGTGATGACCAGCCCCTTCACAATGGTATTGACCAAAACTGAAAGGTCAAACCTCGGATCTTGAGGATTTCCATGGTGAGTGGGAATTGGTGCTACTAGCTTATTTTTTAAGCAGTAGCAGTAGATTAGAAAGAATGGAATAGGGAGTGAGGTTAACCACCTTTTTTCTTTAGGTGCTTGAATAGGCTTGAAGATGATAAGGTAATTGAATTAGAGTTCGAAGGTTGCTGTGGGTTTAAGGAGAGCTACTCGGATAAGAGAAGTAAAAAAAAAAAGATAAAAGGTTGGTGTTCTTGGTGGATAGGGGTCTCGATTATTGGGGTCGTATGCAAGCTTCCATCTTGATAGACTGGTATGGATTGTTTGATCTTATTGATAGATCGGCTGCATGTAATCTATCTGCTTCCGTATTTTGGAAATTTCTCATTGGTTTGAGTTTTCCATAGGTTCAGGATGTTTCTCTCAGATAGGAAATTCTTGGCTTGTAGTGGTGGCCCAAAGATTGACTGAGGTTTTGGGTCAATTCGACTTCATCTCTAGTATTTGAATTTTCTTGATTAATATCGTCCTCCTGTCTAGCAAGGTTACGCATTAGGAAAATACAACAAAAAATTATTTACGTCGGACCCAAGTACAAATTTAAGAGCTGATCAAAATCTAGTTTCATTTAATAGCCTGATACAAATTTATAAAAAGACACCATATTACCAGCAAACGATGTAGAATAAAAATTTAGGGTACTACAAATCATAACATGAAACAATCATAGAAAAAAAAACAAGAAAAAAAAAATAGTGTATGTAAAGGCTAAAACCACTTTAACTTAAAGTAAATTAAACATAGCATTAGAAGTGGCAGGATACTAATCATTCCACTTACTAAATCACAAAATTATGGCCACCATTGCTCGAACTTCAAATATAATATGCTCTCAAAAATGTCTAATTTGACAAAAAAAAAAAAAAAACTGTATTCTTAAAAAATTAAAAATCGTCTGACCTCATAATCAATATAATCAATGATATGAATAAAACATTACCTTTAGCTTAGCATTGAAAAATCAGTAGACTAAACTATTAACTAAATTATGGACTAAATTATAGTTGTTGAACCTAATGTTTTGATGAATAATTAAAAGTTGATGTTATATGGAACTAATTGTTTTATTGAGTGGTTTCAGATTAAAAGTTCCATAGATTGAAATGAGAAAAAAAAAAATTAATCATTGAAAAATTCATAAAGCAATTATTGAAGAATCTAAGGAATTCAAGACGGGCGCAAGATGAAGATAATGAATATTTTCAGAGCATTGAAGACATTTAGGTGAAAACAACTCATCACATTTATGCTCTTAATACAACCTGAATTAGAATCACCCACGACACTTTAAAATGAGTAATCTTATATACATTATAGTAAGAAGTGATAAGTTTAAGGTCCTAAAATAGTTTTTATGAAGTGTTAAATCATAAAAATATTTTTGGTAAGGAGTTTAACTGAAAAAATGATTTTAGCACATAAAATAATGTGTTTTTTGGTCAATTCAGTCAACTGACGAAATAGGTCGGTCAACTAATAAAAACAATAGCTTAAGAGAGTTAAATTGGTGACCCTACTGGCCAATTTGGCCAACATACGATATGGGTCGATCGATTAGGAAATCATGTAGTCGAAACATAGAAAAAAAAAGGAAAAACTCACTGGGCAATTTGGTCAATCGACCGTTGCACTCTCAGAAAGTTGACCATTGTAGGGGTGGTCGATCGACGTATGTTTCGGTCAACTGATCGGGTCAGACAGTCAACAGTTGACTGTTTCGGTTTTTGAGCTAAATTATAGTGTTTTGAACGATTTTTAAAGACCTTTTAGGGATTTGGGTATTTTACTATTATATATATATATATATATATATATCATATATTACTAATTTCCTATTTTTTTATCCACATATTAAATTGTTCTTTTAATTGAATTGGTAAAACTACTTACTATCTTTAATATTTTTGAATATAAAAAGTTTTGAGGACCAAATTGAGCTTTTCTAAAAGTATTTCTTAAATGAAATATACCTATTTTGATAGTATATGATATATGGGGTATTAAGGAGTCATTTAAGGTTTTGTAATTTGAAAACTAGCCATTGGAGGTCTAGTTAAAGGTCTATATATAGAAATGCGTTTTTCAAATTAATTAATCAAGAACATTCAACTTTTGCTATTATAAGAGAGAATATTCTGCTGAGAAATTTATAAGAGAGTATTATCGAAAGAGTTCTTGATCGAAGCGCGAAAAAGTTTTAGTCATTGGTCTGTGTTTTTCACTAAGTTATCGTAATCGTTTTCAAGAAATATCAGTGAGATCTTTCCAATTTAATCAATTTGATTTCTTAGATTATTGGTTTGATTACTTGGATTAATTGTTTTAGAAAAAACATTTTCAAATCTAATATCATGAAAATATTTTAAAACAATTTTTATTTGTGAAATCTCATTATTTACTTTCTGTGCTTTAAATTGTTTAAATGAAATTTGTGTCTCACATAGATTTTATCACGTGGTATTCGGGACATTAATTCAGCATAAATATTTTGAGGTGGTAGAAGCTCCAATGAGAAGAAACTTGTGAATTTTTTGTATTTATGAATTTGAGTGGATTAGACATATTTGGGGCAGTGTCTAAGCAAAGTAGTTGGAGTTTAATTTTTAGTCTGAAAAAAGATTAAGGTTTGATATATAGCCTGTGAAAAGATTAAATTAATCTTTAGCCTTTTAAACTTTTAGGTCTTGATTCTTCTATAATAGAATTGGAGTGAGATAAGGTTCTTCGAAAGCCTGTAAATAAGATAAGTGTAATAGTGTGAGAGTGTAAAGGTTGATTCTGAGCCTGCGAAAAGAATTAGGATTATAAGAGTTTGGTTTCTACTTAGGAAAGGAATCAAATGGTTAGTGGATTGTGAAATCTCTGTGGAGCTCGGGGGACTAGACGTAAGTAAGAGTGGCTTGCCGAACTAAGATAAATCGTTGTGTGTTTCATTATTATATTTCTAATTATTTGGGCATGCACTTAGTTAAATACATTTCCGCTGCTTGAACAAGATAATAATTAATTAGAAAAATTGATAACTTGCATTTAAATTAATTGTTTAAATGTTTGTCACTACCCAATTCACCCTCCCTCTTGAGTAGATGTTTGGACCAATAATTGGTACCAGAGTTGGTTTAGCTCGATAGGCTTAAAATCCTAGCTAAAAATATCACATGGTACCCCTCATAAGCACTCTCGATGAAGGACAATTTATGCATCGTCCTCTTTTATTTACAGGTGATAATTATGTATTCCGGAAAGACAGAATGATTGTTTTCTTACAAGCCACCAACTATGAGGCTTGGCTAGTCATAGATGATGGTCCTTATATTCCTAAAGAAAATGGAGTGGTTAAAAAGAAAGAACAAATGGATTCGATGGATAAACAAAATTTATCTATTAATGCTTAAGTTATAAACCTTTTGTTTTGTTCTTTAAATACAGATGAGTATAATAGGGTTATAGGTTGCGAATCGGCGAAACAAAAGTGTGATACATTGCAGATCACACATGAGGGAACAAATCAAGTGAAACAGTCCAAAATCAAAACATTGGTCTATTAGTTTGAACTGGTCAAAATGGGTGATGCAAAAACTATTCCGAAGATGTACACTAGATTCACCAATATCTGCAATAGTCTTGTAGTACTTGGAAAGCCGTATTCCATGCAGGACAAAGTACAAAAGATTTTGAGATCATTAACCAAAGTATAGGAACCAAAAGTAATAGCGATCGAGGAAGCTAAGGATCTCACTAAATATACGCTCAATGAACTCATTAGTAACCTAATGACGTATGAGTCAGCTATTCGTGGATACGAGGATGAATTAGGAAGCATAAAAACAAAATTTTTGGCACTGAAAGCTAAAAAAAATGAAGGGAATGATGACATTGACGACATAAGTCTTGGTAGTGAACAAGAAAAGGATGTGATGCTTCTCATCAACCATTTCAGAAAGATGACCTGACGAACATTCCGAGGAAAGAAAAATTTTAATATGAATAATATTGAATGCTACAACTATCATAAAACCAGTCACTTTCAATCTGATTGTCCTGAGCCAAAGAAGTGGCCAACCCCGGATTTTGTTTTAAAAGTAAGAGAATGTAGAGATCGGGAAGAAGAGGAAAACAAGTTGTCATTCCTCTCTCTCGAAATCCTCGAAATCCATTCATTTTGAATATGGTTTTCAAGGACTTTTCTAGGCGTTGGTTTTCAAAACGTCTTGGGCTGGGATTTGAGTTAAAACACAAAGTCACCGCCTAACATGGTTTAAATGGTGTGTTAGGTCACCGAAATTTTAGAAATTCATTTTTTGTTTTGAAATGGCCCGTGTTTTGACTTGTAAAGGTCTTGTACTAGAGATTTCTTTAGGTTCGGGAGTAGAATATATTTGGGAAAGGTTTTATGCACCCCAAGACACCCGTCCGAAAATGGTACCCCAATCTAAATAAATATTCACTTTTAAACAAGATCCAAGTAATTTTCTTCGATTTGCTTTGACAAAATAATTCCATTTTTTAAGGTTTTTTTTTTAATGCATTTTTGATATGGTGTAATGAAAGCAAATAAATACTACAACTAAATTGGAAATGACAACCCAATAATAGTATATAAGAAATAAAAATATTGTTTTTATTTTCCTAACGACCAAACCTTATAAAAGTTTCCTACATATCCCTGTTTTCACAAGGAACCAACTCGACATGTAGTTCCAACATGCATGATATATGAAATGAAAATGCTTTCGTATTTTTTAAAGACCGAAACTTATAAAACTTGCCTACATATCGAGGTAAACACAGGGAATTAGGTCAACATGTAGTTCTAACTTGTTTAAAGATGAACTGGTTTTTATTTAAATAGGTGACCGAAGCCGTACGTGAGTTGCCTACGTATCTTGGCTCATTGAGAATCAAGTTAGCTTGTAGTTCATTTGTGCAAAATGAACTAATTTTATTTGATTTTATTTATTAAAAAAAAAAACATGAATCATACAATAGTTTGTGAATAACATCCTTGATTTTGTCAAGAACACCATAGTCAAACTCTTTTGTTTTGGTGAGATTTGTTGTTGCAGAAAATAAGTAAAGAACGAGTTTACCAAAATTTCTTGGGATGAGTCGCGGACTACGTCGCTCTCTTTAAGACGTTTCGCGGCTCTGCCCAAGAACGTGCAAGCAGTGTATCAGCCCCGTCGTCCCCAGGATAAAACAGCCCAGAATTCTCCTCTGTCTAGGACGTTCTTTGCACTGTAGAAGTCCTGAATACCAAACACCCCCACACACTGTTCGCAAAACGAACAAACTGCTCGGAAACCAAAATAGGACTGACAAAACAGTACCGGAACAAATCGGATCAATTCCGGAAGATCAAAAAAAATTGTTTCGGAACAGAAACAGAAACAGAAGCTTAAACAGAAAAAGATTCCGGAACAGAAACAGAAACAGAACTGGGAGCAGAACCAGAAACGGAACTGGGAGCAGAAACAGAAAACACTGTTTTTTGTTCTATATTTGTTCTGAAAAATGACCACTATTTATAGGAGAATAAAAATAAAAAAAAACGTTTGAATTAATACCGAAATTAAATAAATAAAAACATTTTTAAAGAATTTATTCAAAAACGTTTCAAAACGTTTGAAAACGTTTCAAATATTAAAAAATGTTTTATTTTTTTTTATTTTTTTTTTATCTCCAACGGTTCCAAAAAAAAAAAATGTTTTGTTTGTTTATTATTATTTTTTTTAATTAAACTATTTTTTTTCTCAAAAAAATAAATAAGTGCCACCTCATCACACGCGCGACGCGACGCGACGCGACTCGGCTCGGCACGGCCGGACGGACGGCGGCGGCGGCGCGCGCGCGTGTGCGGTAAACCGATAGGGATGTAACTCCTCTCCCCTCCACAAAATGTGGGTACCCCTTGGGGCACACCCTAAGTGTCTCACATACCCCTAGATATCCACTTTAATTTTTTCTCTCCCAACCAATGTGGGACAAAAGGTTTTGAGGAAAAAACCATTTATACACATTTGGCACTTTCTATTCAAAAAATTAAATTAAAATTCATTTGTTTCAACAATCCCCCACTTGAATTTTTAAAAACAATTTTTTCATCGAGCAGTATAATTCAATATAAGATTGTGTATAAGAAAAGGTGTCTATCGACTTGAACCTTTACATAGTGAAGATGCTTTAGATTATACTAGAGTAACTCGTAGTTTTGAACTCTATCTCTAACAACATCACACACACAACCCTATCAGGGTGTAGTCCAAAAGCCCGTGCTTTACGGCCATGCACGTGTATCCCAGTATAGTGAATGCTCTAGAGAATTTTGCCCAAAATTCCATAGGAAGTGGCCACACTTCCACATTCACATAGGTGAATCTATCAAGAGTACTCTTGTAGCTAGGTACTCTACTCAAATATAGAGTATAGATCTCATTAAGAGTTAATAAAAACTCAACCTTCTATCGCTTCAAGATATCATGCTTCAAACAACACATTTATGAAATAGAACTCAATTTTATAGCATGATTTTTCTCATATCACTTCATGAGTTGTTATTACCCTTTGAACCTATTTCTTGGGATCTCCAGTCTATAGGTTGGGTTTCCCTCATAAGTGACTCGTCAATCTATGGGCTTGAGTCCCATTCCTTTCGAGGTTTTGTAAACCTTTTCTCGAGCTAATCCTTTCGTCAAAGGATCGGCTAAGTTATCATCAGACCGTACATGATCCACTCTCACAGCCCCTGTAGAGATATACTCTCTAATGGTGCTGTGTTTGCGACGTATTTGTCGCTTTTTTCCGTTATAATAACGGTTCTGAATCTTTGCAATAGCCGCGGTACTATCACAATGGATCAAGACAGCTGGAATCGGTCTCTCCCATAAAGGGGTATCAGAAAGCAGGCTCCTTAACCACCCTGCTTCCTCGCTAGCCGAAGCTAGTGCAATCATCTCAGACTCCATGGTAGATTGAGCCATAATAGTCTGTTTCTTAGACTTCCAAGAAACAGCTCCACCAGCTATACTAAATATATAGCCGCTAGTTGCCTTGGAGTCATCTGAAAGGGTATTCCAATCAGCATCGCTATATCCTTCCAGAACAGCGGGAAACTTCTGATAATGTAATCCAAGGTTCATAGTTCTCTTTAGATATCTCATAATCCTCTCAATAGCATGCCAATGCTCAATACTAGGTCTACTTGTAAACCTGCATAGTAATCCCACAGCATACGCTATGTCGGGCCTAGTGCAGTCAGTGGCATATCGGAGACTGCCAATGATGCTCGCATACTCAGTTTGTCTAACACCGTCACCGGTGTTCTTGAACAACTTCACACTAGGGTCATAAGGAGTACATGCTGGTTTACAATCAAAATAATTGTATTTCTTTATAATCTTCTCTATATAATGAGATTGATCCAAAGAAATTCCATGTTTAGACCTAGTTATTTTAATACCAAGGATTACGCTTGCTTCACCAAGATCTTTCATATCGAAATTAGCACATAGCATGGATTTTACATTATTCACAACATGAATATTGGAACAAAAAATTAGCAAGTCATCCACATAAATACATATAATGGTGCAAACATTATTTTCAGATTTATAGTAAATGCATTTGTCACTTTCATTTACTTTAAAACCATGTGAAATGACTAGATTATCAAATTTCTCATGCCATTGCTTAGGTGCTTGTTTCAAACCATAAAGAGATTTATCTAATTTGCATACTTTGTTTTCTAGACCAGGAATAATAAATCCTTCAGGTTGGTCCATATAAATCTCTTCTTCTAATTCACCATTTAAAAAAGCAGTTTTAACATCCATTTGATGCACTATAAGATCATGAATTGCAGCAAGAGATAAAAGTACACGAATAGATGTAATTCTAGAGACAGGTGAGAAAGTATCAAAGAAATCTACATTCTCTCTTTGTCTAAACCCTTTGGCTACAAGACGAGCCTTGTATTTACCAATGGTTCCATCCGGATTCAATTTCTTTTTAAGAATCCATTTACATCCTATTGTTTTACAACCAGGAGGTAAATCTACCAAATGCCAAGTTCTATTTGACCCGAGAGAGTCTAACTCATCATCTATAGCCTCTTGCCATAAACTGGCATCTATAGAGGATAATGCATCTTGGAGGGTAAGTGGATCCTCCTCTAAGGTATATGCATAGAAATCCGAACCAAAGTCTTTAGCTATACGAGGTCGTTTACTCCTTCTAGGTTCAATATCTAATTCCTTATTAGATTCATTAATCCTAATGATAGGTTCATTACTAGAAGTCGAGCCCCAACTATTCTTCAATTTGAAAGGAAATTTATCTTCATAAAAATCAGCATCATTTGATTCAATGATAACTTTATCTTTCAAATCATAAAATCTATATGCTTTGCTATTTACCGCATAACCAATAAAAACACATTCATAAGCTCTACTGACAAGTTTTCTTCTTTTGGGGTCAGGGATTCGAACATATGCCAAACAACCCCAAGTTTTAAAATAAGACAAATTTGGTTTCTTATTTTTGAAAACTTCATAAGGTGAAATTTTACTTTTCGATTTGGGAACTCTATTAAGTACGTAGCAAACCGTTAATAAAATTTCACCCCACCAGTGAGAAGCTGCACCGGAATTAAGTAAAATAGCAACTACTGATTCAGCAAAAGTTCTATTTTTCCTTTCAGCCTTACCATTCATTTCAGGAGAATACGGTGCAGTTTTTTCATGAATAATCCCATGAGATTTATAAAAATCAATAAAGACATCAGAATCATATTCTGTTCCTCTATCACTACGTAATCTCTTAATTTTCTTATTGCATTGATTTTCAATCTCAGTTACAAAATTCTTAAACATTTCAAAAGCTTCACTTTTATTTTTCATGAGATAAACATAAGTAAAATTAGAACAATCATCTATAAATGTAATAAAATACCGTTTACCATTCCTAGTCAAGACTCCATCAAATTCACAAATATCTGAATGTATTAAGTCAAGAGATTCAGATTCTCTAATTACTGATTTATGAGGGGTTTTAGTAATTTTAGCTTGACTACAAAATTCACATTTTTCAAAATCATTCAAAGATAATTTAGGAATTAGTTCTAAGTTACTTAAGTTTTTAATAATGCGTTTGTTAACATGACAAAGTCTAGCATGCCAAATATTAAAAGAACACAACATGTAAGCAGAAGAAGAAATTTTATTAATTTCAACATTTAGTTTGAACATTCCATCAGTTGCATATCCCTTCCCAACAAAAATATTATTTTTGGTTAGGGTGTACAAATCAGCCCCAATAGTTTGAGTGAACCCCGCCTTGTTTAGAAGATAGCCCGAAACCAAATTCTTTCTCATCTCTGGAGTATGCAGAACATCTTTAAGGATGACTGTCTTTCCAGAGGTAAACTTTAATTCCACTTCACCAGAACCGGCAACAATAGTGGAGTGGGAATCACCCAGCAACACTTTCTTGTCTTCACTTTTAGAATAAGATTTGAACATGGTTCGATCATAGCAGACATGGCGTGAAGCACCAGTGTCTACCCACCACCCTTCGGATCCACCAACTATATTGATTTCAGAAATCATAGCTATAAGTTGGTCCTCGGTAAGATTCGCCTGTGGAACAGGACGACGTCTTTGCCGGCAGTTCCGAGCCAAATGGCCGGCCTTCCCACAGTTATAACAAGTAAACTGTTCAGAATTATTTCTTGAAGGGAGTTTGTTTCTATTCTGATTTTGATGCACATTTCTGTTCTGGTTATTGTGGTTGCGATTCTGATTTTGATTTTTCATATTTTTCCCTTTAGGTTTCAGAATTGCGTAAGATGATTTCTTGTGAGCGTTGTTAGAAACAACAAGCACTTCATCTTTCTGATCTTGTTTTCGGGCCTCCTCCTCAATCCGAAGACGAGTGATCAAACTTTCTAAAGAAAACTCTTTAGTTTTATGCCTTAGAGTATTCTTAAAATCTTTCCAAGAGGGGGGTAATTTGTCAATTAAAACAGCAACTTGAAATTGTTCATCAAGGGACATACCTTCAGCAATTATTTCGTGAGCGATTTTCTGAAGTTCATGAGACTGAACCTCCACTGATTTGTCGTCGGTCATTTGGTATTTCAGATACCGACTAACAGCATATTTTTTACTTCCAGCCTCCTCAGTGTCGTATTTCTTCGAAAGAGCATCCCAAACTTCCTTCACAGTTTTGTTAGTGCAGTAATAATCATACAGATCATCAGACATACCATTAAGAATAAAATTCTTACAACGGAAATCATTTTCCTCCCAAGACTTAACTTCTTGAATCTGAGCGTCAGTAGGAACTTGAGGTAATTGTGGTTTTTCGGTCGTACAGACATATGCTACTTTTTTGATAGTAAGAAAAAATAACATTTTCTGTCTCCACCTTTTAAAATGAAACCCTTCGAAACGAAAGGGTTTGTTGAGATCAACAGTTACTTGTTTAAAATCGTGAACAGTAGACATCTTTGCAGATATTGAACGTCTTAAAATTGTTGTTGCAGAAAATAAGTAAAGAACGAGTTTACCAAAATTTCTTGGGATGAGTCGCGGACTAGGTCGCTCTCTTTAAGACGTTTCGCGGCTCTGCCCAAGAACGTGCAAGCAGTGTATCAGCCCCGTCGTCCCCAGGATAAAACAGCCCAGAATTCTCCTCTGTCTAGGACGTTCTTTGCACTGTAGAAGTCCCGAATACCAAACACCCCCACACACTGTTCGCAAAACGAACAAACTGCTCGGAAACCAAAATAGGACTGACAAAACAGTACCGGAACAAATCGGAACAATTCCGGAAGATAAAAAAAAATTGTTTCGGAACAGAAACAGAAACAGAAGCTTAAACAGAAAAAGATTCCGGAACAGAAACAGAAACAGAACTGGGAGCAGAAACAGAAACGGAACTGGGAGCAGAAACAGAAAACACTGTTTTTTGTTCTATATTTGTTCTGAAAAATGACCACTATTTATAGGAGAATAAAAATAAAAAAAAACGTTTGAATTAATACCGAAATTAAATAAATAAAAACGTTTTTAAAGAATTTATTCAAAAACATTTCAAATATTAAAAAACGTTTTTTTTTTATTATTTTTTTTTTTTATCTCCAACGGTTCCAAAAAAAAAAAATGTTTTGTTTGTTTATTATTATTTTTTTAATTAAACTATTTTTTTTCTCAAAAAAATAAATAAGTGCCACCTCATCACACGCGCGACGCGACTCGGCTCAGCCGGCCGGACGGCGGCGGCGGCGCGCGCGCATGTGTGGTAAACCGATAGGGATGTAACTCCTCTCCCCTCCACAAAATGTGGGTATCCCTTGGGGCACACCCCAAGTGTCTCACATACCCCTAGATATCCACTTTAATTTTTCCTCTCCCAACCAATGTGGGACAAAAGGTTTTGAGGAAAAAACCATTTATACACATTTGGCACTTTCTATTCAAAAAATTAAATTAAAATTCATTTGTTTCAACAAGATTAGTGTTAATATGTGAGTATTAGTTGAACTAATACTCACATATTAACACTAATCAGGTCAACATGTAGTTTCAACTTATTTAAAGATGAACTGGTTTTTATTTAAATAGGTGACCGAAGCCGTATTTGGGTTGCCTACGTATCTCGGCTCATTGAGAATCAGGTCAACTTGTAATTCATTTGGGCAAAATGAACTAATTTTATTTGATTTTATTTATTAAAAAAAAACATGAATCATTCAATGGTTTGTGAATAACATCCTTGATTTTGTCAAGAACACCATAATCGAACTCTTTTGTTTTGGTGAGATTAGTGTTAATATGTGAGTATTAGTTGAAAAGGAAAGAAAATAATATATATATATATATAAAATTCCAGTCCACTAGCCTGAAGACTTAGTGTCAGGTTGTGATATTGACGTTTAGCATAAAATAAAGTTAGCTATTAACAGTATATGGTTAGATTAACAGTTGAATAGAGTTCGATTAGATGTGTTCATGAGAGAATCACAGAGACTATTCACAACTCATGGAGTGATAGGTGTTTTGTATAGAATCCTCATATGTTCTTAACATGTTCTTGGATGTTTCATGATGTTTTTGAACCATTTTTAATCTGGTTTGATGATCTTGTCATCGTTTTGATATTTTTTGACATGTTTTTTTTATGTCTTTTGCTTTGATTGTAGCTTATGTATGTATGTATATGATATATAGGTATGAAAGCTAAATGAACATGCTATGTTCACGCATGATACACATATTTAAGACAAAATCATACCAAATCAAACCCAAATCTGGCATCAGACCTCAATCTAACCAGATCTTGCCACAGAGAGAAAGGTATGGTTGTTTAGTGGTGCACAATGGTGATGTTGAGACAAAGGGTACCAGTCAAGATGGCTCGACAATGGTAAGGGGATGACAACGGGAGCTAAAGAGAGAAGGAAATAGAGGTCACTGACGAGGCAGTAATGGCATGGCTGTTGAACCCAAATAAAGAAGATATTTGACTTTGCATAGAGAGAATACAGGAAAACATAAAATTGGGGAGTGATTCGGAGAGAGAAAGGGAATCGGACAATTAGGGTAATGGAGGGGAGACGAGATATGGTTAAATATGGTACCAAAAATAAAATTGATTTGATTAATTCGTGCCTCAATCTGTGCCCGAAAATGTGTCAGCAAAATCTCTCCAAAAAATATACTCCGTCCTGTTTGATTATATAAATATTTTTGCATTATTAGTTTACTACACATAATTCAACATATATTAAATAACAATTAGGGTAATTGAGTAAACATCTTTCCGGATAATTTTTACGGCGCACTCCCCACAATATTATCTTTTTATTTAATATTAGATATGTTTCATCACTTTTTAGGGTAGAATAATAAATTATTTAAAATAATTAATAACTTTTTTTTTTCTAATTCATAATTAATTTAAATTCCCACTTTTCATCCCTAATATAAACAAGACGGTAATAAAATCAATTTTCATCCATAAGGATGGAAAAAGTTCCTTAAATCCAATTCTCATTGTCTAATGTCCTTTACCTCATATGTATTTCACGTGGTGTGACAGTGTAATTTTTTTTAGAGAAAACAAAGTATAGCTTGGTATATTTATTTAACTTTCTTCGATAAGCGTATCACAATAAAGTTGAAAATCAAATGAACGATTGTGAACAACGAGGTCGACCCTGAAAAATTTGATTGCATAAATAAATTTTGAAAACATGATTCCTTAATATTTAAATAATTTTTTTTATTTACTCATAATTTCTTATATAGAATCATAAGCTTCTTAAGGATTAAAGTTTTTTATTTATTATCGTACTAATTTGTTTATTCAACTTAAAAAAATATATTTAGGAATCAAATTGAAATTTTTTTCAACATTTTGAGAACTCTAATGACTTGTTTGATTGAACGGAATCAGGGTGGAATAGAAATATCATTCCATTGTTGATTCCGATATTCTTATTTGGTTGTCCGATGGAATGACAGAAGCCCATTCTCAACTGTCCATCTCTATTATTAAAAATAATCTATTTCGTAGTCATTTTTTAAAATAATTTATTATTCGATATATTTAAAATGATATCTAAAAGGATATTATGAAAATTTTAATGTATTTTATTGATTCGTTCATTTCATAATAATTAAACAAGAAAATGAAATAATGATTTCATTACCAATTTTGTTTTCTTCTAATTCTATTCTTTTTTTTTTATTCCATTTATTTATTGATCCAATTTCATCCAACAGGTAAAAAAACAGGGAGATGGGGGGGAGGGGTGCGCGCTTTAATTAATTGATGACAATATTGGGGAGTAGTAGATAAAGGAAGAAAATGTTGAGAGCAAAACATCTACAATTAAAAGTGTAAGAATAAGAATCGTTTACAGTATTTCTTGATTGGGCTCTTCTCAAGCCCAAGACGACCTTTTCAATCCATCAAAAAGTAGTTGGTGCAAAATATCCATTGTTTGGTACATCAATCTGTTCAATCTGCAATCTTTTTGGAGCAACCCCACCGGATCTCCTCTTCCACAGATTCACTTCTTCCCGACCACCACCCCGCCGCTTCACCACCGGCAATGGCGGATCCAATTCACCCACGTTGACAGGGGTATTTTTGTCATTCAACTTTGGCCTTGTTTTGATCATTTTCTCTCTTGTAGTAAGCCTACAGCTGGTACTACCGGCGGTCGTGGTGGTTGGGGTGGCATTTCTGCTAGAGAAGAGGTTCTTAAGCTTTGAGTATTTGTGGTGGTGGCCGGCGGCCGTGGTTGGAAAGGCGATGATTTTGTTGTTTCTCTTGACTTGGCCCATGCAGCTGACTTTGGGGGAGGAAGGTTCGTCGGAGCAGTGGTGGCGCCACTTGGGAAGCTTAACGTCTTTCACCGATGATCGGCAAAGCACAGGCAAGAAAATGGTTCTTTGGTGGCGGAAATAATCGAGCCGATCCAAACCATGATTGTTGTATCCCTTACCCATTTCTCCTCTTGTCCTTCTCCCGTGTTTCTCTATGTGCGTGTGTCAGAGAGAGAGAGAGACACGGGGAGAGAGAGAGGGGGCGGAAAGGGGTGAATAGAAGTTTAATAAGAGGAATTTTGAGCTGGTAAAAGAATAAAATTTAATAAATTACACTTTAAACCCTAATATTTACATTACTCCAATTTCATACCTTAAAATGTTAAATTTATTATCATTTTGAAGTCCCAAATTTGTTTTAGGTTGTTGATTCTATCAATTCGCATAAATAAAATGCATGGAGATTGCGGTATATAGAGGCTATCCTAGAAGCGTCATCGAAACCGATGCAACAAAAGTTGTCAAACTAATCACGGAAAGTTGCCCAAACAATCACCCCTGAATCAACGATTGCAAGAGAATTACGAGAGAAGAAGATATAGTAATCCCAACGACTTGCAGAGAAAATAACAAATGTTCGAACTACATGGCCAACATGGGAGTAGAGAAAGAAGAAGCGTTTAAACTTGTTTTTAACATCCCCAAGCGGATGATGGACATGATCTGTAAGACTGTAAAGAAATAACTTCAATTAGAGGCCCTTAGTATTTTTCAGAATTAACTTATGCACAAATAAACATAAATTTTAAATTTTAAAAATCACGTAATAATTAATAGTTATATTTGGAGAATAAACAAATTCCTTTTTGTTCCACTTTTTTTTATTATAAATTGATCAAATATTTTTCACAAAATAGTCAAAATAAAATATTTGTTTCCAAAAATTAAAATTTCAACTTGTAAATCAAACGAATTTGAAAAGTGAAATGTAATTAATCAAAAGATGGGAGGCGGGGTGGTTGATACTTGGTCAAATGTGATAAAAGAAAATATGATTAGTGAGTGGTACCATTAATTTTGTGGACTCGAAGTCATGAAAAGAACAAACACGGGAAAAAAAAATCTTACGAAAAAACTGACATCAAAATTGGATTTACTCATACTTTACTCGTTTCCGTTGACTCATTGACGGGAAAAATGAATTTGACATCTAGATTGACATCATACGCTTAGAATTTTCCGCTCCATATTCCATATTGTCCTTTTCAGCTTCATAAGGATCTAGTTTTAATTTGTGATTTTCATAATTTCACTTTTTATAATTTCTAATTCTATTTTTTAATAAATAAATTATTTATTTTTGAAAATAGAATTTTTTTTCCGTACATATATTGAGAGAAAGATTTAAAGTCTAGATTTTGCACAAAGTAGATAAATTAAATATCTAGTAGCCTACAAGTGTTGGGATGTTAAAATAAAAATGATAAGTAATAAATAAATATTTAAAAAAAAAAATTAGTACAACATGTTTATTTTACGGTGTTTATTACTAATAAGATGTAAATCAAAGAGTAAGATACACTTGAATTAAAACAATTAAGAGACTTTTGAAAGGTTAGAAATTCGAGACTGTAGAAAAATACTTATTGAAAAGAATAGTCACGGAATTTCGAACTAGATAAGTTTTACACCCAAAATGAAGGTGAGACACTCTGAAAAAAAATTAAAAAATCCGTGTTTATTAATTAATCTAATAGTTTTTTGTATCACGAATTTTCAATAAGAACTTTAGAATGGTCTTCGACAAGATTCTTTCTCAATGAATTTGGGATGACCCATCCACGACTTCACGATTTATAACAACAAAACTAATTTTTTTCATTCATTATATTGGAGACTGTGTTTAATATGTCACAATACAAGTCAATATATAAATACCTTAATAACCTTTTGGGCGTACTAGACACGCCAATCTACTTGATTATTTTACAATTTTTTTGACTAGAGTACTAGACCAATTAATCACACTAAATTTAAAAAAATAAAACATTTCATTCCACTTTTGAATTCAACCCAATTTTATTGAAGAAAATACCCACAATAATTATCAAGATTACAAGTATAATGAGATTTTTCAATACTAAATTGAAATCAAATTGTTGTTTCCGTTTGTGCTCCTTAAAATTTTGAGAATTGCTTTATGTCATAATATTTCCATTTTCGAGTACCAAGTTATACCTTTTGTTTTCGTTATATATTTAACCCTTATTTGGTCATATTTTTCACATATTTCAATTTCAAATTCAAACTATTAATTGTTTTTATTTAAAAAATAATTGTTCTAGTATACGTTGATCTTAACATTCAAATATTGTGTTACATTTAATACTATCAACTATGCATGTTTGATTAAAGTTGACATTTATAAAAATGTTGTGTTACATTCAATCCATATTTATAAAGAAATGAAACTTCAAACATGTAAACTAATGCGGAAACATTAAAACGAAAGCGTACTTTTCGAATTCAAAAAATTCGTTTACAACCCGTTCTTCGTTTTACTCTCGTCAGCAAGAAAAATACTACATAATTATTTTTCAATAATATTCACATATTCACTAACTAAGGCCATTCAAATTTTTTGTAATCTGATGAGAATAAAAATCTTAGAGGTATCAATGCATATTTATAGAGAAAATCTCAAAATGTGGGTTTGTTCCAATGGGTGTCTACCGAATAGACGTGATTTTTGAGATCAAGAGATGTACCCATTCACATGGTGACTATCCATGAAATTTGGGACCCATGTGGACACTCCACGAGTCGACCCGACCCGCTCCATAATCCAACATCTCTCACTTGGCCAAAATAGGGACCAAATGTGTTTCTCTCTTTAAACTCATGCATTATACTCTCTTCATACAGGTTAGTAGTGTGTGCAACCAACGAGTGTCTTCAAACAATATGTGAGCACCATATTAAGTTTCTATCTAACTAACATAACAACATCTCGTTGCAAAATAAAATAGTTGTCTATGCTCTAGACCAATTCAGTCACATTAAATTAAACATTTCTAACCCCTCTAGGGTTTAAAACTCAGAACATGCTTAATCTTCTTCGCAATAGCGTGACTATTTTCAAAAAATATAATATATAATTTTGAAAATATAGCTTTATATGTGGTGGCCACCATTAAACACCGTACACTGCAATTTCAACAAGATGTTACTAAATTGTCTTCCTTTGATGCTCATGTTACTAAACTTCTATTTGACTGCTTTTCTAGACATGTCCCTTTAGACAGTATCATTCATGGCCATAGGATAACAAGCTAAAGTAACATCATCAATTTTTTGAATTATAACATAGTTCAAAGTCATAAGGGCATAATTAGATAATTATTAATGATCTACATATATAGGCTCACACAATGAGAAAACAGGGATCTATTTCTCACTCCCTGTGTGGTCATCTTAAAGCACATGTAGTATGATTTACATACTACGGTATAAGTGATTGACTTTGGAATGTCAAGCTGGTATCTCCTCAAGTATCCACTTGAAATATCATGTTCAGCTATTCTCAAGCCACATGAAGTGTGGGAAACTTTCATGTTCAATTTTTAATAAACCTCATCTTGGCTCATCCAAGGTGACATTGAAAATAATTCTCTAATTCAATCTTTAGAATTCTAAAATCTCATCTCGCACGCTATCTTAGTGTCGAGGTTGGTTGCCGTGTGAGTAGCCAACCATTTAGCTTAGTGACATCTACCATTATGGTAAAATGTGTGTTATATTAAATATCCTAAATTATTCATCATACTTTCAATGAATACAAATAAATTGTGAAATTATAAATGTGCATTGTGAGATTCTATCTCAGATGTAGCAATATCGATTCTGGATATGCCTTGTCTTTCCATGATATTTAGGATCCTTGACATATGCGAGGGCAACTATACTATCACAATGTATGGTTATTGATCTACAGAATGTGGTACTATATCAAGACATTAAAAAGATTTTTTTTAACCAAACAGCTCTTGAACAGCTGAAGCACAAGCAACATATTCTGCTTCCATAGTAGATAGTGTTATGCAGGATTGCTTTTTGCTAGACCAAGAAATAGTACCGTTGCTGGGTATGAAAGAATATCCTGATGTCGACTTACGTTTATCTAAGTTACCACCCCAATATGCATTACTATATTCTTACAAATGTATATTTAAACATATAGTCTGCGGTTCCACGAAGATACCGCAAGATCCTTTTAACTGTTCTCTGATAAACAATTTTTGGATTGCTCTAGAAACGACTAACCAACCTCAAACAAATGTTTGGTCATGTACACATCATGGCATACATTAGGCTTCTAATTACACTTGCATATGGTATACGGGACTTTTTTTTTTCCAACATTAGTTATAGGACAAAGATCAAGACTTAAAATACTACCCTTCTCAACATAAGTGTCTATAGGCTTAGAATTATGCATTTGAAATTGTTCAAGTACATTCTTTATATAAGTCTCTTGAGACAAAGTAAGAAGTTTCTTAGAACCGTCTCGAATAATTTTAATACCAAGTACATAATTTGCTTCACCCATGTCCTCTATATCAGAAGTAAAGGACAATCACTCTTTAGTAGAGACAATCATCCCTATGTCATTTTTCACCAAAAAAATGACATCAACATATAGAGTAAGGATAATAAAACCCTTTTTTCGACCACTTTATATCAACATAATGGTCTTCTTTAATCATGATAAAGCCAAAAGTAATTATAGCTTGATGAAATTTAAGGTACCATTGTCTAGATGATTGTTTTAGGCCATAAATAAAATGTTTTAGTTTGCACACTTTGCGCTCTTGTCCCTTGGCCACAAAACCAATAAGTTGATCCATGTATATCTCCTCATCTACTTCTCTTTTAAGAAAAGTAGTCTTAACATCTATTTGAAATTGTTCTAGATCCAAATAGGTGACTATGGCTAGGATTAGGCGAATGGAGGCAAACCTAACAACAGGTGAAAAAGTTTCCTCATAGTCTATACCTTCTTTTTGAGTGTAACCTTTCGCCATGAGACAATCTTTGTATTAGATCCATCTACCTAACGTTTAATCTATAAAACCCATTTGTTTCCAATAGATTTTCGTCTAGGCAAAAGATCAACTAGTTTCTATACTTGATTCTTTTGTATAGAACTAATCTTATCTTCTATTGTAATTATCCATTTTTTACAGCAAGCGATAATAAATCCTCTTGATAAGAGGAAGGCTAGTCTTCTTCTAGTGAAGAACACATGAAAAATTCTTCATCAATCCCAAATAGACGTAATTCAGTATAAGTAAAAAAATTTGGTCAACCTCGAAAGTTCCTAAAGTTAAGGAAGGCTAAAATCACATTATTAAAGTTGGATTTTTCATGAAATCACTTTTAATATGAATAAAATTAGTTACTATACTTTAATTTAAGGAAATTTTGTTAATTTTCTTTGTTATCCATTTTGACCCCTGAAACTATTACTACCACCGGTTGCGTCTTCTTGACACCAAAAATACTTCTCGAATTCTTCATCTAAGGTATCAAATCCTCTAAAAAATCAATCTAAAAGCCTTGATCAAACCGAGAAATTTCCTACAAAATATCTAAGGAAGGGAACCAAGTTACTTGAGAAGTAACTAACAGTTATCGAACCCAACCGATCCAGTTCGCCACCAAGCATACACTTAATGTAGACATTAAGTGTCTATCCCCTCAAGAATTAAATGCTTGGGATGACATGGAGGGACTACATTAAAAGCAGTAAGATATTTTGAGCAAAATATCTTAGGGATAACTAGAACACTTGAAATGTGACTACCCATTACAAGGGAAACCGAACTGATTCAATCCAAATTGATTGGATTCAAAACCCATAAAATCAAGTGTCCTTGTCATGCATTAAATGCCAAAATGAAATATCAAGACTAGATCCATTGAACCTTCAAAGCATTTATGGCAACTAAACCGAAATAGTGAAAGTAACCGGTACTTAGCCCCTAAACCGAACCAGAAACATCACTTCAAGCCATAAATGCTCCCATGTACAACCAATCATATACAAGATTGTGTAATGATTACTAATGATTGCTCATGATTGCAAATGATTTGGAATGATTGCCAATCATTGAACCTAGACATATAATCATTACCAAATCTTCTAATTTCGTTCAAAGTCATTAAAGATCAAGACAAGAATGGGTCACCACTTGGCCAAACAGGCCCTGAGGACCCTCATGGGATGGCCTATGCATTTTCCAATGCGCAAGCCTCCTGTCCCTATAAATAGAGGCCTTGTTTACATTTGTAAGAGGTCTTAAAACCACACCTTCTCTCTCTAAGCTCAAGCAATCCTATTGGGTCATTAGGGTTTACAAGATTTTTCTTCAATAAACGCCTCGAAATTCTACTGAAATATCACCCTGGAGGAGTTCTTGAGGATCTTAAACGAAGATCTCAAGAGGTTAATGGCAACCGATCGAGGACAACGAAGAATATCCAAAGAAAGAGAAGAAGGTATTTCATTTAAGGAAAGACCACTCCCCTAAACTAGGTATGTTTGCTGACGATCCTTGGATATTGTCTTAAATATGGTAGTTTTGTTTGTACATATCATGTTCATATAGCTTTCATACGTATATTCCATGTACATAGCATGTGTATCGACTAACCAAGTAAAAATGTTGAAAACATGTCAAATTCATCTAACCATGTAAAAATTGTCCAAATTTATGTCAAGAACATCAAGAATATGCACTGTCATTTGGAAGTGTCAAAATCATTAATTGCCCCTTTCATTATGATAATGCACTTAAAACTTACTCTAATAAAAATCATAAATGCATTTGCCTATAAATAAGGCACAAAATTCCCACATCGATAAGTAAAAAATAATAGCCTTTGCCAAACAAAGCTGTCTAAAGTTCATGATAACGTGAAAGAATCTACTTCGATCGTGCAAAATCACACCAAGCTTGCCAAGACATAAAAAAATGTCATCACACAGTCAAATCAAGACTATGCGATCCAATAAGTAAACATACCTCGGGTTACATTTTCCTACAAAATACATGTCACATCCTAAGCATACTGTCCTTTCTCATAAAGCCTGTACGATAGGAATTATGAACTATAAGGAAGACATTTGGTTTAGGTTTGAAACTCCTTAAAAAAAAAATCAAACCTATCCAGCTAAGAAACCAACTAAGGTTCACCAGTTAGATTTTCAAAATAAATCCGGCCTCAATGAGACGTTATAAACCCTTCATCGAGTCTTAGGAATAACTATCCATATTTTGAGGAAGAAAAAAGGATAATTCTATCGTTAGGTCCTAAGAACAACCTAAAAATCTCTCTCTTGAGATTCCATAAATCGTCTGTATCATGGTTGCGGTCCTTATGAAACTTAAAGTATTTCCTTCTGCTCATTCTGTTTGGATCTGCTAGGATCTTTGGAGGGTAGTGAACAACTTCTAATGACTTGATTTTGTGCAGAATTCTTGAGATTGTCATCTGTAACCCCGGAAGGTTAGGATCTTGGCAAGGTTTTAATCTAGATCTGGAATCTCGCGACCTACCTTTAGGATGACCAAGGTTGTTCCATTTTTCTTTACTGTGTTTCTTTTCACTTTTCTTAGGTCCATCTTTTAACAATGACCTTCATTCCATAGCGAATTCCACATCTTCTAGCTTCATGTGGGGCTTCGCCTAATCCATTAGCTCAGTCATGTCCTTTGGGTTATGATTCGTGAGTGAGTCCTGGAATCGTCCATGACGTAGTCTCTAGGTAAACGCACTAATGATAAGATTGGTATCGCACTCTTCTATACCTTTCAACTCCTCGTTGAATTGAGTCATATACTAGCGCAGTGACTCTCCTTTCTCTTATCTTAGCACTAGCAAGTAGTCTGGGCCCTTCTTTATCCTATAGAAAGTAATGAAGCGATTAATAAGTTATTTTTTGGGCTCAGTGAATGTCAAGATTGACCGAGATGGTAGGTCATGATGGCATTCCAAAGCAGATCAATTAAGGGTAGTAGCAAAATCCTTGCACAACATAAAATTTTCTACCCCATAAAATGCCATAATATGCCTAAACTGGCAGATATGATCTGTTGGGTTGGTCTTTCCTTTAAACTTGTCGAACTTGGCCAAATTAAATATAGTAGGTAAAGGCTCTTCCATGATGGCTAGGGTAAAGGACGGCTTCATTCCTCCCAACAAAACCTCTAAATTATCAATGGACAACTATTTTTCTTTATGAATTTTGCTCTCTTTGAGAGAGACCATCGTCTCCAATCTGATAACCACTTTTCTTTCTCCAACTGGGAGATCCTTGTTACCTTCCTATATTGCTTACTGCTTGGGATAGTGGTTTTGGCACTTCTAGGGACTCTATCTCTTCTCCAGAACCATTGTCATTGGGATACTGCTCTAGTACCTTCTTTGGCAGGTGTTTTGCCAGGTGCATTATCATATTCTCTATATTTGTTATTCTTTTGGCCAAGGTGTTGTTGATTTTTTCGTTAGCCCCCTGAACCTCTGGTGGAACGTTAGCTTCAATCTCTACTTGGCCTTCCACCGGAACATCAGTGGTTTCCTACTTTCTTTCATGTGTAGCTGCCTCAAATTAGTACGAGAAACTTTTTGAATTGTTTCTCACAGACAGCGCCAAACGATGTATCCAGAAAATCTTTTATAAACCTGTAAAACTGAAAAATGCTAAAGATGGCACCGATATGGTGTCCGACAAAGAACCTACAACGTAAGAATAAGTTAGTCTATTTTTTGTATAAGCAAAAGACAGAATATCAAATTAACACGATACATTCTCCTTTTATACTTGAGTTATAGGCCAATTAGATAGTGGTCGTTTGATATGGATGACCTGGTCTTCCCCCACGATCCTTTGCTATATTGTTGGGAGTGGTTCTGAACTTAGCATAAGATGGGAGTGTGGGTGACGCACCCCGGATTTTGGTAGCGAAAAAAGTAGATATCGGGTTGAGGATATAAACAAGTTTCATCCCTCCCTCTCTAAGTTTTCTGAATCCATTCATTTTGAAATGGTTTTGCAAGGGTTTTTCTAGGTGTCGGTTTTGAAAAACCTCTTGGGCTGGGATTTTATTTTGAAAACAGAGTTGCCAACTAGCATAGAGTTAAATGGTATGCTAGGTCAAGAGGATTTTTAGAAATTCATTTTTTATTTTAAAATGGCCTATGTTTTGACTTCATAAAGGTCTTTGTACCAGAGATTTTTTTTTTAAAGTTCGGGGGTTAGTTATGCTCGAGGAAGGTTTTATGCACTCCAATACACTCGTCCGTAAATGGTACCTTGGTCTAAATAAATATTCACTCTTAAAAAATACCCCAAGTAATTTTCTTTGATTTAGTTAACAAAAACATTTTCCTTTTTAAAATTTTTCCCCTTTTTTTATGTCTTTTGACATGATTAAAGCAGTAAATGCTTACTATCTATTATGCAACTATAAATAAAAATGAAAATACTTTTTTGTATTTTTTGAAGTAATGAAATTAGTAAAATACACTAATATAGGCATTGAAAAGCCAATAATAGTATATAAGGTACAGAAATATAAACATATGAACCTTATAAAGGCTTCCTACATATCTATGTTTTCACAGGGAATCAGGTCAACATGTAGTTACAACATGCAAACTAATCAAAATTGTTTGGATATGTGACCGAACCCATACGTGGGTTGCCTACATATCTCAGATTAATGCGAATCAGGTAATCACGTAGTTCATTTATTTAAGGTTAAACTAATATGGCTTTATTTATTAAAGGAGACCGAACACGTATAAGGTGCAGAAATATAAACATCCGAAACTTATAAAGGCTTCCTACATATCTCTGTCTTCCAAATGTTTCCTCCTAGGGGACTTGTTCTCTTGTCTTGATCTTGATCACCTTTGGATGAATTTGATGGATTGTGGAAGATTCTCTAAGATTTGATAATGATTACCAAATCTTTCCTAGATTCTTGTAATGAATGGAAATTATTAGTAATGATTGACAATCATTTGCAAACATTAATCAATCTTGAATATGATTGGTTTCACTTGGGTGCATTAATGGTATTAAGTGACACTTCCAGTTCGATTTAGGGGCTAAGTACCGATTAGTTTCACTATTTCGATTTGGTTGCCATTAATGTTTCCAAGGTGATATGTGTTTGGAATTGAGGTGTCACTTGGCATTTAATTCTTGACAGTGAGCCTTGATGTGAAGGGATAAGAATTGGTTGGATTTGAATTGAATCAGGTTGGTTTTCCTTGTAACCGATAGTTGGATTTCAAGATTTCTAGTTAACCTTAAGATATTTTGATGAAAATATCTTGATATCTTGAATCTACCCAATCCATGTCATCCTACTCAATAAATGTTTGATGAGATGTGCATTTAATGGTCATTAAATGCTTTGTCTAGGTGGCAAATCGGATTGATTTGGTTTCGATAATGGATAGTCACATTTCAGGGATTTCAGTTAAACCTAAGATATTTTGATCAAAATATCTACATCCCTTGAATGTGGCTTATCCATGTCATCCCAAGCATTTAATGTTTGTTGGGATATTTTATGTTGATGACAAGCATTTATTGTTTGATGGGATAAATGCTTAAGGTTTAATGTTTGATGACATGGCCTATCCATGCCATCGCAAGCATTTAATCTTCAATAACGGTTGGTTACCTCCTAAGTGCTTTGGTTTTCTTCCTTAGATATTTTGTGTAGAGAATATCTAGGGGTTTCTTGGTCTTTTTAATGTTCTTTTGTGAGCCTTTTAATGATGGTTTGGGCCCTTGCTTCATTGGGCTTAGGTGGTTATGTCAAAACAACTTTGATTTGTTTAATTCCAAACCAAGCCCAAATCAGACAAAATCAGTGATAGTAAATGTTTTAGGGTCAAGGTAGGTAACCTAGGTAAATTGGTAAAATATCTTATAATTGAAGGGTAGTGACTAATTTTTATTCATGAGGTTGACCTGAAACTTCTACTTAGTTGAATACAGTCAAATTTAACATTTTTTATGTTTTCTTATATTTTTTGGTATTTTGTTTTTGCATTATATAGTGTGATCTAAGGTAGAAATTCATTTACTTTAAACCGAAGTTTAAAATTTATCTGAACTTGTACTTGATTCGACACTGACTGGGCAGGACAAAATACGGTGTCTGCAGCTGCCTCTCTTTGTCATGCGAGTTTACTCATAATAACAAAGAAAGAGACACAAATATTTTGTTCTGCTAGATATGAAAAAATAAATACAGGAATTTAAATGCTTATAGTGATTTAGTGAGAGAGAATCTAGTCGACTCTCCTCGGTGAGACATTTTCGTATCCATCATTAGAGACGGGGACTTTTCGTATTTGTCATCAAAGAGTCCTTTCTTCTGCCACAAGAGATAGGAATATTTTGTTTCCATCAACAAATATTAGAGGCTTTTGCTTCTACTACCAAAGACAGGAACGCTTCATCTTCGTCATCGGAGAATCCTTACTTTTGCTACCAGAGACATGAATATTTTCCTTCCATCACTAGAGATTGGAATGTTTTGCTTCCGCCACCAGAGACAGGAATGTTTCAATTTTTTCATCGAAGATAGGTATGCTTCTCTTCTATCACCAGATATAGGTATTTTTATCTTCCATCACCAGAAATAGGTATGCTCATCTTCTATCACCATAGATAGGCTTTTTTCTTCTCTATCACCAAAAATAGGTATGCTTATCTTCTATCACCAGAGATAGTGTTCTTTTTCTATTACTAGAGATAGGCATGTTCCTTTTCTATCACTAGAGATAGGTATTTTTCTCTTCTATCGCTAGGGATAGGTATTTTTCTTTTATCACCAGAGATAGATATTTTTTCTTCTATCACCAGAGATAGGTATTTCTTTTATCACCAAAGATAGGTATTTCTTCTATCACCAAATATAGGCATTGCTTTATTCTATCACCAGAGAAAGGGATTTCTTCCATCACCAAAAATAGGTATTTCTTCAATCATCAAAGATAGGTATTTCTCTCTTTTAGCACTAGAGATAAGGATTTATTCTATCACTAAAGATAGGTATTTTTTCTATCACCAAAGATAGGCATTTTTATTTTCTATTACCAGAGATAGGGATTTCTTCTATCACCAAATATAGGTATTGGTTGCCTCTATAACTAGAGATAGGGATTGGTTGCTTTGATGGATTTCATTGATTCGTTGATTGTAGATAAGTAATTGGGTAGAAAGGTTCTTGGCTAGAGAAATAAATTACGGGGTGTCTTGTCAATCTGAGACTAAGTCGACGATATATTTAGAGCTAGCTTAACAGAACCCCATTAGGGAACCTACATATCTCAGACTTAACTGAGAATCAAGTCAAATATAGTTTGGACACGTGATTTAATTGTTAGGTGGAAAACGTTCTTGGTTAGAGAAATCGATTCCTGGGTCGTCATATCAATACATGATTGAAAATAACTGAGAGAATTCACATGGGTGAAAGCTCCCGAGGAAACTCAACACTCAGTGAAGTTTCTTGGCCACATTCCACCTAGGACTGCCTAACGAGGACTAGAAAACTTCTTGGGAAGAATTTTAACCTTAGATAAAATGTGCCCTAGTCATA
This sequence comes from Eucommia ulmoides, assembly GCA_016647705.1. Taxonomy (NCBI): domain Eukaryota; kingdom Viridiplantae; phylum Streptophyta; class Magnoliopsida; order Garryales; family Eucommiaceae; genus Eucommia; species Eucommia ulmoides. The sequence goes on along the minus strand of CM028336.1, from coordinate 13,319,593 downwards.
GACTGGGGCTTGATGATGCTTGTTTATTTTTAGGGGTTACGAATTTTATTCTTAAATTTTAGATTTTTCCTTCAGTCGTAATTGGTGAATTTATCAAGAAATCTCAACGCATAAATATAATATAATGTGCCCCAGCTCTAGCTGGGGTGAGTCCTATCACAGTATCTCAACAGAGAAATCAGATATAATATGCTCCCACTCTAGCTAAGGTGCAGGATTATCTCTTGAGCGTTCGAAGAATACGACAGAGCCCACATGGGTTACCCATATATCCTGAACTGAGCGTGTGATTTTAGTGTTTGATTAAGTCTGGAAACCACCATAGGTTACTTTGATTTATTATATTATGTCGCTGCTTTGGACAATGATTGTTTTGTTTGATCAGACAACTGAAACCCATTTAAGCTACTTATAAACCCTGGTTTTCTTTGGTTAAGAATTAGGTAGAAACGTAATTTGGTATTCATTGATTATTTTACTTTTTCTTTCAGATTATCGACCAAACCTATAAAAGGTTGCCTATATATCCTGGTATTCACCAAGAATCAAATTGAAACGTAGTTCGGAGTTGGATGAAAGGTTTTTTTGTTTTAAGAGCGTGATCGGAGCTGTATATGGGTTGCCTACATATCTCAGATAACTGAGAATCAGCTCCGCACATAGTTCAACATTTTTTGGTTGTCAACCGGACCCACAAGGATTTCCTACATATCCCAGACTTTACCGAGAATCAGGTTGAGACTTCGTTCACCTAATGATCTTAAGGATTTTAATGTTAACAATTGAACCTTAAAAATGGTTGCCTATGTATCCCCATTTTCATAAGGAATCAGGTTAAAACGTAGTTCATCATCTTTAGGTTGTCAATCGAACCCACAAGGGTTTCCTACGTATCCCGAACTTCGCCAGGAATCAAGTTGATGAGTAGTTTGTGCACATGCATCTCTTGTCATTTTAACTAAAAAGAGGATTGGAAACTAGCTTCTTAGGTAAGTTGGGGACTTCTCAAAGATGCACCAAGATATAGGGCTAAGAAAATATTGTAAGATTGACATTTCTTTGACTTCGACTATACCCGCTTGGGTTTTCTACGTACCTTGGTGATCTTCTAAGGACAGGTCAAAGCATAGGTTGTTGGGGATGAAGGCACTTTATTTAGGGCGACGACTGAACCTATAAAGGTTTTAGGTATCCTAGTATTTACCAAGACTCAGATCGATACTTAGTTCTTCCTTGATTGGGGGGTTGATTTTATTTAATCCTGATTGATGGAGGATTTTTATTTAAGTTGACTTAGTTCAAATCCCGATTGATGGAGGATTTTTATTTAAGTGGCGACCAGACCTATATGTGGGTTGCCTATGTATCTTGGTATTTACCAAGAATCAGGTTGATGCGTAGTTCATGGTCTTTAGGTTGTCAATCGAACCCACAAGGGTTTCATACGTATCTCGGACTTTGCTGAGAAATAGGTTAACACGTAGTTCCTCCCTTAGGTTTAATGAATTTAATTGAGTTCATTATGATTTACGTATTTTTTTTTCATGTCGTGAGACGAAATGAACGTTGTTTCTATCAGGAAACGAATAGGATGAAATGTGCCCTATTATCTGACTGGGGCAACAACTGGATAAATTTCATTAGGGAATCGAACCCAACACTTACTATTGTACGGTTCATGATTACTAACAGTGTAAAATATTCCCCAGCTTGCGAAAGATTGATTAGCTACAGGTTTATGAAGCTAAATCGGTTCGTCTCGCTAGACTTTTTTTGTCTAAGCATTAGTTAGGTAAAATCGATCTTTATCTTGATTGGTAGTTTATTTAAGTATTTGAATTATGTTGTTTCATTTTGGTTTACTGGAGGCTTGGTACGACTCTAGGACTTGCTCAATTCAAGGAAGATCGTGTTAGATCCTCATTAGGCCGACTTTCTAATGACACTCTACTACACATTGACAATTCTTATGAATGAGTACGTTATATTATCAAGACGCACCTTATGTGAGGTTGATTCATTTTCTAACCCTAATTTGATTAAAACCACTATCAAAGACGGACAATGGTAAGATGACATGGTAAGGTTACTTGACCAGATTACATGTCCAAGGATTGTCTGCTAGCCTATTGGATCTCCCAAATAAGGTGTATGGGTACAAGTATCGTTTCAATGATGACCTATTGATATTAAATGATATGCATAATGTCACAAGCTCTAGTTTGAAGTACGATGACTAATATTTCTCATGCGTATGCAAGTTATGTATGCCTAAGTAAATCGTGATGCATGGTGTTTATGTAGTATCATGATACTGAATTTATGTATTATGTGATTTTATGACGTCCAATTCTAGAATGTTTTCCTAGGGAATTTATTATCTATTTATAGATGACAGTCTTTTCCTAGAATGTTTGCACTAGGTACCTTTCACTATTACCCATCTCTCTTGGTTATTTCCATGTCATTTCTAATATGGAAAGCTGACCGGTGCTTCTAAGAGGTTTCCCACTTGTTTGCTCCTTCTTACATTCTAACTGAAATTCTGATCAAGATTTTTCTTTAGAACAGTCTCTGGGTTTTGGTTGCAATATGGAAAGGTTTGGGTATGAACAGTGGAAGGTTATTTCGTGTCTTGCTTTAGTGAGATTGGAATTTCCCAGAATGGGAACATCTGGCTCGGAATAGGGATCACTGTTGATTTAGCTCGGGCTTTTGAATGACTTTTGGATGACTTTGGGATAGGGTTCAAATGAATGGATTATTTAGCAAGCTTCTTCTCTTCCATTCCTATATTTTCCCAAGTTCATTTCTAATGTTTTAAGTATTATACCCATATGTGCCATGTATATTTCCCTTTTGATGTTTATGCTAGATTATTTTGACTAAAGTATACTCAGGTAATCATATTCAAATGTTCAATCAAATGATTGCCGCAATTTTTGTATTGGATTAATCTAAATTATGATAAAGATAAGTTCAATAGTAATTTAGACCCAATATCCGCAGTTTACTAGTTAACGAGCTTGTCTAGTTAAATTTCATCAAGTTTTGATATTGATATTTTCTAAGATTGTTATCAAGATTACCTAGGCCCTGTATGTTACCTCAGGTTTCTTTGATGGCTCTGCTTCACTTCTTCTGTCTAGAACTGAGGGCAAATAGAATGGTCCTTCCCAAGATGACTCAGAGGAGGGAGAAAAGAAGCGATGGGGAAACAAGTGTTAGTTAATGATGACTAACAAATGTTATTCTGTCCTAGTAGTGTTAAGAGAATTTTCTTTTATTTTATTCACTCCGACGAGTAGGGTGTCATACTTTCTATATAATCTATGTAGTGAGTATTGGGTAATAATCCCAGACTAGTTGGCCCAAGTCAATAGGTGTTAAGATACCCCTAAGACTTAATACTTGGATTATATGAAGAGCGTGATTCACTCGACTGCTTTCGTGCGGCCACTTAATGTTTAGAAACTTTCTGATACCAATCTTTATTTATTATTTTCTTTCTCTTAACGTATACTTTCAGGACTTTACATTTTCAGAGAATTATGTGTAATTTGAGTCTGTCTCGAGGTCTTCGTTGATTTTTCCATTATCCCAGCTACTTTTCCTACTATTAGGTATTATCTTGATGAAGGCTCATTGTCTTCTTCCATTCTTGATTATCTTTAACCTTACAAGGTCTATCCTACTTTTTATTTTAAGTAGGTTTCCAAATTCTCCCGGATTAGTTATTACTAGGGTAAAATCCTAGTCTATATTAGACTATCTTCTTTCGTTAATCTGCCCAACCTTTTAAGAATTTTTCTTTAGTGGGGTCAAGTTCCCGGGCTTTATCCATTCATCCTTCACATCAAGAATCTTCCAAATGTTTTATCTTTTTATTCTGGTTGATAAGGTCTTCTATAGTATTTTGTGGTTACTTGGACACTCCCAGGTCAGAACATATGTAACGATTCCACGTCGGAGTTCTTAGGTTTTCTAACATTCTTAGAATTTTTGTCAATATCCCACCATCATTTAGTTAAAACAAGACATTTCTTTTAACATTTTCCTTTGGATAATAGTGTAATTTAGTATTGAAATTATGTTATCATTATTTTGATTATTCGCGGTGTGTAAATTACAACAAGTAAATTGATTTATGAAAGTTAGAGTATAAAGACCTGAGTCAACCTTAGGTAAAATAAGCCCGCATTTAGTGATATGTGGATCTAGTACATAGGCGTACAAAATGATACCTAATTCATTTAAAGGGACTTAAGAAGTTGAGGGAAAGGCAAAAATAAATATTGTCTTCTTTTCTTGGAATAATGAGGCTGGGTTCGTCTGACTCAGTATTTGTTTTAGGGTGGTGATGTTTTCTTGCATCGTCAAAATCTCGGAATCGTTTTGAGTACTTCAAATATAAGTAGGGATCGGATCCATTTTATTATCTTATAAGCGACTCTCAGATGGCTTTTAGCAGAAGTTACCTAAAGCAAATTTCCTAGGTTTATTAAGTAATTAACAAACTAGACCTCCACTAATGAACTTTTAAAGATGCAAATTATCCTATCTTTATGCATGGTTGTATGCTTGACTATGTCTACCTTGGTGATTATGTTAGTGCTATATGTATGTAATCCTAGGGAGATGTACCTCTAGTAGGCAATTCTCATATATGTTCTGGATAGACCTTGGCTTGGACTTGGTTTTCATAGGATCAGGCTAACTTGCAACTTTCGACTTATCCACACATTTAGAAGTTGCAGTCATCTTAGGAATGTGGTATAATTTACCTTTTATCCTAAAAATATGGATCATTCTTTCTAGGACCCTAAGACAAAGTCATCATTTTCTTCCTCAAGACATGAATCATGACTCCTAGAACTTAATGACAGAATTATTCATCATATTTTTTTTCTTTTCAAAGTAGGGATTGTTGTTCCTAGAACTAAATGGCAGACTTGTCATTTTCGTCCTTAAAAAATAGATCATTGTTCTTAGGACATAATGACAGAATTATCCTATATTTTTTTCTCAAAACATGGATCATTTTCCCTAGGACCTAAATAGCAAAACTATCATTTTTCCTCCTCAAAAGATGGATCATCATTCCTAGTACTTGAGGAAGGGTCTAAGACACCTTTGATTTCATGATATCTACTGAGGGTGAACTTGACAATCTAACTGATGAACATTAACTGACCTCCTATCAAAGAAGGTTTTGACCTACTCAAGGCGTTCTGAACCAAAACAAAATGTCTTCCTAATGGTGCATAATTCCTACTATATAGGATTTATGAGAAAGGACACTATGCTTAGGACATGACGTGTATCTCCTAGGGAAATGTGACCCAGGGTATGTTTACTATTTGGATCACACAGTCTTGATTCAACTGGGTGAGGACACTTTCTTATATCTTGGTAAGTCAGCGTGATTTTGTATGATCAAAGTAGATTCTTTCACGTTGTCTTAGCAAATGAATTTTAGACAGCTTTGTTTAGCAAAGACTATTATTTTCTTTTTATTTGAGATGGACTTTTTGTTAATATATTTAAAGGTGTATGTATTTGTGACTTAGAGTGAGTTTTAAGTATATTATCATGGATGAAATAGGCATTTATGATCTGATGTTTTGTATTCGAGGGTTTATTGTGTTAAGTGAAATAAGGATTCTAGTATAACAATTCTGTAAATAACTAAACAGAAGATAAAAAATAAAATCACTCTCCAAGATAAGTATCCTAAGTATAGCAGGGCTTTGGTTATTGTCTATCCTAGGCTTACTATATGTGGTTCATGGCTTTTCTACTAATCCATCCTAGAACACTCGATTCCTAAACCTTCAAACCTTCGGTGTCCTCCGTGAGAAAATATCCATCGTTGGTTGGTGGTTCGAGCAAGGTGCGTTTTATAGCCGGATGCCAGGGGAGAAACCCACCCGACCTTGCTTCTACTAACTCCTCTTTCTATCGTAAGGGTTTCAGAGTTTAGATCAGCGCGATGAAACCACCGACTTTAGCCCTTACTGTCGGCCTCTCTATCCCTAAGAAGGTTACGACTTGGGTTTTCATCATGATATGCAATGCAAAGTGAGTGCTCATGCATTAGAAATAATATACAGAAATAAAATGCGGGAATTTAAAAACAGTAATTGAAATGCAGTATTGAAAAATAATAATATAAATGCAGTAAATAAATACAGTAAACGCATGCATGCTAATATAAACAAGATACGTAAAAATAAATTTTAACTTTAATTTTTTTAATAAATTTATTTTTTTAATATTATTATTAATAAATTTTAACTTTAATTTTTTTAATATTATTATTATCATCATTATAATCATAATAATTGATGAGAGTATTTTTGAGCACCCCTAAGTCAGCGTTTGAGACTCAGCCATATGTCCGTAGAGATAGGGACACATTCCGAAATCCACAACGCCACGCTGGTATATACGCCGACCATGCCTTTCCCTTGGAATCTCATTTGTACCAGGAAATGAGCGAGGAGCCCCGTAGGGACTTGCCGCTCTAAGCTCTGCTCCATGCCTTGGGCGGTTAATTTCAGTGACTCAGTGGTTCACCTCGACTACCTCTTCCTTTCAGCTCGTTTCTTCTCCAGGACTCCACGGATCTCCGCTCTCCTCTACCAGCTCACCGTCGTAGGCTTGACAAAGGCCTGTGGGCTCCTCCAAATGGGCCCAAAAGCCCAAGCCTAAGCCCAGCTATTATCTCCTAAACGCCCTAGATTATCAGCTAAACACAACGTTTCAACTAATTAACCGTGTTTAGGCCCGACTAATCATCTCCAACTCCTATATATATTGGGGGTTGTGCAAGTCCGAGGTATGCTTGAATATGTTTAACATTACGCACGAGCTCATTTGTTTACTTGTTGGATTACTGTACCTTTTCTCTCTAAGCACTAATTACCACGTCGGAAGGGTTTCACCGGGACAAATCTCAATCTAAACATTCTGCAGGTACACCCCCTGAGGAGTAGGACTCTGGACATTGTAGGTCAGCCCTCCTAGGACCCAGCATAGTACACGTGAAGAATTTTCAACCGCGACTGCACCTCAGCAAGAAGATCCATCTGTCATCTGACTGGACCATACTCGAGGTGTCTACTAGTTTTACGCATCAACAGTTTGGCATTGTTTGTGGTAAACGTGCAAAAAGTCATCCCCTGATCATTTCTCTCTGCCCAACTAAGCCTGAATGATCACAAGGTCTGGTCGAACAGACAGACTCGGAATAGAAGAAAGAGAAGAAATGTCAAGGACTCTAAGGGCGCCCCCTCCAGCTCCCACTAATGAGGATAACTGCCCCTCCAAGACCAGACAGGACTGTCAAATCTACCACTTGGGGCTGCGGGACAGACCTCGGGATCCATGGAGACGGCTCGAGTTTATCTCCTTGAACACCAAATACAAGAGTTCAAGTGTTGTGTACAACTCCTCCTCGAGCGCTTATCGCTACCCCCTATTCAGAGTGGCCTAACTCTCCAGACTGCAGTGCCCGAGGAGCCACCTCAAGACCGCGATGTTCTCATGGACACTCCTAATAGGCAAGAGCCCGAGGGCCGCCCTCCACCTCGCAACCCTGAGTTTACGGGGCAAGAGAGGGCCCCCCTATAATACCAAGATCCCCACCTCCTCCACTACATGAATTTGGGCTAAGGGATATGTTGATGTCCACTAATGGTCGAGCTTCTCATTGACCAGCCAGGTCCGATCACAAAAGTCGGCGTGAGTGTGAAGTTGGTTCTTACTCAACTCCCTCTCATTACCCTGCGGCCTGAATTGTGGGTAGTCGAATACAAGGAGAGCCCCGAGTAGGAGAGGCTGTGGAGAATCGCCTGGACAACAAGGAAGCCTATTTCCAAGAGGTGCAAGGAGGCTGGGTAGGACCAGGTGTTATTCCAGAGGTGAGTTCTCATTTTGTGGATAAGGTTCTAGAAGAAGTAGCACCGAGGTACTTCACTCAACCCCAGATGAGTCTGTATGTTGGGATGTTAGATCCTATTAACCACCTGTCCATGTTCAAGTCTCATATGGACATACAAGTAGCCTCTGTAGCTCTACGGTGTAGAATATTTCCTATCACTCTTACAGGTGCAATGAGGTCCTAGTTCTAGGGTTTGAGACCAACATCTATTTCCACCTTCAAAGAGCTCGAACAGTTGCTCCTAACTCGTTACAGCTGCTCCCGATGAAGGCCGAAGACTATGGCTCACATCCTCACTCTTCAGCAGGAGCCCTCTGAATCTTTGGGGGACTATGTTGAGCGCTTAACCAAGAAGCAAATGCGTGCGACGACCTCTCTGAGAGTGTAGCACTAAATACCTTTGTTGACGGGCTCTGGCATCAGAGGTTGTCCTATGAGCTCTGCTCCAACCCTACTCCCATTCTTAATCAAGCTCTAGACCATGGGGCTAGATTCCATGGAGCTGACTGAAGAGAGTAAACAAGTCGAGGTAACCAAGGAATGGAGGTTCAAATCAAGGCCAAGGCTTGAGAAGATTACAAATTAAAAGGATGTTTAAACCCCTACCAGAAGACAAGAGGCCACTTCCTCCTCCAGGGCGTCACTAACTAGAGTTCACTCCGCTCATGGCCTCGGTGGACACCGTCTTCACAGAAAACTAAGGGGGAGACTTCTTTCCTCCTCCGCCACCCTTGAGAGGAAGGCTGATCTGGAGGTCGATGATAAAGTATTGTGAGTTCTACTAAGATCGAGGCCACTCCACAAAGGACCATTTCCAGCTCTGGCAGGAGATTAAAACTCTCAATCGAAGAGGCTACGTCAAAACTATGTCTGGAGAGAAAATCAAAAGAAACTTGATAGGGATGAACGACAGGAAGAGCCTCGAGCCCAAAGAAGAAAGGGAAATCACAACTGTCCATCGCCCTGAGGGGCTAAGGTCGGGGGTGATTGATTGGTGTGAAAAACCTATCTATTTCTAAACTGAATTTATTAGTTTTCAAGCGTTTTAGTTATATTTAGTTGTGTTTTAGTTTGTTTTAGTGTAAAACAGGTGAAGAAACGTTAAAGGGCGATAAACAAGTGAAAACGGTGGAGAAACGGTGACCAAAATGTGAAAAATAGGATTTCGGTGAATGAAGACCACCGCCTAGGCGGAAGTTCCACCGCCTAGGCGAAAAAGAGGCAGAATGTTGGAGAGCTGAAGGGTTGAACCACCGCCTAAGCGAGAAAACCACCGCCTAGGCGAGAAAGTGATAGATTGATATGCCAGCAGCCACCGCCTAGGTGAAGATTCGACAGAAAATTAATCGACTTAAGCCATTGCCTAAGCGGTGAACCACCACTTAGGCGGTGACACTCTGCACAGAAATATCTATTTTTAAATATTTTGAAAATATTTTCCAAATCCCTCCTTTTAACCCCTTTCTTCACCAAACCTCAAAAGAGATATAGACGTGAGAGGAGGCTCCAGTTGACATTTGGAGAGTCTCTTCCACCTTAGTTAGGTTAAGGTAATTTAGGAAGTAGATTAGATTAGTTTAGGAGGTGTTCTTGTCCAACCCTTGAAGAGTTAGAAGAGGATGTTCATCAACGGAGAAGAGGAAGCTTGGGAGGACTGTTCTTTGGCAAAAGTGGACTACTCCACCTTGAGATTTGGATTTTCTTCCCTTGTTTCCATCATTGTATTTAATGTTTATTGTTGATATTGATGATCTCCTATTGATTTAATGTTGTATTGGCTAAGAACATGTTAGTGTAATATAGAGATTAGTTAGGGAAATGTATAGTTGTGTAAATACTCGTTTGGTTTAATATACGTTTCTTTAACGGTTGTTGCTTTTAAGTCCGATTGTGTTTATAATTTGATGAAGATCTTAATATGCTTGTAATGGTATTAGGGTTGGATTTTAGAATCTAGGGTTTGACACTCGGGAGAGGTAACCATGGATTTGGACTAGGGTAAACACATCGTTACGACCTAACGACCGAGGAGGGCGTTAGTTAGTGTGCAATCGATGATGTTGGGTCAAGACTCACGTGGCCTAGAATCTTTAAGACATTGAGGGGGACCTATTCGTCGACATGAAGTCACGTATTCCATCATCTTACACTCGGAAGAGGTGGCGGAGGAGTTTACGAACCGAGATTGTCGGATACCCAAACTCCGTTATTGTTAACTAAACGAAATCAAACATGTATTAAGTGAACAAAATAAATCCCTAATTAATCAACTTAGTCAAGATTAACTCACTAATTGTAGTTTAGCTTAGTTTAATTTCAATTCATGTCTTTCATCGTCAGGATAACATGAGACTACGTTAATTGCGGTATTCAATTATTCACACTCTTCTCTGTAGGAATGATATCCGATCTTCAAGATCCACTATATTAAAACTTAGACCTCGTATACTTTTGAGAGTAAGTAGCGGCGTGCATTTCGCGCCCTTACCAAGTTTTGGCGCCGTTGTCGGGGAATAGTGTGAATTTTATTGAATATTACAAAAGATAAGCGGTAACGGCTCAGGACTTAAGTTTTAAATAGGAAAAGCAAATGTATCGTATTCTAGTTCCGTCAACGTACCAAGTTTTTGGCACTGTTGACGTGGGATCAGTGTGAATTTTAAGTTGATATTGCGACTAAGTAGTCGAGTGTTAATTCTGACATTTATTTTTATTTTGTTTTTAATTTAAATTTTTGTTTCATTTTGTTGATAAGATCAAGCAATGTGAGAAACGATAAAGAAGATTGGAATTCTTAATTCTTAATCCCAAGATTGAGCTTATTGCAAATGATAAGGACTGAGAGGAGAAGCCGATTTTAAAGCCATAATCTTGATCCTACAGAGCATTTGAGCCCAAATTCTTTGTCTATGGGGAATTTTGGGGAAAAATACTTAGCAATACGAAAGTCTAGCTGGGGACGGTAACTCAAGCGCTATTTTTTTTTTGAAATGAAACATAGGGTATCAAATTGCCCAATTTTTGTTACTATTTATTTGATTATTTATTCTTTTTGGAAGCCGGCATGGCTTCGGAACATGTTCGGAAGTGAATTTAGGAGTATGGACGCTTGGGGAAGTATTTTAAGTTTAAATACATTGAACAAGCAAAGTGAAAATGTACGAGGTAGAGCCGTATTTTGAAAATTTGAGAAAAACATGAAAGTGGGAGCTGCAGGCCCACCGCCTAAGCGGTTAACCACCGCTTAGGCGGTAAAAATACAGAGTGGGTGTTTTTCAGCAAAAACGGCCCACTGCCCAAGCGATGAACCACCGCTTAGGCGGGAAAAATACAGGATGCAACAAATTTTGAAAATACGCTCCACCGCCTAGGCGGATTAGCAGCAGAATAAAATATTTTCACACTGGTGTAATTTCGCTTAGGCAGAAAAACCACCGCCTAGGCGGAATTTTGTCAGAAGGTTTGATTTTAAAGAAAAGGGATCCACTGCCTAAGCGGTGGACCTTCTGCAGTTAAAAAGAACCCGTTCGTTCAAAATTAAAATCGCAAGGTTCCCTCCCCAAAATCCTCCACCTTCTCTCTAACACCTCACTTCCAAAACGTTCCAATACTCAAAAATCATCCTTCCATTACCAAAAGTATTCATTTCCATCACGATTAAACCTCCAAGAATTGGATCTCCACCCCTATTTCCGAAAATTTAGGGTTTTGCGTGAAAGGTGTGATTTCTTCATTCTCTTTCGATTGGACCATTAATTTTCAACAAGTAAGTTTCTTTCACTTTATATTTAGTCTAGTTGTTGAAATTATTGGTCGGCTTGCATGATTATATCAAAGAAATCATTAGATTTTGAAATTTTGCCCAAAACCCCTTAACCCTATTTTCGCGATTCCGAAGTTCCATGGGTTTTTGGTTTAATTGTTGGTGATGAGCATGTTTAATTGGATTGTTTGAGTGTGTGAACTAATATAGGATGTCACATTTGTGAAATTTGTTTGAAAAATTCAAATGGGTGTTCGTTTTCGGATGTATGTGTTCTTGACAAAGTGATTAGGGAGGTTTATGTTTTCCAATTGTTCATATATGATGAGGTTGTATTGGGTTTTTATGATTGTGATTGTAGAAAATGTCGAAAAGAGTAGCAAAGAAGAGGGCGAGAGGAGAAGGCTCAAGTTCACACCCTGAGGTGCCGACCGACGTTGACTACGATGCCAGCCGTTTTGTGTCAAAACAAGCGGAGGAGCACTTCAAAGAACACGAAAAGCATCGTGCCTAGATACGTCAATGGGGTTTCGGTCTAATTGAAGATCTCCTGGTGGAATTTCAAAATGAAATCCAAAGCCGCCACTGGGAGCAATTCTGTAAATCGCCACCCCTAGGCCAGATTGCTTTGGTCACTTCAAAGAACACGAAAAGCATCGTGCCTAGATACGTCAATGGGGTTTCGGTCTAATTGAAGATCTCCTGGTGGAATTTCAAAATGAAATCCAAAGCCGCCACTGGGAGCAATTCTGTAAATCGCCACCCCTAGGCGAGATTGCTTTGGTCAAAGAATTCTATGCTAATGCTACAGAGGCCATTGACAACCAAGCAAGGGTTCGAAATAAGACTATCATCTTCAACCCTGACTTTATCAACTATCTCTTTGGAATTTCGTCACCAGAGTCCCTTGAAAGCCAAGACCCTACTTTGCATAGGGTCATTCAAAAGATCACATCTGGTGAAGTAAAGTAGAAACACCAAGCGCCGAACATCACTACCTTTCGGTGAAATGCCTCAAGCCAATTCCAAAAATCTGGCACTACTTCATTTGTGGAAGCCTTCTACCGACATCACATCTGTCAGACGTCTCAAAGGACAGGGCCTTTTTTATCTATAAAATTCAAACCAGGCAACCAATCAACGTTGGATTCCTGATCTATTCATCGATCATACATGCTACGAAGACGGTAAAGGTTGGGCTCCCGTTTCCATAACTATTGACCCATATTTTCCGATTAGCTGACGTGACGGTATCTGGGGGAAGCCTGTGCGACCCTATTGTTCCACTTAATCTGTCAACGATAAACCGATTGTGGAAGACTGGGGCGCAAGAGGCAGCCGAGCCTGAGCCTGAGGAAGGGGAAGAGCCAGCAGACGAGCGGTGTGACCTTCTGGAGCCCGTGATGAAAACTTCCAAGAAATGATAAATAACAAGCTTCAGACCGTCCTCCAGAACCAATATGAGATCGCTTCTTTCCTGGACCAATTTTCTAGGTAGCAAGATCGAGTCCAACGGAAGATTTGGGATGGCCTTGGCCTTGAGATGGACGATTACCCTCCGATGCTATCTGTGCCGCCACATCTGCTCCAGAGACCACACTCTCCTTCCCAAAGTGATGACGATGATGATTCTTTTTCAGGTGAACAGTAGAAAATAAGTCTTATTCCCTAAGTATGTGTTCAACCCATTTTGTTTGCAAGCATACTATATGTTTATTGCGTCCGCTGATGTTGGAACACTGCTATGTTCAGGCCTGGATGGTATAGAATGGATGATAGTTTAGTGGATGTTCATCCATTTTGATTTTTTGTAGAAAATGATAAACCATTATTATTTTTTGAACAAAATGCAAAATTTTTTGATGTACAAATCTATATTTATGTATGAATTTTATTATGAATGTTTTAGTTTTTAAATTTTTAGTTTAGTTAGTTTAATTTTTGTTTTTGCATGAGTAGTGTTTGATTAATTTATGTATGTTATCATTAGATTTAGTTTAGAATTGTGTATGTATAAAGTTGTATTTGCATGATTAGATGTTGAGTTCAATTGGGCCAAGACCCGATGATGATAATTATCCCCTAATTGTATATTGAGGTCGGGGGTAATACCTTTCTTGTGTGTTTTGTGTGCTTAACATGTCGATTGGGTAAAAATTATCTCGATCCTAAAATCGCACGACATTTGAACTCAATGTATAATTATCTGAACAATTAGACGTTGATTATTCGATATTAAGCTCATGATAGAAAATGAGGAAACTAGAACTTGATTTGGGGAAAACTTGAGGCGGAATCCAAGGTAAGGTAATTCCGGAGACATGATTTAGGCCGTCAATTTTTCACTTGAACCGTTGTAGCTAACCTAAAAATTTTCATTCATTATTTCCCCTGTCGAAGCCGATAACGTAATCAAATTATGAAAACGTTCAAATACTCCTTTCAATTAAATTTTTCCTAACCCAATGTCGCTAAGCCTAATTTTAAAAATTGAGTGAAATCAAGTGAGCGGTAGGGTTTCTGATAAATTTTTATTGATTCGGTATTAGTGTATTCACTTGTCACTTTTGTATTTCTTTTTTGCACACTCCTAAAATAAGTTTGGGGGTGTGTTTCTATCATTTCTTTTTACATATTCCTAAAATTTTATAAATTCGAATAAGTTTAGGGGTGTGTTTCTATAACTTCTTTTTGTACTCTCCTAAAACTGTAATAATTCGAATTAATTTAGGAATATGTTGTTAAAACAAAAAAAACAAAAAAAAAACATGAATATAGTTTTCATTTTCTTCTCTTTCGACAAGTGAATACAAGGATCTTCATTTCTTATTCAGAGTTGTACTTTAAATATGTGGGGTCATGAGAGAGGATAGCGACAAGCGATTTTACCTCGGGTATCGTTCAATTCAAACGATTATCTATTTTCCATTCTAATGATACCCGTGGTCGTTCTCCAAAGCCAAACCAAGCCCTATTGATCTCTGTGAATATCCGAGCCTACATTAGTGGATAGTAGACTCCAATCAAGTGTATGGTTTTCCTGAATCCTTCAACGGTTTAAGTTATGAGCTTAACAATTGAATAATCGAATCCGGCATTTGACTAGTTATACATTTGAGTTCTCACACACATACTTCAAATGGATCTAGAATGGGTTTTATTGATATTGATCATTGAAATTCTAGAACACCACTTGGTGTGGGTTATTTCCCGAACTTGATCCGATTTTGGGATGTTGAGGGAGGAACAAATTGGTCATTTCGATTGAACTTTATATTTACATGCATATACTTCTTTCGTGTTAGTTTAATTTTTCATTTTTAGTTGGTTAGTTTGTTAGTTAGTTTAGTTTAGCATTAGTGTTTTGCTCGAGGACTAGCAAAATTCTATGTTTGGGGGTATTGATAGGTGTGAAAAATCTATCTATTTCTAAACCGAATTTATTCGTTCTCAAGCGTTTTAGTTATATTTAATTGTGTTTTAGTTTGTTTTAGTGTAAAACAGGTGAAGGAACATCAAAGGGCGATAAACAAGTGAAAACGGTGGAGAAATGGTGACCAAAATGTGAAAAACAGGGTTTCGGTGAATGAAGACCATCGCCTAGGTGGAAAGGAGGCAGAATGTTGGAGAGCTGAAGGGCTGAACCACTACCTAGGTGAGAAAGCAACAGATTGATATGCCAGCAACCACCGCCTAGGCGGAGAAACCACCGCGTAGGTGAAGATCCGACAGAAACATAACCGACTTAAGCCACCGCCTAAGCGGTGAACCACCGCTTAGGCGGTGACACTCTGTACGGAAATATCTATTTTTGGATATTTTGAAAATATTTTCCAAATCTCTCATTTTAACCCCTTTCTCCACCAAACCTCAAAAGAGATATAGACGTGAGAGGAGGCTCCGGTTGACATTTGGAGAGTCTCTTCCACCTTAGTTAGGTTTAGGTAATTTAGGAAGTAGATTATATTAGTTTAGGAGGTGTTCTTGGACAACCCTCGAAGAGCTAGAAGAGGATGTTCATCAACGGAGAAGAGGAAGCTCGGAAGGATTGTTCTTTGGTGAAAGTGGACTACTCCACCTTGAGATTTGGCTTTTCTTCCTTTGTTTCCATCTTTGTATTTAATTTTTATTGTTGATATTGATGATATCCTCTTGATTTAATGTTGTATTGGCTAAGAACATGTTAGTGTAATTTAGAGATTAGTTAGGGAAATGTGTAGTTGTGTAAATACTCGTTTAGTTTAATATATATTTCTTTAACGGTTGTTGCTTTTAAGTCCGATTGTGTTTATCATTTGATGATGATATTAATATGCTTGTAATGGTATTAGGGTTGGATTTGAGAATCTAGGGTTTGACACTCGGGAGAGATAACCATGGATTCGGACTAGGGTAAACACATCGTTACGACCTAACGACTCGAGAGGGCGTTAGTTAGTGTGCAATCGATGACGTTGGGTCAAGACTCATGCAGCCTAGAGTCGTTAAGACATTGAGTGGGACCTCTTCGTTGAGACGAAATCGCGTATTCTCTCGTCTTACACTCGGAAGAGGTGGCGGAGGAGTTTACGAACTGAGATTGTCGGATACCCAAACACCGTTATTGTTAACTAAACGAAATCAAACATGTATTAAGTGAATGAAATCAATCTCTAATTAATTAACTTAGTTAAGATTAACTCACTAATTGTAGTTTAGCTTAATTTAATTTCAATTCATGTCTTTCATCGTCAAGATAACATGAGACTACATCAATTGCGATATTCAGTTATTCATACTCTTCTTTGTAGGAATGATATCCTATCTTCAAAATCCACTATATTAAAACTTAGACCTCGTATACTTGCGAGAGTAAGTAGCGGCGTGCATTTCGCGCCCCTACCAGTGATCACCAGCGCGTGGATGGTTAAATCAACATCATCCATAGCAGATTGAGCTCCGAGGACGTAAAAAGTCACCTGGGTCACATGTCCAGGCATATACGATCTTGAAACAGAAGAGAGTATGACGCTCAGGCACTCACCGAATGTTGACTAGCTAAAATGCAGTTTCTATAGGGTTGATCTATTTTTGTAAACAACTTCTAGTTTGTACAAAGTGTTGCAATTTTGCTTATCAAAATAAAAAATATGTTTTGTGCAATGTGCCTTGTGTTCTCTCCGGTAAACGACATTCCGATCCCCTGAGCCATGTCCCGGCTCCAACGTCGCAAGTGATTCTCCACGGTTGTATTCTGACCGATAAGTCACAGATGATTCTTCATATCCATATTTCGACTCTAGCGTCGCGAGTGATTCTTCTCAACAACATTTTGACCCCCTGAGTCGTGTCCCTACTCTCTCCGTCGCGAGTGATTCTCCTCAGCGGTAGTATGACCCTCTGAGTCGTATCCCGGCTCTGACATCATGAGTGGTTCTCCAAGGTTACACTTCGACCCCCTAAGTCGTATCATGGCTCCAGCGTTACGAGTGATTCTCCACGGCGGTATTCCGACCCCTTAAGTTGTATCTCGACTCTCGGTGTCGTGAGTAACTCTCCACAAGTCTCATCCAGACACTCAACATCGACGGTGAAAACCAGACCCTCTCCTGAAGTTAATAGTACGTACCTTGGGACAGACTTAGGTCATCCACCAAGGGCGGGGCATTGATCAAGTTTGAGGGTCTGCAGCCAAGTACCTTTCCCTACTAGTGGACTATGAGTCCAGCATTCTAAAAGAGAATGTGCTCCTGCATGGACTAAATAGAGATAACTTGAAAGGGTTCTTGAATTAGCCTGACTATAGAGAACTCCCTGATAACCGGCTGGTAGCGCATGAAACACGCCGCTACTTACACTCGCAAGTATACGAGGTCTAAATTTTAGTATAGTGTGATCGTGAAAGATCGGGTTATCGTATCCACAGGGATTGGTGTCATTACTATCGAATACTGCGTTTGTCGTGACCTAAGTTTATCTAGGCGAAATAAAATATAATTAATTAATTAAACTAATACTAATATAACCTAAATTAACTACACTAATATGCTAATATGTTTTAGGGTAAAGAATCTCTTAGGGATTAACGTGTTTACAAATATGTGTTCGATTCTGATTTACTCATGTTTACGGTGTTCGACCTATTTGACAATCTTGATACGTAACCTACACTACCACCTCTCTCGAGTGTAAGACGGGGGAATACATGACTTCGAGTCAACGAAAAAATCCCCCTCAACGTCTTAACGACCCTAGGTCACGTGAGTCTCGCCCAGCATCATTGATTGAACACAATCGAACTCCCTCTTGGGTTATTGGATCTTCGCGTTGTATTTACCCTATCGACAATCTCCATTCTAAAACTCTCTCGCCACCTCTCCTGAGTGTAAGACGAGGGATATAACTCAACTTCAAGCCAACGAAGAAGTCCCCCTCAACATCTTAACGACCCTAGGTAAAGTGTGTCTTGCCCCACGTCATCGATTATCCACGATTCAAACCCCGACCGGGTTATAGAATCGTGGCGTTTGTTTACCCTAATCCGAATCCGGGGTTTGTTGAAATCCCGTATTCTCCATTTATCTAACTAAGCATGATAAACAAACAATACGATAAATACAATCAAACTACGAAGAACATTCACAAACGAAACACCGA
Source organism: Eucommia ulmoides (assembly GCA_016647705.1). Taxonomy (NCBI): domain Eukaryota; kingdom Viridiplantae; phylum Streptophyta; class Magnoliopsida; order Garryales; family Eucommiaceae; genus Eucommia; species Eucommia ulmoides. Next base: position 13,301,249 of record CM028336.1, on the reverse strand, counting down.
AATCATCCAAACAACGTAATTATAAATATAGTGTTAATCCCTACTATAATCTATGTTTAACTATGGCCATAGCCTTATTTACAATGAAATAACGAGCTAAACATGCTCACATGATCCTAAGATAAATAAATAAGGAAAAACAATCGAAGAACTTAGCCTCATCCGAAGATAAACCACTAAGAACACTCAACGATCGATTCGCCGTCTTCTCTACTTCGAGATGTGAGCTCTACCTCTAAAACTCCTAAATATACCCTTAGATATAGCCTAAGGGGCTCAAAAAGCCAAGGGGACAAGAGAGAGTTACCGGCCAAGGGGGAGGAGATGGAGTATTTATAGCCAAAATATCTCAAAAATATCTAAAAATATCTCAAGACTGTGCAGGGCAAATCCACCTAGGCAGTGGATTCTTCGCCTAGACAGAGTTAGGTCGGTTCGGTCTGATCGCCTAGGCGGTGAAGTAGGCGGTGGACTGGGAGAACATTTTGTTGGATTTCTGCCTAGGCGAAGAAAACTTCGCTTAGGCGAGTGGCTGTCAGTAGCCCATCTGTGTCTTCTGCTGGATTTCTGCCTGGGCGATACAATCTTCGCCTAGGCGGTCATCCGTCAGTAACATTTTGCTCTTCTCAGCTTCTTCATCGCCTAGGCGGTGGTCTGGACGCTTAGGCGGTGGGCCTGTTTCATCTTTTAGTCTCCAAGCTTGTTTATCCACCGTAACTTCGAACCACTTTGGTGCAATCTCATCGTTTTTGCTCTAGTTTCCTATCTTTTTGCTCCCATACACTTGATTTATACAAAAAGTATGAAAAACTAATTAAAACATAATAAAATCCTATATAAACGTACTCGAAAACTAACAAATTCAGATTGGAAATAGATAGATTTTTCACACCTATCACTGGCCATAGGGGTCCAACCGTCGCATTGAACCCTTGCGGACTAAGAGGACCAGGCACATAGAAAACTCTTCTCCTAAGTCCACGACACGATTTCCTTACAATCAACTCGTGTCCCAAACTGGAGGGCTAGTAGTCCATGGCCCTAGGCAAAAAGACAAGAAGTTTTTTTTAAAAAAAATAAAAAATTTACAACTCTGGAAACAAGAATAAGCAGAAAAGTGACTTGGTAAAAACATCGAGAAGAAGGAGTAGACTCTGAAATACCCTGGCTATGTCACTCAAAATCTTACACGTGCACAGAAAAATAGGAATAAGTGAAAAAGAGTCTACAATATCTGAAGTGCTAAAAAAACGATGGTCCGAGCTCAGTCCTCCCCGCCCTCGTCCTGAGGTACGTCCTCCTGATGAGGGGTAGTATCAACCTCTCCTTTCTCAGGGGCTCCCTTGTTAGCGCTGTCTTCCTTGGCATCTCTCTGCCCAACGACTTTGTGCTCGGCACCTTGTTAGTGATACCCGTGATCGTTCTCCAAAGCCAAACCAAGTCCTATTGATTTCTGGGAATATCCGAGCCTACATTAGTGGATAGTAGACTCCAATCAAGCGTATGGTTTTCCTGAATCCTTTAAAACGATTAAAATTATGAGCTTAACAATTGAATAATCGAATCTGGTATTTGACTAGTTATACATTTGAGTTCTTACACACACACACTTCAATTGGATCTAGAATGATTTTTATTGATATTGATAGTTGAAATTCTGGAACACCACTTGGTTTGCGTTACTTCCCGAACTTGATCCGATTTAGGGATGTTGAGAGAGGAACAAATTGGTCATTTCAATTCAACTCTATATTTACATGCATATACTTCTTTTGTGTTAGTTTAATTTTTCATTTTTAGTTAGTTAGTTCGTTAGTTAGTTTAGTTTAGTTTAGTGTTAGTGTTTTGCTCGAGAACTAGCAAAATTCTAAGTTTGGGGGTATTGATAGGTGTGAAAAACCTATCTATTTCTAAACCAGATTTGTTAGTTCTCAAGCAGTTTAGTTATATTTAATTGTGTTTTAGTGTGTTTTAGTGTAGAACAGGGAAAGGACCTCAAAGGGCGAGAAACAAGTGAAAACGGTGGAGAAACGGTGAAGAAAATGTGTAAAACAGGGTTTCGGTGAATGAAGACCACTGCCTAAGCGGAAGTTCCACCGCTTAGGCGGAAAAGAGGCAGAATGTTGGAATGCTGAAGGGCTAAACCACCGCCTAGGCGAGAAAACCACCGCTTAGGCGAGAAAAAATCAGAATGATATGCCAGCAGCCACCGCCTAAGCAGAAAAACCACCGCTTAGGCGAAGTTACTGACAGAACTTAACCGACTTAAGTCCACCGCCTAAGCGGTGAACCACCGCTTATGCAGTGACACTCTACATAGAAATATCTGTTTTCAGATATTTTGAAGATATTTCCAAACCTTGCCTATAAAACCCCTTTCTCCCCCAATTGCTAAAAGAGGTTAGGACCCCTTAAACGTGAGAGGAGGCTCCGGTTGTTCTTAGGAGCTCTCTTCCACCTTAGTTAGATTAGATTAGTTTAGGAAGTAGATTAGATTAGTTGTAAAGAGTGTTCTTGGCCAATCCTTGAAGAGCTAGAATAGGAAGTTCATCAAGCGAGAAGAAGAAGCTCGGGAGGATCGTTCTTTGGCGAAAATGGACTACTCCACTTTGAGATTTGGATTTTCTTCCCTTGTTTTCATCTTTGTATTTAATATTTATAGTTGGTAATGATTATCTCCTCTTGATTTGTGTTGTATTGGCTAAGAACATGTTAGTTTAATTTAGAGATTAGTTAGGGAAAGGTGTAGTTGTGTAAATACTCGTTTGGTTTAATATACGTTTCTTTAACGGTTGTTGTTTTAAGTCCAATTGTGTTTATCATTTGATGACGATCTTAATATGCTTGTAACGATATTAGGCTTGGATTTGAGAATCTAGGGTTTGACACTCGGGAGAGGTAACCCTGGATTCGGACTAGGGTAAACACATCGTTACGACCTAACGACCCGGGAGGGCGTTAGTTAGTATGCAATCGATGACGTTGGGTCAAGACTCATGTGACCTAGAGTCGTTAAGACATCGAGGGGGACCTCGGCATCGACTCGAAGTCATGTATTCCCTTGTCTTACACTCGGAAGAAGTGGCGGAGGAGTTTACGAACCGAGATTGTCGGATACCTAAACTCCGTTATTGTTAACCGAACGAAATCAAACGTGTATTAAGTGAACGAAATCAATCCCTAATTAATCAACTTAGTTAGAATTAACCCACTAATTGTAATCTAGCTTAGTTTAATTTCAATTCACGCTTTCCGTCGTCAGGATAACACGAGACTATATCAATTGCGGTATTCAATTCAATTATTCACACTTTTCTCTGTGGGAACGATATCCGATCTTCAAATATCCACTATATTAAAACTTTAGACCTCGTATACTTGCGAGCGTAAGTAGGCGTGCGTAAAAACGCCCCCTACCAATAGCAGTTATGGTGGTCCTTCCCAAGGGCACTGTCTAGGGGTTTCCCATCAGTGCCCCACAACCGGTACTGCCCTGTCGCGCTACTCTTAGCCTGCAGGGTCCAAATGGCGACTAGCACCTCCCTACAACGCTACTCCTGGCTGGCATGGTCCATATGGTGACAGGCACCTTGCTCCACTCTCTAAGTGTCCAAACTTGTGCAAGGAGAAAAAACTCTCCAAGTATCCAAAATTGTGCGAGGAAAAAAATTGCTTTCAAGTGTTCAAAGTATTCCCCACAGAATTTTAGAGGTTTAAGGTGAATGGAGCTCAAACTCCAAGAGGTGAAAAATAAAAAGTGAACCAAAAGCTCCAAGAGCTTTCAAAAAAATAAAAAATTCTAAGAATAAGAAATATGCCCAATCCTGTGCTCGCCCCTACATGCTTCATACTAAATGAAAAAAAGAGGGGGGAAAGGGCAACAGGGGCGGCATGTTCGCTAAAAAAAAAAATTCAAAGGGGAACAAATGTGCTCCCCTAAAACTAAATAAAAAAAATGAGAGGGAGAGGGGGCAGTGGTCTTCCTCTCCCCCATGCTGGCCGCAAGGCCAATAGGGCCCTGGCCCCTTCTTAGGGACGAAGCCCCCAAGGGGGCCAACATGGAATTTCTTACTATGCTGGCCCCTCTTTTTTAGGGGCCTGCGTGCTCCTGACCGAGAGGTAGGCCGGGGTGGGAGCCCGGCACCCCTTGGGGTCGCACCGCCCCGCTTCTTACTCATCAGCGGTGCGCATTCTCCTAGGGCTTGCCTCAATTTTCTCTGCGGTGAAGACTAGTCCGTACTCAGGGCATGTTCACGGTGAACATGTGTCGCCCTAAAAATTGAAACAATTCGGAGCCACCCTGCCGTGCTACCTGACCCCGGACCTCGACTGTATGGGAGCCTATTTTAAATTAGCTCCTCTAAAACATTCTAACTGTGGAAAAATGATCGCCCTTAAAACTGGTGAAGTTCGGGGTTGCTCTACCATGCTACCTGACCTCGGACCCTGGCCGTATGGGAGTGTATTTCGAATTAGCTCCTCTAAAAAAGTTTAACTCTTGAAAAATTGTCGCCCTAAAAATCAATGAAATTCGGGGCCGTCTTGTCGTGCTATCTATTCTCGAACCCCAACCGTATGGAGACCTATTTCTAATAAACTCCTCAGGGAAAAACTAACTCTTAGAAAAATGTCGGTCAGAGGTATTTCTCACGCTTCGAAGTCTCCAGGATACCCATTTCAGCCAGGAGTTGATATCCCTGACCGCCTCGATTTTCTCACCGCACAGGGCTAAGAGCAACTGATGAGGGTATTTTTGAGCACCTCTGAGTCAGCGCTTGGGACCCAGCCACGTGTCTGTCGTCATAGTGACAAAGACGCATTCTAGAATCCACAACGCCACACTGGTGCATACGGAAACCATGTATCTGCCCTGGAATCTCATTTGTACCTAGGTGAAGCGAGGAGCCCCACAGGGACATGCCACTCTAAGCTCTGCGCCATGCCCTAGGCAGTCAATTTTAGGGACTCAGTCGTTCACTTCAACCGGCTCCCCCTTCCGACTCATTTCTTCTCTAGGAATCCAAGGATCTCCGCTCTCCTCTACCAGCTCACCACCGTAGGCCTAACAAAGGCCCGAGGGCTTCTCTAAATAGGCCCAAAAGCCCAAGTCCAGCAATTATCTCCTAAACGCCCCGGATTATCGATTAAACACAGGATTTCGACTAGTTAACCGTGTTTAAACCCGACTAATCATCTTTAACTCCTATATATATCGGGGGTTGTGCAAGCCCGAGGTACACTTGAATATGCTTTACATTACGCGTGAGTTCATTTGTTTACTTGTTGCATTACTGTACCTTTTCTCTCTGAGCATTGATTACCATGCCGGAATGACTTCACCAGGACAAATCTCAATTTGAGCCTTCTGCAGATATACCCCCTGAGGAGCAGGACTCTGAACACAACAGGTCAGTCCTCCCAAGACCCAATACAACTCACTTGAGGACTTTTCAACCGGTGACTCTACCTCAGCAAGAGGACCCACCCGTCATCTGATTGGACCATACTCGAAGTGTGTACCAGTTTTACGCACCAACAACAGTTATTATTTATTATATATTTATTATTATTGTTGTTATTATTATTTTTTATTTATTTATTTACTTTATTTTATTTTATTATTTATTATCATTATTATTTATTATTTTTGGAAGGGAATTACTTATGTTAAAAAAATCAAAAATGTATTTCTTGGATTTTATTTAATCGTGAATATAAATTTAGACTCTAATCAGGTTTGACCCTCTAAAGATCCCCGACAGAGATGTCAGTTGATGCACCCCAGATTTTGATAACAGAAAAAGTACAGATTAGGAAGAAGATGCAAACAAGTTTCTTTCCTCCCTCTCTAACTTTTCCAAATCCATTCATTTTGAAATGGTTTTTCAAGGGCTTTTCTAGGCGGCGATTTTGAAAAACTTATTGGGTCAGGATTTTATGTTGAAAACGGACTCACTATCTAGCATGAGGTTACATGGTGTGCAAGGTCATCGAGGATTTTTAGAAATTCATTTTTTATTTTAAAATAACCCATTTTTTGAATTCATAAAGGTCTTTGTACCAAAGATTTTTTTTCAGTTCTGGGGTCAGTTATGCTCGGGGAAGGTTTTACACACTCCAAGACACCCGTCCGTAAACGGTAGCTTGGTCTAAATAAATATTCACTCTTAAAAAATATTCAAGTAATTTTCTTTGATTTGCTAAACCAAAATAATTTCCTTTTTAATTTTTTTTTCCATTTTTATGTATTTTGACATGATTAAAATAGTAAAGGCTTACTATCCATTGTGTAACTATAAATAAAACTGAAAATATTTTTTTGTATTTTCGAAGCAATGAAAGTAGTAAACTACACTAATCTAGGCAGTGACAACCCAATAACAGTATATAAGGTGCAGAAATATAAACGCCTGAACCTTATAAAGGCTTCCTACATATCCTTGTTTTCATAGGGAAACAGGTCGACATGTAGTTCTAACATGCAAACTAAACTAAATTATTTGGATATGTGACTGAACCCATACGTGGGTTGGCTACGTATCTCATATTAATGAGAATTAGGTCATCAAGTAGTTCATTTATTTAGGGTTATAATGATATGGTTTTATTTATTAAAGGTGACCAAACCCGTATAAGGTTGCCTACGTACTTTGGCGAATAACCAAAGATTAGGTCTGATGTAGTTCTTTAAGTTTGGTTTCATGTGTTCTTCATGTTCTTGATGTGTTCTTGATGTTCTTGACTTGATCTTGAACAATTTTAACATAGTTTGATGATTTTAACATGTTTTTGTCTTGATTACTTGTTATACATGCTATGTATATGAATTTTAAGTATGAATACAACATGATCATGCCATATACAAACATAATATACATATTCAAGATAAAATTAAAGAAATTTCAAGAATACTTGCTACTAAGGGGAAGTAGTCCAATTTGAATATAAATAAGAAATTTATAAATAATAAATTCAATATCAATAATAATAAATAATAATAAAATCAATAATAAATAATTCCCTAAGTGATTACCTTCCATTCCTTCTTGATCTTCTCGGTTTAAACTTGATCGGCTGTCGTCAACTTCTTGAGTTCTTGCTCCAAGAACCTCAAGAACACCCTCCGGGATCGAATTTCAGTATAATAAGAAGGTGTTATCAAAGATAAATTCTTGGAAAGTCTAGCACTCGAGAGGGTTACCCGAGCCTTGAGAGAAGCTAGGGTTCCAAGACTTGAAATTATGAGAACCAAGCCCCTGTATTTATAGGGTAGGGATCTTGGGCATGGATGAATGTGTAGGGTATCCCAGAGCCTTGATTAGAGTCTATATGGCCTAGGGGGACATGTTCTCTTATCTTAATCTTGATCACCTTTTGATGAATTTGATGGATTGTGGAAGATTCTCTCAAATTTGGTAATGATTACCAAATCTTTCCTAGATTCTTGTAATGATTGGCAATCATTTGCAATCGTTACTCAATATTTAATATATTTGGTTTCACTTGGGTGCATTAATAGCATGAAGTGGCACTTCCGGTTTGGTTTAGGGGCTAAATACCAGTTAGTTTCACTATTTCGGTTTGGTTGCCATTAATGTTTCCAAGGTGCAATGTATTTGGTTTTGAGGTGTCACTTGGCATTTAATACTTGGTAGTGACCCTTGATGTGATGGTCTAAGAATTGGTTGGATTTGAATTGAATCGGGTTGGTTTGCCTCGTAACCGATAGGTGGATTTCAAGGTTTCTAGTTAACCTTACGATATTTTGATGAAAACATCTTACTACCTTGAATCTACCCAATCCATGTCATCCCAAGCAATAAATTCTTGATGGGATATGCATTTAATGGTCATTAAATGCTTTATCTAGGTAGTAAATCAGATTGGTTTGGTTTCAATAACGGGTAGTCACATTTTAGGGATTTCGGTTAAACCTAAGATATTTTGATCAAAATATCTACATCCCTTTTATGTGGCCTATCCATGTAATCCCAATCATTTAATGTTTGATGGGATGAGCATTTAATGAATATTAAATGCCTAGCTTAGGTGGCAAACCGAATCGGTTTAGTTTTGATAATGGTTGGTTACCTCCTAAGTGGTTTGGTTTCTTCCTTAGATATTTTGCGAAGAGAATATCTAGGGATTTCTTGGTCATTTCAGTTCTCCTTTGTGAGCCTTTAAATGATGGGTTGGGCCCTTGATTCATTGGGCTTAGGTGGTGATGTCAAAACAACTTTGATTTGTTTAATTCCAAACCAATCCCAAATCCTTAATTACTTTGGTATAGGGTTTGTCATGACATTTCCGAGCCTTTATCATGGTCTCTTGGATTGTATGTTGATGGTATTTTATGTAATATGAACAAATGAAACAATTTTTTTAGTGTTAAATAGACAAAATCAATTATAGTAAATGTTTTAGGGTCAAGGTAGGTAACCAACGTAAATTGGTGAAATATCCTATAATTGAAGGGTAGTAACTAATTTTTATTTATACTAAAGGTGATTTAATGAAAAACAACCTTTAATAATGTCATTTTAGACCCCCTTAAATTGTAGAATTTTCAAGGTTGACTCGAAACTTTTACTTAACTGAATTCGGTCAAATTTAACATTTTTTGTGTTTTCTTATATTTTTTTGGTATTTTTCTATATTATATAGTGTGATCCAAGGTAGAAATTCGTTCCCTTTAAACCCAAGTTTAAAATATATTTGAATTGTACTTGATTAGACACTTACTAGGCGAGACAAAATACGGTGTCTATAGTAAGTTTGACTGGGTTACATTCTTTGGCTTCCCACTTGTTGAATTCATGCAATGGATCATTAGAACGGATCATTATCCTAGGCCTTACTCAGTTTGAGCTTTGGATCGTTCTACTGTGTCTGCCCAATATACCCCGTGGGCTATCTAGATGGGCTTTATCCGAGCTGTATGGTGGGCTGCCTGTAGCGGACCTCTACCTAGCTTTTTTTTAGCAGCCAGGTTAGTGTTGTTCCTAAGCCTAGACTCTTAGCCCAATTTAATTAACAAGCTTATCTTAAAAGGTAGAGTTAATAGTGAAAAATTATCCCTCAGCAGTAGTGAGTCGATTTTGCAATTACTTAGGCGAGTATATTGTCTTTTATGTAAATTGTCAATCTATTTTTGTATTAAATATGAGAAATTATTTATTAAAATAAATGGTTTTATAACGTAAAATTGATCAAGTAAAATTTTAAATGTGAAAATTAATTTTTATCATTATCATATTATCTCGCGTGTGACCCAACAAGAAAATAATTATACTAGATTGTGTATGACTTGATAGGAGGATAGTTCTGCAGGATTGTGCATGACTGGATAGGAGGTTAGTCCTACGGGATGTGTGATATATGTTGTTGATTATCAATGTGACATTGTGGTTTATGCCACACGTGCTTCTGTCATTTGAGATATTGAATGGACCTGACATTGATAACCTTAAATTGCGCAAATGTATAAGTTACGGTACCGTCATAAATCTTGATCTCGAATGCTAGTATACTCTGATCGTGAAAGTGAATTTTGATAAATATACTTTATTCATAAATTATTTTTATATTATTAAAACAGTACACTGATAAAATATTTTATTTCAGGTAATTGAGGTAGAAATTGGTCCACTACTTGTATTAGATAGAGTTGAGACATTGTTTGGCTTCAGAGTCTGTCTTGGAGCAGTTATCGGCCATATAGAGGTTTCGACATTTGTGTTTTGTGGTAGAAATATAGTATATATGAATGTAATGTGTTTTTGTTGGCCATAAGTGATGTTGGGTATGGTCGTTGTGCTACTATATTGTAGCGTGAGATTATGTGGGAAATCTAAAAATTTATGTTTTTTTTAAGTCTAGTTTATATATTACTTATTTACGGTGCACATATTAGGTTGGTGATACCATGCCGAGGTCTTGGAATAACTCAACTTTGTTTTAACAGAATTAGTTCCAAATTTTTGGGAATAAAACACAACTAGACTTCTCCTTTCTCAATTTTCCAAAACATATCCAGAAATCTCAAACAAAGACCACATAAACTTCCCTTGTTTAACCCATATAACCCCAATTTCACCAAACCCTGAGCCATTCCAAATAAAAAATCGAGTACTTAGAAAGCGAATGCAATGGGTGAAAAAATACGGCAGATCTTGAAAAGAAGAGAGAAGTGATAGAAGGTGGGAAAAAACAAAAGATTGAGAAACATACATTGGATTTCCTTCAACGAAAAGTTCAATGACTCCTGTCTCCTCCTTTGTCGGTGAAATGGCATTGAGAGAGTGAAAAGAGAAAAATTAAAGAAAACAAAAGAACAATGCTTGAATTTTTTTATATACATAATTTTCAGAATAAGTGATCCATAATTAAAAGGAACAATTGGTGTAAATTCTTTAAAACGCATGTGCTCATAATTATCTATGTAATATTTGTTACAGGTTACAAATTACATGTAATTATGTTATATTATATGTATCTGTATAATATTTATTACATCTAACAAATATTTTACACACAAGTTAAATATTCGTAACTGAGAGAGTGCAACACGTGTACTGAGTCTTTTGTCTTTTTTTTTTTTAATACACTTAAATTAAAATATAAATTGCAATTGTGTATAAATTTTGTTTTAAAATTTTGTTTTAAATTAAAGATAAAATAAGAGATTTATGACAAAAATAATTCGTTTAAAATTGTAGAGATGTGTATATAAAACTTGACAGGTCCCCGTCTTTACCAAAGCCTGTTGGTTATACTATAAGGAATCCACTCTTGTTATTTTTCAAAATAGAAACACATCATCGTGTTACTTTTAAAATTCAATTCAAATAGTAGTTGAGGGGTTGTCAATGAGATATCTGGTAGAAGACGGTGAGAGTAGGTGGATAAGCACATGCAGATCACGTGCGCAGAAAAATATGACCACGGTTGTGTTGGTCCACATATCAGCCGACACATCATGTGGAATGCACGTGAAAAAGGCTCTTAGGGACCCTATTTCACCATTCACTCAAAATATTTTTTATTTTCTATTTTTAAATTTAAGATGAGAAGAGAAAGTTAGGTGCCCTTGATACTACTTTCATTCCAAAAAAATTTATCTCATTTCTATATTTTTAGAATTTATTTTCGGTCATGGCATTTGGTAATCCATTCTATTTTTTTTTGTTTCCATTCTCATTCCATTTCTATACCAGAATCCATCACACTCTTTGTAAATAAATGAGAAAAAAAAAAAATCATTCTCATCTCATTCCCAACAAAAAAAACATCCATTCCCAAAGAAAAAAAAAAAAACAATACGCGATCACCTTCAACGTGTTCTTTGCTTCCATGATCACCTCCATCATCGTCTTCTTCAACCATTCTCCTCTGGTTCGTCGTCTTCTTCAACCGTCAAGTTCGTCATCGTCGTTCATCGTCATCTCCATCACGTTTGTCATCGTCCTCTTCTACGCATCCTCCGTCGTCATCAATTTCATCTGCTTATAGGGTTTGGAAATGGAAATCGAAACAGGGTTCATCGTCGTCTTTTTCACTTCGTCGTCTACTTGGTTCGACCGCCGTCGTCTTCTTCAGTTCGTCGTTTGCTTGGTTTCAATTTCGAAATCGAAACCCTATTTTGATTTCGATTTCAAAATCAATTTTGAAATCGAAACAGGGATTTCGATTTCGAAATGTGAAATTGAAACTGGGATTTGGATTTCGAAATATGATTTCAATTGGGGTTTAGGGTTCAATTTTGTTTTCAATTTCGATTTAGGGTTTAGGATTTCGATTTCGATTGCGGTTTAAGGTTTGATTGCTTGATGATTTCTTGATTGTGATTTAGGATTCAATTGCTTAATTGTGACTTAGGATTCGTTCTTGATTTTTATGATAAAATCATTACCAAACGCAATTCTGTTTCCAAAACAAAAACAAAAGTATCGTTACCAAATGCGATTCTGTTCCCAAGAAGAAAATGAAATTCTCATCCCATCACAATCTCATCCCACTACATGAGATGGACATGAAACGGTTACCAAACGGGCTTAATGTCTAGACTTTTTACAAAGAAAATAAATTAGATATCTACTAAGTTACAAATTGATGATATTCAAAATCTCTTATTGTATTTTAAAAAAAATCCATTACTACAGAAAAACTTAGATATTTTGGCTAATTTCAATTTAAACTCTATAAATATATGAGGTTTTTTATATTATTTTTAAATTAATTTTCATTTTATAAAATATAAAAATAATTAATAACCAAAGAACATCACCCTTATTTTATACTTGTACCTAGTTTAGTCTTGTTTAATTACTGTGTAAAATAAGTACTATTTTAATTTTCCCCACTTTTTTACTTAAAATGAAAAATATATATGAACATATTATGGAATAGTACATAAAATATTTCATATTTCCAATCTTAATTTGACGGAAGAATTCAAAGTTGACATTTTTATGGAATTGCTTATAAAATAAATCATGTTCATAATTTTTTTTCCTTCTCACTTGTGGGAAGTCTAATGTTCAAAACTTTTTCCCCAAGGTTTATACCAAAAAACAAAGTAGAATATTGTGGCATCCTCTTGGTATCTATATTGTACCAAGTGGTGCATTATAACTACCTACATGACTAATTGCAAAGACATCTCGGTCATCAATAGACTCACGTCATCAATAGACTCACCTATTATAATGATTGCATCCATTCACTTATCAGCCCCCAACACGGATACGCGCGTTGGGTCTTATATGACACGGTGTCACGACAAATTCTATAAAAATCAAGACATAGGTACGCCTAGGATACGACAATATTGTGTGTGTATATATGATTGCTTATATTATTTACAACACCATCAAAATTTACAATAAATACATGAATGAACAAAAGACATACTAATAATATAAACTTCTTTACATTATCAATCAAACCAGATCAATAATTTAATGGCAAACACACTCAAATAAAACATTAAGACTATTATTCATCATTCTATCAAGTTTGGCAATAAACTAATCAAAATAAACAATCAAATTTTGTACAAAATAACGAAAATACAAAACACTCAAGGAGCATCTCTACCCGGGTAGAACATTAATACGCCGACACATCTAAATATTTTCTATTTACAGGACACGTGAAAAATACATACCCATAGAGTGTTGTGTCCAATACGGATACAACTAACCTAAAAAAAGTATCTGTGCTTCTTATCTTATCATACACCTTCACAAAACCAATTGCTCTCCAGTGTAAAATTATTTAGGGGTATAATTTACTGTGGTAGACCATACCATATTTAGATGTACGTCACAAATCATCAACCACCACAGCCATGACCTTAACCCGACCACCACCACCACCTAACAGCAACGCTATTCTCACTACCGCCCGCCACCTCTTAAGTTGTGTATTATATATTGGATGACTCGCACATATAATCTCTGCTGCATGCATGCCATAAATTATTATCTGAGGTCCACAACTACTCCAACTTAGCCCCCACACACACATTGACCACAAAACTAGTACATTACTAAAGGTGAAAAACGGAAAAAGGAAAGCAAACAAGCAAAACATGGTGAGTTGTTGAAAAAAAAAAAAGAAGAATCCTATATGCTTGTTGGTTTGCCTGCTTGTGGTGAGGCCAATCAACTGAAAATAAAGCTGATCCAGATCTATTTATATTTTATATATATGGGGGAAATGGAAGGCATTGTTTTGTTTTGTTGTATATTCAGATTGTCTCAAGGACAGATCATCAATAATCAACATAGTGTGACCCAAACGGCAAGACACACTTGAGTTCAAGCAGTTGAGGATCTCTGCAAGATCAAGAATTTGAGCCTGCAGAACGGAAAAACACTTATTGGGAAAGATAACTACAGAACCCCAAACGAGATTAGTCTCACACCCTGTGTGGCGTGGGACACTCGTGGATATCCCAAAAAAAAAAAAGGACAGGGTATCAGTCTGTGATTTGGTTCAACGGATCCCGATGGACTGTGATATCTGTAAAGATCCCTACACAAATGGATGGGAAAACAAAAAAAAAAAAAACAAGAAGAAAGAAGACAAACTTTACTTTGTCACTAGCGATGAAGGGAAAAAGGATACTCCAAAACCTAATAATTTTTCTTTCTAAGAAAAACAGGAAAATAATAACCACTGTTAACTAGGATTCTTATGATATATTCTATACTACCTTTAGGTTCCCTTTTCATGGGGACAAAACTTGAATGGCTGAAAGAAGCAAGGCACCGATTGGTAATTATTTTTAAGTGTTCTGTTTATTTTGTGGTATACCCATGAGTGTCCTTTGTGGTATATTCACAAGTGTCCCTACACCACAGGGTGTGAGACTAATCGTGTTAGAGATTTTTAAGTATTTTGTTAGTATTATTTTAAAGTGTAAAATAATTATTATGTTTTCTCTCCAATTTTAATATTTTAAGTGATCCATCAAATAAGATCTCTTTATAAAATAAAATAAACTCCCTTCACATTTGAACATGTTTTGATTTCCTGATTTTTATTTCAAGTAAAAATTTATTTTATTTTTTTGACAGATTAACCTTTTTGAATAAACAGCATACTTTTAAAACATTACTATGCCCAAAAATAAAAGGAAACAGAACACTAGATAAAACACATGTTGGAATATTTAATATTTTTAGTCATCTCCTATGTAGGTCATGACCAATTTCATAGCTTTTTTTATGGTATTGATTAGTTAGTTATTGTTGTTGGTCTTTCAGTGTTCTAGTTGTCTCCGTAGGTCGCTCGGCATTCCATTTGTCGTCATTGGTCGCGCAATGTTTCAGTTGTTATCGTTGAGTGCCCAATATTCAAATTATCATCGTTGATCGCCCAACATTCCAATTGTCTTTGTTGGTCTTCGGGCATTTTAGTTGTCGCTGTAAGTCACCCGGCATTCCAATTGTCATGGTTCGTTGCCTAATATTCCAGCTGTCGCTGTTGATCGTCGGACTTCCTGCAGTTGCACGCAACATAATGATCATCTATCTTCGTCGTATAGGTAACTGAGTGTTTGGTTACCTTCATCTTCTCTTTGTCGATGTTTTCTGCAACGACCGTTCTTCCTTTTTTACTCTTATTAAGCCGAGACTCCAAAACATCTACGCTCCAGCTTAAAGAGGAGTATTGTATTATTTAATATTTCTATTAATGTATTATTTATTATATAGTATTTTCTATTTAGTTCATATTGACCAATTTAATAATTTCTTTTATTCCATGAATTAGCCTATTTATTATGTCTATATAATAGAAAGTGTAGAGCTTGTATAAAATATAATAAATAATAATAAAATATTATCTTCCTCTCCAAAATTTTTATACACAAAACACAAGATTTACTTGGTTCACCTAAATTGGAGTAGAGTTTTTCAAACCTTGCACCACCCCAGAAATAGAACTCACATTGATCCTTGTGGTTTCAATTTGAACAACGTCAATCGTTTCAATTAAGGACAAATAGTTAACGGTTTTTAAAAATAAATGGAAACTAGTCATGCGCCAGGCACATGACCATTTTATTAGGGGCAATATTGTCATTTTTCTTTAAAATTAAGGGTAATCTCATAATTTTTCTTCTACACTTCTATCCACCCCTTGCTCTCTCTCCCTCTCCTCAGAAGAGAGAAAACGAAGAAGAGCGAGAAAGAGAACAAAAGCAGGGGGCGGTGGATTAGAGATACCGGCGGAAGTTGGGTGGGGCGGTGGTCTTTGCAGTAGAACTGTAGAAGGAAGAAGATGAAGATTGAACAAATGAAAATGAAAATTACATTTTTTACCTTTAAAATTAGAATATCTTTTTAAATAAAGTCCATTGAATTGGTTGAAGAAAGATCACTAGATTACCCTTAAATAATAATAAAATATGAGATGACTCCTCTAAAAAACACAAGTTACATGGTTCACCTAATATGGAGAAGTCCCACTCAGTTGGGGTTTCACCATACTTCAGGAAAACAAAAATACAAGAGATTCATGGAGTATTTATAAAACATAACTAGGACTACATATAATATGCAAAAATACCATGTTACACTATCTGAGGTTAGTACTGAACTTGGAAAAAAAAAAAGTAATTGTTCTCGTACCCGTATCGGGCAAGTCAAGTAATGAAATATCATCATGCAAGGACAACTAATAAGTACTTAAAAACCAACGAAGGTACACTCAACGGTATTAGATGTATTATACATCTAGTATTTTCTATAGACTCTACTTTTTACCTTTTATTTTAAAACTAAAACTAAAAACAATCCCTTTTTGTTTGGTGGTTTCATAATTACAAATTTTATTAAATTTTAAACATTCCATACATACAATGTTGCCTCCATATACCCAAAAAATATTAGTCCGGTTGACAAAGGGAGATGTTCATTTTTTTGTTAACTAACGTTCGACTCTCTTGGAGAGCACTCCAAGAATTAAATCTTAAATTTAATCATGAATGCACCAAGCCGTTGTGGAGAAGTACGACCTAAAGGTCGCTTGGGGAGATGACTAGTCAAGATACGCGTAAGCTGACCTGAACATACCTTTCGTAAAATAAAAAATAAAAAAAGTTGCCTCCATATGCAAATCATAGACTATAACATGAAGCACATTTTCCATTTTGTTCCTAGGTAAAAAAATATATCTCATTTCATTCCAACTTATTCGTACGAATTCTATTTAGGAGAAACACAAAAAAACGATGATAGGAATCTGATCTAATTGCTCCCAAACAAACAGAGATTCAACATAAATCATGAAGGCTGGCCAATGGAATGAACATATTCATATGTTAATATATGTTTCTACATGACTTATGTATATATGCAAGTACTCTTTGTAAGAGAGAAAAGAAAAAAGGTCATTGTTTTCCTGACCTCAAGAAGAAGCAGCAGCTTCATCTTGCGATGACTTGGGCTCCAAATTTTCTAACTCGGAAAGCAAACCACCACTTGAATCGTCATTGTTAACCTCTTGAACACCACTTGAATCATCATTGTTAACCTCTTGACTATCCAAAATGGATAGAGGAGGTGGATTTTTAACACCCAATCCTTTAGAAAGACAAACATACCTGAAAACGAGCTGTTTGTAGCTGTTTAGCAACTCTTCAACATCACCAACTCTAAGATCACCAGCCTGGGAATACAGGTATCGAAAGTCACGAAAGACTTTGCTTGCATCACCCTCTTTCGTAAGCATAGCCGCTCCTTTATTCTCAAGATCTGATACGGAGGGAACTTTGTTCGTTGTTAAGTGAGACGATTTTGAAGAGAATTGATGTTGGATTTCAGAATTTGAAGCTTGCTCTTTGGGTTCCCAAGCTTGTGCTGTAGAAATCTGATCAATGTTTTGATCAATTTGACTGAGATTATCGTTCATTGAAAGGCCAGAAAGAAGTGCTTGAGCAGATTCCATGTTCTTCTTGAACTCGTTTTCATCCAGTGAAAGGGCATTTGCATCGATGTTCAAAATAAAGGACTCTGCCGAGAGCATGTTTGTGAAATAATAGGCTGCTTCTGCAACTAAGTGGGATTGACGCCTGTACCGTTGGATGTATAACAAATTCGAGTGCAGTTGTGGCGGGTTTGCCTGAAGAATAAAGCATGACAGAATATATATGTAAGGAAAGATTAAAATAAGAAGAATAAAAAAAAAATGAAGAAAGAGAAATGAAAGGAACAAAGGACAGTAGCTGTTAGCACCGAAGAAAATAAAATTTAAGAAACTTCACATGCACGGAAAGTATTTGGACCTCTTGATGCAAGGAGACAGCATGCAGTATAAATGGACTCATGATTAATAAAGGGACTCATGATTAATAAAGGGGGGAGGGGGGGAATAAGTTTCCAAGTATAGTCGCGAGCCAAGAATTGAGAGGTCCGGTCCGGAGATTTTCAACAGGGAACAAGAAGATCAGCAAATGAAAAAGCACATTAGAACGTCATCTTCCAACCTTGGCAATGCAAATTATCCAAGCAAGAATCACACCACAAAGTTCATGAAATTTTAGTATTCCAGCTTTAATTCACATATATTTTGTTACCAAATTACTTCCCCAAAAAACAAATAAAGAGAATAGAATCTTACAAAAAGCTCCCCATGAGTAAGAAATACATCAATTATACTATTCCGCAACAATAACCCCACCCCCCAAGTTCAAGTTTGAAAAATAACACCCAACACTAGTCTTGTCAGCAAGAAAGCTAACTTAAGAACATGTCAAGGAAATTCAGTATAATTGATGTATTTCTACTAATACAATTTGTATTCTAGCATTAAGGAAGTTGCCACCAATCAGAAATGTTGAGGAACTACATAATTCTACTGGATTCCTGTCCCGAGCATTTTTCCATGGACAAAATTTGAGTAACTTTCACCCATACATTAGTAAAATGTCCTTATTTCAATTTGTTGTAGTGAAATTGGATTTCTTGTTTCTTCCATTGTATACTTTTGCCAACATTTATATTGACAAAATTTAATTCGAGAGCCTAGATATCTTTGGGTTAAAAAAAAATAGTAATTGATGTCACATCCTTGAGAATGCTCCCAAGATTTAAAAAGAGAAATAAAAAGCGTTCATGTAAGATGACGGACAAGATAAATGGCTTAGCCAGCAAATCATTCAATTATAAAACATATTACGGACCTTACCTTAATAGTAACATAAATAAGAACAGGGAGGAATTCATCAGCTCCTGGAGGATTCTCATTTGAAGCAACTGAAGCATTGAGCAGCAAGTTGTTGATTACCTTGCAACACTGTAGAATACATACAAGTTTGTCCCTTGGTGCCTTGTACATATTGATCTTTTGAAGCTCTTTCTGTGCAAGCTGACAAAGTGGAAGTACTAAAGACGTTGAATTCTGAGTGAAAGAAAATAACTAAATACTAATCAACATTAACAAGTTGATACATTAATCGAACCAAAACAGCAAAAACAGACCCCTCCCTTCGGAAGCTCGTAGAAAGTATTTAGTTAGCTGCTTTCTGGTCATAATTATTACTCAATAATTCTTTTTCCTTTCAAAGAATTTTAACCCAACAACTCATATTTTGAATTATTTATAGCTGATGTTGGATGCGAAAAGCCAGAACGTTAGTGCCACAAACTGTTGAGTTGTGCCTTTTAGTTTGTTAAAATAAAGAGCCCAAAACAGAGTTGCAACGTTTTAAGCAAAGAAGCACAGATGCTTATTACAAGGCATGAGTCAATCATCATCTGCATTCATTGGGATTGCGTTTAATGTCACTTGTCAATTGTGTTAGCCAAATTGGTTTCAATGATCCCTAATTGATTTTGATGATAACATCTCATTTGATGTTTTATGTCCTAATATCTTGTCTAGTTTTGTTTGACTACTAAGACAAGAAAGGATGCCAGATCGAACAAGATGACGAGTCAAATGAAGAACAAGTTGGTAGTTGTTGAATCACACATTAGCATTGTGAGACTTCTCAAACTAGTCTAAGACTCTATATATGGAAGGGGCTACTCCACTTTAGGCCATGTGGTTTTAAGTTGGAACTTCTAACATAGTATCAGAGCTGAGTTTAGAAGTTTCGTTTGTTTGGCCCGAGTTGTTTGACTTCTCTTCTATATTCTGATGTATGTCTGGTTGCACCACATGCAAGTCGTGGTTGCACATGAGGGTGGATGTTGAATCGCACATCAACTTGTGAGGCTTCTCAAAATAGTCTATATATGAAAGCAGTTGCTTCACTTAAAGTCAAATGCTTTTAGGTTGGAACCTCCTAGCAATAATTTTTTCTTTACTAGGTAATATTAGACAAAACTCTTTATGTTCGATATCATTACCTCTCTAGGTTGCACAACGCTCATTTTGCTTTTGCATGATTGAACTATAAATGTTTAAGGTCTTCTAAAGGATATTTTGGTCCTTTCAAGAGTGAATACAAAATGTTTCAATATGTTTTCAAAATGGTCTAAGCAATGGAAAACTCTTTTAGTACTTTAAAATGTTTAAGAAATCATTTAAAAGAGGTTTTCTGCTTCAATTAGCTGACTAAACTACTCTTAGTTGTAGGGTCCTTCTAATATGGTCACACTCCTGTGCCGGACTTGCGATTTTGTGCTTATTCAAAATCTCGCACTAAACTCGCTCCTATCATGTTCAATCTTCTTTCCACCATGCTCGCATCATAATTGAAACTCAAAATAACTTTAGTTCAAATCTTTCAAACAGAAAACATATATTTATATTAAAAAAAAACATTGAATAGGACATTCCAAAAATATATTACTTCAAACTGAAACTCTTTTTCACTACTAAATACTTTATATATTTATCTAAAAAATATACACTTCTTAAGCACTCCAAACCTTCGTACCTTCAAGTCTTCTAAATCTCAACGATTTCCCGGAATCCCCGCCCCCGTTTTGTGTATCAAAGAAACTACCTACAGATAACGTAGTCAACTAACACAATCTCAGGAACAGTTCCAAGGACACTAGTTGAAATAGTCGATTGGACCCCTTATGTTTACTAATTCTGTCAGGATCATTCAGATTTGTAGACTACTTGAAGAAGTCGACTACTTCACCCCCATTTAGTCAACCAATTCTATAAGAAAATCAGATATGAAATTATTTTGAAGCCTGAAATTTTCTGACAGCTAATTTTATTCCTCAAGGGTTCCAAATGGCTACTCAGAGATTTCTACCATAAATACATGATTTCTAAGCATTGTTTTACACCAAGAAAATCTATTTCATCTCACTCACAAAGAAAAACATGCTATTAAGCTTTTTTCCGCTATTCTATTCAAGGACACTCACGATTCTAAATCTCAGATCTGTTATTTTGAGTTGTTCTTTGATAATTATGTATCATTTGTGAGCTTTTGATTTCATTCTTGAAGTAGCGTTATAAAAGCTACATTGTATTTATGAAATTACAATTCATATTTGAGAAGAAATAGCCACGGTAAATTAGGAGAGGTAGAGTGAAGTTTGTTTCACTTGATTTGAAAAAATCCTAAGAAATGTTTTCTTCGGTGATTGGGGTAAAGATTTGATCCTCACCTCTAAGGAGATTTGTGATTAGTGGATTGAACACTCAACTAGAGCTCCGAGGATAGTGTAATCAAAATGTTCTTGCCAAACTACTCTAAATTGGTGGTGTCGTTGTATATCTACTCTTTATTTAATTTTCATGTTTATTGCTTTCATTGCATTGCAGACTTGTTTCTGTTCTTTGTACTTGCGTCATTTATCAAATTATTTGTCATTACCCAATTCATCCTCTGCTCTTGAGTGGTTACCTGAACACAAGTTTTTTTTATTGTGCTTCTAGCCAGGTTATTTTGGGCTGGTTCGGTGCAGGTTGGCAGGTATTTGGCACTGCCCTAGGGGGGTACCAATACTGCTGATGCTCCTAGGCACATGTCTGGTAACCCGTTTTTCTTGCTTCTCAAATACCTTAAACATGTGTGTGAGAATCTTTATCCACATAGTTGAGTCTCTTTCCACATATCTATGTTTGACTATGTCTAGGACTTTATATTTAACTATATTTAGGTTAGACAATATTATCTTTACTTGGCAAAAAAAATAATATCTTTTTAATAAATTTAGTATTATTTGATTAGTTTTGAGATAAACAGTACATGTGCTAGTATATATAAAGCATATATATACACACACAGATATATAGACATTATTTTAATATTCACAATACATGTGTGACATTTGAATTTAGGTTTGAATAAATAGTGCCAATCTTTCATAACATTATTCATTTACAAAAACATGTCATTTATTTGTCCTTAATTTCTTGAAATAATGGTTTGTCAGTGTATTTGTCCCATGTTGTCTCTGTGTCCCCTATCCACGTCCGTGCTTCCTAGGTTGTAACTGTAAGTGTCAGATGCATGGAGTTTGGTATCCAACACATGTCAAACAGAATATTCTCAGAAGTTATATGCTTCTTAACTGCAACATAAACCATTATCTTAAGAACTTGAATGTTCTAGGATATATAAATGTTTGAATGTTTTTTCTTTTATGGGGCTTCTTATCATCAAAATGAACCCTAAATGTTCGCAACTACCATAACTTCTGATACCAATAAATCTTAGTTTCAAGAACAAATCTATTTTGGTTTCTTTTCTTTAGCATTTCTCTCCTTGCTCGACATAATGTTTTCCTAGAATACCTTTGTGAAGGTAAGGTTCAGAAGACAGGTAGACGGGAAAGAGTTAGGGGGACTACAAATTGAACAAGAATTATTGCCAAGTGATTTCTAAAAAAGAAAGCCAACTGTTTTCACACACAAATAACACAAACCATGCGAGACCATCATAATTCGATCAATTAAAGTCCCAAACATTTCTCCGATGTGACCCCCGTCAGTTTGGGACATATCCAATTTTCCGAGACCGTTGAATATTAAAAAGAAAAAGAACATGAATAATGGAATTTGAAAATGGGGTGGTTGATTAGGACAGATGGTGGGTTAGTGGACTAGTGTGTAAGAAGCTTAATAGATAGGGTTTTGGAAGATATGGAAGGACTAGTTTATATGCGTGCACAATAAAGAAGGGGCAATCAAGTCTTTTCAATATTCACTTGGGATAACAAATTTAACATTTCTGTCAATCCTAAAGGCAAAATTGTCATTCTTTAATGATATCACCATTTTTTGATATGGAAGGGAAGTCATGTGCTCCCATTTATTATAATAGGGGAATCAATTGATATTATCAAAAACTTAGAGGTCACCGCGCTTAGTCTCAATGACAAGGGGCGTCATTGGTCAAAACAAATCAAAAGAATGCCAACCAAAAGAAAATAAAAATGAATAGTACAACAACCATCACACAAAATATCAACCACATAACAAAATAATTTATGTAAAGCAATAAAACGAATAAGAGAAACTCCAAACAGGGAAGAAAAAGAAAATCATGTACACAATGCTTTACTCACCAACCATGATGTTTCATTCTGGTAAGTTGGTCTAATATCCAAATTCTCTGGTCGAATAAATTGTTGCACTAAAGCCATTTTTTCATGAAGTTGATCATCTACTTTCACATCATCTGGAAGTGAAGCAAATACACGGGTAAATAACTTTGTCATGACATACTTCTCCAATCCCTGTAATTCAAAAATACATGCAAGTCAAGTGCCAAAATGCAAACCACCTAGCAAATTTCTAGCTGGAGAAAGAGAGCCAGAGCATAGGCCAGTAAACTACGTAAAACAATTTTCGGAAAAAAAAATCATAACTGAAACAGGGAACTTTTAGTTAGTTGATCTCCAAGATGAAGCTATATAAGATGGAATGTTCAAATTCTTCCTTCCTCTTAAACATTAAAATAGCATGTCATATGTGAAAAGTAATGACCAAGAGCGGTTAGTCATGCATCTATACATGTAAAACCCATTATAATATCTACTTCCTAATTCTTGAGAAAGATGTTGCCAAAACAATGTTTTCCTAAACCGAGTGGCATTCACAAAGTTAAGATAGCGACACATTAGTAACACAGTTGTCAGTGTCATGCAGGGACTCCTAGAGATTCAAGACAATTTTCAAATCCCAATGTTTTTAGTAATTCTCAACAAAGCCAAAGCATAGGGTTCCAACTCCTTAACAAATAAATCCCATATTTTCTAGGCTCACTAGGATGATATGTTTTCTATTATAATAAGAAATGACAGACACCGCACAATTGACTATGAAATAATGTTTCTGTCTCTCAAAACCTAGCGCCGGTTGTGAAAATAGACTAGAGGGTCGGCGAATAGGCAATTAAAATTTACGCCCTCTAGCACTAAATAATACATATCCAATAATCTCTTATTTTAATCTTGTTTAAAGATATTTAATTAAACACACAAAATTAAAACAAAATCACACATAAAAATATGAATTTGGAAGCATAAAGTGTGACAGATTTTTACGTGGAAAACCCAAAAAAGTGTAAAAACAATGCCATTTTGCGGCACGAGCAATCCATTAATATAGTCAAAGGTTAGTACCACGCAACAGCTAGCAACTTCTAGACTTACACTACATTGCTTCCCTCAAAATATTACTTGCACAGCATTCTTCGTCTGGCCAACTATCTACTTCCTCGACTCGCTCCCGTTACACTCGCTCCTGTTACATCGGTGACGTCTTCCAAGCATCTCACTTGGGAACTACATTAGTTGCTCTACGTCACAACTCCCGCCGGACACTGATTTCCTCCCACAGAAGAGCAATTAAGTGCAACCTTCGAATATAAGCCTCCAAGTGGGTAGGTGGTATTTTTTATAAAAATCCGCCTTGACTCAATTAGGCATAAAACACAATGATAGGCCACGAATCAAGGGGAGAGATCTTTTGCCACTTAGAGCTTTATGTGACAAAGAATTTCTGTACAAGCTCTCTAAATCACACACAAAACGTGAAAGGCTTCAATTTGTTTACATATAGGTAACCAAAAGCCCTGAAACCCTAGTTTTCCATTATACCAAATTTCCCAAAAAGGAAAGATATTAATGGAAGATTCATGTCTTATTCATCAAGGGTGTGCCACTGTCCGGAAGCTCCAAATAGCCTTCCGAACAGTTCAAGTTAGAGGACTAGGCATCCGAGCGGTTGGTCAGACCATCTGGAGATGTAGTTTTCTGCCCAAAAACTGCCAGAATGTCCGGCGGGACCATCTGGACACTATACGTGGCCTAAATTTCCAAATCCCAGATTTTTAGCCAATTTTAGCTTTGAAAAATGTGTTGAGCTTGTGCAAGTGGTGTTGCGTGCGTGCATTAATACCTATACCTCGTCGGAATCAGTCAGATTGCTTGAAGATCTTTGAACGTGTCCACAATCTTCAGTTTACGAAGATAGAGGACACAGTAACATCTATAAACTATCGCACAAATGGAAAATACAACTTGATGTGTATCGATTACCAAATTATGCCAACACAAAAAACAAAGGGCTTGATGATGATTGATGAACCTAATGATACATTGTTGCAAACTTTTTGCTTATTTCATTATGCATTAGCTCTATGTATTAGCCGTTACGTAGAGTAATCGGCGATACTTAACGTATTATCCGCCCGTCGTTAACGGTACGGACCGATAAAGGCTGATTCATAGGCAAATCGGCCCATATCAATACAACATCGGGTCGTAATGGGACTAACGGTTGTTACACATTAGTGCAGCGGTCGTTACAGACCATTACGTCCGATTTAGGGTGATCTGACCCATTTTCGCTCATTTTAGTGCATGTGCAACAGCTGTTACAAACCATTACGTCCAATTTGGGGTGATCTACCCATTTTGGCTCATTTTAGTGCATTTACTCATAACGGACGGCCTTTTGCATCCCTCCTCGGCTCCTCCCATCCAGTCAGCCAAGTTTTGGCCAGATTCAGGCGATCCAACCCTCCACTCCAATTCTCCGATTTCATCTAGATCCAAACCCTCCATATATATATATATATAAAATTTCTATCCATATTAGGTTTAATTTCAACCCTACAACAATTTTTTTTTTTTAATAAATATTTTTTTTTTTTTGGAAATTAAATTGTGTAAATTGTAAAAAAATGTAATATATGTGTATATTATATGTGTGTGTGTGTGTATTAAATTTCTACACATATTTGGCTTAATATCAGCCCTATTTTTCTAATTTTTATTTTTCATCTTTTTTATATTTTAAATGTGTTCTGTATATAGCTAAATGTCATAATATCTATTGGAATGTATTTACAAGTGTTAAATGAGTATAATAATTAAAATATTGAGTTTTTGAGGATTTTCTGGTAATTTAAAAAAAAATCACAACTGCTATGGCCAATTGCTGTTACGAATAGGTAGATATTCCCGATACTGTTACACTACAACCGTTACCATAATTTAAAACCTTGTTATTACACAACACGATTAAAAACACAACTGACACTTGAACTGTATAATGATTTTTAAACTAGCCTCTAAACTAATGGCACATCCAATGCACCCCCCCAAAAAATAAATGGTGCCAGGTCAATAGTTCAACAAAAGATCCATGTCTATGACATTTGTATAAATATGTGTTTGTGTGTGTGTACGAATACACACGCATGTATACACATACAGTTCTTTTCAAGAGAAAGCCTAACTGTGAAATTCATTCAACAAAATATGAATGTCTTTAGTTCCTTCTCTTTCCTTGCTCATTTAGTCTTGTCTTTCTCCTTTTTCAGTTTAATTCCAAGTTGTTGCAACATTAACATAGGGAGTGGTGTGTGTTCAAGTTTGAGAGAACATATCGTGCAAACAAAGACAGAGGTTGGGTATGAATTCAATGGATCCTATCGATAATAACCAAGGTAAGGACCCTTGCAATCCTTTTATTTTTTAAATTTTCTTCTGTTCATATCACGTTACCAAAATACTGAAACTCCAGGGCTAATAGGCACGGAAGTTGGAGACATGCGGAGAAAAAGAATAGCTAATAAGCACGGAAGTTGGAGATATGCAGAGAAAAAGAAGTCCTTGATGTGTAGCTTGATGTCTCCGATAGAGAAATAATGAAACTTCAGCAGCAATTTTCATGACCCGTAGACAACAATTATATGAGTATGCATTGGTGAATATTCATGTGCATCATCCTAAACTCCTGATTAATGCAACATGCAAATTATTTCATAATCAATCAAGACCATAAAGAAATTCATATTCTTGGTTTGTGTGTCTCAGCTTACATGTTTGAGTCAAATCGGATTCAAGAAACAGGCTACTAACAATATGCAAATTAACTACTAGCAATGCAATCTAATAGAAGGCTTGACTGAAGGAAAAAAGTAGACTTACTTCACCAGCACTCTCCAACTCTTCATCTGAGCAACCAGCCCAAAGCGAATGAGCCCTGAAAGCTGCTTCCATGTTGCTAAGAAACTCTTGGACAGCTGCACTGTCCTTTTCTGGGTCCGGCACATTGTTTGAGAATGACACAATAAAACTGTCATATTACAATAACACGTATAGCTAATGAATCACCACTATCATCGCGTAAATTATGGTAATCTTGTCCTAAATTTGATTCAATTACTGCCAACTCAGAGCCATGTGATAAACATTGGCAACGATTGTCTCTTGATTGAGCCTTAAAGTTTATCCAAAAGTAATGCAACATCTGATTGAGTCTAGTATACAGAGTTGATTAATAGTTGAAATAATAATTAGTATTAATTATTTAAAATCAAGCAATAAACTAAAAAATAAAAAATCACATCTATGCGCATGCATTGAAATATAATTATATGCATGAGTAGAGTAAGAGACCTCTTGATAGCTTTGACGAAATCGGCAGCTGAGGGCTGACGCATCCGCTCGAGAAAGTCGTGCCACGTTAAGGGCGCCGTCGACAAGCCCAAGACGTCGGCGTTCTCCATTTGACGCCGGAATATATGAGTTTCCGGTGAGACTGAAATGTCAGATCAGATCGAAGGCCGGTATCGGAGAGGGAAAGATCAGTACAGGTAGAGAGAGAAAGCAAAGGAAGTCGAAGCGGAGCTACTGCTTATGGAGAGAGAGCGCGTGAGTGGGGTGGAAAATGGTAGGGGAAAATTGCATTGTTGGCCCTCGAAGTTTGGGATCATTATCTAATTCTTCCTTGGTTTTCCATGCCAACACGAACTTTTTTGTGCGCTTACCCAGCGTAATTTGGTACCAAGACTACTAAATGATCCCATGTAGGGGTGTGCGGATCGGATCAATCCGTCAAACTCATTCAAACCGGCAAATCCGCACCACAAAAAAATTATCCAATATTAACCCGCGCATTGCGTAGGTGTTAAATCTTGAAACTCGCACATGTATGGACGGATTACAGTTTGACCCATGTTCTTACGGGTTTAATCCGCCCGCCCGAGTAGACACAAACGACATCGTTTTAGACTTTATTACTTACGTTTGTAAATTTTTTTTTCTATTTCTGTGATGGCTTACAAATTACATTATAGTTTGTTTGCTTTTTTTGTGTGTGTATTACTATAATTTTATCGCAATTTTTCAACAAAGTTTTGTAGTGTAATGGTTTTTCTTTTTAACAAAATTTATTATATTTTAGCGCAACCCGAAATGGGCTCAACCCGTACATTATTGGGTAGCCCACGGTTTAAATTAACCAATTTGCACAATCCAACCGTCCTCAACCCGCACATCATTGGGTGATCCACGGTTCAAATTAACCCAACCTGCTTAGTATTGATTTGGTTCACGGTTTTGGCCCAACCCGCCCCAATCGGCCCGCTACCCACCCCTAATCCTAGTAATTTTTCAATGAACACAAAGATCATTTTTTATTATATGGCCAGATTTGTCTTATCTGAGTGTCAGTTATATTCAATTATGATTAGTCAAATAATACCATAGATCTATATTCCGAAAAATTCATTTCATTCTGATTGATCAAATAATACCATAGATATATATTCCGAAAAAACAAGAAGCGATTAACATATGTATTAGGAGAAAAAAATCTTGTAAATAATCAAATAATTTCACTAGTGTTTTTCGTTCTTTTCATCATCAAATTATACAGCAATAATTGACTGTTTGATGGCTTCAAAATGAAACCTCAAGGAAAAATAATTTATGTTGAATTCAATGCGTTACGGTTGTTATCAATACTGAAAAGTGTCTTTATGATTTTGTTGAACTCAACACTGGCATAACAAAAAAATATCACAATGTTGAATTTAACATAAACATTATCAAAAAATTGTCATAATATTAAATTCAACATGAATTGTGAATCAAAGTGAGATGTCAATCAAGTTTTTTTTTTTTTTTTTTTTTTTTTTTTTTTTTTAAATCAAACGATATGCAATTGAGAATTTCGCGTTGAATTCCGTATTTAATTCTGTTGAAAATAATGGTAAAAATACTAATTTTAATTAATATAATTAAATATTATTTTCATTAAAGATTTCTAATATGTCACAAATATATATACGATAAAATAATATGCATAAAAAAAAAAAATCAACTCTTAGTTAAATTTGTTGTTGAATGTAACTTACATCAAATATTATAGAATATAAAATAGTTCACAACAAATATTCAGAAATCCAATACATTCAACAGTAAATATTCCATATTGTAAAATACACAAAAGTAGTAAATAAATAAAGTTATACTTGCAGTCCTTTATCGATGACAAATCTAGAAATTTATATCGATCAAGACTATCATTTAACGATATTTCCTTAAAGCAAATTTCGCCTTCGCTAAGGTGCTTACGGTTACTCAGGCATTTGCTTCCTAGGATACAACGATCACAATCCTTCGATACTAGCACTCGAAATCAAAGGAACCAGTGAACAAAATAAGTGTTGAACTCTCTCTCATGAATAAACTTAAAACATAGACTCAAAGTGTATATGTAATGCAAGATGTCCTAAGTTTTCCATGCCTAAATGATAATATAAACTTCTCTATTTGTAGAGTAACAAATGAATAACTCCAACACACCAAAAGTCTTACTTTAAAACCATTAAGAACACTTCAAGGCTAGTAAGAACACTTTAAGGCCACTAAGAATTAATTACATATAACTCTTTATTAAAAATGAGTTACAAATATGAAAAGATAAGTCTTGTTTAGTTAAGAAAATTGCTATAATCAATTTAAAGAAAAAATCTAGAAATAAAATTTTCTACTTGGATCAACGCAAGTCCAAACCCAAATCTACAGCTTATGACCCGACCCGGATCCACAATCCAAAATGGATTATAAAAGTGGTTCAATTGTTTTTCATTAACCAATAGGGAATTACTTATTTTATATACTTCAATTAATTTTACAGGATTATATTAAAAGATAAATTTTCATTCACATCTTAATGATTTTTTGATAAATCAAAAGTTTATATTCGTCTTCTCATTAAAATTAACGTATTGATAAATTAATATATATCAATCAATAATTAAATCACATAAATAATTAGACTTAAAAGAATCTAAAAAATATTTTTGTCTAATAGTCTCCCACATGGATGAAATTGAATTAATAAACATGCATATGTAATGTGGACACAAGAAAAAGAGTTCAATAAGATAACAATTGAATCGGACTACGTAGTTTTTTACCTTGAACCTTCCCTAGTGAGAATCTATCGAATTTACTCAGCCAACCAGTGAACATGATGTCTTGAACTATTCGGCATTTAGTGTAAACCAAGACAATAGAAACCATATAATTGTCTTTAGACATTATTTGTTATATGGTTGCGTTCATTTTGGCCTTGAACACTCTCATGGAACCAGCCCAGTTCATACTCATATAGATAGATAATCTCCTTAAAAAATGTATTCTCGAATATTTTTCTTGATAAAATCAAGTTCTATGAATCATCACACATATTTCAATTATTAGTGTTTCATCTTAGGAATGTATCATAGATATTAACTCTATGCAGTGATACATGCGGTCACACTCATAATTCGGTTGTTCCTTTGAACCTACATCTTGGAATATCTAGTTAAGTAGGTTAGGTTGTCATTATGATTACTATTTTGTTATAGGCTTAGCCTCATTCCCCTCGATAATTAGTTAACTATCTCCCAAGTTTGACTTTTGGCCAATGGATCCGCAACATTATCTTTTGACTTTATAAAACTAATTTTGACAACTTCATTTTGAGAGAAACTGTCGAATGGTATTATGTCTCCAACATATATATATATATATATATATATATATATATATATATATATATATTGAGACTTACTATGATACACAATTTTGTACCCTATCAATAATTCTTTATTTATCACGACATAAATAAATTTTATTACAAGTTTTGTCCGCATTAAAATATTTCTTTTAATAAATGTGAAAACAATTTTTATTTTTCACAAGCTTTAATGTGGACCTCCAAATTTATTTTTGTTTAAAAAATCTCAATAACGCCGTATCTTTTCCACTTTAACTTAGTAGTTTGTATAAAATACTAGTCAAACTCTTTGATCGTGAATTTAATTGACATGACATTGTCAAATCATATATAAATTTATTTGACAACATCGTAGTGTCAAATTACGCATTTCATCACATTATACTCTTTATAATTCACATATATTAAATAAGTCGACAAACATTTGGCTCAATTTACTCCTAAAATATTTAGTCTTGGATACTCCTAGATGTATTTTTAAAAAAAAAAAAACTTAACTCTCTTAGTTTTACGTAAAATATATGTCCAAGAATAATGTATTCCATGATTTAATAATTGTGGTCATTTTCTCAATTTTAATTTCATCATTTAAAAAATCATCAATTTATCAAGACACCTCCACATTTTTAAGTATTTGTAAATTGACCTCATACCTTTCTATCATTTATAAAAAGATGTTTTGAACAACCTCTTATGGAATACATATCTCCCCCAGATGTTCTTGAATTATAAATAGAAGTATTAAAATATTTTTCCTCTAATTTGCACAAATCAATTTAGAGATTTCACACTTCTTTTAAAAAGAAGTTTTCGTCAATTTGACTTCACACTCAAGTCTTACATATATGACTTGAAATTATTTTAGTATATTTTGTTAATTAATAGAATTTTTTCTCTTCCATTAGCCCAAGTTAATTAAAAGTTTAGCAATGTCAAATGTTTAAATGATCAATCATAAAACAAAACAAAGCAAAATAAAATAAAATACTCCTATTATTATTATTATTATTATTATTATTATTATTATTATTATTATTATTATTATTATTATCACATCACATAATGCATTAAAAATTTATTCTTCAAGATATTTCTCATATGTATAACATCTATTAAGCCGAAAGATGCATCTCATCAATCTTATTAGAAGGGTTATCCACCTCTGTTACATTAGCATGATAGATTGACTTCTGAGATTTTCTTGTCACAATCCTTTTGTGACATTTTTTAGCATAATGTCCTACCTTACCACAAACTAGTAATCACCTTCGAACTTTATATTCAAATCCCCTTTAAAGGTGTGATTTGGGCCTAAATCATAAAGCTTTCATTTTTTTGTCAATCCTTCGAAACTCCACCTCATTGACTTTATATTCCATAGTTTGGAAATCCACTCGCTTTTTAGCAACATGATGTTTCTCCTCTATTCTCAATTTTAAGATAAAATCTTCAAGACTCATCTCTTTATATTTATGTTTAAGATAATTCTTGAAGTTACTCCAAGAAGAAGGTAATTTTTCAATCATAGATGTTACTTAGAAAGATTCTGTCACACCCCACCCTGGACACCCATCATCGTGGGGCTGATGTGACGTCGACATGACATCACCAGACCATCAAACCAACTCATAAAAAGACAATATACATAAAACAATATAAAATCATCTATACAACATATACAAAATTTAGTGCTATAAGGACATACCCGTCCCAAAAAAATAAGAACAACAAGATAAATCTCATGAACTTCTCTTAGGTTCGCCTCTGACAGCTCGTCTCAAAATACTCCCATATGACTCCATTGCATGACATGCATAACTCTAACTAGTGCCAGTAGGGGATCAACTCCTAGCTATTTCACCTGCGAGTGTACTGCCTTCTTAGTAAAAAAATATTTTATAATAATAAATCATTCTACAACATCTAAATGGATCAAGCGTAAGTATATAAACACCACATAGCTCGTAAAATCTCCAGTATATAAGTAGTGAAAATAAAGCGATACAGATAAGTTCCATCAAAATCTATCTAGTATAAAATCATACCAATTACCATAAATAAATAATAAATCACCCAATATAAGTAAAACACCATATCTCAAACACACATCTCAAACCACCACTCCACCACAACACACACTGGCTAACTATAGTGATCGTTTTAACCTTACGATCGGGAGTTTCAACGGTACCATACCATCCATAGGATATGCCTTCCTACGAACACCCATCACTCCGCTGAAGCGGGTAATCACTGCGCAGTATAAACGTCTAACATCACTCTGCCGAAACAGATAAACATCACTCCGCTGAAGCGGATAACATCACTCAACCGAAGCGGATCACATCACTCCGCCGAAGTGGATAAACTCACTCTGCCGAAATAGATAAATACTATAGCATTGTCAAATCAATAACATCGTCAAATCAATACCATCACTCTGTCGAAGCAGATAATCATCACTCTGTCAAAACAGATAAATACTATAGCATCGTCAAATCAATAACTTCGTTTAATCAACATCGTCAAATCTCACCTCAAACATCACCCTCTATTACCAAAACCGACTTTAATCCAAAAATCACAATTTTCACTTTCTTTAAAAAAAGTCTGATTTCACTAAAACCATTTTACACGCATATATATATATATATATATATATATATATATATATATATATATATATATATATATATATAATAGTTTGGCAAGAAGACAGTACACTCACCTAGCTACCCACTCCGAACAGCTTTTACAGATTATCTTCTACTGATACTCTGGTGCCTGCGAACCTAATAGTGACAGGGCCTAAATTAATATTTTATATAAAATCACCTAATCATGTAATGTAGACCCTAATTTTTGTTATTTTCCCGTCCCCATATTTTATTATGTAAAATTATTATTCGGTTAATTTTTCATTTAATAATCCCAAATTTATTATTCCGGTTACAAAATTTTTATGCTAGAATTTAATTTAACAAAACTAAAATAAACTTAACGGAAAAAGGTTACCCATTCCGAATCGTTCATGGGTCACGAGACGGATTTTGAATTTTTATTGGGATTCTTTATGTAATTTTATTTTTTTTTTCGTTTTTTGCTTCTGCTTTCCGTTTCTGTTTGCTGTTCTGCTGCAGCCACCGGCCTCTTCCACTCCTCCCTGCCACCGTCTGCCGGCCAACCCACAACCGACCACCCACATACAATCACAGCACATACACACACACAGAGTACACATACAGAGACAACCACACACCCACACACACATACCAACTTCCTTTCTCTCTAACTCCCCGGCGACAACTCCGGCGATATACACACACACACACCGCCAAACGACAACACCACCAGACCCATTTATACACTCTCACATATAGGACACACACACACATAAAGCAGGAACAACACACACACACACACATGCAGTCGTCCAGCAGAACACATACATACACACACACAATCACGGAACATATACACAAGCCCGCTCACTCCTACGCCGGCACTGGACGAACACCCACCACTGACCGAACACACCGCCGAACCAGCAACCCACACCACCGAATGACCATCCACCGCCGATCTTCTCTCTCTCTCTCCTCCGACGATCACCTTTTGCTCCGACCACCAACAAATCCCACACCAACCGACCACCGTCGGACCCATTAATCGACGGCACAACACACACACACATACAGTAAACATACACTCTTAGGCCATGATCACCCACACACAATAGCAGCTCAAAACAAAACCCACACGCTAGGCCAAACCCACTTTCTCTCTTTCTAACTCACCGCCGGTGATCAAAACCCACACCACTGGATCACCGAACAATCGACAAACAAGCCGAACACACACATAATCATACATACACACCATCTGCACCGCCGCCGTTGGACGAACAGGAAACACACACATGCACGCCGACGAACACACATAACAGCGCCCACACTCCAAAACACACATTCACCACGTAACAGTTGCACAGAACAGCGACCACACACACACAGACGCCACACACAAACCACCGCCAGCGAACCCCACACGATCGGAGCTAGAACAATCACCGGCGAATCTCTCTCTCTCATCCTTTCTTTCTCTTTCTCTGGATTTCTCTCTTCTGTTCTGGACTTTTCTTGGGGGATTTTTAATCATTAATCTATGCATTACATATATATATATATCACTCTGCTCCGTCTCCGGTCTTCCCACTGTTCACACACTCACTGCTATATATATATATATATATATTAAAATAAACTTTAGCTAAATTGCAATTTCCTTCCCCTAACTTCTTTCAATCCTTATTTTAATCAATTTCAACTTTTAAAAGTTTCTAAAATTATAATTTCATCCTTAATATTTTCAAATTTTGATTTTAATTATCAATTTGAATCTCAAGTTTAAATTTAATGTTTTTAAATTTCCCAATTTGACCCCTAAATGTTTGATTTGAATTTTAATTAATCCAATTCTCCCCGAATTTTTTCATGCTCTAGAATGCAATTATTAATAACGTATTTGCTAAGTCGAGGTCTTACAACTCTTCTCTCCTAAAAAAAATTTCGTCTCGAAATTTTCGTCAATCCAATAATACGTTAGATTCACATCACATGGTCACATTTCGCCTTACGTGATTCTAGAATGCTGATTCCTACGTAGGGTCCCATAATCACAAGTCCCCCAAAATCTATAATCATCAATTTTCATCAAATCATATCTAACCATTGCATCATTTTCATTTGTAGTGGTCGGTATTATATCCAACACCCAAGAAACATGGTGCACTTAGTAGGTTACACTAAACATAAACAACCAATTGTCAAAGAATCTCATGGTTCTAACTGCTTTCGTTGCGCTACTCTGATAAAAATTACAATCAATAACAATATAATACAATATACTCTTAAAATATCATGATAGTTTCAGTGGATGAGGTCTATCTTATTTCCAACAGGTCTACGACCCTAATTCCAATTTGGCAGATCTTCCTCATAATCAACATTTCTCCAGTTTGTCCAACAATTTACAATCAACCAGTTTATCAAAATATCTTCGTTTAACATTTAAACCAACAATACTCACAATCAGAATCATTAACTTCAATACTCTTATAAATGTTTGTAATATTACCGCTAACTAGCTAATGTTTCGCACTATACCGGAACCACATAACTACATTTTAAATCATGACCCAATCATATCGATGTCCCTCTAAACACACAGATATCACCAAATCACATTATTACATCTCAAAGTACATAAAACGGGTCATTTAGAAGAATTCCTTTCATGCCCCTACCTTTAATCAAGTCCCTGACAAGATCACGTGCATAAATTCCGCTTCCATCTCACTAAAACAAACACTTCAAACATTTACCACTTATAAGTATAAATCGAAGGACATAAATACGTC
Organism: Eucommia ulmoides; assembly: GCA_016647705.1. NCBI lineage: Eukaryota > Viridiplantae > Streptophyta > Magnoliopsida > Garryales > Eucommiaceae > Eucommia > Eucommia ulmoides. The sequence goes on along the minus strand of CM028336.1, from coordinate 13,265,089 downwards.
CCAATAAAAATTTGTTACATCTCAAAAATCATTAGTTACTGATTGTAAAATATTGTATTGCGAGTACATATCAATTCAAGGAGTTTTCAAATTATCATTTTCTCATGAAATCTCAATGACCCCCATAGGCCGACTCCGCCTAATGGTAATAGAAAATCAATACATTGGGTTGAGTTCTCCTATCTCGGTTCGATCGATTGGAGTCTTGCGTCCTTTGCATACAGTGCTTTATACGATGCCACCTTGATTACCGAAAGGTATCTGTTATTGTAACACATTCCATCAGCGCCACATAATTATCCTTACTACCAGAAATTTCAAAACACAACTCTTCGATATATCCTCTAACATCTGAATCACACTTCTCGACTGACTGTTAATCCGCAAATAAAAGAGTTTCGAACTCTCAACTTGACACTCAAGGCAATATGGAAACTTAACTAGAACATCAAAATAATTATTAAATTCTGGTACTACAGTTTCTCCTATACAGTTTCTCTGATTGAGAATTATCACCTGGAAATACTACCTAACTTTCGATATTTACAACATGCCAATTTAGGTTATCACCATTCAATACTGCATTTTCGAGTTCCTCCGCGGACTATTCATACAATGGTGACTTATTTTGCTTTGATAACAACTATCATCCAAGTCACAATACGGCAACAACAGTTATGATTTCAGAATTCCAATTTCAAAATTTCGAATAACCGATCAACCAAGTTTAATAATTCGTCAACATTTGTTTTTCTTTTTTTCCAGAAGCTACTAATATTTATGAAATGTATAATTCAACATCTAATTTCCCTTTTGATTTAAAATAATTACCTTACCCCAACATTATTCGACATTTGCATTGAACCGGTGCCTCATACAACCGAACAATCCCGTCAATATATACTTGGCATATGCATCAAGAAAACATTCCTCGAACTACTCTCTCATTTCCCTTCTGGAATAGGTCAAAGCTATAACAACCTACCTAGATATTGATGCTCAATCTTACTTTTGCTAACATACAATACATCTAACAGCAATGTCTGCGATTTCTCATTCTACTCCACTTCACCAATAATGCTCACTAAGTCGAGAGATAGTTTGATACTACCAGGGCATTACATCTATTGCTCTATGCACCACTTTTAAGGTCTCTTCCGTTATATGGGCATCATTAGAAACACGCAATCTATTTCAAATCATTACAACTACATCATTATTTCTGACACGATAGTCAGTCCTATAACCATTATCCATTTCATTCCTCTTTAATCTTCCCAACCAGACATCCAACTTCTGAGCTCCTACCACACCATCGATCAAAGTCGATTTCTTATCACGAGTTCGAATAACGTGGTCATCTGACCAACTACCCATGAAACTCATAAGGATCTCAACTTGACCCATACATTAGTATAAGCAACCCAAATATGCGCAACCACGTTCCTCGATTTCGGCCTCAAAGCACAAATCCCGTCATACCAGAAATGTTGTGAAGTTGTCAAGGTAACCATAATCACTGCCACTCCACAAGTTTCGAATTCCAGTCACGCGTTCTCGGCCTTCTCCATATTCCATCAACCTACCATTTCGACTCCTTTTGGATTTACTTGAATACTATGTCTCAAGAGCACTCGTCCCAATTTTTCCACTCGATCCAACCAATATTCATATTTATTGCATTTGGCACACAATCGCTTTTCTTGCAGCATCAGCAACACATTCTGGAGACGTTCTACATGCTCTTCTCTACTCTCGACCGAATCATTGTTTTCACCATGTCACAGTCTCTAACCTTCAACTGAGAATACTCTACTCAAAACAATTTAACACCCTAGTCTTTTACAATCGATTTAACCACCCATCCATTCCAACCGATGAGTGCCCAACACCAGATCTTTATGGAAAAACACATCAGGTCTACATAAATCATGAGTTGATAGTCTAATTTATGATAATGACCCGGTTTCTCAGGGTCGTCATAAGGTTCTTCTATTAAAGACTTCCTAAACCAAAAACTAACTTACTCCAAGTCCAAATATTTCTACACCACGGAAATTATTTAAATTCAATTAAGTGCAATCAATCGTCGACTTAAATTAATCCACTCAAGTTTTCCTACACCACAGTGACTACCTTTAAAGTCCCAAGGTTATAGTTTCAAGTCTCAATTTCCCACATTTTATCAACACGAGTATATTTAACCAACTTACTGAGCCAAATGTTCACCTCTTTAAAAATAATGGAACTTATTTAACAACAACCACAATTTTCGGAACTACATAGGGAAAATCCCTAGCTACTACAATATCCATCGCCGAACCTTGTTTTAACTTATGCCTAACACCTACATACTGTATTTTGATATCCTCTCTTTAACACTTTTCTAACCTCCTAGACCCATTATCAGACTAACTGAGGTACTAGTTACGCCTTCCCAACAATACATACTTTTATTCATAAAAAATTTGACTCCACAGGCAACTCCAAATTACTCATACAAATGGATTATATTTACGCGCACCTACTATCATCCCAGACCCACAATTCTTGGCTACTTCCTATATATAATTTTCTATTACATTTGTTATATTTACTAGTTCCACCAACTTTTACTCTACCTTCTTGTCAACCTAGAATGTACTACCGAATTACATCTTTTTAATATCACCATAACTTTCTCACATCCTTAGTTCCAACTAATACAATTCTCTTTTTAGTATCATCATAAGATTCCTTTCATATTGCCTAAAAGACGATTTTATACTTATTTTGAATGTCATTTCACATTCCAACTTAAGTGTGCTCTACGATACTATTTAAAATTTTAATAACAACTTACGGGGTGCCACCGATAGTTATCTTATCATCACATAATACACATATAGTTGTTTCTCAATTAAAATCTCACATTTCCAACTATTAGCACTCCCACAATCGCAATCCCCCCATTACCACCATTAATAGCACCATATTACTCAAATCCGCTAACTAGAAATATCACAATTTTATCGCATCACCACCTGCCAACAAGACAACCCACCATGCACAATGCGAATGCACTAGCTAATGTACTGAAATAACCAACACTCACGTACCGAACTCACCTATCGACACCCTATCTTATGTCCCCTACTAACTAGATGACTGGCACGCCCTCCTATCTCATGGTCTTCTACTGACACCTCCACTGGCAAGTTTACAGAACCTATAACCTAGGCTCTGATACCAAAATTGTCACATCCCACCCCGGACACCCATCACCGTGGGGCCGACGTGACATCGACATGACATCACCAGACCGTCAAACTAACTTATAAAAAGATAATATACATAAAACAATATAAAATCATATATACAACATATACAAAATTTAGTGCTATAGGGACACACCCGTCCCAAAAAATAAGAACAACAAGATAAATCTCATGAACCTCTCTTAGGTTCGCCTCTGACAGCTCGTCTCAAAATATTCCCATATGACTCCATTACATGACACACATAACTCTAACTAGTGTCAATAGGTGACCGACTCCTAGCTATTTCACTTGCGAGTGTACTGCCTTCTTAGTAAAAACATATTTTATAATAATAAATCATTCTACAACATCTAAATGGATCAAGCGTAAGTATATAAACACCACATAGCTCGTAAAATCTCCAGTATAAAATCACCACTCCACCACAACACACACTAGTTTCATCAAAATCCATCCAGTATAAAATCATACCAATCACCATAAATAAATAATAAATCACCCAATATAGGTAAAACACCACATCTCAAACACATATCTCAAACCACCACTCCACCACAATACACACTAGCTAGCCATAGTGATCGTTTAACCTCACGATCGGGAGTTGCAATAGTACCGTACCATCTGTAGGATATGCCTTCCTACGAACACCCATCACTCCGCCGAAGCGGATAATCACTGCGCAGTATAAACGTTTAACATCACTCTGCCGAAGCAGATAAACATCACTCCGCCGAAGCGGATAACCTCACTCTGCCAAAATAGATAAATACTATGGTATCGTCAAATCAATAACATCGTCAAATCAATACCATCACTCTGTCAAAGCAGATAATCATCACTCTACCGAAATAGGCAAATACTATAGTATCGTCAAATCAATAACGTCCTCATCAAATCACAAATCAATAACATCGTTTAATCAACATCGTCAAATCTTAAAAATCACCCTCTATTTCCAAAACTGACTTTAATCCAAAAATCATATTTTTCACTTTCTTTAAAAAAAGTCTGATTTCACCAAAACCATTTTACACGCATATATATATATAAAATAGTTTGGTAAGAAGACAGTACACTTACCTGGCTACCCACTCCGAACAGTTTTTACAGATTATCCTCTACTGATACTCTGGTGCCTGCGAACCTAATAGTGACAGGGCCTAAATTAATATTTTATATAAAATCACCTAATCATGTAATGTAGACCCTAATTCTTGTTATTTTCCCGTCCCCATATTTTATTATGTAAAATTATTATTCGGTTTAATTTTTCATTTAATAGTCCCAAATTTATTATTCCGGTTACAAAATTTTTATGCTAGAATTTAATTTAACAAAACTAAAATAAACTTAACGGAAAAAGGTTACCCATTCCGAATCGTTCACGGGTCACGAGACGGATTTTGAATTTTTATTGGGATTCTTTATGTAATTTCTTCTTTCTTCTCCTCTTCATTTTTATTTATTTATTTATTTTATTTTATTTTATTTTTTTCGTTTTTTGCTTCTGCTTTCCGTTTCTGTTTGCTATTCTACTGCAGCTACAGGCCTCTTCCACTCCTCTCCGCCACTGTTCGCCGGCCAACCCACAACCGACCACCCATATACAATTGCAGCAGCACACACACACAGAGCACACATACATAGACAACCACACACCCACACACACATACCCACTTCCTCTCTCTAACTCCCCGGCAACAACTCTGGCGATATACACGCACACACACCGCCGAACGACAACACTACCGGACCCATTTACACACTCTCACATACAGGACACACACACACATAAAGCAGGAACAACACACACACACACACACACACACATACAGTCGTCCAGCAGAACATACACACACACAATCACGGAACATATACACAAGCCCGCTCACTCCTATACCGGCACTAGACGGACACCCACCACTGACCGAACACACCGCCGAACCAGCAACCCACACCACGGAATGACCATCCACCGCCGATCCTCTCTATCTCTCTCTCTCTCTTCCGACGATCATCTTCTGCTCCGACTACCAACAAATCCCACACCAAGCGACCACCGTCGAACCAATTGATCGACGGCACAACACATTCACACACATACAGTAGACACACACTTTCAGGCCATGATCACCCACACATAATAGCAGCTCGTAATAGAACCCACACGCCAGGCCAAACCCATTTTCTCTCTCTCTAACTCACCGCCGATGATCAAAACCCACACCACCGGACACCGAACAATCTGAACACACACATAATCATACATACACACTATCTGCACCGCCGCCGTTGGACGAACAAGAAACACACACATGCACGCCGACAAACACACACAACAGTGCCCACGCTCCAAAACACACATTCACCACGTAGCAATTGCACAGAACAGTAACCACACACACAGAGACGCCACACGCAAACCACTGCCGAGGAACCCCACACGATCGGCGCTAAAACAATCACCGACGAATCTCTCTCTCTTCCTTTCTCTCTTCTGTTCTGGACTTTTCTTGGGGGATTTTTAATCATTAATCTATGCATTACATATATATATATATTAAAATAAACTTTAGCTAAATTGCACTTTCCTCCCCCCTAACTTCTTTCAATCCTTATTTTAATCAATTTCAACTTTTAAAAGTTTCTAAAATTATAATTTCATCCTTAATATTTTCAAATTTTGATTTTAATTATCAATTTGAATCTCAAGTTTAATTTTAAATTTGCCAATTTGACCCCTAAATGTTTGATTTGAATTTTAATTAATCCAATTCTCCCCAAATTTTTTCATGCTCTAGAATGCAATTATTAATGACGTACTTGCTAAGTCGAGGTCTAATAGATTCACTCAGGGTCATTCCCTTTGCATGAATTTTATGCAAAATCACTTGAAGTTCATTAGCCCGACTGATTACTGTTTTTGAATTTATTATTTTGTAGTCTAAGAATTTTCCAACTACAAACTTTTTAGTATCGGCATTCTGTATTTTATATTTATTTTTAATTGATTGGCATAACTCTTTCGCTGTTTTAACTGAAAAATATATATTATAAAGTGTATTATTCAATTCATTCAAAATATAATTTTTGCACAGGATATCAGCATGTTTCCAAGCTTCTACCACAGCTGTGGTTTGAGTATCAGCATCCCCAGTCTGCAAGGACAGAGCATCCTCTCGTAGGCTTCTAACAAGATTTAATGTTGTTAAATAAAACAACATTTTTTTGTTGACATCTCTTAAAATAAATTATGTCACACTTATCAGGTTTCTCCCCAAGAGATGCATGGGTAGTCAACTGTTGTATTTGGCGCTCCAACTACTGATACATTTGGTGTATTCGCAGTAGTTGACATATCTCAATAGTCTTTTAAATAAAATAAAAATATTTAATATTTTGAATCATCAAAATATAATCAATCAATAAATATGTCAAACATATAACAAATAAAAATATATTATTTAAATTCATATATTTAATAAAGAATAATAATAATTTAACGCCACACATAAGTATAAGTAGTTCATTATAAATGTATCACATAAGCATAAAATGTTCATAGTAAAATTTCAACATGAAACATTTACAACGCCTTCATCAAAAAACATATATCTAGAAATCTCTACCACCACATATATCACCAGGTATCAATTAGTAATAACACCAAGAAATTTGCTTGAAGACTGTTAAAATAATAATGAAAATACTAATTTAATTAATATAATTAAATATTTTTTACATTAAAGATTTCTAAAATGTCACAAATATATGTATAATGAAATAATATTCATAAACAATAAAAAAAAATTGAACTCTTAATGAAATTTGTTGTTGAATGTAACTTAAATAAAATATTACAGAATATAAAATAGTTCATAGCAAATATTCAAAAATCCAATATATGTAACAATAAATATTCCATATTGTAAAATATACGAAAATAGTAAATAAATAAAGTTATACTTACAATCCTTTATCGATGATAAATCTAGAAATTTATATCGATTGAGGTTATTATTTAACGATATTTCCTTAAAGCAAATTTTGCCTCCGCTAAAGTGTTTACGGTTATTTAGACGTTTTCTTCTCAAGATACAACGATCACAATCCTTCGATTTTAGCACTCGAAATCAAAGGATCTGGCAAACAAAATAAGTGTTAAACTCTCTCTTATGAATAAGCCTATAACATCGACTCAAAGTCTGTGCAGTGCAAGATGTCCTAAGTTTTCCGTACCTAAATGATAATACAATTTTTTTTATTTATAGAGTAATAAATTAGTAACTCCAACATACCAAAAGTGTAAGACCCTAATTCTCGTGCATGCATAATCATTAGCTGCATTTTAGAACATTCATAAAATAACAGGGTAGATTGTGTCATTTAGTATTTAATTTAAAATTTTAGGGGTTAATTGGTAATTTTAAAAAAATAGTAATTTCAAATTTTGGGTTTACATGATAACTTAAAGAAATTTAGGGGAGATTAATGTAATTTGGGAAAAATTAATATATATACATATATTAACTAGATAAAAAAAAAAAAAAGGGAAAAAAAACGTGGCATCAAGACATCTCTCTCTCTCATGCATATATATACATAAATCCATGCACACATATTTTCAGGACACACCTAAAAAGAAGAAGAAACCAGAAAACGAGAGAAGTGGGCCGGCGGTGGTGGGTTTTGATCGTCGCTTTCTTGTCGCCAGGGGAGGGGTGTGTGTGCGGTTCAGTCGACGGCATATGTGTGTTGTGGGTCGACGGTTGTGTGTGTGTGTGATCAGTGATTGTGTGTGGATCGTATGTGTGATCGTTGTTGTTCGAACGACGACTGTGTGTGTACTGTTCAGTCAACGGCAGGATGTGTGTGTGTGATCGTCGTGTGTCTGTGACCGTCTTAAGGTGTGTGGCGTTGTTGACGTTTGGTGAGTGTGTGTGTGTCGTCGTGTGCATGTGTATGGTCGCCGGTGGTCGGTGAGAGCGTGTGAGTGTGTGTATCATGTGTGTATGTATGTGATCGATGTAGGTTGGCCGGCGGTGAGAGAGAGTTAAAGAGAGAGAGAGACGACTGAACTAGGAGCAGAAACCCAGTACAGAAAACGAGGGTTGTCGCCGCTGCAGTGAGACCAAACAACCAAAACAAAATACAGAGAGGAGAGAAAAAAAAAAAAGAAAAAAAAATCAAAGATCAACCTCTCAGCGAGCGGAAAATTCGAAACAGGTAAAAATTTCAATCGGTTATTATGTTCGTTAAATTAAATTATTAGCATTAAAATTTCCGTAATTATCATAATAATTTTTGTAACCATTAATTTTAATAACCGTTGTACAATAACTATTAACCTAGCGAAATGAATGAAAATAACAATTTTGCATAATTAAATTCGAGGAATGGGAAATTATGCAATTTAGGGCCATGCATTACATATTAGGGTTATTTTAAATAAAATATTAATTTAGACCCTATCGCTATTAGGTTTATAGGCGCCAGTGTACCGGTAGAATTTGACGTCGGTATTTTTGCAGTGCGAAAAATAAGGTGAGTGTATTGTCTTCTATATAAATTTACAAATTATATTTTTGAATAAATTGTGGGAAAAAAAAAGTGTTTATTAAAATTAGACGATTTTATGACTTATGTAGATCAAGTAGATTTTAAATGTAGAAGGTGATTTTTGTCCGACTATGCCATAATTTTGATCCTATCAAGAGAGTATGACCTGCGGGATGATTTTGACCTATTAGGAGGGCATGTCCTGCAGATGGTTGATTATTATTATTATTGACCTATCAGGAGTGTCGGTCCTACAGATGGTTGATTATTATAACTTGTCAGGAGGGTATGTCCTGCAGGTGGTTGATGATATTATGACCTGTCAGGAGGATTAGCCCTACAGGTGGTTGTTGATATTATGACCTGTCAGGAGAATTAGTCCTGCAGGTGGTTGATTATTATGACCTGTCAGGAGGATTAGTCCTGCAGGTGGTTGATTGACCCGTCAGGAGTGCAAATCCTGCGGGTGGTAGCCTTACCATTGGGGATAATAAATGGCCCTGACACTGATAGTCACGTTAGATGACACAGTTGCAAAGGTTATGGTACCGTTGTAACTCCCGATCGTGAGATAAAAATGATCCTATGGTTAGTAGGAGAGTGGTGTGCGGTATTTTATTATATGATGAAATGTTTGGATTGGTTGATTTAAAATAATTGGGTTGGTTAACTTCAAATGTTTGGTTTGGTTATTTTAAATATATTAGTTTATTTCATTGGTGATAGGGAAACTGGATTTCCGTATGGTATGTGGTTATATTATATTATATTTTGAAACATGGTGTTTAATACTTATGCTTGATCCATAAAAATATTTTTATATTATGAAGACAGTACACCAATAAAATATTTGGTTTCAGGTGCCGCAATTAGGAGTGGGTCCACTACTGGCACTAGGTAGAGTCTGGAGGTGGTGTTATTGTGAGAGTGAGCCGGTCAGAGGCGAACCGTGGAAGGTTCAATATTTTGTGATTTTTATTCTATATATTTAGGATGGGTGTGTTCCCATATTTTTTTGGAAATGAGTAAATAGGTATTATTTCTCAATATGTATATGTATGTATTTGGTTGATTGGTCAAGAAGTGTCATGCCAACGTCACGCCTGGCCTCGAGCGGTGGGGGCTCAGAGTGGGGTGTGACAAAAAGTCTCACTTTAAAGCCACTAAGAATTAATCACATATAACTCTTTATTAAAAATGAGTTAGAAATATAAAAAGTCAAGTCTTGTTTTGTTAACAAATTGCTAGAATTAATTTAAATAAAATTCTAGAAAGAATTATCTCTACTTGGATCAACTCAAGTCCAAGCTCAAACCCACGACCCATGACCCGACCCGGATCCACAATCCAAAATGGATTATAAAAGAGGTTCACGTGTTTTTCATTAACCAATGTGGAATTACTCATTTTATATAATTCAATCAACTTCAGGTGACTACATTGAAAGACAAATTTTTATTCACATCTTAATAATTTTTTGACTAATCAAAAGTTCATATTTGTCTTCTTACTAAGACTAACGTACTTATATATTAACATATATCAATCAATAATTAAATCACATAAATAATTAGACTTAAAATAGTCTAAAAATCATTTTTGTCTAACAAATTCAACATGCTATGATTTATGTCACCTATGCAAAGCATTTTTGCCCTTTCCATCTTGAATTCAATATTAAGAATGATACATATTAACGTGTGTTGAATTCAATGTGAACAATTGTCATATATATGTTTGGCTTTGTTGATGAACTTGATTTTTTTTATTTAAAATGTTGTAAAATATTGAAATAAGTTTCAACGAAAATATACGAACAAAATGCAAAATTAGTTGTTGTTAAAAACGTTTTTGTACGGGTATTGAAGACATCATAAGTTGGCCATATACATGGAACATATGTCTCGTGAAGCACACAATCAAACCACCGTAGCACCAGCATTTTTAAAAATGTTAGAAAAAAATGGGATTGAACTGACATATTAGGAAAAAAATCCATTGGATAACGCAACCCATGTTTCAAACCCTACAACTTCCTCGATTAAAAATCATACTCTACCATTCTCAAACCGTACAACTTACTATGATCAAACTCCTCAATTCATGATGGTTTCACTCGTACAAGAATGGAAATGAAGAATCCTAACATGGTTGATGATCTAGTGATGTTGCTAGACTCAGGTAATACGATTACTATGTATCGTGAACAATATTTTTCGTTTGAATCAAAGTAAGAATAAACCTTTGTTCATGTTTAACATATTACAGTTTAGGATTTTATATATAATGCGATTAATTTAACATGCAATCCAACCATGAGATTATTGATTCTTGAATTTAAAACCAATATTCAAAATAACTCTGTGAATGATATGTATAGTAGAGCATGTTGTACAGTGCATGTGTATAGTAATATCATTTATATTATACACATTCATCGTGAATTCAAAATTGTTGTCATTAGCCATATTGTTGAATTCAACATCGTTTTGTGTTGAACTCAACATTGCCATTAAATTAGTTCAATATTGTCGTCATTGATAGTCCTCATAAATTTGTTGATTTTAACTTTACTCTTATATTTAACTATTTACATGCAAAACATGAAAATAACTAGAAAACTCATTATATTATGATTGGTACATCAAATATATTGATTGTTTGTATGTGTTGAATTTAACATCATGAGAGTTGATTGTTGATGTTGAATTCAACATGATGTGCAAGTGTGTATGTGTGTGTTGAATTTGACATCATGTTCAATTGGATAGAAAATATTGCTTACACATCTCATTTGGTAATCCCTCTGAATCGCCTTTGTTTGTTTTATACAAAACAATTAGATTCAAGTCATAGAGCCTTTGTTTGTTTTATACAAAACAATTAGATTCAAGCCATAGAGGTCTAAGTGATGCTTTGAGTAACAACTTAGTTATTGACATTGGTAATAAAACAATCAAGTCAAACATGTGTTTCTTTCCTTAAATAATACAACTACATCATTTCCTAATTTCAAAATTGGTTTTTTGCAATAACACAACTATATACCCCTCCTGTTAAATATCATTCATTTTTATTTTTTTTTATCAATTTTATTGTCTCATCTGCCTCTCCATCAACAATACATCAATTACGTAAAGAAAACACCTTTTTGGAATACTATCAAAGCACTACATAACCCAGGCATTAGACTGGGGGCGACTCACAAAATTGACAACCTTCTAACTTTTAAGATTGATCCCAAATATATAAAATTCACCAGCTATGGCGTTCAACTCATTTTGGTCTAACATCAGGCAATGTGTAGATAGGAAGCAGGTATGCAAAAAAGGATGGTTGTTCATTTCTAACCCATCGTGGGTTGAGTATGAATAAGTAAGCATTGTGGAGGTCAAGAAGGAAGTATGAGCTACTTTTAATGGTGATAAAGAGGATGACATTAAGGATGTTATGTTGTTGCTTTGTCTGCAGTTTATATCTACATATTACTTTGACACCAAAATTGTGTTGCCAATCCGTTCAGGCAGTGTTAGCATACAACCTTTATTAATCTTGTTCCTGATAGAGCTAGGTTCATGCCAAGATGGGCTTTCTAAGATATGATCCTACTAATGAGGATTATGTCCGGAATGCAACTTTCCAATATCCGAGGGACCAGGTAAAAACGTGTAAAAAATATATATATGACTTCATGTTGAATTCAACATTGCATGCCAGTTATATTCAACATCTAATAAATTATTAACTTGTCTATAACTTCCTAATCTATTATATATAATTGTAACTGCTTTTTAAAAAATAGGGAAAAATATAATTTAGACCCTCTAACTATTGACACATTTCTAAGTGACCTCTCTAAGTTTTGGCGTTTTATTTCAAACCCTCTACGTATCGAAATGACTTTAATTGGTCCTTCCATTAGAGATTATGTTAAAACTAACAGAATCTCAGGGGTAAATGCGTCATTTCACGTTTTTTAAACTTTTAATCATTTTTCAATATTTTTCTTTTCTTTTTTTGAGATTTCTCTCTCTTCCTCCCCTTCCTCTCTCTCTCTCTCTCTCTCTCCCTCTTTTTCTCTCCTCGCCACCTCCCTTTCCCTCATTCCCTCTCCCCCGCCACCTCCCTCCTTCCCTCTCCCCGCCACCTCTCTCTCTCTCTCCCTCTCTTCCTCCCCGTCACCCTCGTAATATGGGTTGTTTTCACCCCTGAAACAAGGGATGAAAACACTCCCTGTTCCAAGGGGTGCCACCCCCTATTACGGGGGTGACGGGGAGGAAGGGAGAGAGAGGTGGCGGGAAGAGGGAAGGAGGGAGAGGGAAGTAGCGGGGGGAGAGAGAGAGAGGGAGTAAAAGAGAGAAATAAAAAAAAACACAAATATATTATATTAAAAAAACGTGAAAAGATCATTTTGCCCCTGAGATTCTGTTAGTTTTAATAGAATCTCTAACGGAAGAACCAATTAAAACCATTTCGATACGTAGAGGGTTTGAAATGAAATGTCGAAACTTAGAGAGGCCACTTAGAAATGTATCAATAGTTAGAAGGTCTAAATTGTACTTTTCCCTAAAAAATATGTTGAATATAACAACGACCATCAATTACTACTTGTGTTGCGTTTTTAGGTAACGGAAGATGATCCGAGAGAATTGATTGTTGAGGTTGAGTTGGGTATTGTCCTGTTGGTTTCTGAAGATACTGATAAAGAAATGGGTGATGTCAAATCATCTCGTAAGGGGAAGAAAAGGATAACTCGCCCTCTCTGTATCCCACATTCAATCTGAATATATCATAACAATTCAACGACGATGTCGTTGAATTCTGTGGTGGGTCTTAGATTTGTCAAAGCTAGTTGAGCGTAATAAACAACTGATTAAAGAATGCAAGGATTTGAGGGATTCAAGAAAGATGAACAAAAATATTAAATAGTTAAAGAACATTATCAAATAAATGAATGCGAGAAACGACAATTAGACGAGCCACTTAGGTGGCGTTTGGTACGCGGGATTTAAGATGGGATTGGAATGGCCATGAGAATGGTTATTCCATTCCTATATTTGGTACATAGGATTTAATCCTATTCCCATTACTAAGGAATCCCTAATCCCACAAAGTATGGGATTAACTAATACCAAATTAAACTTGGTATTGGTTAATCTAAATTACATGAGATTAAGTTTTAATGAATAATTGGCCAAAAAATGAGACTAAATACAAAATAAATATTTGAATTCTAATGAAATTTAATTAAATTAACTATTATACCATTTGAAAATTCAATTAAATTACTATTTTACTCTTTGATGTTATTCCAATACTACATGTAATCCCTTTAATCACCAAACATAAGAATGATAATGATCATTCCATTCTATTACCATACTAATTCTAATTATATTGTCATTCCATTCTTTTTCATTACCAAATGTAAGGAATCGGAAGTCCATTTTGTCACTAAAAAAGAGAAGCTCCTAACAAAGAATACGGATTTGGAAGAACAACTTTTGGAAGCTATGGTGCCTTCGGTCACACAAAAACTGAAAAAATATTCCAAGGAAGTGGGAGGGATGATAGTGTGTTTAATATGGAGTTAGAAGATCGAGATCATGTCATTCTTCAACAAGCCACGGAGATCGCCCGTTTGGAGGAACTAGTCAATGTCCCAATTTATATAGAAAATAATAAAAAACATATGAAGTATAAGAAAACAACCTCAACCTGTCACACTCCACTCCAGGCACCCGTCACCTGAGGCCCCGTGATGTTAACTTGACGTGACCTGACCCATCGACGCATATCTATCCATACATATATACCTACCTACTCGCGCTACTGCAATTTTTTCCCCAAAAAATATATATGTAAATACCCGTCTCAAAATTTGGGAATATACCAGTCTCAAATATTCACAACCAAAAACATAAAAATACCTGAACCTTCCACGGTTCACATCCGTCCGGTTCACCTCCAGAACGACATTACCTCCGGACTCTACCTAGTACCAATAGTGGACCAACTCCTAGCTGCGGTACCTGAAACAAAATATTTTTTTATCGGTGTACTGTTTTCATAATAAAAAAATATTTAATGGATCAAACACAAATGTTAAACATCACCTTTCAAAATATAATATTTTATAATCATATACCTGGTTAAAAATCCAGTTTTACTGCCACCAATGGAATAAAATAATGCATTTAAAACACCCA
This sequence comes from Eucommia ulmoides, assembly GCA_016647705.1. Classification (NCBI taxonomy): domain Eukaryota; kingdom Viridiplantae; phylum Streptophyta; class Magnoliopsida; order Garryales; family Eucommiaceae; genus Eucommia; species Eucommia ulmoides. Next base: position 13,250,058 of record CM028336.1, on the reverse strand, counting down.
ATACAAATATTTTAGGAAAAGGTACAATTTAGACCCTCTAACTATTGATACATTTCTAAGTGACCCCTCTAAGTTTCAGCGTTTCATTTCAAACGCTCTACGTATCGAAACGGTTTTAATTGGTCATTCCGTTAGAGATTCTGTTAAAACTAACAGAATCTCAGAGGCAAAATGGTCTTTTCACATTTTTAAAATTTTTTAATCATTTTAAAAATAATATAGTTGTGGTTTTTTTTTTTATTTCTCTCTGTTCCTCTCTCTCCCTCATTCTCACTCTCCGCCACTTCCCTCTCCCTCTCCCTCTTTCCCTCTTCCCGCCACCTCCTTCTCCCTCTCTCTTCCTCCACGTCACCCTCGTAACATGGGATAAAAACACCCCTTGCAATAGGGGTGGAACTCACCCCCCGTAACAGGGGGTGGTTTCACCTCTTGTTGCAGGGGTGAAACCACCCCCTATTTCAGAGGGTAGAACTCACTTCCGTAATAGGAGGTAAAACCACCCCCTGTTACGGGGGTGAGTTTCACCCCCCTGAAACAGGGGGTGGTTCATCTCCAAAATAGGGGGTGAAACCACCCCTTGTTACGGAGGCGACGGGGAGGAAGGGAAGGAGAGGTGGCAGGGAGAGGAAAGAAGGGAGGTGGCGGGGCAGAGGGAAGGTGGGAGAGGGAGAGGGAGAGGGAGATAGAGATAGTGGGGAGAGGGAAAGAGGGAGAGGGAGGTGACGGGGAGAGAGAAAGATGGAGAGAGAGAGAAAGAGAGGAAGGGGAGGAAGAGAGAGAAATCTCAAAAAAGAAAAGAAAAATATTAAAAAATGATTAAAAATTAAAAATATGTGAAATGACGCATTTACCCCTAAGATTTTGTTAGTTTTAACAAAATCTCTAACGGAATGACCAATTAAAGTCGTTTCGATACGTAGAGGGTTTGAAATGAAACGCCGAAACTTAGAGGGGCCACTTAGAAATGTGTCAATAGTTAAAGGGTCTAAATTGTACTTTTTCCAATATTTTAAGTTAACTAATCCAAATATTTTAAATCAACCTATCCAAATATTTTAAACTAACCAGTCCAAACATTTCAACATAATATAAAATACTCTCGACATCCTCTCCTACTAGCCATAAGATCGTTTTTACTTCACAATCGGGAGTTGCAACGGTATCATACCACCCGCAGGATTTGTACTCCTGACGGGTCAAACCACCTTGCAAGACTTTACCTAGCAGGTAATCCACATCTCGCAGGACATATCCTCCAGACTGGAAGAAAAATTCACATCTCATAGGTCACACCCGCCTAACGAGAATAAAATCCACATCTCGTAGGTCATACCCGGCTAACGAGAAGAAAATCCACATCTCGTAGGTCATACCCAGTTGACGAGAAAAAAATCCACATCTTGTAGGTCATACCTGCTTAACGAGAAGAAAATCCACATCTCGTAGGTCATACCCGCCTAACGAGAAGAAAACTATGACATAGTTGGACAAAAATCACTCTACACCTTTAAAACCGACTTGATCCAAATAATCATTTTTCCACCTTTAAAACCAACCCATCGATCCAAAAATCATTTTCTACCTTTAAAACCAACTTGATCCATATAAGTTGCAAAATCGTTCATTTAAAATAAGCACATTTTCTACAATTTATAAGAAAACAAGATTTGTAAATTTACATAGAAGACAGTACATTCACCTCGATTTTCGCATTACGAAACTATCACCGTCCAAAACCTACCGGGATGTTGGCGCCTGCGAACCTAATAGCGATAGGCCTAAATTAATGTTTTACTTAAAATAACCTAATATGCAATCCAGACCCTAAATTACATATTTCTCATTCCCCAAATTTTTATCATGAAAAATTATTATTTTGTCCGTTTTGTTACGTTAATATTTATTGTACAAAATTATTAAATTTAACGGTTACCAACAATTATAACCATGATTATGAAAATTTTAATGCTAATAATTTAATTTAATGAAATAATTAATTGACTAAAATTTTACCTACTTCTGAATCACTCGCAGTCCGAGAAATTGGATTTTCGAATTTTGATTTTTATCTAAATGTTTTTTTCTATCTTTGCGCCGCTGGATCCCTACCACTGTGGTGACAGTCCCTTTTTTTTTTTTTTTTTTTTTTTTTTCGTTTCAGTTCTATTAGAGCTCAGACGACTCTCTCTCTCTTTCTCCTGTTTTGGGTTCAGCCGCCGACTACTCTCCCCATGCCCACCACCGAGGATCACACCCTGATCACACGCTGGAGATCAACACCACACGCACCTTGCTGAATTATCACATATACACACACCATCCAAACACACATACACACACATACACCGTCGGTTGAACACACGAACCACACACACTAGAACACATGCACAACACACGATTGTCGTCGACGACACACCTACAACACACGACGACGAACGACGACGATCACATATGCAATCCACACATACTCAATCACTACTCACACACACACACCGTCGACGACTCCTTTCTATCTCTTTTCCTCTTTTTATCCCTGTTTTGTTCTGTTGGGTTTGGCCGACACAACCCACACACACTTACTTAACCCACCGGCGACACCCCCATACAATGGCAATCACCCTCACACACTGACGGAGGTACACACACACACACTCATGACGGTCCGACGACCGATACCCACAATAGAGCACACCCAACCACCCTCGTCGGACAGACGGCGACGACACCCACATACGATCACCAGAGAAACGACGACAACAACACGCATACACCCACGCCGGAGAAACGGCGACGATCCGAACGCACCACCACCGATCCTCTCTCCCTCTCTCCTCTGTTTTTCTGATTTTTCTTCTTTTTAGGTTTTGTGATCTCAATTGTGCATGTATATATGCATGAAGTAAGTGGATCAATTTTTATCCTCTTTATGCCACGTCGTGATAGCTTTCCTTTTTTTTTTTTTTTTTTATCTCATCCGAATGAGCATATATATATATATATATATTTCTCAAATTACCTTAATCTCCCCCTAATTTTCTTTAAGTTATCATTTTAACCCAATTCAAAATTTAATATTTCTTAAAATTATAAATTCACCCCTAAAATTTTAATTTAAATTAAAAATGACACATTTTATCCCATTATTTTTAAATGTTCTGAAATGCGGCTAAAACTATGCACGTGCTAAAATTAGATTCTTACACAACCATTATCCCAAGCTCCCTTGTCAGAAATGTAAAAAGTAGACCGAGGATGAAGAAAATTGATTAGGGGTCTGTGTTTGAGTATAAAGTCCTAGTTAAAAGACGAAGAAGGGAAAGGTCCACCAAGAATGAAGAATTAAACCATAGTGAGTTAAGGAGAGAGATTGTGGTATATGTTGGTCAAACAAGCAAAACAGTGGTGGATTTGGTTTTAGATTTTAAAATTTTTAATTTCTCATTATTAATTTTGTAGTGATTTGATTTTTGCTTGATAAATCTTAAGATATTTAGTGTTTTTACCAATTCCTTGACCTTTTTAACTTGAAATAATTTTGAAAATTATAAAATGTGGCGTAGAAATCAATGGCCACCGATAGACTTACAAGTTCGTGCAAAGTTGTAGGAACCTGTAAGTCCAACCTCGCTATACTAAGTCCGAGCACCCCAAACAAGCTATGTATGTCTATCACATCTGTGACCCCATATGTGTGTAAATACATATAGAAATGCATGTGTGTGTGTGTGTGTGTGTATATATATATATATATATACACACACAACAATAACAACAACTAAGCCTTTGTCCCACTTATGTAAGGTCGGTTACATGAATCCATTTACACCGTAGTGATAAATCAAGGGTCATCATCTCTGTCAGGTTTAATGTCATCAAATTATTTCTAATAGTTTAGTCTAACGTCTTCTTAGGTCTATCTCTCCCTCTAGTAACCCCCTGTAGGGGTGTGCAGAATATCCGAAAAACCCGGCCCGCCCGAAAAACCCGCTCGGCCCGGCCCCTAAAATTCGGGCCTGGAGAGTTCAGCAATGGTCGGGTCAGTTGGACCCGATTCTGTATGGTAAATTCGGATTGGATAACGGGTTTAGCCATTGCCCACCTGCACACACCCAACCTGCCCGAAAAACTTCATATTTATATGATTTTAGGGTTTTTGGCCTCATTTTTGCACACCGTCAGCCGTTGGTCCTCTTTTTCTCCGAATGTCTCTCGATTCTTCTTCTTCATCTTCGATTTCCTTGATTCTTCTTCTTGTTCTTTGATTATTCTTCGATTTTTTCAATTCTGCTTCTTTTTCTTCGATTTCTTTGATTCTGCTTCTTCTTCTTCGATTGTTCTTCGATTTCTATAGTTGGGAACACCGAAGATTGAGCATAGGTATGTGAATCTAGTTTGATTTGCGCTTTATTTTTGTTGAATCTGCCTAAGTTTCGTTGGATAGTAGATCTATTTCGTCTTTTTTTTTTTTTTCTTTTTTTTTTTTTTGTTGTTTCTGCTTTACAACATGAATATACATGATTTGTTGATTCGTTGAATGATCTATTTATGTTTCTTTCCATATTTTGTTTGATTTGAATGATTTTTGAATGCTCTGTTCCTACCCGACCACAACCCACCTGTACCCGTTTGGTACTTGTAGAACCCGAAAATGGTCGGTTAAGCTATCCAAACCGGTCGGCGGCAGGTCTTGCTTTTTTACACCCGACAAGGTCAGGTCAGGTGGCGGGTTAGGGCCATTCTGGCGGGTTTCGACCCGTGCACAATCCTAACCCCCTGCACCTGAATTAAATCACATTTTCTCACTGGTGCTTCTATGGGTCTTTTATGCACATGCTCAAACCATCGTAAACGATTTTCTCTAATTTTATCTTCAATGAGTGTTATTCCTAGATTCTCTCTAATAGTTTCATTCTTAATGTTATCCATTATTGTCTTCCCACTCATTCACCGTAACATCCTCATTTCTATCACATCTATTTTCTGGACATGATTTGTTTTTATCGCCCAATGATAGGTGTGAAAAACCTATCTATTTCTAAATCGAATTTGTTTGTTTTCAAGCATTTTAGTTATATTTAATTGTGTTTTAGTTTGTTTTAGTGTAAAACAGGTGAAGGGACATTAAAGGGCGATAAACAAGTGAAAACGGTGGAGAAACGGTGAACAAAATGTGAAAAATAGGGTTTCGGTGAATGAAGACCACCGCCTAGGCAGAAGTTCCATTGCCTAAGCGTAAAAGAGGCAGAATGTTGGAGTGTTGAAGGGCTGAACCACCGCCTAGGTGAGCAAACCACCACCTAGGCGAGAAAAGATCAGAATGTTGTGCCAGCAGCCACTGCCTAGGCGGAGAAACCACCGCTTAGGCGAAGATCCGACAGAAACTTAATCGACTTAAGCCACTGCCTAAGCAGTGAACCATCGCTTAGGCGGTGACACTCTGCGCAGAAATATCTATTTTCAGATATTTTGAAGATATTTCCAAACCTTGCCTATAAAACCCCTTTCTCTACCAAACCTCAAAAAACCTTAGACGTGAGAGGAGGCTTCGGTTGATGTTCTAAAGAGCTCCCTTCCACCTTAGTTAGGTTTAGATAATTTAAGAAGTAGATTAGATTAGTTTAGAAGGTGTTCTTGGTCAATCCTTGAAGAGCTAGAAGAGGAAGTTCATCAATGGAGAAGAGGAAGCTCGGGAGGATTGTTCTTTGGCGAAAGTGGACAACTCCACTTTGAGATTTGGCTTTTCTTCCCTTGTTTCTATCTTTGTATTTAATGTTTATTGTTGATATTGATGATCTCCTCTTGATTTATTGTTGTATTGGCTAAGAACATGTTAGTGTAAATTAGAGATTAGTTAGGGAAAGGTGTAGTTGTGTAAATACTCGTTTGGTTTAATATATGTTTCTTTAACGGTTGTTGCTTTAAGTTCGATTGTGTTTATCATTTGATGACGATCTTAATATTCTTGTAAAGGTATTAGGGTTGGATTTGAGAATCTAGGGTTTGACACTCGGGAGAGGTAACACTGGATTCGGACTAGGGTAAACACATCGTTACGACCTAACGACCCGGGAAGGCGTTAGTTAGTGTGCAATCGATGACGTTGGGTCAAGACTCACGTGTCCTAGAGTCGTTAAGACATTGAGGGGAACCTCTTCGTCGACACGAAGTCGCGTAGTCCCTCGTCTTACGCTCGGAAGAGGTGGCAGAGGAGTTTACGAATCGAGATTGTCGGATACCTAAACTCCGTTATTGTTAACTGAACGAAATCAAACGTGTATTAAGTGAATGAAATTAATCCCTAATTAATCAACCTAGTTAGGATTAACCCACTAATTGTAGCTTAGCTTAGTTTAATCTTAATTCATGTCTTTCGTCGTCAGGATAACATGAGACTACGTCAATTGCGGTATTCAATTCAATTATTCACACTTTTCTCTGTGAGAACGATATCCGATCTTCAAGATCTACTATATTAAAACTTAGATCTCGTATACTTGCGAGCGTAAGTAGGCGTGCATTTTTGCGCCCCTACCACCCAACATTCTGAACCATACGTAAGCGTTGGTCTTATAGCAGTTTTGTAGAATTTTTCTTTAAATTTCAACGGGTTCCTACGATCACAAATCTCCCCCATTGCACTTCTTCACTTTAACCAACTTGTCTTGACTCTATGCGTAATATTCTTATCGATTTCGCCATTGCTCTGAATCATTGAATCTAAATATTTAAAATGATCAACGTTTGGCAATTCCTTATCTCCAATTTTGATTACACAACCACCGTCTCTCTGGGAATTACTATAATTGCAATGCATGTATTCCGTCTTATTTATACTAACCTTCAAATCTTTAGACTCTAAAGTTTCTCTCCATCTTTCTAACTTAGTATTAAGACCTATTCGACTTTCGTCAACTAATATTATGTCATCTACAAACAACATACTCTAAGGTACTCTATTTTGAATATATTTTGTGAGCCTCATCCATCAGTAGAATGAAGAGGTAAAGACTTAAAGATGATCATTGATGTAAACCTATATTAAAAGGAAATGCACAAGTATCGCCTCCTCCTGTTCGAACACTAGTGATTATACCTTTGTACATATCCTTAATTACTTCGATATACACATTCGATACCTGTTTCTTTTCTAGAACCCAACACAAAACTTCTTTGGGTACCCGATCATAAGTCTTTTCCAGGTCCATAAATACCATATGTAAATCTCTCTTCTTTTCTCTATATTTTTCATTAATCTCCTGAGTAAATAGATAGCTTCAGTGGTTGATCAGCTGGGCATAAATTCAAATTGGTTCTCTTCTATGCTCGTTTCATGTATTATTTTATATTCTATCACTCTCTCCTAAAGTTTAATAGTATGACTCATAAGTTTTATGACCTGATAGTTCGTACAATTTTAAACATCTCTTTTATTTTTATAGATGGACACTAGGATACTCCTCCTCTAGTCATCAGGCATTCTTTTAGTCCTCAAAATGTCATTGAAAAATTTAGTCAACCACTCTATCCCAATCTCCCAAACTTTTCCACATTTTTATAGGGATTTCATTTGACCCTACTACTTTTCCAATTCTCATTTTCCTTAGTGTTATTCTAATTTCCGAAACCCTAATTCTTCTATAAAACCTATAAATCTTATCTGAAGATAAATTAGACAACTCTAATCTAGATTCCCCAGCGTCATTCTCATTAAATAAATTATAAAAATAATTTCTCAATCGTTCTATAATCTCCCCATAATTCACTAGTACCTTTTCATTAGTGTCTTTGATGCATCTAACACTTCCAATATCTCTAGTCTTTCATTCACATCACCTTGATTCTATTGATATTTTCATATTATAAATAAGTATCTTTTACTTGTAGTATGGATGTGGGAACATCTAGGATGCATTGTGTCCTTCCTACCGCTTCCAATTTGAGAAATCAAGTCAAGACGTCAACCTCAACTTGAAAACATTGCAATAGTTGAGGAGGTTGAGGATAGAAACTCAAGTTTATAATTGTAAAAGACGTTGATCTTAATTGTTCAATGTCTTAGACGGCATCATTTTTTACTGATGACAAATGTAGTTTACCAAGTTCTTATTTTTTATTGGATGTTATATTTACTTTTGTTCATCATTGTTGTTTATTAATGTGGAATCATTTTGTTGTACGGTGTATTTTTTATGAAATATAATTATCATCCATATGAAATTTATGAAATTTATCAATTTCTTAGTTTATATTGTATGTTAAATTCACTATTATCATCGATGTAAATGGACGTAAAATTTTACAAGTTTTTAGTTTATAAATTAACTAATATGTCCGATTTTATAAATTAACTAAGTTTATTATTAAAAGAATGTGATGTTCGAATATAAAACAACATGGGTTGATTTTTAACTCCAAATCTAGGGAACCAATTTCTAGACAACTAAACATTACCAAATGTAAAATGCAAATGATGCCCAATAAATTTTTCAACAATATTGCAAGGGGTACAGACCTATAGGTCCCTCCAATTAGGATAGGCATGGACAGAGCCACGAAAGTGAGCTTTGCACAGTTCTATAAGCTCATTTATGCATACTTGTAAGTCCGTACCCCTTGCGATTTTCACATTTCAAAGATTTAAAAAAAATCAATAAATCAACCGAAAACGACTAAAAATGTAAAATTGATGCGTTGGTTTGTTTAGTACTCATGGTTTCTTCAAAGTTTGTTAAACATTGCCCCAAATGATGGTAAAATGAAAATTGTTTAAGGTTGGTTATAGGGACGGAAGATGGTTTGAAATAGAAGATGAGAAAGTATATGGAATGAGGTATAAAAGGGTAGCCTGATGTTATAAAACTCTTCTTATGTGCGGGGTCTAGGGAAGTGTCGAACCAATTGAGTCTATTGTACACAATCTTATCCTGTTTTACAAGAGTTTGTTTTCATTACTTTAACTCGTGACCTCCAAATCACACCACGAAAGGTGTGTATATTTAGAAAATGTTTTTTATTTATTTTATCTATTGATACCCTTAATGGTAATTTAACATAGGGGTAAAATTATAATAATTTTTTTATTATTATTAAAAATGGGTGTATACATCTAGCAAACTGGAGTGTACATATAAAAGCACCCCGGTAAATGAACCCTCAAAAGAGTCAGGATGTATCAAAATTAGAAAAATTTCATTTTTGGTCCCTAAAGTTTGGGATGAGTGCTTCTATGGTCCCTATGGTTTGCATATTTGCACATTTGGTCCTTCAAGTTTCACTTTCGTTTCAATTTGGTCCAACGGCAAACTCCGTCAACGAAAATGTAAAGAATTTCGTCAGTATAGAGGTTACTTTTATCAATCTTCTCTCTTTAAGTTTGAGTGAATGTTCAAATGGACCTTGAGGTTTCAAATGTGGCACATTTGGTCTCCCATATTCTAATTTAGTTTCAATTTGGTATAATCGAACATTTTGTTAAGAAATTGGATGTAATATATTAGTTTGGAAAAAAATTATCAGTGATACCCCTTGTCGTTGAGACGATGATCACAGTAATACCCTGTCTTTTAATAAATATCAAGGATACTCCTTATCCTTTTCAACCGGGACAACCATCCTTCCAAATCGGAGTTGTCCTGAGGATATCATTATTTAAATTTCATTTTTACCCTTATAATATAAAATTCTTTCATGAAATTACTTAATTATCCTTGTACCTATTAAGTATTTGTTGACTTTGACTATTTTTAATTTTTTTTATTCTTTTTTCTTATATCTTTTTTCTGTTCTTCTATTCTTTTTTATTTTCCCTCCTCCTCTCAACCCAGATGAATACCCCAACCCCTCCTACCCCCTACCACCGTTCAGACACAACGGGCAACACACCACCATCATTGTCGCCACCATCTTCAATCCACTACCATCATTGCCACCATCTCCAACTCAGCACACCAACATCCTCACCACCAACATCTCAATTCCACCTAATAGAAGACCCGCACCACTTCCAACACCACCTGAAAAACAGAGCACCGCTGTCACCATCATTCTATCCCCCACCTAAGAAACAAAACACAACATTTGTGTGTGTATTATGTAGAGAGATATGAGAGATGAGCGATAGTGGCTCACGATGATGGAGACAACGAGTATGGTAGATGACGATGGTCGCGTTAATGGTGGAAGTTCCCTTCTTCAGCTGGGTTGGAGAGAGAGATAGAGAGAGAGAGAAGGAAAAAAAAAAAAAAAAAGGGAAAAAAAATTAAAGATAAAGAGTATTATAGTAAATTGTATTAGTTTTATTTTAAAAAAATATTGAAAAAAATGTTAGGGTAAAAAAGTAATTGACTAATATTTTTCTCCAGCAAAGAATCTCAATGGCATTTATAAAAACACAGGGGATTACTGTAGTCATCGTCTCAAATACAAGGGATGCCACCGATAATTTTTCTAAATTTGGGATTATTTTCATTGTTTTGTGCATCCCCACTTTTTGCATTTATAAGAATTTATTTTTCAAAAATTTATTCTTATACTCATACATTTCATAATAAAAAAAAAAACTTACTTGAAAATTCAATTAAAATTCTTATATTTTTTCTATATAAACATCTGTTTAATCTTGTATTAAATAATAAATAATAAAAAAAAATCTTTATATTTTAATAAAATTCTTAATTTTTTTTTTTTTTTTTTTTATATAAATCAATTTTGATTTTTATAAATATTGTATTAAATTATCAAAAATTAAACTTTTTACCCATATAAATTCCTTTTCATTTTTATAAATCTTGTATTTTATTTTTAACAATATTATTGAATTGTCATTGAATAGAAGTAGAAAGATTCATTCTAAATATTTATAAGATTTATGAATGCAAGAAAAGATTTAGGAAAAAAATAACTTCTTATACCTGCAAAAAGAGGTATGGACATAGATAATGATAAATATATATATTCCCAAATTAATGCAATTCATTCAATTTTCATAACAAAATGTTTAATTAGACCAAATTGAAGCCGAATTAGAACATTAAGGACCAAATGTGCCACCTCTAAAAAGCTCAAGGTCCATTTAAAAATTCACCCCCTAACTTAAAGGAATGAAATTGACTAAAATTCCCATGTACTAACAAAAATTCATCCAATTTTGTTAATGAAATTAACAATTAGACTAGATTGAAATAGAAATGGTAATTGAGAGAACAAATCTGCAACTTTGCAAACCTCAGGGACCACTGAAGTACCCACCCCCAAATTTTAGGGCTAAAAATGTAATTTGCCCATAGATGTAAGATATCAATTGTCATTTTACTTGTAGATAACAATATTGAGAGACCCCACACCAATTTCCCCAAAACAAAAATTACGAGGGAGAAGTTTTTGCATTACCAACACAACTGTGGACTCAAAAGTATTCATATCCCCATAATTCCAACTTTTTGCTTGTTAAACTCCACAAAACAGTATGCTTTCACAGTTTTACCCCAGGCTGAAACCATAGTTACAAAGGCACTTGAAATAAATAATTTGGTCTTGCACCTCAATATATCTGCCATAATACCACAACAATCAACTTCAATAAGGTGATCAAAATTTCCAATGAAAAGTCAAACAAAAGACAAGTCATTTTTTGTTTTTTGGCCAAGTAAAATGCAAGCAAATGTTCAAATTCAATCACATCATTTCAGAGACCAATACACACCTTTTCTTTTTTCTTCTTTTGCTAAGGGCCTGTTTGGTTGTCCCTTAAATTGTGAATTGAAATATTTTTTTAATGAATCCATTTATATGTTGGTTCGCTGTAGTTTTTGGTTGTGAAAACGGAAAAAAAAAAAAAAAAAAAAAAAAAAATAGTCTGCCTTTTACTGAAAAATTCAAATAGGGCAATTCTTGAGACATGACCATGGATACATACATGAAGGCTCTACTTGGTCAAACTGGATTTGATTGGGATGATGTTAAGAAAATGATTACACTGGATAAAGTTTGAGATTCATATCTTGGGTAATGATATTATTTCCGTATTCATATTTTTAAAACATACTTCGTAGAAAATATAAGCTTACTAGTTGTACATAGTTTTGTCTTTGGATTTTGTTAGATAACTTTGTTGACATTTTTCACAACACTTGGCAGCCTAAGTTTAGATAGTCTTCTTGAGGCGTTAGATGGATTTTAAAGCTCATAGCCTTCTAATTGGTTTTTGTTTCTGTTCTTGTTCTTGTTACTATCTGTACTTGCTTTTGGATTTTAAGAAAGTTATGCCCAATTGGTTGTTATTGTTTAATTTTATGCTGATCGAGTTTTTGATATATGCTCTTGAATGTAGCTGCTAGTTGATAAAGTTTTTGTTTTTAGTGCACAATCTCTTATAATTACTATTCAAGTTGACTAGAGTTTTGTTGAATAATTATAGTGCGAGTTACAGATGAATCTGATGAAGATTTCAAAAGTGTGGAATAAATAAGGGCTAGAATTACTGCCATATACCACATGCATAGGCTAAAGAAAAAACCATGCCATGACTCTGCTCTTAGCGGTGCACCATATGTTGATGAAATAATCAATGGTCATCGTGCCCATCGTCTTGAGACATGTAGGATGGAGTTACCTGTCTTTCTAAAGTTTTGTTATAAAAGGTATCAAGACAAGGTATATTGTATGACGCTAATTGAGGAACAATTAGCCATATTTCTCTTTACCGTTGGTCATAGTGCTGGAAACCATTTAGTCAAAGAGGACTTTCAACATCCGGGAGAAATACTGAGTAGGTATTAGAATAAAGTGTTAACTGCTATCACATAACTATCCAAAGAGTTCCTACTGGCTACAAACACTCCAATGGAAACCTTGAGAGATCCAAAATTGTAACCATATTTTAACGTATTGACCTTTCCTATATTTACTTTGATAAGTCAACACCATCCATTGCTCCTATTATTAAGCCACAATCCTCTCACTGATTCTTGGCTGCACATATATGGAAACAATCCTGTATTTATTCTTGTAATTGTTGTTAAATATTCTCTATTCAAGTCTTTGTATATTTAGTCAACTCTAGGGTTAGTTTTTGAGGAAAAAGTGTGATTGTGTTGATCGGGATAACTAGAGAAGGGAAAGGTGATGAAGAAGTAGCTTAGGGCTTTGATACCATAAATGGATACAAAGAAAGAAGGAAATTCTTTTATTTCTAAATAGTACAAGGCTATATACAAGATAAACTATAGAAATAGGAATGGAAAAACTAATTCTAGAGTTGACTAAATATACAAAAACTTGAATAGAGAATATTACGCAACAATTACAAGAATAAATGCTGGATCGTTCCACAGAATCAGTGAGAGGATTATTAGAAATGAAGAAGAGATGAAACAAAATACAAAATTCTCATTCTCTTTAATTGAATTCTCCAAATACAAAAGAAGCTCCTTATATAGGTGAGCTTATAACAAACTACAAACAACCAAATAACAATATCTATAACAAACTCTAACTAATAACAAAGAGAGAGTAGAGAATAGAATAATCTAGTAGAAATAATATTCTATTAAATCTAATATTCTAATATTTCCCTTCAAGATGGAGAATGTGAATTCCCATCTTGGTAAAAGATGAAAATGAAAACAACAGAATACATGAACACATCCAGTACATTGCAGTAGTAGAAACCAAAACAAAATACAAAGAAAAATCTAAACATCCACAAAGGGGAATCTATGGAGAAGAGAGAAGAAATCCAAACATCCACAAAGGGGAATCCATAGAGAAGAAAAGGAGGCGTGGGAAACTAGCCATAGCCGGAGGAAAAAAAAAAAAAAAAAAAACCACCAAAAACACAACACCATCCATCCACGGCCGTCTAACCACAAAGACAAAGGTGGAGAGATCGGGAAATGTGGGAGGATTGGGAAAGGGCTAAAAAACATAGCAGATAAAGCAGCGTGGGAAACAAGCCACAATCGAAAAACCACCATCCATCCACTTTCGGGAAGTGAGAGGATGAGGAAAGAGCTGCTGAACAAAGCAGTTAGAATAAGAAAAAAGTTGAAACACTGCCTGTACAAGAGAAAACAGGCAGGGAAATGTGCACAGAGGCACAAAGAAAACAGGCAATGAACGCCACCTGCTCAAGAAGACGGAGAAGAACATGGAAAGAAAAAGAAGACGCAAAGAATCTATGAATGACTTTGAGATGATGATTCTTTGAAAACAAATAAACCATAACAAAGAAAAGAAAAGAAGACAGAAACAGGAAACAGAACAGCCAAAAAACAGGGGAAGAAAGAGCAATTTTTGGAATCTTGGCAAACTGCACCATGCAAATTGCAAACTGTAGGGTGCAAAGTGTAATTAGTACAATGGTAAATGGCTGACATACAAATCTTGCAAAATCACGAAGATTGGCAAGCTGGAATCACAAACGTGAAGGACAAGCTGAAAAAGTCCGAAAAAATGTCGATGACAGTCCTCGACGGCGAATTTCCATGACGTGATGAAGAAATTTAGATCGGAAGCGCCGAAGAACAAAGCAAATTTTATCCTCTTTTTGAACTCCAAAATCAAGATCCAGAGAGAGAGAGAACAGTACACTATTAGAAATGAAGAACCGAAATTGCCGGTATCGAAACTCCACGTCAATGGCATCACCGAAGTGAAGGCCGACGTGATGACGCTTGAGGACTAGAGGGAGGAAATCGATTCGAGAAACGAACCAAAGAAGCTGACGGATCTAGAAAGACAACGCAGATCGGAGCTCAATCGTCAATCATGAACGTATAACAGAAGATCTAGTTCGGATCTCAATCCAAGTTCTCAACGACCATGAAGATCAAGATCGGAGCAACAAACGTGAAGATCGAAGTTGTTTCTGAATCGAATTCAAGAAGATGATTGACGATTCGACGATTGATAATCGAAGTAAGATTCTGAGAATAGAAATCAAGAAGATAAATTAAAAAACAGATCGCAAAGGCAAATCGCCGCTAAAGATAAAACTCGAAATTGGCAGGGGAGGCTACGTGGAGATATAACCACCACCTCCCCCTTGAATAGGGTTTCTTTTAGAGAGCTTCAAGCAGAAGGTAATTGCTCTGATACCATATTAGAAATGAAGAAGAGATAGAAACAGAATACAAAATTCTCATTCTCTTTAATTGAATTCTCCAAGTACAAAAGAAGCTCCTTATATAGGTGAGCTTATAACAAACTACAAACAACCAAATAACAATATCTATAACAAACTCTAACTAATAACAAAGAGAGAGTAGAGAATAGAAGAATCTAGTAGAAATAATATTCTATTAAATCTAATATTCTAATAAGGATTGTGGCTTAATAATAGGAGCAATGGATGGTGTTGACTTATCATACCTTACTCAAGTTTTCAATAATTAATTTGGTTTTCATATTTAACTTGGTTGATTCTTTTTAAGAATTGTCTCGGAGTCATTGATGGTACTCATGTTGAAGTGATTGTTCGAGCTGATGATCGAGCCCCATTTCGAGATCGATCGAGTAAACTGTCACAAAGTATTGTAACAGCATTTTCTTTTGACATTCGATTCCGACATGCTTTATTGGGTTGGGAGGGATCTACTGCAAAATGGCCATTTTGACTAGTCGCAAGGGAGAAGGATTTTAGTGTGCCTACTGGTATCATCTCTACTTATTTCATTTTATTCGTTCCAATGAAGTGCATTGTGATTGTGCAATAAAATAGGGGAAAAAAAGGAAACTTAATTATTAAATCGCAATGATCAGACGGGAATCATCATTAATAAATGAAGAGAACTTCCAAATTGAAGATAATAATTACCAGACAGAAATTCAAGTCTGGGTACTGATGTTGTTGTAAAATTCAGTGAATCGCCGGCGATTTGGGGGTTTCTGCTTCACGGATTTTTTCCGAAGACCAAAGATCTCTTGGACAAGAGGAACATGAACGAGAACCATCTTCCACGCCAAGAACCAACCTGAAACACCTAAAATTAGAAGAATCTGAAACAAACAAGAACATAAATTAATACAAGTTATGAAGGATATAGACCTAGGAGAAGCAAGAAGCAAACGAATGAAACGGCTATCATGGGGCGAAGAAGGAGAAGATTTAGGTAATCCCAGCAAGAAACAGAGCATGGGGAATAGGTTTCCATTGACGCGAAAGTGAAAACCAAATCCCAATTGGATGGATTGCCAAAAAGAGTTTCCGACAAATTATAGGGTAAATCACCGAGATTCCCCTGTCAATTTAATATTTGACTTCTTCTCAATCATATTATACTTTGTTTGCCTATAGTTTGCCCGTTCCTCAATATCTCGCTATGTACTCCTTCCATACTTATTTGCGGTCCATTTATGGTTTAGAATTGGATTATTATACGAGTTAGTAGCAACTCCAACCTAATACCAAGAACAATCCTATCAAATACATATTTTCAAAAAATAAGTTACAAAATAATTTTTTTTTTGTCTTTTCATGACAAGTTTATCCCTCGTATTGAATATAATATGAGATCATGTTGAATATTTTTAACACGATTATTCAACACGATTTCGTGTTATATTCAATTACAATTTTGTATCATATGAAATCGTATTATATTCAACATGATCTCGTGTTATATTCAACACGATCTCATATTGAATATAACATAAGATTGTATTATATTTCACTTTCACCGCCGTTCAAATTCTACCCAGTCACCATACCCATTCCATCTCACTAAAACAACCATACAATATACCAAATATAAGCTCCACTCCACCAGGTGCATAAATCAAGTATTTTTTTTTTTTCTCTCTCTCTCTCTCTCACACACACATTTGTTTAGGGAGATGAGTTCGAGGCCGCCGCCATCGTGTTATATTCAAATTTTTCATTCAAATTAATAATTCTCTTTCTACATACATATGTTTGATTTTTTTTTTTTTTTTTTTCCAATACAAACTAAATCAATCCAACCAAATAAATCCTAAATACCACATACATATATAGATCAAATTCACAATTCAATCCAACCAAAATCAATCTAAAATAAAATCAACCAAATCAATACAAAACCCTAGAAAATAGAGACACACATCGATCCATAAATGAATACATCTAACCTTCATTTGTAATCATGATTTTCAATATCGCGTCAAAACAGAAGAAGGCGAAGGGGAGTTACCACGGAGAAACCCAAATTGTCCACACCCACACCGAATAGTTGTTGAAGATTGAAATCAAATTGGTACAAAAAACAAACCCTAAAACATAAAACCCACCACGATCGATCTTTATTGTCTAGAATCCGCCAGGGATTTGCTTTCGAAATGCTTCAAACACAATAACTTCTCGACCTTCGTTCGTTAGCTCTCTCAAGATCGTGCCCAGATCCCTATCCGCGTCGCTCTCCATCACGCCTCTCCTCTCGCCGTCACCACCATCGCTCGATTGCCATGGCCATCGTCGTCCAGATCTGTCCACCTCCATCGCACCAGCCCGGTCGCACCAATTTCGTCGCTCCGTCGCACCAATGTCGTCGTCCATTCTGTGAGCATAATAATTACCATAGAAGGGTAAAATCATCAATTCAAAATTAGGGTTATTTGGTGGAAACCATCGCTTTTTATGAGACTATTTGGTGCAAAAAGAGGTTATAAGACTATCTTGTAGATTTGGTGATTTAACTAGACTATTTGGTATTTTTTCCTAATTATTTTAAGAACTAAATAATATAATTATCAATCTAACTATCAAATTTTAAAATTTAAATTACTCTCACACTCTATGTGGGTGTTGGGATACTCGTAGGGAAAAAAAAAATACATATCCCAAGAAATATTCTCACCTAAAATAAAGAGCTTAACTAAAAGTTTGTAAAAACTTTTGATCACTAATTTACTTATTTAATATCAATATTATCTGCTCCAAGTCTCCAACTCACTAAGTAAATGATTAGTTATTCAAAATTAAAATATTTATAAATATTCATTTATCTATCATGGTTAGAGCACAATGCTAAATTTTTATTAGCCAAAACACTATTCATGTGTCAAAATAGTATTTTGACTAATGTAAATATCTATTTGGGTTTGAGTGTCTCTAATAATACTGAGATTTAGACAGTGTCAACCAAGAGTTTTAGATAGTATCATTGGAATCTTGATATCCCAATTTTCTCAATCAAGTTCTATCCGGTTAATGTTTTTGTTTCTATTCCTAAGTATGGGAATTATGTTTCCACTCTATGATTCTGGAGATAGAATTGTGTTTTCTAACGATAATTTTTTTTTTTTTTATCTTTTATGAATTTTGGGATTACTCTCAAATTTTCAGACATATTTGGAAATAAAAATATGTTTGGTTAATATGTTAGTGTTCTCAAATTTCAAATTTTTGAAAACGAAAATAAAAATCAAAGAATATAAACACTAAAGCAAATGGGAAGTTTTTATATTGTTCTAATTTTGTCGTTGAGGCTAATATTTACTTCTAACAATATTGAATACATGCAAGTCACGGGAGAAAGCAAATTAAAAGAATTTTAAAATTATTAGGTCACGTTTGGTACATGGGATTCATCTTGGGATTAGAATGAAGTTGGGAATGACCATTCCATTCCTACGTTTGGTTGGTGGGGTTGATTTTCATTCTCAATCCCAAGTAATGACTAATCCCACAACTCATGAGATTAATCAATCCCAAATGAAAGGAGGTATTATGTAAGAAGAAGGGCCTATACTTTTGTTTCCGTATTTTTCACAATAGAAAATAAAATTATGGGAACATAAACAAAAATATGATGGTGTTGCTTTCATATTTCTGTTTCCAAAAAACATAGAACGAAAACAGAAATATGGAAACGAAATCTGGGAACAAAAACAAAAATCTGGGAACGAAAATAGAAATCTGGGAACAAAACAAAAACAGAAATATGGGAACAAAAACAGAAATGTATGCATAAAAACAAAAACAGAAATCTAGGCATAAAAACAAAAACAGAATTCTGGGAGCATATTTATGTTTTTGTTCCCAGATTTTTGTTTTTATTTTTGTTCCTAGATTTCTATTTTTGTTCCCATATTTCTGTTTTTGTTCCAAGAAAACTAGAACATAGATATAAAGCTCGGAATAAACAACTTTTTTTTTTCCATATGTTTATTTGTATTCCCAATTTTATGATAACATAAACACTAAACAAGAGATGCATGAGTGAGATTTGGTGTTTCTATATCTTAAGTCTATTAACAAAATGAATAGAACAAAATCAGTAAAATAGAAAAAAATTTATTCTATTCTATTTTTAGATTTTTACAACAAAATCTTGGAATCAGAATATAAGCAAATTTTTTTTTTTTTTTTTTTTTTTTCAGTTATAAGTTTTTTTGGGAATAGAAAAAAGGGAAACAGAAACACGAAAATACTTCAAAGCCCTTTAGTTTGTCGGGTTAAAGGATAACTGGTAGGGCGTGAAATACGTTGCTACTTACACTTGCAAGTATACGAGGTCTAAGTTTTAGTATAGTGTGATCGTTAAGATCAGGTTATCGTATCCACAGGGATTGGTGTCATTACTATCGAATATCGCATTTGTCGTGACCTAACTTTATCTAGGTCAAAAACAAATGTATTTAATTAATTAAACTAATACTAATATATCCTAAATTAACTACACTAATATACTAATATGTTTTAGGGTGAAGAATTGCCTAGGGATTAACATGTTTACAAATACGTGTTTGATTTCGATTTACTCACATTTACGGTATTCGACCTATTTAACAATCTCGGTACATAAACTCCATCGCTACTTCTCCCGAGTGTAAGACGGGAGAATACATGACTTCGATTCAACAAAGAAGTCCCTCTCAACGTCTTAACGACCCTAGGTCACGTGAGTCTCGCCTAGCATCATTGATTGCACACAATCCAAATCCCGACCAGGTCATTGGATCATGCGTTGTATTTACCCTATCGACAATCTCCGTTCGAAACCTCTCTCGCCACCTTTCCCGAGTGTAAGACAAGAGACGTAACGCAACTTCGAGTCAACGAAGAAGTCCCCTTCAACGTCTTAATGACCCTAGGTTACATCTTAATGACCCTAGGTTACGTGAGTCTTGCCCCAACGTCATCGATTGTCCACAATTCAAACCCCGACCGGGTTATAGAATAGTGGCGTTTGTTTACCCTAATTCGAATCCGGAGTTTGTCAAAATCCCGTATTCTCCATTTATCTAAATATGATAAACAAACAATATGATAAATACAATCAAACTACGAAGAACAATCACAAACGAAATACTGAAATCATCCAAACAACGTATTTATAAATTTATTGTTAATCCATACTACAATCCATGTTTAGCTATGGCCATAGCCGCATTTACAATGAAATAACAAGCTAAAAATGCTCACAATATCTTAAGTTAAAGAAATAAGGAAAAACAATCAAAGAACTTTGCCTCGTCCGAAGATAAACCGCTAAGAACGCTCAACGATCGATTTACCGTCTTCTCCATTTCAGGATGTGAGCTCCACCTCTAAAAATCCTAAACCCTAGCCTAAATATAGCTTAAAGTGCCCAAATGGCCGCGCGGGAGGGGGGGTGGTTCACATGGAGGAGAGAAGGGATGGTATTTATAAACAAAATATCTCAAAAAATATCCTAAAAATATCTAGGCTGTGCAGAGGTCACCGCTTAGGCGAAGGGTGGGTCGATTTGGTGACCGCTACGGCGATGAAGACAGCGGTGGACATAGAAAAGTTTCTGCTGGATTTCTACCTAGGCGGTGGGCTGTCAGTAGCCATTTGTCTTTCTCAGCTTCTTCACCGCTGCGATGGTGGTCTGGACACTGCGGCAGTGGGCTTGTTTCACAATTTTGCCTCCGAGCTTGTTTTTCCACCATTCTTTGATCACTTTTGGTTCGATCTCATCATTTTCGCTCCAGTTTCCTATCTTTTTGCCCCACACACCTGATTTATACAAAAAGATAAAAACTAATTAAAACGTAATAAAAATACTATATAAACGTACGGAAACTAACTTAATTCGGTTTGGAAATACATAGGTAGATCACACCTATCAATAACTTAGGTGACATTTGTTTAGTATCTCTGAATAATTTAGTTATGTTCCCAAAATTTTTTTCTAAAATTTCCGAATATTTAAGAATATTGTTTCATTTTTATTTATCGGTAATTCCAATACTATGTTTAATGTATTTTGTAACCAAACATAGGAATGGTAATGGTCATTCCAATACCAATACCATATTCATTTCAATACCACACTCATTCTATTCTATTCTATTCTAACGTACCAAACATAGCGTAAAGAGTTAATTGAAACAATTTCAATATTATATGGAGTTAATTGAAACAATTTCAATATTATATGGATTTTGAAATACGTAACGTCAACCTAGACAACTTTTAGGGATCAAATTTTATTAATATTAATTTTTTTTGAGAATTAATTAAAACATAAAATACACAAAACAAAAATGTTGCTTACACAAAGTACCACCGACACTCCTTGTATTTTAGATGATAACTACAATAATGCCCTATTTTTTAACAAATACCAAGGAGACTTCTTATCTTTTTTTACCGAAACACCCCACCTTCCAAATATGAATTGATCTTCGTTAAAATTCCAATTTTACCCTTCTGATATAAAATTCATAGCTCAAATACTAATTTTTTGACTTTGATAATTTTTTATTATTATTTCTTTTATTTTTTTCATTTTTTTTTCATTAATTTTTCCTTATCTTCCACAGAACACAAACATCCCTCCATCACCGTACCTTATCCCTCATTCATCTGGGATGGTAATAAAAACTGAACCGATGGGTAATCGAGCGAAACTGAACTAAATGGTCCGGTTTTGAAACTGACTAAATGGTTTGGTTGCGATTTTGGTTTTTAAATTAGTAGCCGAAACGACTTTGATTTTAGGATAACAACCGTGAAACTGAACTATGAAACTGAACCACGTAACTGAACAATGTAACTGATATTTTAGATATATTTTTATAACATATATAACCCCACTTATATATATATATATATATATATATATATATATATATATATATATATATATATAT
This sequence comes from Eucommia ulmoides, assembly GCA_016647705.1. NCBI lineage: Eukaryota > Viridiplantae > Streptophyta > Magnoliopsida > Garryales > Eucommiaceae > Eucommia > Eucommia ulmoides. The sequence continues at coordinate 13,227,960 of CM028336.1, read as the reverse complement.
ATATATATATATATATATATATATATATACACTTTAATCTCTCCTATATATACATGTGTGTGTGTGTGTGTATTAGGGTTGTATTTTAATTATGGTCAGCAAGAAGACCCACCTATTTCTAACTCGATCATACTAGAGGTGTTTTCCACTTTGGGACACTAACAGTTTGGTGCCGTTTGTGGGAATCGTGCGAAAAGCCTTTCCCTTATCATTGTTCCCTACTTAGTTGAGCTTGGATGATCACATGATCTAGTAAGACAGACAAACACATAGCAGAAGCTCCCGTTGCGAGCAAATATTTTCCTCTAGAAGAATCAGAAGATATGTCAAAAACTTCAAGGCCACACCTCTCAGCTCCCACCAACGAGGATAACTACCCTCTAGGACTAGGCAGGGCTATCTACTATGCCCTCTAGGGATTTTGCGGGACAGATCTTGGGAGTTGTGGAAGCATCTCAGACTAATCTATTTGAGCACCAGATGAGTGAGTTCAAGTTGCGTGGGTAGCTCTTCCTTGCGCGCTTGTTGTTGCTCTCCGTTCAGGGGGAACCAGCTCTCCCGATCGGAGGGCCCGATGAGCAACCTTAATACCACGACGCTCGTGTAGTATCTTTGAAGGGGTGTGCGCCCGGGGATCGCCCTCCGCCACATGACCACAATTCCACAGGACTAGAGAGGGATAATTCATCTACGTCAAGATCCATTCCTCCGTGAAAACATGGTGCCATGAATCGACTACGGTTACCCCTAGGCTTATCTTCCAAGCAAAAATAAAGACCAATCTGAGGGCCCATCGTGGGCAAGGGTCAGGCGCCTATTTGCTGTCCTCACACCACCGCGATGTCAGCGACCAACCATGCGCAGGCAATGCCTAGGAGAGAAGCCATCATAGAACATCGCCTCGCCTATGTGGAAGTGATAGGTTGAATTTAGATATATGTTTTCAAGCCGAATTTGGTAGTTTTCAAGTGTTCTTGTAATGTTTTAATTTGTTTTTATTCGTTTTTATGTAAATCAGGTGTAGGGATGAAAACGGGTGAAAATTGAGCAAATCGATAGGATATCGGTGGAGAAAAGTTAAAAAAGATCCAAAAGAGGAAGCTGCAGCCATATCGCTGCAGCGCCCACATCAAGGGCCACTGGCCCTTGGTCACAGCAGTGATGACCTTCATCGTTTTAGCGATAAAATGTCAGTGGACCTTCTACCTATCCATCGCTACAACGATGAAGGGGTAGAAGCCCTACTGACCTCTTATCGCTGCAGCGACTCGACATCACCTGACAAAGATATTTTTGGGATATTTTTAGATATTTTTTTTTATCTTTATTATATCTACCCATTCCCTACACCTATAGAGAACATTTTTGGGAGTTCAAGATCATACCAAGCAAGAGGAAAACATATTTTGGAGAAGAGGAAACAAGATCAGTTATGGACGTAGAACCATCCATTCTTTAGATTTAGTTATTTTCCCTTGTTTCTCTATTTCATTCTAAGTTCTTGTTAGTTGTTTGATCATGTATATATCGTTTATAGTTGAATATTTGGTTATGACCATGAGTTAAACATTTATTATCTAGGGATTGATGAAATTTACATATATGATATTTGAGTAAATTGTTGTTTCGTTATCGGTTGTTCATCTTTATTTGATTGTGTTTATCGTTCTTTTACTTCCATTAAATGCTTGTTATGATATTTTGGTTGATTTGAGAATACAGGGTTTGACACTCGGGAAAGGTAACCCCAGATTAGGACTAGGGTTTAAACACATCGCGACATTCTAATGTTTCGAGAGATTATTAGAACGTGTGCTATCTGTGAGGTTGGGGCGAGAATCATGTAATCGTTTAGATGCTAGATATGGATATTGGTATTGACACGAATTGCATATTCATTCACTTTATACTCGAGAGAGGTAGTGAGTGAGTTTTAGACACCTAGATTATTAGATAGATTAATGACCGTTAATGTAAATTAGACTAAATCAAACACGTATAAGTGAGTGAATTTAATCCTTACATAATCTATTCCCATATAATTAATTCCAAGTATTGTAGTTTAATTAATTATTATTTTAGTTTAGTTTACCTTTAAACAAAAACCCAAAATTTGATCGCCAAAATAAAGTTCGGTTACGATAATCGCGATACTTAGCAACAATTTAAATCAATCCCTGTTGATATGACAACCTTACTAATCACAATTCTATTAAAATTTGACTCGTACACTTGCGGTAACGTAGCGATGAATAATTCCGCTACCAAATTTTTGGCGTTGTTGCCGGAGATTGACTTTTAGATTGTTGTTGATATTGTGAATAAGTAACTTGATTTTAATTTAGGCATTTATTTTTTTTTTTAATTTTTTTTTTAGTTTTGTTTGATTTGCAAGGTACTTGAAGATGTATCATCAACAAGTGCTATTGTGATTTTCTCAATGAGATCTTGAGCCATTTTATTGTGCTTGAGATCCTGAGATGTTTTATTATGCTAATTTCCTCGATGGGTTACAAGCCGCAACAAGAACTTGGGTGGAAGGAGGAAATGGTACCACCTTATCCGACCAACTAACTGCAGACGAAGTCTATAGGTTGTTGGAAGATATGGAAGAGTTTGAATGTCAGAGTTGTAATTATTCAACAAGCTACAAAAACTTGGGGTATAGTTCCAACATTTCGACTCCATGGATTGACACCCCGGACCAACATGTGGAGTCCTCCCCCACCCTAGAAGAAATGTTCTGTAAGACCCTAATTTCCACATAAGTATAATCATTAGCTTCATTTAGAACATTTAGAAAATAACGGGGTAGATTGTGTCATGTATTATTTAATTTAAAATTTTTAGGTGTTAATTAGTAATTTTGAAAATTGTTAAGTTTGGATTGTGGGTTTAACTAATAACTTAAAGATAATTAGGGGAGATTAATGTAATTTAGAAAAATATATATATATATATATATATATATATATATCTATATATATATATATATTGTGATAAGATAAAAAAAAAAAAGACAAGACAAAACGTGGTAGTTTGTCGTTTACTTCTCTCATGCACACACACACACACACATACACACATACACACACACACACACACACATTGCACCACAACCTAGAGAGAGGAAATAGAGAAGAGAGAGAGGGACAGCGGTGGGGTACTCGGTCGGCGGTGTGGTGCAGTTCGGTGGTGGGTGTTTCGGCCATCGGTGTGTGTATGTTCCTTCGATGAGCGTTTGTGAGTGTGGGTTCAGTTGGTTGGCGATCGACGACGGTGGCGGTGGTGTGATTTCAGTGTGTCGACGGTGATTGTGTATGCGGGTATACTGTTCCGTCGTCGATTGTGTGGGTTGCCGGTTGTGTTCTGCTCATTTGGTGGGAGTGATCATCGTGGGTGTATGTGTGTATATGTGTTGCCGGCGGTGGGGGTGTGTGTGGCATCGCTGTTTATCATTGTTGTTTGGTTATCGGTGTTCAAACGTTGTGTGTGTGTGTGTGTGTGTGTATGTGTGTGTATTTTGTGTGTCGGTGTATGTGTGTATGTTGTCGGTTATGATTGTGCGTGCGTGTGTCGTTGGTGTGTGTATGTGTGTGTGATCGACGGCGTGTGTTGTTGGTCGACGTTGTTTGTGTTGCGTCGTTGGTCGGTTGTGTATGGGTATGTGCTGTGGGTCACTGCTGTATGTGTGTGATAAGTTGTTTGGCTGTCGGCGGTGGGTGTGTGGTGATCAACAATAAGAGTGTGTGTGGGTGTGTGTCGGCTGAAACCAAAACAGAAACAGAAAAGGAGGAAGAAGAATAGAAAAAATAAAATAAGAAAGAAAAAAACAAAGGAAAAAAAAAAGGGGAAAAAGAAAAAGAAAATAAATAAATAAAATACATAAAAACCCAAATAGAAACCAAAAAATAAAAAAAACCCTCTTGCCCGGCGGAAGATTCGGAACAGATTTATAGGCACCAGCGTCTCGATAGTTTTTGACGACGATATTTTTGCAGTATGAAAATCGAGGTGAGTGTACTGTGACATTCTATGTAAATTTACAAATTATATTTTTGTATAAATTGTGGAAAAAAAAAAGTGTTTATTAAAATTGGATAATTTTATGATTTATGTGGATCAAGACGATTTTGAATGTGGGAAGTGATTTTTGTCCTATTATGCCATAGTTTGATCCCGTCAGGAGGACATGTCCTGCGGGAAGGTATTGACCTGTTAGGAGAGCACGTCCTGCAGGTGGTTGATTATGTTATTGACCTGTTAGGTGTGCTGGTCCTGTAGGTGGTTGAGTATATTATGACATGTTAGGAGGATTAGTCCTACAGGTGGTTGATTATATTATGACTTGTCAGGAGGATTAGTTCTGCAGGTGGTTGTTGATATTATGACCTGTCAAGAAGGTTAGTCCTACAGGTGGTTGATTATATTATGACTTGTCAGGAGTGCCAGTCTTACAAGTGGTTGATTACATTATGACTTGTCAGGAGGATTAGTCCTGCAGGTGGTTGTTGATATTATGACCTGTCAGGAGAATTAGTCCTGCAGGTGGCTGATTGACCCGTCAGGAGTGCAAATCCTGCGGGTGATACCCCCACCATTAGGGATAATAAATAGCCCTGGCACTGATAGTCACGTTAGATGACACAGTTATACAGGTTACGGTACCGTTGTAACTTCCGATCGTGAGGTAAAAACGATCTTATGGCTAGTAGGAGAGTGGTGTGCGGTATTTTATTATATGACGAGATGTTTGGATTGGTTGATTTAAAATATTTGGGTTGGTTGATTTAAAACGTTTAGATTGGATATTTTAAACATATTAGTTTATTTAATTAATGACAGAGAAACTGGATTTCCATATAGTACGTGATTATGTTGTATTATATTTTTGGAATGTGGTGTTTAATACTTATACTTGATCCATAAAATATTTTTATATTATGAAGACAGTACACCGATAAAATATTTGGTTTCAGGTACTGCAGCTAGGAGTGGGTTTACTATTAGCACTAGGTAGAGTCCGGAGATAGTGTAATTTTGAGAGTGAGCCGGTCGGAGATGAACCGTGGAAGGTTCAATACCTTGTGATTTTTTATTGTATATATTTGGGACGGGGGTGTTCCCATATTTGTGAAAATGAGTAAATAGATATTATTTTTTTTTGAAAAAAAAAAATATTGATAGCGGTACGCGTGCGTCTGAATATGTATATATATGTATGTATGTATTTGGTTGGTTGGTCAAGAAGTGTCGAGTCGACATCACTCCCAGCCTCGGGTTGTTGGGGCCCAGGGTGGGGGTATGACATTTGTGGTATCAGAGCCTAGGTTATAGGTTCTGTAGACGTTCCAGGTTGTCTTGCCAGTAGTGGACCATGAGATAAGGTGTCGATAGGTGGGTTCAGCACATGAGTGATAGTTATTGCATTGCATTAGATAGTACATTGGCATCGTGCATTGCTATATGTTTTGTTGGCCCTCTCTTAATATATAGTAAATTAGTAATAAATAAATAGGAGAGCCTGACCACTGGTTAAAGTTGTTGCATTATTTTTCTAGTCTCGTTTTTTGTTAACAGGAATAACTATAAAGTTGGCAGTTAGTGGTGTGATGAAATTGTGATACTGTTAGTTGGTGGATTGAGTGGTGTTGTTGGTAGTGGTGACGGATGGATTACGATTGTGGGGGTGCTAGTGGTTTTAAATGTTAAATTATAACTGATAAGTAATCATATTCGTATTACTTGATATTGCGATTCACTATCGGTAGCATTTAATGTTTTAGTTGTTAAACAAATAGTGTGATAGAGCACACTTAAGTTAGATTATTAGACAACACCTTACTTATATTATGGGACTACACAACACATTGCGCTACTATTTGATATGCATGGATTCTATCATAGCGTACAACATCCAAGGGTGTGCATAACACTACTTTCTAGGCAATACTAAGGAAACCTTGTAATTTTTTTGGAGGGGTAGTTCATATTATTGAAACAGAAGAGGATAACCGTTCGGTAATATGAAATTAAATTCGATGCCATGTCCCGATTTGCTCCTGATTTGGTGAAAACGGAAGAGACAAGATGTAGACGATTCCAAAAAGGATTTGATTTAGAAATACGTTCCGGGTTGACGGGCAGACAGATCAAAAGTTATGCAGAATTAGTAAACACAGCGAAATTAATAAAGAATTATGTGCGGGAAGCAGTTGAGAACTATGAGTCCGTATTGATAGATAGTGCATATAAAGATAGTCCGCTTCGTATTGGTGATAGAAAATTGTCGGTGGATCTATTATCCCTAAATATTCATGATTTTGATGTGATATTGGATAAGGATTTGCTATCCGGTTATCATGCCATAGTGGATTGTTTTAAAAAAGAAATTACTTTTCGAGTCGCAGACGAGCCAAAGTTCGTATTTTCGGGGGATAGAATGATTACCCCAATCAGTTTGATTTCAGTCCTAGAGGCTAGGAAGTTACTAAACAAGGGATGTCAGGGATTTTCCCGATGTGTTTCTAGAAGAATTTCCAGAGTTGCCAATAGATAGGGAAATAGAATTCATCATTGAGTTACTTCCAGGAACTACTCCTATATCAACTCAACCCTATCGTATGGCGCCTACCGAGCTAAAGGAATTCGAAATTCAGCTACAAGATCTATTAGACCGCAGGTTTATCAGACTTAGTGTTTCTCCATGAGGAGCCCCAATGTTATTCGTAAAGAAGAAGGATAACACACTGGGGATGTGTATTGATTACAGACAGTTGAATAAGGTGACGATTTGTACTAAATACCCGTTGCCTAGGATTGATGATTTGTTCGACCAATTGAAGATGGCTAGGGTGTTTTCCAAAATAGATTTTCGATCAAGATATCACAAGTTGGAAGTCAGAGACAGTGACGTGGTGAAAATGGCATTCCGGACGAGGTATGGGCATTTTGAATTCTTGGTTATGCTATTTGGATTGACTAATGCCCCTGCTACTTTTATGGATTTGATGAATCGGATCTTCCAGCCTTATATAAATCAGTTTATTATCGTGTTCATTGAGGATATATTGATCTATTCCCAAAATAAAGAAGAACATGCAGAGCATATCAAGATTGTGTTGTAGACTTTGCGGGAAAAGCAGATGTATGGCAAATTCAGTAAATGTGAGTTTTGCTTGGATAGAGTAGTATTCTTGAGGCATGTTATCTCGGGGGATGGTATTCAAGTTGACCCAAAGAAGTCGAATCCATTGTTCAATGGGAAAGGCCAAAAAGTGTAACCGAAATTCGAAATTTTTTGGGATTGGCGGGTTATTATCGTCGGTTTGTACATGGGTTTTCTGTTATAGCTGCCCTATTGTCCCGCTTGACCCACAAAGAGTCCAAATTTGAGTAGACTGACAAATGTGAGCAGAGTTTTCAAGATCTGAGACGTAAACTGATATCTGCGCTAATACTTTCCCTTCCGACTGAAGGCAGTGGCTTTGTAATCTACAGTGATGCTTTGCACCAAGGGCTAGGGTGTGTACTGATGTAACATGGGCACATAATTGCATATGACTCCCGACAATTAAAGAATCATGAGCATAATTACCCGACACATAATTTGGAATTGGCGGCGATGGTGTTTACCTTGAAGATTTGGAGGCATTACTTGTATGGCGAGACTTGTGAGATATATATCAACCACCAGAGTTTGAAATATTTGTTTACTTAGAAGGAACTAAATCTGAGGCACAGATGTTAGATAGAATTGATTAAGGACTATGATTGTACTATCCACTATCATCCTAAAAAGGCCAATATTGTGGCAGATGCGCTGAATCGAAAATTGACAGGTTCGGTTGCTCATTTTCAAGTTGTTTGACTAATCTATATGCTAAATTGAGATATTTACGAGTCCAGTTGGTGGTTTGTCAGACGGCAGTGCTACTTGCAACTTTGGCTTTAAGACCGACATTAATCGATCGTATTATAGAAGGGCAGAAGTCGGATACCCAATTGGGGAAAATCAGAAATGAAGTGAAAAATGGTCACAGAGCTGACTATCGTGTCAGGGATAATGATAAAGCCTTGATGATTGGAAATAGACTATGTGTGCCTGATGATGCCAATCTGAAGAAGGATATCTTGGAGGAAGCGCACAACTCAACATATGCAATGCACCCAGGCAGTACCAAGATGTATCGGGATCTGCGAGAACACTATTAGTGGAATGGAATGAAATGAGAAATTACTGAATTTGTTGCCAAGTGTCTCATTTGTCAGTAAGTCAAGATCGAACATCAACGTCCAAGTGGATTATTGCAGCCTCTACCTATTCTAGAGTGAAAATGAGAGTATATCACGATGGATTTCATTTTGGGATTACCTCGTACCCAAAAGGGACATAATTCCATCTGGGTGATTGTTGATAGGCATACTAAATCTGCTCATATTCTGGTCGTAAAGACAACGTACTCTTTTGATAAGTATGCCCAATTGTATATTGATGAGATTGTTCGGTTACATGGTGCATCGGTTTCTATAGTATCGGACAGAGATTTGTCATTTACTTCGAAGTTCTGGCCGAGTCTCCAAACTACTTTAGGTACCAAGCTGAAATTCAGTATCGCCTTTCATCCTCAGACTGACGGTCAATCAGAGCGTACGATTCAGACGTTGGAAGATATGTTGAGGGGTTGTGTTCTAGAATTTTCTGGTAGTTGGGATGATCATTTGATGTTGATGGAATTTGCCTACAATAACAGTTACCATTCGATAATCGAGATGGCACCATATGAAGCATTGTATGGCAGGAGATACAGGACTCCAGTCTGTTGGACTGAAGTGGGAGACTGCAAATGACTAATTCCGGATATAGCCCAAATGACGGAAGACAAAATAAAGGTGATTTAAAAAAAATTGAAGATTACTTAGAGTCGACAAAAGAGTTATGCTAACAAGCGTAGGCGAGAGTTGGAATTTGAAATAGGTGATCGTGTGTTTTTGCGTATATCCCTGTGGAGGGGCATAATGAGATTCGGGAAGAAAGGGAAGTTAAGTCCGAGGTATATCGGGCCATACGAGATTCTAGAATGGGTTGGCGCGATGGCTTATCGACTTGCCCTACTGCCAGAATTGTCCAGATTACACGATGTTTTTCACATGTCGATGATTAGAAAATATATGCCAGATCCTTCGCGTGTGTTAACTTCTCAACCAATCGAATTGAAAGAGGATTTGACATACATTGAAGAGCCAGTCCAGATTCTAAATCGTAAAGATCAGGTGTTACGGATTAAAACGATTCCATTGGTGAAGGTGTTATGGAGTAGTTATTCCATGGAGGAAGCGACGTGGGAGCGAGAAGACGAGATGAGAGATAAATATCCATATTTGTTCGGTCAATGTAACTAAAAATTTGGGACAAAATTTCTTTTAGGGAGGAAGGGTTGTAAGACCCTAATTTCTGCATACGCATAATCATTAGCTGCATTTAGAACATTTAAAAATTAATGGGGTAGATTGTGTCATGTATTATTTAATTTAAAATTTTTAGTGGTTAATTAGCAATTTTAAAAAATATTAATTTTAGATTGTGGGTTTAACTGATAACTTAAAGATAATTAGGGGAGATTAATGTAATTTAGAAAAATTAATATATATATATATATATATATATATATATATATATATATATATATATATATATATATATATGTATGTATATATACATATATTGTGATAAGATAAAAAAAGAAAAGAAAAAAAAGACAAGCGACAAAAGACAAAACGTGACAGTTTGTCGTTCACTTCTCTCATGCACACACACATATATATATACATACACATTGCACCGCAACCTAAAGAGAAGAAACCGAGAAAAGAGAGAGAAAACAGAGAAGAGAGAGAAAGACGGGGGTGAGGTGCTCGGTTGGCGGTGTGGAGCAGTTTGGCGGTGGGTGTTTCGATCGTTGGTGTGTGTATGTTTCTTCGACGAGCGTTTGTGAGTATGGGTTCGATTAGTTGGCGATCGACGACGGTGGGGGTGGTGTGAGTTCGGTGCGTCGACGGTGATTGTGTGTGCTGTTCCGTCGTCGATTGTGTGGGTTGCCGACTGTGTTTTGCTCATCTGGTAGGAGTGATCATTGTGGGTGTATATGTGTATATGTGTTGCCGGTAGTGAAGGGGGTATGTGGTGTCACCGTTCGTCGCTGTCGTTCGGTTATCGGTGTTCGGACGTTGTGTGTATGTGTGTGTGTGTATTCTGTGCGCCGGTGTGTGTGTGTGTGTGTGTGTGTGTGTGTGTGTCATCGATTGTGATTATAAGGGTGTGTGTGTGTGTGTGTGTGTGTGTGTGATCAACGACATGTGTGCGTGTGTTGTTTGTTGGCGTTGTGTATGTGGCGTCGTCGGTTAGTTGTGTATGGGTGTATATTGTGGGTCGCTGCTGTGTGGGTGTGATCGGTTGTTTGGTTGTCGGTGGTGGGTGTGTAGTGATTGGCGATGATAGATTGTGTGGGTATGTGTCAGCTGAAACCAAAACAGAAACAGAAAATAAGGAAGAAGAAGAGGAAAAGAAAAAGAAAAAAAAAAAAAAAAAAAAAAAGGGGAAAAAGAAAAAGAAAATAAATAAATAAATAAAATACATAAAAACCAAATAGAAACCCAAAAATCAAAACCCCTCTCTTGGCCGGCGGAAGATTCGGAACAGGTTCACAGGCGCCAGCGTCCCGGTAGTTTTTGACGACGGTATTTTTGTAGTGTAGAAATCGAGGTGAGTGTACTGTCATCTATGTAAATTTACTAATTATATTTTGGTATAAATTGTGGAAAGAAAGTGTTTATTAAAATTGGACGATTTTATGACATATGTGGATCAATAAGATTTTAAATGTGAGAAGTGATTTTTGTCCGACGATGCCATAGTTTGATCCCGTCAGGAGGGCATGTCCTGCGAGATGGAATTGACCTGTTAAGAGGGCACGTCTTGCAGGTGGTTGATTATGTTATTGACCTGTCAGGAGTGCTGGTCTTGCAGGTGGTTGAGTATATTATGACCTGTCAGGAGGATTAGTCTTACAAGTGGTTGATTATATTATGACCTGTCAGGAGAATTAGTCCTGCAGGTGATTGTTGATATTATGACCTGTCAGGAGGATTAGTCCTATAGGTGGTTGATTATATTATGACCTGTCAAGAGTGCCAGTTCTACAAGTAGTTGATTACATTATGACTTGTTAGGAGGATTAGTCCTGCAGGTCGTTGTTGATATTATAACTTGTCAGGAGAATTAGTCTTGCAGGTGGTTGTTGATATTATGACCTATCAGAAGAATTAGTTCTGCAGGTGGTTATTGATATTATGACCTGTCAGGAGGATTAGTTCTGTAAGTGGTTGATTGACCGGTTAGGAGTGCAAATCCTATGAGTGGTACCCCTACTATTAGGGATAATAAATGGCCTTGACACTGATAGTCATGTTAGATGGCACAGTTGCACAGGTTAAAGTACCGTTATAACTCCCGATCATGAGGTAAAAACGATCCTATGGTTAGTAGGAGAGTGGTGTGCGGTATTCTATTATATGATGAGATGTTTGGATTGGTTGATTTAAAATATTTGGGTTGGTTGATTTAAAATGTTTGGATTGGGTATTTTAAATATATTAGTTTATTTCTTTGGTGACAGAGAAACTGAATTTCCGTATGGTACATGGTTATATTGTATTATATTTTTGGAACGTGGTGTTTAATACTTATGCTTGATCCATAAAATATTTTTATAATATGAAGACAATACACCGATAAAATACTTGGTTTCAGCTACCACAACTAAGAGTAGGTTCATTGCTGACACTAGGTAGAATTTGGAGGTTGTGTTATTTTGGGAGTGGGCCGATCGAAGGCGAACCGTGGAAGGTTCAGTATTTTATGATTTTTGGTTGTATACATTCGGGACGGGTGTGTTCCCATATTGGTGGAAATGGGTAAATAGATATATTTTTTTTAGAAAAAAAATATTGAGAGCGATACGCGTGCGTCTGAATATGTATATATGTTTGTATGTATTTAGTTGGTTGGTCAGGAAGTGTTGAGTCGATGTCACTCCCGGCCTCGAGCAGTGGGGGGCCCAGGGTGGGGGTGTGACATGTTTGCTAAATTTATGGGAAAGACTCAGGCTTTTTGGAGGGAAACGAATGACCGTCTCAATGAGCATGGGGATCGTCTTGACACTATTGAGATGACCTACGCTGAAATTGATGTTACCGTAAAGTCCCTCGACATGCAAATCGGTCAGCTTATTTTCTTTATTAAGGTCGAGTCAAAAGTAGTGGCACTAAGAGACACACAAGTCACATCCATACGTGAAAACCACCAGGAGGAACCAGATACAAGCGGGAGGAACTTGGGTGCGTTTAATGACGATTATTCTAATGAGGAGAAAACCTAAGTATGGATTGACGATGAAGAATCACATGTTGACAATTATGATTCTTCATCATTTGAGATCCAAATTTTGATGCCACCCCCGATCCCAGACAATCACATCTATGAGAATCCTATGTGGATAAATTGTCCTCCACCGCTTCTAGTACCGTTTATTCAGGCCAACCAAACACAAAATTTGGAGAAGAATCAAGTTGAGAGCACGTGCTAATTAATGCCACATTTCACTGAGCTTGAGGGCGTTCTGAATCAAGACCCGTATGTTGTGTTGTATGACACATACTATGGGCGGAAGCCGCTTTTTGACGAGCCCTTCTCTGTGTTAAGCCAAGGATATTAAACCAAATGCTTCTTGGGAGGCAACCTAAGTTTTCAAATAAATCAATCTATCACCGCCGACTACACTTGGAGGTGAGATTGTCTCGCCTCCCAAGTACGTGTTCAAAACCCCATTCGTCACTGTAATGTATGCTATTTTTTGAGTTTGATGTTGGGTTACTTTGGACACTGCCCATTCTGATGTTTTGTATGTTTTCTAGTTTAATGACCTTTTGTTAGACATATAGTTAAGTTTAAATAGTTGTGTAGTTTAAGTAAAATTATATGCATGTTTGTTTAGTATTAGTATAAGTGTGTTTAGGTTTAGAGTAGTAGTTTTTGTGTGCTGAGTTTTGTAGTTCTTCTAGGCCATTGCCCGATGATGATATTATCTCCTAGTTGTTTTTCGAGGTCAAGGTTAATGCCCATTAATGTGTGTTATGTGTGCTTGACATCTCATGTTGGTAAAAGTCATTGTGGAACTTAATTTGCACGAGCACATAGACTCAATGTACTAGCTATCTAATTGATTTGACGCTAATTATCAAGTAGCCAAGTTCATGATAATTTATGGGATTCTAGATCCTGATTGGGGAAAACTCGAGGCACAATCCTAGGCGAGGTAGTTCAGGAGATATGATTTAGGCATTCATTTTGATCGCTTGAGTCGTTGAAGCCTTCCATGCTATATGTTTTATCTCTCGTTACCCTGTCGAAACCTGTTAGCCGTTTCAATTCTAAATATGTATCAAATACCCTGGCCGATTAAATTTTTTCCAAACCACTGTCACTAAACCTAAGATACGATTTGAGTTGAAATCAAGTTAGCATTTGTTTATGCTACTTGAAGTGAGCGGTTGGGTTTTGGGCGAACTTTTAATTAGTTCGGTATTCGAGTAATCACTTGTCATTTTTCAATCGCATTCCCACACCTGTGAAATTGTACAAATCAAATAAGTTTGGGGGTGTGGGATTGATAAAAAAAAACCCATATGTAAATATAGTTCTATTTTTTTTATTTTATTTTGACAAGTGAGTACAATATTTTAAAATGTTAGTTCAGGATTGTTTCGAATTGAAGTTTGGGGGTACGAGTGTGATTGAGTGCCAAGCATGTGCCTTGGGTATCGTTGAGTTAATAACGTTTACTTATTCCCGATATACACTTGGCCATTTGATAAAAACTGAACCACGTCTTTTTTTATCTTTTTGAATTGCATAACATACATTAGTGGAGAGTGGAACCCAGTCTAGCTTCTGGAAATCCTATACCTTATCAATTTTAAATCATGAGCTTTGTTGGTAGATAATCCAATCCAGTCTTTGGATGGTTGTATAATTGAGTTTTCGCACACACACTTGGAAAGGATCTAGAATGGCATTTACCATTATTGAATGTTGAAATTCTAGAACATCACATGGTGCGGTTTTATTCTTGAACTCGATATAATTAGGGGCCATTGAGGGAAAACTTTTTGGTTGATTAGTTGAATTCAAAACTCATATGTTGTTACTTTTAGTTCGTTTGTATTTTTTCGTTTTTAGTATTTAACTTCATTAATTAGTTGTGATTGTTTATTTTAGTGTGAGTGTTTTGCTTAAGGACTAGTAAAATTCCAAATTTGGGGGTATTTGATAGGTTGAATTTAGATATATATTTCCAAGTCGAATTTGGTAGTTTTCGAGTGTTCTTGTAATGTTTTAATTTGTTTTAATTTATTTTTATGTAAATCAGGTATAGGGACCAAAAAGGGCAAAAATTGAGCAAATCGGCAGGACGTCGGTGGATAAAAGTTGAAAAAGATCCAAAAAAGGAAGTTGTAGCCTCATCGCTGCAGCGCCAGCATCAAGGGCCACTAGCCTTTGATCGCAGCAGTGATGGCCTTCATCGCTAAAACGATCAAAGGTTAGTGGACCTTCTTCCTATCCATCGCTGTAACAATGGCCTTCATCGCTATAGCTGATGAAAGGGCAGAAGCCCTACTACCCTCCCATCACTGCAGCGATGCCCTCTATCGTTGCAGTAACCCGACACCACCTGGAAAAGATATTTTTGGGATATTTTTAGATATTTTTTATCTCTATTATATCCAACCATTAGAGAACGTTTTTGGGAGATCAAGATCATACCAATGAAGAGAAAAACACATTTTGGGGAAGAGAAAACAAGATCGGAGTGGATTTTACGGACGTACAACCATCCATTCTTCAGATTTGGTTATTCTCCCTTATTTCTCTATTTTATTCTAAAATCTTGTTGGTTGTTTGATCATGTATATTGATAGGTGCAAATTACCAATATATTTTCAAACCGAAATTATTAGGTTTTGAGTACGTTTATTACGTTTTAATACATTTTAATGTATTTTTATTCTTTTTGTATTAAATTAGGTGTGTGGGGTGAAACGGTATGAAAACGGATGCTAAACGATGATATCAGATCAAGAACGGTGAAAAAACAAGCAAGGAGACAATATTCTGAAAAGTAGCCCACCACCGCGGTGTCCAGACCACCGCCGCGGTGGTGAAAATTTAGAGAGGGCCTAAATCTACTGGACACTCACCGCCTAGGTAGTGAAACTACAGAGAAGTCCCTGAATCCACCACATTCTCCACCGCTCAGGCGAAGATCAAACCGACTTACTTACCGCCGCGGCGGTCCCTCTGCACCAGGTTTTAGATATTTTTTTAGATATTTTCCATATTTATACCCCTTCCTGTCATCTCTTCTGGCTATTAGAGCCCCATTAGGCTTAGTATATTTTAGAGAGAGATTTAGGGAGTTCTTAAGCAATTCCTAAGGAGAAGATCACGTTGCAAAGAAGGGGGAGCGATCTCGAAAAGTTTTTAGCGACAAATCTTTGGACTAGGCTAAGTTTCTCTCATTCCTTTATTTATTTCGTAACTTAGGATTATTGTTTGAGTATGTTTAGCTCATTTTTAATTGTATAACCGGCTGTGTCCATGAGCTAAAAGGGTTTTTGTCTAGGGATTAATATAATTTATATAAGTGTAGTTTTGTTTGAGTTTGTGTTTCGTTAGTGTGTGTTTTATAATAATTTCGATTGTGTTTTCCGTGTTGTCATGTTATTATGTTGGTTTAGATAATTAGAGAATACAAGGTTTGATACTCGAGAGAGGTAACCCTGAATTTGGACGACGGTAAACACAACACGATAATCTAACAACCCGGGAGGGCGTTAGAAAGTGTGCAATCAATGACGTTGGGGCAATACTCACGTGACCTAGCGTCGTTAAGAGGTTGAGGGGGACTTTTTTGTTTTCACGAAATCACGTATTCACTGATCTTACACTCGGGAGAGGTGGCGAGTGAGTTTACAAACCGAGATTGTGGGATATGCTAATGTCATTAATGTAAACTAAAACGAGATCAAACACATTTTTGTAAACAAAATTAATCCCTAGGAAAGAAGTTTTCTAAAATATCTCATATTAATATTAGTATAGTTTAATTAGTATTTTAGTATTAGTTTATATTAATTTTATATAGATTTGTTTTAGCCTAGATAAAGTTAGGTCATGATAAACGCGATACTCAATAATAATCACAACCAATCCCTGTGGACACAATACCCTTAATCTCCCCACCTTTACTAAAATTTGACTTCGTATACTTTCGAGTGAAAGTAGCGACGTATTTACGCGCTACCGTATATATCGTTTATAGTTGAATATTTGGTTATGGCCATGAGCTAAACGTTTATTATCTAGGGATTGATGAAATTTACATATATGTTGTTTGAGTAAATTGTTGTTTTGTTATCGGTTGTTCATCCCTATTCGATTGTGTTTATTGTTCTTTTACTTCCATTATATGCTTGTTATGATATTTTGGTTGATTTGAGAATACGGGATTTGACACTCGGGAGAGGTAACCCCGGACTCGGACTAGGGTTTAAACACATCGAGACGTTCTAATATTTTGGGAGATTATTAGAGCGTGTGCAATCCGTGATGTTGGGGTGAGACTCATGTAATTGTTTAGACGCTAGATAGGGATATCGATGTTGACACGAATTGAATATTCATTCATTTTACACTCGGGAGAGGCAGTGAATGAGTTTTAGACACCTAGATTGTCGGATAGATTAATGATCGTTAATGTGAACTAGACTATATCAAGCACGTATAAGTGAACGAATTTAATCCCTAGATAATCTATTCCCATATAATTAAGTCCTAGTATTGTAGTTTAATTAGTTATTATTTTAGTTTAGTTTATCTTTAAATAAAAACCCAAAATTTGATCGTCTAAATAAAGTTCGGTTACGATAATTGTGGTACTTAGCGACAATTTAAACTAATCCATGTGGATAAGACAACCCTACTTATCACTATTCTATTAAAACTTGACCTTCACACTTGCGGTAACGTAGCGACGAATAATTCTACTACCAGGAAGCGCTCATGAAAGTGATACAAAGTGGAGGAGGAAGAACTAAGCTCTCTTCTGAGGTGAGGTGTCTTTTCTTAGACGAGGTCCTAGGTGATGTAGTGCCTAGACATTTTGCATACCCCCGGATGAACCTTATAACGAAACCCCTTTGCTGTTCTACCTCTACTTTCCAAACACCAAGAGAAAGACCCTTTGGAATTCATCTAGGTTCCATCCTATCGAGCTTATAGTAAGTTCTGCACTCTATTTTATCCCAGCCCTCCAAACTGAGGGGCTCTTCATTACGGCATTCCAACTCAGCAAATATTTTCTAATTTTTACCACGACTAAGGATATGCCACAGAGGAGTGCTTCAAGTCAAGGAGCGAGAAAAACTCAAAGGTCGAGCTGAGCAACCCTCCATCGCACTAGAGATGGGGATGAGCCACCCTCAAGCCTATCTTCAAGTGGAGCTCAAAGGAGAAGACGAACAACCTTCCCACCAGAGGTGGAGACAATCGCCCTCCAGCCTATCTTCAAGATAGGCTCAGAAGAGGAGACGAGAAGCCTTTTGTTACACTAGAGACGGGGATGAGCCACCTTTTAGACTATTTCCAAGCGGAGCCTAGAGGTAGAGACGAGCACTCTTCAACCTTTTTAAAGTGAGGCTTAAGGGTGGAAACGAGCAGTCCTCTGTCTCACCAACGATGGGGACGGGAAGCCTTCAAACCTATCTACGAGTAAAGCTTGATAACAGAGATGGTCATCTCTTTGTCCTACCATAGACGGGAAAAAATAGCCCTCTAGCCTATCTGCTAGCATAACTCGATGGTGGATCCGAGCAACCTTCTGCTCCATCACAGACAAAGCTAGGTGTCCTTCAAAACTAGTCCATACTTAGGGAAACACCAAGGTCATCCACCTAGGGAAGTACATCGATCCGGTCTGAGGGCCTACGGCTAAGTACCTCTCCCCACCAGTTGATTATAAGTCCGACGTTCTGAAGGGGAATGTGCTCCTGTATGGACTAAATTGGGATAACTTGAAAGAGTTCAGGAATGAATTTGACTACAGAGAACCCACCAATAACCGACAACGGGGGGACCAACCATTGCGTTGCTCTCTTGGGGACCAAGAACACCAGGCACCATGAGAAATTCTCCTCTTAAGTTCGCAACGCAATTTTCTTACAATTAACTCGTGTCCTAGACTGGGGGGCTAGTAGTCCATGGCCCTGGGCAGAGACAAGAAATTTTTCAAAATTTTACAACTCTGAAAATGTTACCAAGCAAAGAGCGACTTGGAAAAAATATTGGGAAGAAAGGACAGACTCTGAAATACCATGACTATGTCGCTCAAAAGTTCACATGCTCGAGCACAAAAAAATAGGTATACATGTGGGAGTCATCAACCCATTACAAATCAACAAAATGAATAAGTGAAAAAAAGGCTACAAAATCCTAAGTGATAAAGAAATGACAGCATGTATTTTAGTCCTCTATGCCCTCATCCAAAGGGGCATCTACGAGAGGAGAAGGAGCGTCAATCTTGCCCTCCTCGGCATCATCTTTGTCAGTACTATCCTCTCCAGCATTTTGTTACCCGACACATCCATGTTCGGCGTCGTCCTCCTTGTTTGAGAACTCCATCTCCACATGACCGACGAGGAAATCAAGATACATGGGGTGAATGGCCTTTAGTGTGGCCCGATTTTTTGCATTAAGAAAGTTATTAGTTTTTCTCCTGGATCTCCACATATTCGGGGCCCTTCCTCTACTGTTCCACCGCCTCTAACCTTGTTTTTTTCCCTGCCTTGGTCAGCGACATTCCACCACTTCTATTCTTGGCCCTTCATGCTCCGCTTGTAGCTAGCAAATTCGATCTCGATCATGTCAACCAGGAACTTGAGACTCCAATAGTCAACGCTGAGACTAAAATTCTTAGTCTGAATAGTAGATAGGTCAGCACGGAGACTGGCCTCAACTTCAACATTTTTCTGAACTGTGGCTTGATGAGAATCCAGCTTGGCGAGAAGTCCGCTATCTGAGAAAATTTGATTCACTAGCCCATTAAATTGAAATACGGTCGGTCAATGAAAACAAGTTGAGGAAAGAAGGTAGAGGAGCTAAATATTCCATCTAGAAACTAACTTTGTTTGTCAGGACATCAAAAGAAGGAGCCAACATAAAAAAACAGAATGCAAACACCAATCGACTGTGTTAACATTGCCTAACAATGTCAAGAGGTAAGACATTCGTGATTTACGTTAAGCAGAGCTCTTGCCAAGAATGTTTGGACATATGGTCGCCTTAAATTAATGAGTTGGCCTGAGTGGATGAGCTGGTGATTACTAGTTGCATGATCTTTTCCTTGTTTGGTACAACCACTTCGCCATTTTTTAGGCGAGCTCCGTTTCTCCATCCTATCTCTGGCCATCAGCCTCTAGGGCATTTAAACCCTTTGTGAATGGGTCAACTAGAGTCCCAGACATTCAGCGTCCTGGACTGTTCGTTGGTTCTCCCTCAAAACTTACCCGTCAACAAGGTAGTAGTGGAAGATGTTCAAGTGTCAAAATTGTGCCCTTCAGACCAATATATGCACAAAAGTCTTAGAGGGTAGATTTAGTTTATATATGGGAAGAAGCCTGACCTCAGTACTCCGTGCATCGCCCTCGCCTCTCCAAATTAGAGCTCAGCTCAATGTATAATTGGGGATAAATTCGACGACAATTATAAAAAAATTGGCCAAGTCTGAGAATTACTCCGACTAGAGAACAAGAAAGCGCTCCTCTGAGCCTAACACTCTGAGATTAGATCATTCGAGTTTAGTCTCCGATCTTACCCAGATCAACTACCTCAAAATAGAAGACCCTTGAAGGGCCATCTGAACTCTACTATCTGAGCAACCTCTGTTTTGTCGTCATCAGAATGGGAGGCCCTTGAAACTCATACATGGTCAGCACTCTGAAAACTCAGATCATTTGAGCTCAGTCTTCGATCTAACTGTTGGACCGTATCGAGTGGAATATAGCCTTTGAAGACTTTTCGAGCTCAGATCGTTCAAGCCTAGCCTCTGTTTTGGCCCAACTCAGTTATCTTAAAAAGGATAACCTCTAAACACTGATCGGACTCAACTCTCTAAGCTAACTTTGTTTGACTACAACAAAAAGAGCTTGTGAAGAAAAAAGATAACTCATGAGATTTAACCGACCAGGTACCATTAGGAACCTGATGCCTAACCCCTCGACATAAAATCACCAATATTAACTCATGTATGGGATTGGAGGGGCAAAAGTGTCATGGCCCTGGGAGGAAGTGAAAAAAGCGGTGAAGTGAGATATTCTTGTTGCATAAATACACAACCCTACGAAAATAGCCAAATAGAGAGCAACTCCGGTCGACAAAGTGATAAGAAGGAGGGGCAACATAAAAAAGTGAAACATGCACATCGCCCTACCAAGCTATCTCTAGCCAGCGGGTTTCACATAGTGACCCTTCCTAAAAGCGCCGCCCTAAAGTGCCTTCCTAGGAGAACCATCTAGAAGATTTGCCTCATCTCTCCTAGCCTCCACGTGGCTTAATAATGAACATGTTGCTCTGCCCAACCTGCCAAAGTATTACCCAAAACTACGATACTCCAAGGTGCAACGTGTCGAGACATTGTGGTCTACTTTTCGGCACAGGATTCAACCCGATGCACCCTCCAAGGCGTTCTTCTCCACAAGACCAATGCGTTGCTCAAGTTCGACACCCTAATCTATGCCGAACATGCTACTCAAGATGACCTCCTAAAATACTAGGGGGCTAATGTCAAAATAAAGAGTCAAAACTGCAGGAGTGCAAAGCACAAAAGTTCTTGAAGATATTTCTTGCTCATAGACACCAACGATGGTGAGATTTTCATAAAACCTCAGTTGTTTAAACCTTAGGGGTGCTAGGTTCCAAAACAATGGCCAAAGCCTCAGGGGTGCAAAGTGTTAAAATAAGCTACAGGGGTGTAAAGTTATCAAAGCTGTAGTGATGTAAAGTTAACAAAACTTTAGGGTTGCAAATTTGTCAAAGTAATGAGCCCAAACTTCAGAGGTGCAAAGTGTTGGCCCAAAGAACTACTCAAGAGGGGGTGAATTAGGTAGTTACAAAAATTTAACAATCGAACACTTAAACACAAATAATTAATTACCTTAAATCAATTATTATCTTTAAGTGTTTGATTGTTAAATTTTTATAACTATCCAATTCACCCCCTCTTGGAAAGCTCTTTAGGCCAACAATTGGTACAAGAGATGGTTTTAACTCGATAGTCTTAACATCCAAGCTAAACCGATCACGTGACACACACCATGGATAAGGTGTTTTCTGTATCCTCTCTTAAAGGTAATAGATCCATATATAATAATTTTATTTATAATTCTTGTGAAATTAGTGGTAGTGATGGAGATGATGCTAATGAAAATGTCCATATTGTCATGAAAAAATTACCTTATCTCACACTTCGTTTTGCTAAAGAAAACTTCAGTTTAAAAAGAAAAAAATGATTCTTTTGAAAAGAAAAAAAAAAGTTTTCGAAAATCTAAAATATATCGAGATGATTATTGTGGAACAAAAGAGTTTTCAGATGTTGTTTTTAAAATAAATAATTTGCTATCCAAAGTAGACTTTCTTGAAAATAAAAATACAGTTTTAAGAAATAATTTTGACATGGTTTCCAGGCAAAGGTCATATCTAGAATTAAATATTGATTTACTTAAGAAAAAAATTGAAAAATTAAAATTCAACCCCAAGTCTATTTTAAGAGATTCTAAAAATGTTTCTTCATCTTTTAAAACAATATGTGGTAGTGGATATGTTTCATCATCTCATTCTTCATCACAAGCCAATTATTGTAATTTTGATATTGTTAGAAGATTTAATGAAGAAAACATAAAAGGCGCAAGATGGACACAATGAAGATGTAAAGAGTTTTAAAGACATTGAAGAAAAATAGGTGAAAACAACTCTTTACTTATATACTCTTGATGCAACCCAAATTAGGATTACACACAATACTTAAAATGAGTTAATTCTGTGTGTGTCATGATAAGAAGTGATAAGTTTAAAATCTTAAAATGAGATATTGTATGTGCTTCTTATGTGAAATGATTTTGATAAGTGACCTAATTGAAAAATGTGTTTTATAGTATAAAAAATTGTGTTTCCAGGTCAATTCGGTCAATTAAAAAAAACAATCGGTCAACTAAATCAAATAGTGAGCTTTGGAGTTAAAATGAAGTGCTACTGATCCAGTTGATCAACCGAATGAAGAAGGTCGGTCAGCTGTTTGAAACAACAGCTGAAAGGGGTAAGAAAGTGAGCTTATTGATCCAATCAATCAATCGAATGAAGAAGGTCAATCAATCATTTCAGTCAGTAGATGAAATGGGGAGAATTGGATGCCTACTGATCGAATTGGTCAACCGACAGGGCTTAAAGCCAACGACTACATTGAGCATTGGTACTAGGCGGTCAACCAAGGGTAGGGTTTGGTCAACCAACTAGTTCAGTCAATATTTTGATTGATTTGATATCTTGGTAAAAAGCAATCCATTTTTTATGATTCCATGAGAAGGATTTGGGGGATTTGAGTGATATTCAACATATATGACTTATTATATGATCCTTATTGATTTGGTCCTTATATTTTGATATTCTTTTAATTAAAGTGATTTAATACTTCCTATTTTTATGAATTTCGATTTAAAAATGTTTTAAGGATCAAAATGAGATTTTCCAAGAATATTTTTAAATGAAAAATATATGTTTTGAACATATATGGGGTCTTGGGGTGTCATTTAATGACATAGTATTTGACAAGTAGCCGTTATAAGATATCTTTGAAATTCCTATATTTAAACCTGCGAATTTTGATCTTAAATATTGTTATTTTTGTGGTGAATATTTGGGGTTGAAGATATGGGAGAGATTTATGAAATTTTATTGACCTTACGATTTAGTCCATATGCTTAAATATAATTCTTTCTATACTTTCATTGACTAAGATCAAATTATTTTTAGGACTAAATTAAAAGCTTTAAAAGTTACATTATTGGTCAAATATAGCCGTTATGAATGTATATGATATATGGGATTGATATGTGTCATTTATTGACATAACAATTGAAAATTAGCCGTTGGAGGGCTAGTTCTAGGACTATTTAAAGAGACCTGCGGGATTGAGATTAATACATCAAGAACATCAATTTTGAGCTATTATAAGAGTGATATTTTTACTAATATTTCTACAAGTGATTCTATTCAAGTTCTTGATCTAAAGGGCTAGCTGTTTAGCGTCATCGATTTGAGTTCTAATTGCGATACTATCATTGTATTCGGTATTTCCCGATGAAATCCATCTAAGCTTTACTATTTTCTTTCTTAAATTATATTTATATTGATTTCTTGGTTTAGGATAGTTAGAAAATCGTTTTGAACCTAAAATCCTGAAAATATTTTTAAACGATTTTTGCCTAATTATTTAATTACGTGCTAAATTTGTGCTACCTACTTCATTTGTTAATGAGATTTTATTTGCCTCACATTGTATCTATAACATAGTAATTATTTGAGATATTAATTGAGTATATCTATCTTGAGGTGATAGAAGCTCATTGTGGGAAGAAATTTACATTTTGTTTTTATATTTGTGAGTTTGAGAGAATTAGATACGTTTGAGACGGTGTCTAGTTAGGGTAGTTAGGTTTCAATATTTTTCCTTTGAAAAAGATTAGGGTTTGATTTTTGTCCTGGAAAAAGGTTAGGTTATTCTTTTCCCTTGAAAAGAACTAGGTTTTGATTCTTCTGACAATTGAATTGAGTGATTGTAAAGGTTCTTCCTAAGCCTGTGAAAAATTATAAGTGTAAAAGTGTGTGGGAGTGATAGGTTTGATCTTAGTCTGTTAAAAGAATTTGATTCTTCCTATAATAGAATTAGGTTAGTCTGGAGTCTGGTAAAAAGATATGATTTTTTCTGAGCCTGTGAAAAAAAAGATAATTGTAAAGGTTGATTGTGAGCTTGCGAAAAGAATCAAGATTGTAAGGGTTTGGTTCCTACCTGGGAAAGGAATCAGAAATTTAGTAGATTGCGAATCTCCATAGAGTTCGAGGGACTAGATATAGGTAAGAGTAGCTTACCGAACCAAGATATATTATTGTGTGTTGTATTACTTATTTTCTTACAGTATGTTTGGGTGTGCATTTAGAAGTAAACACATTTTCGCTGCGTAACATGATAACAATTGATTTAGAAAAAATGATTTTTACTGTTTAAGTGTTTAATTGTTAAATTTTAATAACTAACCAAGTAACCCCTCCTCTTGGGTAGCCCTTTGGGACAACATAAAATGTCAAAATTCCCTTAAGTGTCCAAAGTTTCTTCTCAAAAGTGAAAGTTAAAACAAGGCAATGTCATTAGGGTCTTTAGGGTGCAAGGGGTTGAGACTTCAGGAGTGTAAAGTAAAATAATGGTCAAGCTTCAACGGTGGTCAAGCTTTAAAGTGAAATAATGGTTAAAGCTTCAGTGGGCCAATACCAAGGATGAAAAAGTGATCAAACTTAGGGCTGCAAGGTGATGCAAGCCAACACTGATTGGCCAACATGCCGGCACCCTTCAATGGTTGTGTCTGCCTGACTCCCATGCCCGTCCGTCGCGTGTGCCCTCTAGGAATTTGTTTTCATCTCATTCTCCGCGGTGAAGTCCAGTCTGTGCCTAGAAGATCATCGGTTTTGAGCCCAACAAAATTGATTTTTTTTTTCGTCGGGCTGACGTGTTGCGTCTACCTGGCAGGGGGCACATGGGGAACCTTCCCAAATTGTCCCCAGAAAATCGTTAATGGTTCGAAAAATGTCATTCAGAATTTTGCCCGTTAGGCATGCCGCCCAGAATTTATTCACTCAGAAGATCATCAGCCTTGAGCCAGACAAAATTGAAAAAAACAATTATGTTGCGCTAACGTGCTGCCTTTGCTTGGCATGGGGACATGGGGGACCCTACCAAGTTGGTTACCTAAAAGATTTTTAGTGGTTCGAAAAGTGTCATTCTGAATTCTGCTTGTTAGGAGTGTGCCCAGAATTTTTTCGCTCAGGACATTATGACCGTGAGCTCGACAAAAGTTAAAAAAAAATTCCCTGACAAGCTGATGTGTTGTCTTTGCTCAGAAAGAGGGAATATAGAAGCCCTTTCCAAAAAATGTTGCCTAGACATGCTGTCAACCTAACGTGTTGTCGACCCGACGTGCTGCCTTTACCCGGCAGGGGGACATATGGAGACCCTTTTGAAATTAACCGAGACGGAGAATCGGCCAAGGATATTATTTTTCGTGTTTCGAAGCCTTTGGGATTCCCGTTCTAACCAAGAAATTGGTATCCCTAATCGTCTTGCTTTCCTCGCTGCCTAGGGCTAGGGGCAACAGATGAGGGTATTTTTGGGCATCACCAAATTAGCACTAGGGCCCCGTCCATGTGTCCACCATCACCGTGACGTAGCCGCATTCCAGAATCCAAAATGCCACGCAGGAGCATATAGCGACCAAGACTTGTTTTCTGAAGTCTTCTCTGTACCTAGGAAGAATAGTGTGTCTCGCGGGGACGCTACTGCCCAAAACTCTATGTCGTGCCGCTGGATGGCCAACTTCAGGGATTTAGTCGTTTATCTCAACTGGCACACCATTCCAGTCCGTTACTCCAAAATTCCACAGATCTCCGAGCTTTTCTACCAGCTCGTCACCATAGGCCTGACAAAGGCCCGCGGGCTTTTCCAAATAGACTAAAAAGCCCAAGCCTAGTGATTATCTTCTAAACACCTCGGATTATCGGCTAAACATAGGATTTTACCTAATTAACTGTGTTTATCCCCAATTAGGTAAAACTAATCATCTCTAATGCTTATAAATGCCAGGGGCTATGCAAACCCAAGGTAATGCTCAATGCATATTTACATACTTGACGCATTTTTATAATATTTTCTCTTTGAGCTCTTACTCTCACGCCGGAGGGGTTTCACCGGGATAAATTCTGGCTTGGCCTTGTGCAGATATAGCTCCCTAAAAGGTAGGACTCTGGACTCTAGCTAGTTAGTCCCCAAGTCGTCAATTACAAATCACTCGAAGAAATTCCAACTCTAGCTCCAACTCAACAACTCACCTTAGTAAGAGGACTCACCTATTCTAGACTAGACCATACGCTAGGTGTTTGCCACTTTGGGACACCAACAGTACTAAATTGTGATTTTTTTTATTAAAATGAACAGTTAGATAATGTTATATGGATCAAGTACTAAATGTCGAAACTGGTCATTATTTTTATCCTACTATGCCATAGTATTGTCCCAACAGGAAGGCATGTCCTTCAAGATATTGTTAGTCATAATGGGAGAGTATGTCCTGTAGGACGTTGTGTTGTGCCCCGACATGAAGACATATCCTGCGGGTGTGTTGTAACCGGATAAAAGAACAAGTTCTACAAGTGGTTGATATATATTATTATTGTTGTTACTGTTATTGATTATCAGTATGATATGGTAGTTTATACCACGTGTGTACTTCTACCATTGAAGATATTGAATAGCCCTGTGATAGGTGTGATCTACCTATCTATTTTCAAACCGAACTAAGTTAGTTTTCGAGTGTTTTTATAGTATTTTATTATGCTTTAATTAGTTTTTATTCTTTTTGTATAAATCAGGTGTGTGGGTTGAAAAGGTATGAAAACAGAGCGTAAATAATCAGATCAAACCAAGAATGGTCGAAGAACGGTAAAAAAACAAGCACGGAGGCAAGATTATGAAAAGAAGCCCACTGCAGCAGCGTCAGACCTCCACCGCGGCAGTAAAAATACAGAGTGGACCTAATCTTGCAGGACGTCCACCGCCGCGGCGGTGAAACTACAGGATGGTCCCTGAATCTACCACTTTCTTCACCGCCTAGGCGATCACTTAACCAACATACTCCACCGCTGTAGCGGTGATCTCTGCACAGATTTAGATATTTTTTGAGATATTTTCTCAATTTAATCCCCTCTCCTCTCCTCTCCTTTGAGGACCCCCAGCTATTAGAGCACCATTAGGGTTAGTATATTTTAGAAAAAAGTTTTGGGAGTGCTAAACCAATTCCGAAGGAGAAGATCACGTTGCGATAAAGGAGAAACGATCCCGAAGCATTTTTAGCGGCAAATCTTTGGACTAGGCTAAGTTTATTTCGTTTCTTCTTTTATTTCTTAACTTCGGTAGTTGATCATGTTTAGCTTTGTTTTTATTGTATAACCAGCTATGGCCATGAGCTAAATGAGTTTTTGTCCAGGGATTAATATATTTATGAAAGTGTAGTTTTGTTTGAGTTTGAGTTTCGTTAATGTGTTTTATAATAATTTCGATTGTGTTTGCTGTGTTGTCATGTTATTATGCTTGTTTAGATAATTAGAGAACACGGGATTTGATACTCGGGAGAGGTAACCCTGGATTCGGACTAGGGTAAACACAACATGACAATCTAACGACTCGGGAGGGCGTTAGAAAGTGTACAATCAATGACATTGGGGCGAGACTCACGTGACCTAGCATCGTTAATACGTTGAGGGGGACTTCTTTGTTGACGCGAAGTCATGTATTCACTCGTCTTACACTCAGGAGAGGTGGCGGTGACTTTAAGAACCGAGATTGTCAGATACCCGAACGCTATTAACATAAACTAAAACGAGACCTATCACGTTTTTGTAAACAAAGTTAATCCCTAGACAATACTTTCTCTAAACATCTCATATTAGTATTAGTATTGTTTAATTAGTATTTTAGTATTAGTTTATATTAAATTTAAAATCATTATTTTTAGCCTAGATAAAGTTAGGTCATGATAAACGCGATACTTAATAATAATCACAACCAATTCCTGTGGACACGATACCCTTACTTTTCCCACCTTTACTAAAACTTTATCTTGTATACTTGCGAGTGAAAGTAGCGACGTATTTACGTGCTACCACCCTGACATTGGAAACCTTAGATTGTACAGATGTATATGATACAGTACCGTCATAACTCCCGATTGTGAGGTAAATGATCCTATGGCTAGTATGGAAGTATGTGTTTCATATATCGTTATATAAAAATAAGTGGATCAGTTAATTTAAATTATGTTGTTTCCGTTTGATGATATTTGTGGGATTTTGATACTGCTCAGTGTGTGGTTATACTCTGTTTTTGGAAAGTGGATTATGATAAATGAACTTGATCCGTAACTTATTCATATATTATAAAGACAGTACATTGATAAAATATTTTGTCTTAGGTACTCCAGTTAGAGACGAGTCTACAACTGACATTAGATAGAATTAGTGGGTGGTATGGCTTTTGAGGTTGTCAGGACAGTTGTTGGAAATGAGTGATTCGGACTTTTGTAGTTTTGCTATGGAATAGTTGGATATGTATAATACTTGAATTTTGGGTTGGTAATAATAATAAAAAAAAACAATATATGTCAATAGAAAGTTAGTGTATATTTGTTATTAGTTGGGTAATAACAAGTCGAGGTCACGCATAGCCTTTGACATGGGGATCCAGGGTGCGGTGTGGCAGTTTGTGCTATCAGAGCCAAGTTTTTAGGTTATGTGGACTTGTTAGGTTGTCTTATCAGTAGTAGACTGAAAGATAAGGTGTTGGTAGGCTAGTTCGAAACGTGAGTGTTAGTTATTTTTATTTGATTTAAAAATAGTATATCTGCATCTTGCATAATTTGTTGCATTATTGGCATTCTTATTTATTTAATAGAATCTTCAGATTTTGAATATAGAACATGGAAATGAAAGTAGTAGCAGTTATGGAACCCAAGGAAAAAGAGGTAGGTCACATGAATGATTGGATGTTGTAGAGTGAATGTTATAGGTTGTTGCGCAATTGACAAAGCAGTAAACAAAGATGATAGAATTGCATAGGGCCCAAACTAAAATATTCACTTCAGACTGTACTTTTGAAAATATTCAAGGAGCTGGACTCTTAAATTTTTACGAGAACTACGGGTCCTATTGATGTTGAAAATTGTTGAGGAGCATAGGGCCCAAAATTCGAGGTGATGGGCATAATTTTTGATAGTCGAGTCCTTCTTGCCACCTTTGAACTCAAGGGAGAAGTCGAATATTGGTGGGAGAAAATAAAATGACTAATTTCAATTCCAAGCCATGAGATCACTTGGGATAAATTTGTGGTAGTTTTCAACGAAATGTATTTCCCTAAATCTTACCAGTTCGAGATAGAAGAAATATTCATACTACTAAGATAGGGGAAGATGTCAGTTCTATCACATGAAATTAAATTTAATTTTTTGTCTAGATTTTCCCCTGACTTTGTGAAGACCGAAGAGGCGAGATGTAGAAGATTACTAGACTTGTAAATACATTCAAGATTGATAATACATCAAATCAAAAGTTACTCTGAACTTGTAAATTCAACAAAATTAATAGAGAAAGATGCGGATGAAATTTCCTAGAATTGTGAACAATATAAAAATAGCAAATTTGGATCCATCTAACAGTTATCGAGGAGGCACATCTCATGGATATGGCCCTCGACCTCAATTTTCGCAGGCTCCAATAGTTAATTAGTCATCCCAGGCTAACGATAATCTTATTCTGAGTGACGACAGAATATAACTGGATAGAGTTTAGGTCAATAAAAGAAGGGTAGAGGACAAACGCTTAGCCAAGCTAGGGTAGCCGTATTCTATCAATGAGGATCACCTGATTATTGTCACAAGTCGGGTCACATGTCCCCATATTGTTTGAATCCTGCAACTGCACCTACATCTTTTACGAATTGTGCGTGGAATATTGGCTCTAGCGGTGTTCAAGGGCGAGGTTGATGATTGCCCGTAGATCTCCAACTCGGGGGCATGTATTTGCTACTACTAGCAGGATGCTCAGGTTACCCCAGAAGTAGTTACATGTATTATGTCGTTATATAATAGGGATGCACATATACTTATTGATCTTGGTTCCACTTATTCATTTGTTTTCATGACATTCATGATTCATGTATAAAGATTCACTACTCATCTGTCATACAGTATTATTATTTCAGCTCCTGTGGGTGAGACAATGTTGATATATAGTGTTTATAAAATCGGTCTACTTTGTATCGGTGATAGACAATTATCAGTGGATCTATTACCCTTGAGTATTCATGATTTGGATATGATACTAGGTATGTATTTGTTATCTGGTTATCACAGCACAATTGATTGCGTTAAAATGAAGTTACCTTTCAAGTCTTAGGTGGGTCAGAGTTGTGTTTTTTGGGGGATAGAATCATTACCACTGTTAGTTTAATTTTAGCCTTAGAGGCCAAGAAATTACTAAAGAAGGGATGTAAAGGATACCTAGTGCATGTGATTGACACCAATCTGAATGACGTACAATTGGCAGATATCCCAATGGTCAGGGATTATCTTGATGTATTTCCAGAAGAATTACTAGGGTTTCCAGCTGATAGGAAAATTAAATTCATTATCGAATTACTTCTTGTTACATTTGTTATATTAATTCTACCCTATCGTATGGCACCTACCATGGTGAAGGAACTGAAAATTCAGTTGTAAGATCTGTTAGACCATGAGTTTATCAGACCAAGTGTTTCTCCATGGGGAGCTCTAGTATTATTTGTAAGGAAGAAAAATAACACTCTGAGGATGTGCATCGATTACCAAAAACTAAATAAGGTGACAGTTCGTAACAAATGTCCATTGCCTAGAATTGATAACTTATTTGATCAGTTGTAAAAGGCTAGGGTATTTTTCAAAATACATCTTCGATAAGGATATCATTAGCTAAAAATTAGAAATAGTAATGTATTGAAGACAACGTTTTGTAGGAGGTATAGACATTATGAGTTTTTAGTTATGCTATTTGGGCTGACGAATGCTCATATTGTATTTATGGATCTGATGAATTGAATCTTGCAGCCTTATTTAGATCAATTTATTGTAGTATTCATTAATGATATATTGATTTACTCCCAAAATAAAGAAAAGTATGCATAACATCTCAAAATTGTGTTACAGATTTTGAGAGAGAAGAAATTATATGCTAAGTTCAGTAAATGTGAGTTTTGGCTAGATAGAATCGTATTTTTTGGGCATTTTATCTCGAGTGATGGTATACAAGTTGACCTAAAGAAAGTCAAAGTTGTTGTTTAGTAGGAAATGATTAAAAATGTAATAGAGGTTCTAAGTTTCCCAGGATTGATGAGTTATGATCATCAGTTTGTACATGTATTTTCTTTTATATTTGTCCCGTTTGATCCGCAAGAAAGCTAAATTTGACTGGACTAAAAAATGTGAACAAAGTTTTCAAAAGCTAAAAAATAAATTGATATTAATGCTAATAATTTCTCTCTCGACAGAAGGTGGTGGCTTTGTGATATATAGTGACGCATCACACCAAGGTTTAGGTTGTGTATTGATGCAACATGACCATATGACTCTTGACAATTAAAGAATCTTAAGCATAACTACCCGACACATGATTTAGAGCTGGCGACAAATGTGTTTGCCTTAAACTCTAAAGACATTATCTTTATAATGAGACCTGCAAGATATACATTGATCACTAGAGTTTAAAATATAAAGAATTAAATCTGAGATAAAAGCTTTCGTTTTAATTGATCAAGGATATGACTGTACTATCTATTATTACCCCTAGAGAGGCTAATGTTGTAGCAGATGCATTAAGTCAAAATTGGAAGGTTTGGTTGTGTACTTTTGAGTCATTCATACTAACCTATATACCGAGCTGAGATCCCTAGAAGTCTGGTTAATAGTGGGCCAGACTGCATCATTGCTTGCACCCTTAACATTAAAACCAATGCTAATTGATTGTATTATAGAAGCGCATAAATCAAATGCCCAATTAGGGAAGATCGAGGATAAAGTAAAAAAAAAGTAAAACAATCGACTATCTTTTTAGAGATAATGATGAAGCCTTGATGGTTAGAAATAGGTTATATGTGCCTAATAATGCATATTTGAAGAAATAAATCTTTAAAAAAAAAGCACAACTTAGCGTATACAATGTATCCATAGAGCACTAAAATGTATCAGGATTTGTTAGAACATTATTGGTAAACAAAAAAGTATAGAATTTGTTGTTAGGTGTCTTATCTATCAACAAGTCAAGATCGAGCACCAACATTGAGGAGGCTTATTGCAGCCTTTGACTAACTCAGAATGAAAGTGAGAACATATCACAATAGATTTTGTTTTGGGATTGACCAGTACTCAAAAGAGACATAATTCCATTTGGGTGATTGTTGACAAAATTACAAAATCTACTCATTTTCTTGCTATAAAAACCACGTACATCATGAAAAAGTATGTAAAATTGTAAAATGACAAGATTGTCAGGTTGCATGATGTACCAGTTTCCATAATGTCGGATAGAGGTCTAAGATTTATATCAAAATTCTATCCTAGCCTTCATTCTGCTCTGGGTACCAAATTAAGATTTAGTACAACTTTTCATCCTCAAACTGACGGCCAATTAGAGCGCACAATCCATACATTGGAGGATATTTTGAGGGGTTGTGTTTTAGAATTTTCTAGTAGTTGGGATGATTATTTGACTTTGATGGAGTTTTTGGCACCATATCAAGCATTGTATGACAAAAAATACGGAACTCCAGTCCGTTAGATTCAAGTTGGGAACATAAGTTGTTGATGCCTGACATAGCTCAGATGACAGCAGAAAAATTGAAAGTGATTCAAGAAATACTAAAGATTGCTCAGAGTCGATAAAAGAGCTATGTGATAGGTTTAAAATACCTATCTACTTCTAAACCGAATTTGGTAGTTTTTGAGTGTTTTAATAATATTTTAATGCATTTTTGTTTGTTTTTATGTAAATCAAGTGTTGGGACATAATCGAGTGATGAACAAGCGAAGCGGTAGAAAAATGTTGAGAGAAACAATGTTTCAAGACAGCAAACCCACTGCCACAACGATCAGGCCACCGCCGAGGCAGTGGAGATGCAGGGAAAATTGTGCCAATCTCACTGCCACAGCGGTCATTCACCGCCGAGGTGATGAAAGTCCAGTGAGCTTAATGCCAGTCTCACTGCCGTAGCAGTCATTCACTGCCGAGGTGGTGAAAGTAAAGAGAGTTTAGGGTTTGGTTCATTACCGTAGCAATCATTCACCACCCCAGCGGTGAAGTTAACTAACTTAACTCACCGCCACGACAGTCACTATGTGCAGAAAATATCTACTTTTTAGATATTTTGAAGTCTTGTATTTAATACCTTGTTTCCCCCATTTATAAAGGAGGTTCCACACTTGATATACATGATCTTAAGAATTTCTTGAGAGCTCAAAGAGAAGATTCAACATTTGGAGAAGAGGAATCATTTTAGGACCGATCTTTGGCGACAGTGGACCACTACACTCTAAGATTTGATCGTTCTTCCTTTGTTTCTCTCTTTGTAACTTAACTTTTCATATCAAATGAGTATGAATCCTTCTTCTTTTAATATTTGTATGGATAAGATCATGGTAGGCTAGATAAATATTATCTAGGGATTGATATAACTCATGTAAATACATGTGTAATTGAATATATGTTACTTTAATGGTTGTTTGTCTAAATCTGATTGTGTTTACCGTTTTATTATAATTTTAATATGCTTGTTAAGGTATTAGGGTTGGTTTTGAGAATACGGGGTTTTACACTCAGGAGAGGTAACCCCGGATTCGGATTAGGGCTAAACACATCACGACAATCTAACGACCCAGGAGGGTGTTAGAAAGTGTGTAATCCATGAGGTTGGGTCAAGACTCATGTGACTATATGTTATATAAAATGGTAGAGGGGGACTTCGTCATTAACGCGAAGTCATATAATCGCTTATTTTACATTTGAGATAAGTAATGAGCAAGTTTGAGATACCTAGATTGTCAGATAGGATAAACACCATTATTGTTAATTAAATGAAGTCAAATATGTATTAAGTAAATGAAATCAATCCCTAGGTAATCCACTTAATTAGAATTAACCCAATAATTGTTAGTTTAGCTTAGTTTTTAAATATTCAAACTCAAACATTTCTTGACCGGTCGAGATAATATAAGACTATGAAAACGCGGTATTCAATTAATCAAACACGTTTTCCAGAGGACGATATCCGATCGAAAGGTCCACTATATTAAAACTTGACCTCATGCACTTTCGAGTAATTTCAGACGTGAAAAAGTAAACGCGTCCAAGTTTTTGGCACCGTGCCGGGGAATGGTGTTTTGATTTGGTTGATATTGTGACCAAGTGATTGAATATTAATCTAGACAATTCTTTTGTTTTATTTTCTTTTAATTTAATTCATTATTTATAATTTGTTTCTTTTGTTGTGATCGAGCAGTGCATACGACGTAGTAAAAGTTTGAAATTCTTTACTCTTGATCCCGAGATAGAGCGTACCTAGAGAAGGATAAGGAGAGAGAGATTAAACCAAGCTCAAACTATGGCTAACGGTGGAGACGATCGTATACCATATATGTCTCAACAACCGCCGGTTCCACATGCACTACCGTAGCAGCCTCTAGAGCAGGAAGTTCCACAATGGGTCCTTAGGGACTACTATCGGCCTGTTATGTTCAATAACTACTTAAGAATTTGGAGGCAACCGATCCAGGCCAACAACTTTGAGTTAAAGCCCGCCCTGATCAATATGGTGCAACAAAACCAATATGGCAGGAATTTGCATGAGGACCCCAATGTCCATTTGGCTACCTTTCTAGAGATATGTGATACAGTAAAAATCAGCGGTGTTGTTGAGGATGTAATACAGTTGAGGTTATTTCTGTTCTTACTTCTTGACCGAGCACAAGGTTGGTTACAATTGGTCTAACATGGAAGTATCAACACTTGGGAGGACCTTGCTCAAAGGTCCCATGCTAAGGTTTTCCCGCCTTCGAAGACTTCTCAACTCAGAGGTGAAATAACGCAATTTTGCCAAAGGGACTTCGAGTCATTGTTTGAATCGTAAGAAAGGTTTGAGGATCTATTGTGTCGGTGCCCCCAACACGGGTATCAAGATTGGTTTCAAACCCAACTCTTCTACAATAGGTTGGATGGCTAAACAATAACTATAGCTGATGCCGCCTCGGCTGGATTATTGTTGTCAAAAACACATGCTGAAGCAAATGTATTACTAGAGGAAATGGCGGCTAATAATTATCAATGGCCAAACGAGAGGAACATGGGAAGAAAGTAAGCTTCAATTCAAGAAGCCAATCATATTGCTACCTTATCGGCCCAAGTCTCAAAACTCTCGGATCAATTGGTTGCCTTCTCAACTAAGGATACTTCGTCAAGTCGTGAAGCGGAGAACGTTGCAAGCAGTTCTCAACCCAGAGTGGATAGTGAGTTCGAAGAATGTTCGTCAACAATCGGGCTTATACGTTCAAGCCCGCCGCCAATATTTCGACTCACTATCATCTGGGACTTCACAACCATGAAAAATTTTCATATACGAACAATCAGAACATATTGCGGCCACCTCCCAGTTATGGAATACAAGCTTAAGGTTATCCTATGCAACAAAATCGTCAAATGCAACAACCTTCTATTCAAAATCAAAAGCTGAACTTGGAAGATATGATGGGTTCTTTCATGAAGAAAACACAAACAATATTGCATGAGATGCACAACATGCTTAACAAGCCCAAGACAAGGCTTGACTCTATTGAGACCACATGTACAAACACAAATGCTACTATGAAATCATTGGAGACTCAGATCGGGCTACTTGCAAGTGCAATCCAAGAGTAGACCAAGGGGAAGTTTCCTAGCAACACGAAAACTAACCCAAGGGAATGCAAGGCTATTACATTGAGAAGTGGAAAAGAGGTTGAAGCAAGAAAACCTATGGAAGAAAAGCTGGGGGTAAGACATGATGTTGCCCATAATGAACCAAAGAGACATGTAGAGGAGAAAGTTGATGAAAAAGTTAATGAGAGAAAGGAGTAAAAGAATGAAGACAAGATGGATGAGAAAAATGAGAAGAAGAAATAAGAGAAAGTGGAAGAGAAAAGATGAGATTAAAAGGTGATTCAAGGGAGAATTACATTCCCGGACAATCCACCAATTCTAACCACACCTTTGCCTTGTCTGCAACGATTCCAAAAGAAGAAGTTGGACCATCAATTTTCAAAATTTCTTGACATCTTCAAGAAAATACAAATCAACATATCTTTTGTGGATGCGTTAGAATAAATGCCCAACTATAGCAAGTTCTTGAAAGACATAATAACGAAGAAAAAGAAGTTGGAGGACTCTGAGACAGTAAAAATGACGGAGGAATGTAGTGCTATACTGCAAAGAAAATTGCTTAAAAAATTAAAGGATCCCGGTAGTTTCACGATTCCGTGTACTATCGGGAAATCTCATTTTGACAAAGCACTATGTGATCTTGGTGCTAGTATTCACCTGATGCCATCTTCCGTCTACTAGAAGTTGGGACTCAGTAATACAAAGCCAACTACAATTTCCCTTCAAATGGCGGACCGATCTTTGACTTATCTGAAAGAAATTATTGAGGATGTCTTCTTAAAGGTGGACAAGTTCGTTTTCCTGGTGGACTTTGTCGTATTAGAAAAAGAGGAGAATAGGGAGATTCCAATCATCCTTAGAAGGCCTTTTCTTGCAACGAGAAAGACTTTAATTGATGTGCATAATAACAATTTGATGTTATGAGTAAGCGAAGATGAGGTAAAGTTCAACATTTTCAAAACTATGAAATTTCTGGTTGAATGCTCTAAATGCAACCGAGTGGAAGTGGTGGACTCAAGTGTTAGCCAATTCTTTTATGAAAATATGAATTGGGATTCAATGGAGCATATTATCCCAAATTCCCTATCTATGGGAGATTTTGGTGAAAAATGCTTAACCACTCAGGAAGGTGTTGTGGACCACGTCCTATCTATGGAAGCTGTACCAAATGACGTATCAAAAGTCGTACCTAAAGCCGGCACACCTTTTGCAGATGGTCTGGACCGTTCTGGATCAAACAAATTTCTATTCAGCTCAGTCGAACTGGAAGGTGATGAGGAGAAGATCAAGCGCTATATCGAAAATAAAAAACGAGTTGTAGAGAGTATCTCCCTTGTTGATGACTGATCTTGGTATTCGCTAAGTCCAGCTAGGGATAGTAAATTAAGAACTTTTTGATATGAAACCGAGGGTATGATCTTGCCCGACTTTTGCTATTATTTACTTTTTTGAGGTTAGAGTGGTCTCGAAGCGTGTTTGGAGGTGAATTGAGGAGTGTGGATACTCGGGGATGTGTTTCGTACTTAAAATCGTTGAACTAGCGAAGTGGAATCATCTGGCGTATGGCCTTGTTGTGAAAACTTAAAGAAATCATGAATATCCAGTAGGCGGCTCACCACCGCAGCGGTGAAATTACAAGATGTCATCATTCAAAAAAGGCGGTAAAACAACAAAATGTAAATTTTTTAAAAAGGCGCTCCACCGTCGAGGCGATGAAGCCTTTATTCGAATGCACCGGGAGCTCTAGGATGTCCAGCTCGATAATCGTGTTTTTTGCCAAGGGCAGTTGATAGGTGTAAAATACCTATCTACTTTTAAACCAGATTTGGTAGTTTTCTAGTGTTTTAGTTATATTTAATTTTCTTTTTAGTTTATTTTTATGTAATTTAGGTGTAGGGATGTAAACAAGAGACAAACGAGTGAAAACGGTGAGAAAACGGTGAAGAAATGATAAAGAAACAAGGTTTCAAGATTGTAGAACCTCGGCCTAGGCGGAAATTCCTCGGCCTAGGCCGAGAAGAGACAGATTTCCCTCGGCCTAGGCAAAAATTCCACCGCCTAGGCGGAGAAGAGGCAAAAACTTTGGAGCAACTCCTCGGCCTAGGTGTAAATTCCACTGCCTAGGTGGAGGAGCGGCAGAACCTTAACTGACTTAACCTCCACCTAAGCGGAGATTCCTTCGGCCTAGGCAGAAACCCTTTGCACAGAGATATTTTCTAAGATATTTTCCAAACCTTTACATAAAAACCTTTCTCACCCAATTTAGAGAAGATGTTTTGGAGACCCCTTGCACCTTAGATAATTTAGGAGTAGAATAGATTAGTTTAGGAAGTGATCCTTGGCCAATGAAGAAGAAGAAGAAGAAGAAGAAGATCATCAATGGGGAAGAGGAATCTCGGGAGGATCGTTCTTTGGCGAATGTGGACCACTCCACTTTAAGATTTGACTATTCTTTCCTTGTTTTTATCTTTGTACTTAATGTTTATTATTGATGATGACGATCTCCTCTTGGTTTAATATTATAATGGCCAAGATCATGTTAGATTAGGTAGATTTTAGCTATGGTTAGATGTAATTCATGTAAATATCTCTTTGGTTGAATATAAGTTAATTTTAATGGTTTGTTATCCAATTCTAATTGTGTTTACCATTATTTCACGTTTATTATGCTTGTTACGATAAACCAAGAATACGGGGTTTGATACTCGGAAGAGGTAACCCCGGATTCGGACTAGGGTTAAACACAACGCGATGATCTAATAACCCAGGAAGGAGTTGGAGAGTGTGCAATCCATGAGATTGGGTTAAGACTCACGTGGCTATGTGTTCGAAAAGGTGTTCGAGGAGGACTTCAGCATCAACACGAAGTCATGTATTCACTCGCTTTTCACTCGGAAGAAGGAGCGAGTGAGTTATAGATACCGAGATTATTGAATGTGATAATAACCGTTATTGATAACTAAACTAAGCCAAATAGGTGCTAAGTGAATGAAATCGATCCCTAGTTAATTAGTGTAATTAGAATTAATCCTTAGGAGTAGTTTTAATTAGTTTAATTTAAATATTAAATTGAATCGTTAGGATAATATGAGACTACGTAAATTGCGATACTCAATTATTCACACTTTCCCTGTGGACACGATACCCGATCTTAACCAATCCACTATTCTAAAACTTTGACCTCGTATACTTGCGAGTATAAGTAGCGGCGTATTCACGCGCTACCAAGTTTTTGGCGCCGTTGCCGGGGATTGTGTGAATTTTAAGTTCATATTGCGACTAAGTGGTCTAATGTTAATTCTGACATTTATTTTGTTTTATTTTTAATTTTAATTTTTGTTTTATTGTGTTAGTGTGATCAAGCCGTGCGAGAAACGATGAAGAAGATTGTAATTCTTAATTCTCAATCCCGAGATTGAGCTTATATTGAAAATGATAAGGATAGAGAGGAGAAGCCGACTTCAAGCCATGATCTTGATCCAACTAAGCATTTGAGCCCAAATTCCTTGTCTATGGGGACTTTTGGTGAAAAATGCTTAGCCACACGAAAGTCCAGTTGCAGACGTTAAAACACCTGCTTCGCCCATCCGTGCCGCCACATCTGCTACAGAAACCACACTCTCATTTCCAATGAGATGATGGTGGTGACTCCTCGTCAGGTGCACAGTAGAGGATAAGACTTCTATGTCTTATTCCCTAGGTATGTGTTTAAACACAATGTTTTCCAAAAGAATGCTATATGTTATTGGGTTCGCTGATTTATAGTTAAACATTGCCATGTTCAGGCCTGGATGGGATGGAATGGATGTTAGTATGGTAGATGTTCATCCATTTTGATTTTTTTTTTTTGTAGAAAATTATGAACCATTATTTTTTGAACAAAATGCAAATTTTTTTGATGTACAAATTATATTTATGTATGTATTTTATTGTTTTAATTAATGTTTTAGTTTTTAATTTCTAGTTTAGTTTAATCCTTGTTTTTGCATGTGTAGTTTTTAGATTAGTATGTATGTTAGTATTAGATTTAGTTTAGAATTGTGCATGTATGAAGTTGTTTTTGCATGTTTAGTTGTTGATTTCATTTGGGTCAAGTCCTGATGATGAGAATTATCCCCTAATTGCATATTGAGGTCGGGGGGTAATGCTTTCTATGTGTGTTTTGTGTGCTTAACATGTTGATTGGGTAAAAATTATCTTAATCCTAAAATCGCACGACATTCGGACTCAATGTATAATAATCTGAGCAATTAGACACCTGTTATTCAATATGAAGTTCATGACAAAAATGAGGGATCTAGAACTTGATTTGGGGGAAACTTGAGGCGAAATCCTAGGTAAAGTAATTCCAGAGACGTGATTTAGGCCGTCATTTTTTCGCTTGAACCGTTGTAGCTAACCTGAAAAATTTCATCTCTTATTTCACCTGTTGAAGCCGATAACGTAATCAATTTTGAAACATTCACTTACTCTTTTCATTTAAATTTTTCCTAAACCAATGTCGCTAAGCCTAATTTTTCAGTTGAGCAAAATCAAGTGAGCGGTGGGGTTTCAGTTGAATTTTTATTGGCTCGGTATTAGTATATTCACTTGTTACTTTAGTATTTCTTTTCACACGCTCCTAAAATAAGTTTGGGGTGTGTTTCTACCATTTCTTTTTGCATATTCCTAAAATTTTATAAATTCAAATAAGTTTGGGGGTATGTTTCATTAACTTCTTTTTGCACACTCCTAAAACGGTTATTATTCGAATTAATTTAGGAATGTGTTAATGAAAAAAAAAGAAAAAGAAAAAGAAAACTATGTGGATAGTGTTTTCATTTTCTTTTCTTTTGACAAGTGAATACACACGATCTTCGTTTCTTATTCAGAGTTGTACTCTAAAAGTGTGGGGTTATGAGAGAGGATAGCAACAAGCGATTTTGTCTCGGGTATCAATCAATTAAACCGATTATCTATTTTCAATTCCAGTAATACCCGTAGTCGTTCTCCAAAGCCAAACCAAGCCCTATTAATCTCTGTGAATTTCCGAGCCTACATTAGTGGATAGTAGACCCCAATCAAGCGTATGGTTTTCTTGAATCCTTAAACAGTATACGTTATGAACTTAACAATTG
The DNA here is from genome assembly GCA_016647705.1 of Eucommia ulmoides. Classification (NCBI taxonomy): domain Eukaryota; kingdom Viridiplantae; phylum Streptophyta; class Magnoliopsida; order Garryales; family Eucommiaceae; genus Eucommia; species Eucommia ulmoides. Next base: position 13,186,866 of record CM028336.1, on the reverse strand, counting down.
AATAATACAATCCGGTATATGCGTAATTATGCATTTGAGTTCTTACACACACACATTCAATGGATCTAGAATGGTTTTTATTGAAGCTAATTGTTGAAATTCTAGAACACTACTTGATGTGGGTTATTTCCCGAACTTGATCAGATTTAGGAATATTGAGGGAGGAACAAATTGGTCCTTTCGATTGAACTTTATACTTACATGCATTTACTTCTTTTGTGTTTCAAGTTTTTCATTTTTAGTTAGTTTGTTTAGTTTAGTGTTAGTGTTTTGCCCGAGGACTAGCAAAATTCTGAGTTTGGGGGTAGCAGTATAATTTGGATCTCCAAAATGCCGAGCTCTGGATGTTCCTGGATCAATATACAAGCCAGCAAGATCAAGTCCAACAGCTCATTAGCGCACGCCTCAACATCGACATGAGCGCTTATCTGCCAATGCCACAATTACCGCTACACCTCTTGTAACTGCTACACTTTCCTTTCCGACGAGATAGTGGTGGCGATGACGTTCCTCTAGGTGGACAGTAGGAAGTGAGACTTCTACGTCTTATCTCCTAGGTATGTGTTCAAAATCCAATTTTTTCTCATGAATGGTATATACAGCTATTGGGTTCGCTGCTTAGTCAGTGTGGACACAACCTTATTTAAGTTTGGGGGGATGTTCATCCAATTTTGTTTTTGTTAGAAAATGATGAACAAAATTTTGATGTTTTATATTTGGATGTTTTATGTATGATTAGTTATGCTTTGTAGAAGCTTAGATGTATATTGTAGACTCTAACATATAGTTAAGTTTTATTTTAATTTTTGTGTTTATGCATTTGAAATGCTTAGTTTAGTGTATGTATGTTAGTGTTTAGATTTAATGTAGAGATGTTTATGTATGAAGTAGTATTTGCGTGTTGAGTTGTTGAGTTCATCTGGGCCATTTCCCAATGATGAAAATTATCCCCTAATTATATATCGAGGTCGGGGGTGATGCCATTCATGTGTGTTTTGTGTGCTTGACATGTCGATTAGGTAAAAATCATTTTGATCCTAAAAACGCACGATAGCATAGAGTTACTGTATAATTATTCGAACAATTTGATGCCGATTATTCAGTAATAAGTTCATGACAAATTTGAGGAATCTAGAACTTGACTGGGAGAAATTTGAGGCGAAATCCTAGGTGAGGTAGTTCAGGAGGCATGATTTAGGCCTTCATTTTTATCACTTGAACCTTTAATGCTAACCTTAAAAAATTTATCCTTCGTTACCCTATCAAATCCGATAACTTTTTCAATTCTGAACATGTATCAAAATCCTATCCAATTAAAAGTTTTCCAAACCAATGTCGCTAAACCAAACGCACGAATTTAGTAAAATCAAGTTAGCATTATCTTATGAGACTTAAAGTGAACGGTTGGGTTTCAGACGAATTTTTATTGGTTCAGTATTAGTGTATCCATTTTTCATTCTTTGAATTCTATTTACATGCCCCTAAAATTGTACAAAATCGAATAAGTTTGGGCGTGTGTTATGTTTATGTTAAAAAAAAAAAACTATGTGAATATAGTTTTTATTTTCGTTCTTTTGACAATTGAATACAAATTTCTTAAATTCTGGTTTAGTGTTGTGTTTTAAATATTTTAAGTTACGAGAGAGATATAGCGACAAGCGTTTGTGCCTTAGCTATCATTGAATTATCGTAATTAAAACGATTTTCTATTTTTTATTCCTATGATACCCTTGGCCGTTCTCCAATGTCGATCCAAGCCCTATTGATCTCTATAAATTTTTGAGCCTACATTAGTGGATAGTCAAGCCCAGTCAAACATATGGTTTTCCTAATCCTTAACGGTTGAAGTCACGAGCTTAGTTATTGAATAATCCAATCCGGTGTTTGGATAGTTATATATTTGAGTTCTCATACACATACTTTAAATGGATCTAGAATGGTTTTTATTGATATTGAGTGTTGAAATTCTAGAACACCACGTGGAGTGTTTTATTTCTGAACTTGATCTGATCAGGGGCTGTTGAGGGAAGAACAACTTGGTTTCTTCGATTGAACTTGGAACTCGCATGTGTTTACTTCTTATTTGTTAACGTTTATTCATTTTTAGTAGTTAGTTAGTTAATTAGTATAGTTAGTTTATTTTCGTGTTAGGGTGTTTTGCTCGAGGATTAACAAAATTCCAAGTTTGGGGGTATTTGATAGGTTTAAAATATCTATCTATTTCTAAGCCGAATTTAGTAGTTTTCGAGTGTTTAGTAATATTTTATTGCGCTTTTGTTTGTTTTTATGTAAATCAGGTGTTGGGATATAATCAAGTGATAAACAAGCGAAGCGGTGGAAAAACGGTGAGAGAAACAAGGTTTCAAGATAGTAAACCCACCGCCACGACAGTGGAGATGCAGGGAGAATTGTGCCAGTCTCACCGCCACAGTGGTCATTCACCGCCGAGGCGGTAAAAGTCCAGTGAGCTTAATTCCAGTCTCACCACCGAGGCGATAAAAGTATAGAGAGTTTAGGGTTTTGGTTCACCGCCGCGACAGTCACTCTGTGTAGAAAATATCTATTTTCTAGATATTTTGAAGCCTTGTATTTAAGCCCTTGTTTCCCCCATTTGTAAAGGAGGTTCCACACTTGATATACATGATCTTAAGCATTTCTTGAGAGCTCAAAGAGGAGATTCAACATTTGGAGAAGATGAATCATTTCAGGACCGATCTTTAGCGACAATGGACCACTCCACTTGAAGATTTGATCATTCTTTCTTTGTTTCTCTCCTTGTAACTTAACTTTTCATATCAAATGATGATTAATCCTTCTTGTTTTAATATTTGTATGGCTAAGATCATGGTAGGATAGATAAATATTATCTAGGGATTGATGTAACTCATGTAAATACATGTTTGATTGAATATATGTTACTTTAACGCTTGTTTGTCTAAATCCATTTGTGTTTATCGTTTTATTACAATTTTAATATGCTTGTTAAGGTATTAGGGTTGATTTTGAGGATACAGGGTTTGACACTCGAGAAAGGTAACCCCGGATTCGAACTACGGCTAAACACATCATGACTATCTAACGACCCAGGAGGGCATTAGAAAGTATGCAATCTATGAGGTTGGGTCAAGACTCATGTGACTATGTGTTATATAAAACGATAGAGGGGGACTTCAATGTTAACGCGAAGTCATATAATCACTCATTTTACACTTGGGATAGGTAATGAGCGAGTTTGAGATACCTAGATTGTCGGCTAGGATAAACACCATTATTGTTAATTAAACGAAGTAAAACGTATATTAAGTGAATGAAATTAATCCTTAGGTAATCACTTAATTAGAATTAACCCAATAGTTATTAGTTTAACTTAGTTTTTAAATATTCAAACTCAAACATTTCTTGAACCGTCGATATAATATAAGACTATGCAAATCGCTGTATTTAATTAATCAAACACGTTTCCCAGAGGTCGATATCCGATCGAAAGGTCCACTATATTAAAACTTGACCTCGTGCACTTACGAGTAATTTAAGACATGAAAAAGTAAACGCGTCTACTATGCTGATAAACATAAGCGTGAATTGAAGTTTGAAGTAGTTGATTAAGTATTTTTACGTATACTTCCATGAAAAGGCATAATGAAATTTGGGGAAAAAAGATAAAACTAAGTTCGAGGTACATTGGGTTATACGAGGTTCTAGAAAAAGTTAGTATAATGGCATATCAATTAGCCCTACTGCCATAATTGTCTAGATTCTGCAATATTTTTCATGTTTTGTTGTTCAAAAAATATGTGCCAGACCCATTGCATGTGTTGACTTCTCAACCAATCGAATTGAAGGTAGATTTGTTACACATTAAAGAGCCAATACAAATTCTAGACCGTAAAAATCAAGTATTGTGAACGAAAATGATCCCGTTGGTGAAGGTTTTATGGCGTAGTCATTCTATATAGAAAACAACGTGGGAATGAGAAGAGGAAATGAGGAGTAAATATTCACATTTATTCGTTTAAGGTAACAAAATTTCGGGACGAAATTACTTTTAAGGGGGAAAGATTGTAAGGCCCATTTTTTTTTTTTTTTTGCAAGTGAATAATTTTATTTGCATTTTATTACATTTAGAAAATAATGGGATTTAATGTGTTATTTAAATCTCACTTTAAAATTTTTAGGGGTTGTTATGGTATTTAAAATTAAGTTTTAAAAACTTTGGTAGGTTAATATGTTAATTTTAATTCCGACTTTTAAAAGTTTGGGGTTATTGTGTTATTTAAAATATAAATTTTAAGAATTTTGCGATATAATTAATATTTTATTTATGTTAGGTGGTAGTTTGTGTAAATAGTTTAAAAAATATATATGTATAAAAGGTTGATGTGCTGTTGACGTACTCTGATTTTTCGAGAAGTAAAAGAATATGAAATATTAGAGAGTAAAGAGAAGAATTTTTTTAAAGAATCGGTTTTTTGATATAGTACTTAGGCCATTTTAAAATTAAGAAGTCACCATCTCGCATTGGGTTTAATTGGTGTGGTAGGTCACCGGATTTTTAGAAAAATAATTTAAAAGGCATAAGTAAATTTGAATCTAAAGACATGGTCAAGTCAAAGATTCATTTAAAGAGTTCGAGGGTCGATTATGCTCAGAGAAGGTATTAGGCACCCCAAGATGCCTGCCCAAAAATGGTACCTTATGTCCAATTAAGTCCAATCAGTTTAAGTCCAAATGTTTTATTTTATTTTAAGAATATTTTCCTTACTATAAATTCTTTTTGATGTTTTTTAAGTTAGGATGAGACAAATTTTTTGGCATTTTTTTATAATGTTCCCCTGATATGACCTCTTATCAAATATTAAGGGATTTAACAAGGATGATCCCCGGGGGTGTTTTATATATGTTTCCAATGAACTTTTTAATTTAAGTGGACAAATCAATGTAAGCATTTTTAAAGTAATGCAAAAGGGGTAACATGCAAAGCAGCGAGAAATATTATATTACATTACTTTCTATATGAATGCGATGTCATGGAATGCCTATTTTTCTGATTTGCCCAATTGATTTAAAGAAGTCCCAATTTGACATTTCTTTAAATCCTATGGAGATGAGAATCAAGGGAACGTCACAGAAACAAGTTCTGTCAAAATTAATTCTTGCAAGACTTAAGCGGGATCCAATTAAACGACTTACCAAGGGAAGTGATTTTCTAAACCAACTGTTTTTGAATTCTATTTTATTTTAGAAATCAAATTGTCGATATATAAATATATACTTTAATTTATTGAATCGTTGAATTCATCCTAAGGCTTGTAAGAATTAATTCTTACAAAGTAACATTTTTTATTTTATTTTTTAAACTATGAATTTAAATATAACAACGACATAAATAATAAGAGTTAAAAAATCTTCATCTCATACTCAAAGGCTAAGCCCAAAAACGAAAGTCTCATCTCGGCGTTGTCATCGAATCATCGGATGATACTTTCATAACTAAACTTGTAGGAATTTAAATTTGCGATAACAAGAAACAATGAAGAGAATTAAGGGAGAAGAAACATACCTTCCCTAACAAAGATCTCTGATACATGGATTTTTTCTTTCTCAAAGACAGCTTCCCAAATGGGTTTTCCTTGATAATTGCTCTCTAGGAGGACTTATCTTTGAATTTTTGCTCCCTCGTAGCGTTTCTCTCTAGGAATCGACCCTCGAAAGGTTTTTCTCTCATTTTTTGTGTTTTCCTGAAGGGGTTCTCTCTAAAAAATCAACCCCCAAAAGGTTTTCTCTCGAAGCCTCTCTTCCTACAAGGATTCCTCCATGAATCTCTAAGTTCCCTGAAAGGATTTTCTCTGAGTTTTTTGTATGTACAAACTATGAGAATGACAGTCCTATTTATAGTGAATGATGGGTAGTGAAAAGCATAAGGAACCCTAGGAAACCCTAGTCCAAATTTGGTGAGAAAAAAGAAACAAAACCCAAGAAGAAAGGGAAAAGGAAGCACGGGGAAAAAAAGAAATCTAGTCCCATTTCTACAAGGAAAATAAACATTTTTTTTGTTTTCTATTTATTTTTTCTATTTTTTCTATTTTTTTTTTCTATTTTTTTGTTTATTTATCAAAATAAAATAAAAATAAAATAATAATAATAATAAAATAATTTGCAATAAAAATTTTTGAACAAGCAAAAATGGTGTGTCTATAGCTGCCATTTTTTGTCATGCAAGTCTCACTTGTTTGATAATGATAAGAGACAACGTCATTTTGAATGTAAATTTTTTTCTTTAAAGTATTTTTTTTTCAAAGTTTTTAAACTGAAGAGCAGGATTCGAAAATGCCTTTTTTAGGGCGTGATGGAAGAATAATGGAATGAAATATGAATGAATTGCAACTGAATCCTAAAACGGTTGCTTATGTATCTCGACAGTGTTAAGAATCAGGTCACCCGTAGTTCGGTAAGTGCCCCTCGCGGGGAACAAACACTCAAAAAGAAAATACTCATGATAAACTCATGGCGAACAATATTCGTTTAGAGGATCATTTTGAGTAACAAAAAATATGACTCATGACGAAACTTATGACGAATAAATATTTATTTAGAGGGTCGCTTAGAGTAATAAGAAAAATGGCTTATGACAAACTCATGATGAACAAATGTCCATTTAGAGGATCGTTTAGAGTAATGAAAAAAATGACTGATGACAAACAAATGTCCGTTTAGAGGATCTTTTTAAAAGTAATGAAAAAAATTACTTATGATGAACAAATGTGCGTTTAAAGGATCGTTTAGAGTGATGAAATAAATAACTCATAACGAACAAATGTACATTAAGAGGATTGTCTTAAGTAATGAAAAAAAAATACTTAAGACGAACAAATGTTTGTTTAGAAGATCATTTAAAGTAATGAAAAAAAATGACTCATGACGAACTAATGACAAACAAATGTCCATTTAGAGGATCATTTAGAGTAATGAAAAAAATGACTAATGACGAACAAATGTATGTTTAGAGTAATGAAAAAAAATGACTCATGAGAACACATGTCCATTTAGAGGATCATTTAGAATAATGACAAACATATGTCCATTTAAAGGATCCTTTAGAATAATAAAAAAAAAATGACTAATGACGAACAAATGTACGTTTAGAGGATCGTTTTAGAGTAATGAAAAAAATGACTCGTGAGAACATTTGTCCATTTAGAGGATCGTTTAGAATAATGAAAAACAAAATGACTCATGGAGAATCAATGTAACAAATGAAAACTAATATACCTCCCGGCTTGTGGCAGAGAAGGATTGAAAAGACAAACATGACATAAAAATGAACATATTTTTTTATATTTATTTTTTATTTTTTAATTATTTTTTTTGCCCTAGCCTGTGGCTGGGGAAGAAAAGAGAGACCAAAAATACAAAATGTGCCCCAGACTGTGGCTGAGACCAGGGTAACAAGACCAAGTATCAAATACGATCTAGTCCATAACTGGAATTAACAAGCTCAAATTCTCTAGATCCAAAGATAAACAAGAACCACATAATGTGCCCCAGCCTATGCTGGGGCGAGCACGAAAGATCAAAGATATAAAATGTGCCATATCCTGCGGTTGGGGATGACACTTGAATGACCGAACTTTTACAGGTTGCCTATGTACCTTACCATTACACCAAAGATCAACTTTAACGTAGTTCATTCGATGCCTCTTTCGAGGCAGGATACAAATACTCATGAAGACAATTGACCCATGCAAGGGATAAGCATTTACACATTTTTCAATGAAGAAAATATTGGTTATCCTTGGGTGATTCGTAATTTTTTTAGTCTACCTTTTCAATTTTAAGCATTTCCCTTCCTTTGGATTTAATAAGATTTTCCTTTAACCCATTAAGGAGATTGAAAAGAATAGTATGCTCTTACCGTCGTGGTATGAATATGGATTCACCTTCGATTTTGGTTTTTTCCTTGGCTATAAAGATTTAGGCTTATGTTTGGGATCTAAATCTTTTTATGCTTTGCATTTCAATCAACTCAATCAAACTGGATTAGCCAAAGTACGCACAAAAATTTTTCCTGATTGTATGGATTTGATTTGAGCTTGACAAATATGATTTTGATAAAAATCAAGATTTTCTCCAAAATTCGCGTCACAAGATAACTCCCTCAATTGACGAGCATTTGAAACATTCGTTCTATGATGAGACTATTCAGTAACTGAAGAAAGATGCTTCTCAATTTTTTATTATTTTTTATTTTTTATTTTTGGCGTTCTAAGTAATCTATGTAGCGAGGTTTGGGCAATTTTCCTAGTCTAGTTAGCCCAAGTCACTAGGTGTTGAAAGACCCTTAAGGCTTAATTTTCGAATTACCCAGATCGCCAATCAGCTAATCTCTTATTCTTCATTTTTCTTTTTCTTTTTTTCTCTCTCTCTCTCTTTTTTAATTGTTGAGTAGCATATTTAAGGTATTATGGATCCCGGACAAATCTCTCGAACTCAAAAGGGTTTTTGGGATGTTAAATTTACTTTAATACGAATAACCTAGCGAATGAGTGGGTAATGGGTTTTTGGGTAATGGTTTTTTTGGGTAATGGCTTAGTTTTATAATGGATTGCCTCACTGTCGGACTTTTGGATGATAGATTTTCAAGTGATGGCTTTGCTTTATGACAGATTGCATGGCTTATGGATAGGTCATTTGGGTATGGATTGTTGGTAATGGATTTTCAAGAGATGGCTTAGCTTTATGGTGGATTACCTAACCATTGGGTTTTTGGACGATGGATTTGAATAAATAGCCTTTTTGTGGAGGGTGGAGTTTGGAAATCTGTATCAAGAGATGCCATAGGTTCAAGAATATATTTCTAGATAAGATGAGACATCTTGTTTCACTTCCTCTTATATCGAAGTCTTTTGGCATCAAAATCGTATTCATCATGCTCAAGTTCACTCTCAACACATAGATCACACATAGAAAATTTTGAAATATTTTGAAAAACATAAGCAGTAAACATTTGAGACATACCTTAGGAAACACAATGGAATTTATTGAAATCTACAAAGTAAGTTCTCTACCATTTAGATGGCCAGCTAGAGGGAGAAGTTGATTTTAGAATCTTCCTCAAGTTTATTGAAATTTATCTTAGCAGACCAAGTTCACTATTGGTACCCTTAGGTTAGGCTTTGTCTTATAATGGGATGATGTCTTCCAATAATGCTTAGGACCAATTAAAATTTCATCCTAAGGTAGGTTCACTTAAAATCCCTCCATTGGTTGATAGAATTTGTTTGGAAGATAAGGTATTAAGGGTTTGTGGTCATTTGGATGGAGTGGTATCATGGAAAGATGGGTAATTCAAGGTATTGGAGTGGGGGGTATGGTTATGATTTTTGTAAAATCACTGGGGTAGCGCTTGATTTGGGAATATGGGTCAAGTGGTTAATTCAAGGTATTGGGTAGGAACATTGGGGGATATTTCAGCTCAATATGATTTGGATTGTTGGTTTCGATTTTGGTGAGACTGATGGGGTACCACTTGATTGGGGACAAGGACAAGTAGGCAATTTTAAGGTATTGGGTGGGGAGGTTAGAAGATATGTCTGTTGAGTGTGGATTGGATTGCGGGCTTGATTTTGGTAAAGCTTGTAGGTTGCCATTTGATTTGGGCTCATGGGTCAATGTGATTTCTATTTGGGAGGAAAGCCTTGAAAGATGTTTTTTGTAGCCTTTTTTTAATTCGTTTTTTTTTTTAACGATTCACTCTTGGATGATCAAATTTCCCAAAAGAAAAGGAGGGAGGGGGAATAAATATATGTTCAAAAAGAAGAAGAAAAACATCACAACTCACACTTATTTACAAAAATAAATAGAAAAGATAATAAAATAAAATACAACATTTGGACTTGAATTATTTGGACATTTTTTAACATTTTAGGCTTGAACCTCAAATGTTTCCTAGTGGAGTCGCTAGCTAATGCCCCCCGATTTGACAAAAAAAATATAGAATATGAATTAATAAAAATGTTTAAAGAGAAGAGATTTTTTAAAGCTCCGGCTTTCTCAAAAAGTGCTTATGATAAGGAGTCACTACTTAGTATTGGGTTTAAATTGTGCGTTAGATCACCAAATTTTTAGAAAATAATTTAAAAGGCATAAGTAAAACTGACTCCAAAAATAAGGTCAAATCAAATATTCATTTGAAAGAGTTTGGGGGCCGGGTATGCTCAGGGAAGGTGATAGGTTTCCCAAGACCCCCTTCTGAAAATGATACCTTATGTCTAATTAAGTCCAATTAGTTTAAGTCTGAATATTTTATTTTATTTTTGAAAATATTTTGCTTTTTATAAACTTTTTTTGGTATTTTTCAAATTAGAATGGGGCAACTTTTTGGTATTTTTTAAATGTTCTCCTGGTATGACCTCTTATCAAATATTAAAAGATTTGAAAAGGATAATCCCTAAGAGAAATTTTAATGTGATGGATCTTAACATTAGACTAGGTTGGGAAGATCTTTCTTTTTCTTTTTTTTTAAAGAAAATATTTGAAAAAAAAATTAAAAGATCTTTTTTTTTTAAGAAAAGATTTGAAAACCTTTTTATTTATTTTTTTGAAAAAAAAAATGATTTTTTTTAAAGATCTTCCTTTTTTTTATTATTATTTTTGAAAGATAAAAGTTTTGAAAATTTTATTTTCTTTTCTTTATTTATTATTTATTATAAACAGAAAAGGATTTGAAAAAATCTTTTTGTTGGCCCAAAGAGCTACCCAAGAGGAGGTGAATTGGGTAGTTACTAAAATTTAAATAATTAAATCAATTAAACACAAATAATTAATTTTCCTAAATAGATTATTATCTCGATATGCAGCGAAAATGTATTTACTTCTAAATGCACACCCAAACACAATATAAGAAAATAAGCAATGCAGCACATAACAATATATTCTGGTTCAGTAAGCTATTCTTACCTATATCCAGTACCCCAAGCTCTACGAAAATTTGCAATCTACTAAACCCCTGATTCCTTTCCCAGAGAGGAACCAAACCCTTACAATCTCAATCATTTTCACAAACTCAGAATCAACCTTTACAATTATCCTTTTCCCAGGCTTAGGAAAAATCTTATCTTTTTACCAGACTCAAGACTAACCTAATTCTATTACAGGAAGAATCAAAGCCTAATCCTTTTAATAGGCTAAAGATTAGACATACCATTCTCTCATATTTTTACACTTATCATTTTCTCAGGTTTAGGAAGAACATTTACTATCACTCAATTCTATTACAGTGAGAATCAAAACTTAATTCTTTTCAAGGGAAAAGAATAACCTTTTTTTTTTTTTGCAAGACAAAGATCAAACCCTAACATTTTTTACAGGAAAAAAATCAAAACCTAACTACTCTAACTAGATACAGTCCCAAAGGTATCTAATCCGCTCAAACTTACAAATACAATATATATATATATATATATATATAAGTTTCTCCTACAAGAAGCTTCTATCACCTCAATATAAATATACTCGACTAATGTCCTGAATAATTACTACGTGATAAATACAATGTAAGGCAAATAAAATCTGATTAATAAATAATATGGGTAGCACAATTTAAGTACGTAATCAGATAATCAAATAAAATCGTTTCAAAAGATTTTTAGGTTTTTAAGTTTAAATCGATTGTCTAAACAATCTTATATCAAGCAATTAATAAGAATATAACTTCAAAGTAAATAACAAAGATTGAAAAAATCTCACTGGGAAATATTGAAGATAAAGATAGTATCTCAATAAAACACAAGTCGGTAACGCCAAACCACAAGCACTTTAGATCAAGAACTTAAAATAAATCTTTCACAAAAATCTCAGTGTAAATATCACTCTTAGAATATCTCAAAATGATTATTCTTGATGTATTAAACTCAGTTCTCGCAAGTCTATATTAATAGACCTAGAACTAACCCTCAAACGACTAGTTTTCAAATGTTATGTCAATAAATGTCACATATGGATCCTATATATTATATAGATTCATAACGGCTATATTTAACCAATAATGTAACTTTTTAAAGCTCACAATTTAGTTCCAAAAATAATTTGATCTTAGTCAATGAAAATATAGAAAGAATTATATTTAAGTATATTGACTAAATCGTAAGGTCAAATAAAAATCTCACAAATCTCTCCCATATCTTTGACCTTAAATATTCTCCACAAAGATAGCAATATTCAATGTTCACAGGTTTAATTATAGGTATTTCAAAGATATCTTATAATGGTTACTTTCAAATAATATGTCAATAAATGACATCCTAAGACCCTATATATCATATATGTTCAAAATAAATCTTTTTCATTTAAAAATATTATTGCAAAATCTTATTAAAACATTTTAAAATTGAAATCTATCAAAATAGAAAGTATTAAGACACTTTAATTAAAATAACATTTAATTAAATGGACCAAATTAATAGGGATCATATAATAAGTCATGCATATTTGAATTACACTCAAATCCCTCGAAAGTCTCTCTTGGAATCATAAAAAACAAATAGTTTTGACTAAAATAACAAAATAGTTGCTGGGTTGACTGACTGCACCAGTCGGTTGACCAATTGCACTCAAATGGTTGACCGACTAGATTAGTGAGTTTTCCTCTTTTCGACCACTTAATCCACTGAATCAAATGGTTGACCGACCCTATCTATTCAGTTGAACTTATTAGAGTGCTCACTTCCTCATTCATTTTAGCCACTATTTTAAACAGTTGACCGACACTCTTCATTAGGTTGACCGACTGGATTAGTAGTACCTCGTTTTAACTCCAAAATTCACTCTTTGATTTAGTTAACCGATTGCTTTTCTCGGTTGACCGAATTGATTCGAAAACTTAACTTTTTATACTTCAAAATATATTTTTCACTTAGGTCAATTATCAAATTCATTTCACATAAGGAGTACATAATAATTCACATATTAGGATCTTAAATTTCTCGCTTATTTCAGGATCTTAAATTTATCGCTTCTTACTAACACACATAAAATTAATTCATTTTAAGTGTCGTGCATGATCTTTATTCGGGTTACATTAAGAGTATATAAGTAAAAAGTTATTTTCACCTAGTTGTCTTCAATGTCTTGAAAATGCTTCACGTCTTCATCATTTCCATCTTGCACCCGTTATATTTTCTTCAACAACTTCTCTGTGATAATACCTCTTCTTAAACACATTACATGGAATTATAAATCTGGAACCACTCAGTAAAAACATTAGTCCTATAAAAACATCAAAACATTAATTCAACACTTTTTTTTATGATTTGTTTGTTGGAAAAAAAAAATATGATTTTTTAAATACTTTTTTTAGGAAAGAATGAAGGGGAAAAAAAAAAAGACTTTTTATTTATATTTTTTTGGCAACTTAACCTAACTTAAGATCTATTTAAGGGAAGTATTGAACCTAAGGTTTTGATGAACAATTAAGTATTGATGTTTTTGGTGCAACTAATCGTTTTGTCGAGTGTTTCAAATTTAGAGTTCCACGTATTTGATTAAGAAGAAAATTTGACGAAGAATATATAATGAGTGCCATATGGACATAATGAAGATATGAAGAGTTTTGAAAACGTTGATAAAAAATAGGTGAAAATAACTCTTTACTTATATACTCTTAATGCAACCCAAATTAGGATCACACACGACATTTAAAATGAGTTAATTTTATGTGTGACATAATAAGAAATGATAAGTTTATGATAGTAAAATGAGATATTGTATATGATCCTTATGTGAAATGATTTTGGTAATTGACCTAGCTGAAAAATATGTTTTAATGTATAAAACGTTATATTTTTTGGTCAATTCTGACAACCGAGAAAAACAATCGGTCAACTAAATCAAACAGTGAGTTTTGGAGTTCAAACGAAGTGCTACTAATCCAATCGGTCAATCGAATGAAGACGATCAGTCAATCATTTGAAACAGTAGCTGAAATGGGCGAGAAAGTGAGCACATTGATCCAATCGGTCAACTGAATGAAGAGGGTCGGTCAGTCGTTTGAGTCAGTAGATGAAATAGTGAAAAATTGGAAGACGCTAATCCAATCGGTCAACCAACTAGGCATGGTCGATCAATCGACTGGTGTAGTGCCAATGGCTAATTGGAAGCCTAGCATAGGTCGGTTAACCGAATGGAATAGATCAGTCAACTGACTGATTCACTTCGAATTTTGACTGATTTGGTCTTTTGGTAAAAAAACTATCTGTTTTTTATAATTTCAAGAGAGGGATTTGGGAGATTTGAATATCATTCAAATATTAACAACCTATTATGTGATCCCTATTGATATGATCCATATATTTTGAAATTGTCTAAATTTAAATATTTTTAATACTTCCTATTTCTATGGTTTTAAATTGAGAATAATTTTATGGACTTAAATGAGAGATTTAAAAATTACTTTTAATTGAAATATACCTGAAATGAATGGTAATGATATATGGAGTCTTAGAGTGTCATTTAATAACATATCTTTAACAAACTAGCCGTTAGAGGACTAGTTATTGATCTATTAATATATACCTACGAGAATTAAATGAAAGATATCAAGAACATCAGTTTGAGCTATTATAAGAGTGAGATTTTTGTTGAGATTTTAAATAGTGATTCTATTTAAGTTCTTGATTTAAAGTGCTTGTTGTTTGGCGTCACTGACTTGAGTTTTAATTGCGATATTATCATTATTTTTGGTGTTTTCCTGGTAAGATTCATCCAAACTTTATTACTTGCTTTTAAAAGTTATATTTATCTCTATTGCTTGGTTCAGGATTACTAGAAAATCGTTTTAAACTTAAAAGTTTGAAAATTATTTTAAACGATTTTTGCCTGATTATCTGATTACATGCTAAATTTGTGCTAGCCACTTTATTTATTAAATAGATAAAAATTTATTTATCTTACAATGCATATTTCATATAGTAATTATTCGGGATATTAATTGAATATATTTGTATTGAGGTGGTAGAAGCTCTTTGTGGGAAGAAAATTACAATTCTTTTTTTGTATTTGTGAGTTTAAGAGGATTAGACACGTTTGGGATAGTATCTAGTCAGGGTAGCTAGTTTTCGATCTTTTTCCTGTGAAAAAAATTAGGGCTTGATCTTTGTTCTTCAAAAAGGTTAGCTTATTCTTTTTCCTTGAAAATAATTAGGTTTTTATTTTCTCTGTAATAGAATTAAGTGATTGTACAGGTTCTTCCTAGGCCTGAAAAATTGATGAGTGTAAAAGTGTGGGGAGTGGGAGGTTTGACCTTTAACCTGTTAAAAGGGTTAGGTTTTTATTCTTCCTGTAATAGAATTAGGTTAGTCTTGATTCTAGTAAAAAGATATGGTTCTTTCTGAGTCTGTGAAAAGGATAATTGTAAAGGTTGATTATGAGCTTGTGAAAAAAAAAAATTAAGATTGTAAGGGTTTGGTTCCTACCTAGGAAAGGAATAAGAGGTTTAGTGGATTGCAAATCTCCGTAGAACTCAGGGGATTGGATGCAGGTAAGAGTAGCTCACCAAATCAGGATATATTTTTGTGTATTACATTACTTATTTTCTTTTATTATGTTTGGGTGTGCATTTATAAGTAAACACATTTCCGTTGCGTAACAAGATAATAATTGATTTAGAGAAATTGATTATGTGTGTTTAAGTGTTTGATTGTTAAATTTTAGTAACTACCAAATTCACCCATCCCCCCCTCTTGGGTAGCTCTTTGGTGTAACAGGAAGGGTCATCCTAAAACTATCGTCCCAAAATTTCACACATGTTAGGAAATCAAGAACAATGTTATAAAAAAAACTACTCCATTACCGTAGGGTCTTGAGTTTTAAATTTTAAATTTTAAATTTTTATTTTATTTTTTATTTTATTTTA
Source organism: Eucommia ulmoides (assembly GCA_016647705.1). Lineage (NCBI taxonomy): Eukaryota > Viridiplantae > Streptophyta > Magnoliopsida > Garryales > Eucommiaceae > Eucommia > Eucommia ulmoides. Next base: position 13,170,959 of record CM028336.1, on the reverse strand, counting down.
TTTTTTTAATTTCAACAACATAAATAAAATATGGTAAAAAAAAAAAGAAAAAAAAAAAACCTCATCTAATGTTGAGAAGCTACGCTTGAAAAATAAGAATCTCATCCCAGCGTTTTCATCGAATCCTCGGATGATTTTTACAAAATTAAACTTGTAGGAATTTAAATTGCAATAACGAAAGAAAATGATGAAAAGAAGAAGGGAAGAAACATTTTGGTCATAACAAAATTCCTAACACACAGGTTTTTCTGTCTCAAATACGGCTTCCTAAATGGGTTTTCCCTGATAATCACTCTTTTGGCGGATTTCTCTTTGAATTTTGGCTTCCTCGAAAGGTTTCTCTCTAGGAGTTGACCCCCAAAGGGTTTTTCTCTCAATTTATTTTTTGTTTCTCAAAATGAATCTCTCTAAAAATCAACCCCCAAAAGGGTTTCTCTCGAAGCGTCGCTCCTTATAAGAATTCCTCCCTGAATCTCTAAGTTCCTCGAAGGGATTCTCTCTTAGTTTTTTGTGTGTCCAAACTATGAGAATGAGGGTCCTATTTATAGGGAAGGATAGGGAGTGAAAAACCCTAGGAACCCTAAGAAACCCTAATCCAAATTCGGCGAGGAAAATATGATGAGTGGTTTATTTACCAACAAATCAAGTACTTTTAGATTCAAATATTTATGTGTTTTCAATCACTTTTGTTAGTTTAATGTGTTTTTATATTTTTTTAGGTTTTTGAATAAATGGGTGAAAAGAGGTAAAGTCGGTACAGGAGTAGTAACTTCAAGGCCATTTTGGACAATGATTCGACTCGATTTTGGAAAAATACAAAACATAGAAGTTGTATATCATTGTCTTAGATTTCCATAAGTTTTTGAATCACCTTAATCGGAATTCGAACGAGAACGTGACAGCCAAAATACCAAAAGATATTACCACCACAATGGTGACACCACTGCCGCGACGGTCAAATAGCAGAAGTTGATAACTCTCTGTATTTCCACCGCTGTGATGATCTGACTGCCAACAGAACAAATATTTTGGGATATTTTGTGATATTTGTTTATCCCTCTATCATCTCCTCTTCTTCCAAAGACCCTAGAACGTTTTGGGAGATAATTTTGGACATTTGTGGAGCTTATTGATCAAAGACCAAAGAGGATAACACATTTTGATGAAGTAGAAACAAGATTGGAGCAGTTTCGGCGGAAGTGGAACACCCCACTCTTAAGATTTGCTTTTCTTTCTTCATATCTCTCTTTGTTCTTAACTTTGCATGTTGTATAATGTTGTTTTTCCTTCAAATCTTGAATATTTGGTAATGATCATGTATAGCTAAACATATGTTATTTAGGGGTTGATTAGTTAATGAAAATGTTGTTTGTTTGAATTCGTGTTTCGTTATCGGTTGTTTGTCTTTATCCGATTGTGTTTACCGTTCTATTACAATCTTGATATGCTTGTTATGGTATTAGGATTGGTTTTGAGAATATGGGGTTTGACACTCGGGAGAGGTAACCCCGGATTCGGACTAGGATAAAATACATCACAACAATCTAATGACCCGGGAAGGCGTTAGAAAGTGTGCAATCTATGAGGTTGGATCAAGACTCATGTGACTAAGGGTCCTATAGACGCTGAGGGGGACTTCGGCATTGATGCGAAGTCACATATTCGCTCACTTTACACTCGGGAGAGGTAGTGAGCAAGTTTACGATACCTAGATTGTCGGATAGTTTGAATGTCGTTAATGTAAACTAGACTAAAACGAACACGTTTAAGTGAATTAAGTCAATCCCTAAATAATTTATTCCCCTAAAAATGTCATCATTTTTATTATAATTTAATTAGTTATTAGTTTAGTTTATATTCTTAAAACAAAAACTCAAAATTCAATTGCCTAGATAAAATCCGGTTATGACAATCACGGTACTTAATGATGATCTAATCCAATCTCTGTGGATACGACAACCCTATTCATTCACTATTCTATAAAACTTGACCCGTACACTTGCGGTGAAAGTAGCGACGTGAAATTTTGCTACCAAAAGGAAACAAAACCCAAGAAGAAAGGAAAAAGGAAGCAAGGGGAAAAAAAAAAAGAAATCTAGTGGCATTTCGGCAAGGAAAAGAAAACTTTTTTTTTCTATTTTCTTTCTAAATTTTTTTGTTTTCTATTTTTTTTCTCGAAATAAAATAAAATAAGTTGCAATAAAAATTTTGAGATAAACAAAAATGACATGTCTACACCTATCGTCTGTTAAAAGAAGACACCACAAGCATGTGTTGTGTATGTGTGTGTATACACAAAACACATGTATATTTAAAACAAAAAAAGAATTGGGCGGTGAAACCTTGCTCCCAATATAATATATATATATATGTGTGTGTGTGTGTGTGTGTGTAAATACATGAACTCTCTCCTTTTGTTCTCCCTCTCTCTCTCATTACTCTTTCTAGTTCTTCTCCATTTGTACTCTCTCTCTCTATCTCTCTCTCTCCTTGCTCTCAGGTAATTGCCCTTCTTTTCTCCTTCTTTTAGTTAATATCTATATATGTATGTATGTGTGTGTGTGTGTGCACGAGCAACCTTGGATAGATATGGTTCATTCATGGGCTATGCACTTTCAACGGTCAACAGAAGAGGGGGATGGACAAGAAGACTTCCATCTCCAAGTTTAACTCAAACGTAGCTCCTTTCTTTTTGGGTGTGACGTAGTGCCAAACTAAAATACCCAACAAACATTAGCGTGATAGCCTATTTATCTAGTTAGAGATGATAAAGATATGCTATTTGCTTCATATATATATATATATATATATATATATATATATATATATATATATATATATATATATATATATATATATATATATAAATAAATATTTAAATTGTAAAGCATTTAATTTAAAGTAAAAATTATAAATTTTATTAGAACGATACTTTTGGTATTTCATTGCCTAGTAATGTTGTTAATAGTTAATTAAAATTTTCTGTAATTTTAAGTTAATTAATTAATAAATTTTGTAAAAATAACTATTCTATTTTAATTGTATAATTAATATTAGTTTGAGAAAATAGGACGTTTAAATTTAATATATTTTATATAATTAAGAAAATAGGGAATGGAAAAAAAAATGTATTTTAGTGTCACACATTTCACACATATTATGAATCAAGTAAAATATTAAATATGAAAACTGGTTTTTATTATTATCATACTATCTCGTAGTGTGGTTTCGATAGAAAGGCATGTTGCGCGAGATGTTGTTGGTCTTAATAAGAGAGGACATGTCTTGTAGGACGTTGTATTGTGACCCGACAGGAAAGCATGTCCTGCATGCGAGTGTCTTGTGACCTGAGAGAGCAAGTTCTGCAGGTAGTGTATATATATCGTTCTTGTTGTTATTGTTGTTGTTGATTATCAGTGTGATTTGGTGGTTTATACCACGTGTGTGCTCTTACGATTAGAGATATTGCATATACCTAATATAAGATTAATTTCATTATGTGAAAATCATCACACAAACAAGAACATTCATATTGAATCATCAAGAATTAAAATACTGAATTCGCAGAAATGTACCTGAATCCATAACAAGAAAAATAAAATATCTGAGCTGTGGTTTTATGATCTTCCAAATCTGCACTTGTTTTTTGTCTAAATTTCTCTCTGACAATGAGAAATAGAAGAATAAAAAAATGTTGTGTGATCCGAGGACCATAATCCTTATTTATAAACAATCGTGTCTATCTATAAACAGTCGTGTCTGTTCATAAACAATAATGTTTGTTTGTATTTTCGTATTTTCTATTTTAATCCATCATAAAAATAGAAATTACGCTTGTCTCTATACATTAATACCCACATTTTATAATGCATTAATTAAGACCCTAAAACTTAAATTAATCACTTTAATTGACCTAACTTTATTTGATAGACTATAATTCATATTTATTTAATATATAAGGCCATATATTTAATTTTACTCCAACACCTAACACCGGTGACCTTAGATTGTGCAGATGTACAGGTTATGGTACCGTCATAGTTCCCGATTATGAGGTAAAAGATCATATGGCTAGTATAAAAGTATGTGTGTGGTATTTTGTCATATAAAAATAAGTGGATCACTTGATTTAAATTTTGTTGTTTTCGTTTGATAATATTTGTAGGATTTTGATACTACTCAGTGTGTGGTTATACTTTATTTTGGAAAGTAGATTCTGATAAATGTATTTGATTCGTAAATTATTTTTATATTATGAAGATAGTACACTGAGAAAATATTTTATCTTAGGTACTCCAATTAGAGACAGATTCACTACTGGCGTTAGATAGAGTCAGAGGGTGGTGTGACTTTTGAGGTTGTCAGGACAACTGTTAGAAATGAGTAGTTCGGACTTTTATAGTTTTGTCATGGAATAATTGGATACGTGTAATCCTTTAATTTTGAGTTGTTAATAAAAAAAAATGAAAATCTATGTCAATTGACTGTTAGTGTATATTTGTTATTAGTTAGTAATAACAAGTTGAGGTCACGCTTAGCCTCGGGTGTAGAGTCTGGGGTGAGGTGTGATAATACTTCAATAGAGAACTGAAGTTGATAGTCAATTTCTTTGAGTACTAGGCTCATTTACACAACTAGAGAATCCATAGCGTTTTTCTCTACATTCAAGAATAAAATTTTGACCCAATTGTTAACCAAGTTGTTTCTCTTTAAGTAAAATCTCTTCCATGGTTGTTGTCTAATCATGAAAGATTTTGTGCTCATTTTGAAATGTTTCTACTATTTGAAATTTATTCCTTGTATTTTTCATTTTGTCCCACCCAGCGTGCCGAAAAATGTGTGTAGGTTTATTTATTCTTAGATAGTAGGAATTTTTTTTTTTTTTCCTAGAAGTGCTTTTTCACTTAAGAAATATTGTAGTACATATGCTCAAAGATCATACAATTGTACAAATACTCTTGACCTTAATTGAAGACTTTTTAAGTGGAAAGATTGGATCTTGAGGAACAGTGAGATTGATAGGTTGAATGTGGTATGAGACCACAAGTGTGAGATGAGACCACAAATTAAGTTAAACTACTTATAGAAAATCAGGTTAATTGTAGGAAACTAAACAACTTAAGGGATAGATACTTTGCAGGAAAAGTAAAGAGAGTTTAAGTGATATAGATTTTCATTAAAAGTAAATTGGCAATAAAGTAAAGAAGGATAAAATATTTACATGGAATGTAAATTGACAATAAAGTAAATATTTAAGGGATAGAATTTTGCATTAAAAGGTAATTGACGGTGAAATTAAAGAACTAAGGGATAGAGAGAGATATTTAAAGTAAATGAACTAGAAATAAAAGTTAGCAATAACTTCAAGTTATCCTCGAATGATCTCTCTAACTTTAAAGGCTCAACGCCGACCATTGTGTAGTTGACACTATATTTGGCATGCATTATCCCTCCACTTTTGTTGATTTTATGGTTTTGGGGGAAATTACCAACTCAAGAAAGGGAATTAACAATTAAAGCCAAGGGAAAATATGTTATATAAATGTAGTGTGTTTTGTTTAACCAGATGTGTTTTACACTAACATAGCATGCATTTTATGTGTGAACCAAAAAAAATGTGTGATTGGAAAGTAAAATTTATATATTGTTTATTCAGATTATACATATTAAATTGGTTATATTAGGTTGAGGTCACGCCCTCGCCTCTAGTTTGAGACTCAAGATGGGGTGTGATTTGTATAACCAAGATTCTCATAATTCTGGCTTGTTATATGCTTCAAACGATCATTTACCACTTTTTCATGTTTTTCTCATAGTTCGGGTCTGTAATACCTCAAGACTGGTCTTTCAGGGATTCTTTAAGACAAGGGAGTTGATGGACAAACTTTGTAACCATTGTTGATTGGTCCGACCATAAGTCTCTTTCTTTTGTTTAGACTTTTTGGCCGTGTTCAAAATCATAAGCATTATCTTCTCAAACATGACAATCTCCCATATTTCAATTGATAATTGAAGTTGATGGTCAATTTCATCGATTACTAGGCTTATTTGAAAAACTAGAGAATCCATTGCATTTTCTCTACATTCAAGAATATAGTTTTAACCAAATTGTTGACAAAGTTGTCTCTCTTTAGGTAAACCTCTTCCATGGTTTTTGTCTCATCATGGATTTTGTGCTCATTTCGAAATGTTTCTCCTAATTGAAATTTATTCCTTATATTTTTCATTTTTCAAAAAATGTGTGGGCTCGTTTATTCTTTGGTAGTAGGAGTTTTATTTTTGTAAGGTGTGCCAAAGTATTTTTCTCTTCAGAAATATTGTAATATAGATGATCAAAGATCATATTGTACAAATACTCCGGGTCTCAATCAGGAAAAAAAATTCTGGGAAAAGATTAGATCTTGCAAAATAGTAAGATTAATAGATCAAATGTGGTATGAGACCACAAGTGCGAGATGAGACCACAAATTAAGTTAAACTACTCCTAGGAAAGTAGGTAAATTGTTGGAAATTAAATAGTTTAAGGGATTGATACTTTGTTGGAAAAGTAAAGAGTTTAAGGAATAGATTTTTATGAAAAGTAAATTGAGAGTAAAGTAAAGAGTTTAAAGGATAGAAGATATACATGGAAGTAAATTGACAAAAACGTAAAAAGTTAAAGGATATAATGTCGCACTAAAAGTAATTGACAGTGAAAGTAAAGAACTAAGGGATAGAGAGACTTATTGGAATTAAATGAACTAGAAATAAAAGTTAGCAAATAACTTCAAGTTATTCTTGAATGATCTCTCTAACTTCAAAGGCTTAATGAGGTCATTTTGTGATATTATGTTAAATCTACTCCTATGACAGGGAAAAGAAAGATTTAAAGTGACTATATGGTCTGAAATATAATTTGTGTTGAATGTTGAGTCTAACTTCGAATTTATAAGCCTTGGCTTCGACCGTTATCTCCCTTTCTTGAGTTGGTAATTGTCCCCAATGCCATAAAATCATCAGAAGTGAAGGGGTAATGCGCGCTAAAAGTATTAAGGACAGAGATAGTTTGATATCGATATTTGTGGAATTCAATGCATTATTATTTTTTAGTTCATAAAATAAATATATGGATGTCAAGTTCAAGGTATTTTCGTGGTAGTTTAAGATAAAATTATTTTTATTTTTTTGGCCGTCGTTTTTAATTTTTTTTTGTTAACGTGGAAGTGACTAACAATTCCTAAAAAAATGTAGACTAATATTCACAGATTTAGAATGCATCGTAAATATCAAAATTGTTGAATTCAAAATTTTAATAATAATTGAAAATTAAATATATCCCATATCGTTTTGATCGTCCTTTTATAGAAAATAAGAATATGATTATGTTTTGGGATAGTTAGTGGAAAGTTCTAAAAATCGTACAAAAATGATAAAAACTCTCAAGCTAAATAAGTAATTTAGTTCTACTGTCATCTATAACAGTTCATGCAAATTTTGAATTCAAAATTTTAATAACTAATTGAAAATTAAATATATCACATATCGTTTTGATCGTCCTTTGATAGCAAATAAGAATATGATTATTTTTTGGGATAGTTAGTGGGAGGTCCTAAAAATCGTACCAAAATAATAAAAACTCTCAAACTAAATAAGTAATTTAGTTCTATTGTCATCTATAATAGTTCATGGAAACTAATGTTCCAATTAAGGTTGCATTGAAAACCATCGTCGGCCACCAAACTTCGTTGTTGGATTCGGCCACTGCAGGTCGCCGAACCTCTAGTTGTCGAAAAAAATTAGTCACAGTACTAATTTTTTTAGTAATATTTTATTATATTTTTAGTTACATTCAACTAATTTTTTCAGATTTTAGTAATATTTTATTATATTTTTAGTTACATTCAACTAATTTTTCAGATTTCGGTAGTAAAAAAATCACATGAACATAACTAAAATTGTAACTAAAAAATACACTAGAAAATGTGGCTAAAATACTGTAAAAATATAACTAAAAAATATATTAAAATGTAACTAAAAATAGTTACATTTAACTAAAAAAAAATCCAACAGTCAAACTACAGCGATCAAAAGCCTGAGGTCCAAAGGCAAGATAGCAATAGAAAACGATGGAGGGTGGGGTCGGTGGTTGGCCATGCAAACCCTAATTGAAAATATTTGATTAAAGCTATAAGAGAATATTAACCACCGGTCTAAACACAATATAAAACATAATGAATGGATTTATACTCAATTTAAAATAAAAATAAATATATTATGAATGATTTATACTCAATTTAAAATAAAAATAAATATATTATGAATTAGATCGTCTAATTGGTGTTACTGACCAACTACTCCCTCGCCCAATCGTTTTGTCTTATTTTTCATTTTTATTAGGAGTGGTTCATGGAGCGATTGGCACTAAAGAAAAATGTTTTTTTTTTTTTTTTTTTTTAAACCCTATTGGCAGTGAAAAAATGTAATACTTTTCGACATGAGAAATCACAAATTTAAAATTAAAAAAAAAAAAAAAAAAAAGGGTACGACATCCCTTTGATAAATAGGTGCTTCCTAAGTCTCTAGATGTCTTGCTATTCTGTCAAAAATCTAAAACCACTAGTCTACATGAAAAAAATATTTTTTTTTAATAAACCCCAATTCATCCAACTCCCTCACACAACAACTTTTTTAACAAGAAAACTCGAATACAAACACATGGGTTGTTTTTTATATGAGAAATTGCAAATTAAAAAAAAAAAAAAGATACGACGACCCTTTGATAAATATGTGCTTCCTAATTCTCTAGATGTCTTGACATTCTTTCAGAAATCTAAAATCACTACTCGACATTAAAATTAATATTGAAAATTAATATAATAGTTTAGATTCAAAATATTACAATGATTTTCTTGTATTGCAATGACATTTTATTTTTATTTTTTTTATTTTATTTTATTTTTATTTTTATTTTATTTTTTTTTAAAAAAAAAAAAAAGATTGTTACTATAAGCAAGGGTTTGCATACGCAAAAAATAAATAAATTTGTATACGTTTGCACAAAAGCTCCATTAAATAAGTTAAACAAACCAATAATGATGATTGAGTGTTTGACGCCAAAACCCAACCTGAACCATATTCACAATTTTCACAAACGCATTCCAATATTATAAGCAGCAATAACAACATAAACATAGGAATAGGAGGATCAGACTTGCAACTTCCTTCCTTTTCCAAAACAATGGAAAGAATCTTACACAAATAATTGACTTCATATAATATGCTACTCATAAATGGATCTATATAATATATCCCCCCAGAATGTACCTAAAACTTTGCAGAAATCATAGGGGTATATCCACTATTTACAAACTTTTCTATTGACGAGAATCTTCCTCTTCAAAAGATATTTGAGAGCCACACCAATGATCTGGAACGCTCAAAAAGTAGGTGTCTATGAATTTCCTAAATCGTTTCTTGTAATCTTTGGGAGATACTATTGTCGGAAACTGGTTCTTTGAAACCACCAGAGAGGCTTTAACCCAATGCTCCAGCTGCTTATCCCACGTATACTGCCTCAGATAATCGATAATCCCACATACAAGTTCACGCCGCTGCTTATCTACTCCCACTAGTAGAGAATAATCCATCACATTAACCGACTGCACCATTAACACAAAACACTCTTACTAACCTTGTATTTGCTTCTAAAACATAAGATATCGGAACTACCAAATCTGAGGAAAGATGTCAGAGCCACCATGATTTTGGAATGTAAGAATTGTATTTGCTTATCTCCAATTGTGCCCATTGAAATAAATAAAATATATATATACACACACACACATAGAAAAAGGTAAATGAAATGCATAAAAAGCAAACTCACATTGAGGAAAGAAGTGTCATTCCACACGGCCCGTTGCAGATTTCGCTTTGCTTTCCTGCTGACATATAGTGGAGAGAAGTTCATGTCATTGACAAAGTTTTGATCCAAAAGAACATCTTCTGAACCATCAACCACAGAATTGAATCGAGCGTGGAGAGCTCCCTTAAGATCATATTGTCGAGTAATGTGTCGACCAAATGTAAGATTCTCCATCACCATCACATCATGTTTCGTCTCTTTACCATTCTTGGTTTGCCTAACCTGCAAACAAATCAACTGTGTCCCGTAAAAAATAAAAAGGAATTGATTGCAGTTCAATACGAATGAAGACAACGAAAATATCTTTTTCTGAGGGGAAACAAGGTCTAATCTACCATTTTTGTGGCGTATATATGGAAAATTAGAGAGCGAAATAAGATGAAGTAGCGAGCAGTTTATTTCAAAAGCAAACAGAATCATAGAAGTTCAGGAATTGACAAAACAAACCTGATATATCCCAAGAATTTTCGCAAGGCATGTCTGGTTGCCCGACTCATAGCACTGATTCATATAATCAAAATAATCAGGAGCAAACTTGGTGAATGATTCAAATTCCGTCCTCTTAATTTCCTTAATAATGAACCGATCACCAAGAGTTTTAGCAAAGAAAGATTTGCTTTTCCCCCCTTTTGCATCCCAATTTCGACATCGACTTAGTGAAGCAATATAATCAACTTCAGAAGGACACCATCTATTTCTCAGATCACGGAATTGACTGGCATATAGACATGCCACTGAATATTTAACTTTTCCGGGTGATTTCCCCATCGTGACTTCTGGGTGAGTAGTCCGCAAATAATCTAACCCATTCAAACTGGAAAAGTGCGAGTCTTCCAACGACATGCTAGGCCAAGAATGGATTCCATCTGAATCAAATGAACCAAAGGAAGACCAGTGTTGAGAAGTCAAAGAGGATATTCGAGTCAAGCTACCGCCCAATTTCTCAAATGTCTTGGAATCCAATCCCTTCTCACCCACACCTGTTTCGAAAGATAGATCCTTCAAGAGTGCGAGAGCACAAGCAATAATACTCGAGAGTTCATCCTCATAGTCTGATACCATTTGGTCCTCACTACCAATACATATGTGCAGCCTCGAGCCCTCATCATTGATAAGTTTATGTGGCGTGGATTCTGGACTATGGCTGGTAATAGATTCAAATTTCGGTAGATTCTCGAAACCATTCATGTACTCGTGTTGAATTTCATTAAAAGGAGACCAAATCAATTGCATCGAATTTGGTTTTGATAGTAGTGGAAACTGAGATTTACCCTTTTGATAAAGATTTAAATCAAGAAATCCATCTCTGAGATCACCACTAATTGGAATATTTCTACAAACCTCCAATTGATCCGACAGAGGAATGTTATCTCCTGGAAAGCTTCCATCAATTGTCCCTACAGTCGATCGCTCGTCGACATCACTTGAAGTGAACGGTCCCTCTTGTTCTCTGGTTACCTCAACTTCTTCATCAATCTCATTATCTTTGGTTGCAATATGATTCTCCTCAATGACTGTCACCGGCTTGTTTTTCAAATCAGAACCATTAGAAGTTTTATCCTCATCCCCATATTCCGTGGCTTTAGATTCGTACGAAAGAAGCGCATGAAGGCGTTGGTCCCAGACACAAGAGTGAAGCAGAAGCTCCCACCGCATCCGGTTCAAATCAAGCAGTTTATACACCCCATCTGAATTTCCATTCTCAATAAGGCTTTTGAAGTCAGCCTGAATTTCCACGCATCAAGAGAACACAAAAAAATGAGCGTGGCTATAACTTGTAATTAGAATATTTTTCAGTTATGGCTTTGAAACTGTGTTTCGTAATATGCAAGATAAATTATCTAGAATGTCTGAATTTTAGCTTATAGCGAAGCACGCATTTGAACTTGAGAAACATGACACAACTAGCCACAAGGAATATAGTTTTTGTTAATGTAGTACGAGTCCCAAAGATCAAGGATAGCAACCATTAATACCTTCATTGATATATACCAAATCCAAAACTAGACAGAAGAATCATAAATCATGTCATCCTTAATTTATCATAGATCATAAGCATCCCTTTGATCCTCTAAACAATAGTCAACAGAATTAGGGATGCCATCCATTTTATGTAGAAGTAAACACGAGAAAATGTGGTGCAATGTGGGATTCAACACCAACCTTCACGTGCAACACCAGGTTGGACGTTGTGCAATTGATAGAAATACTAGAGTGGTGGCCAAACAACTCCGGGATACACAAAAGACGCATGTTAGGAGGTACCAACCTAAAACCCAACTCCATCAGACAATTTCAAAAAATTTAGTGTGGATGTACTAAATTTTTTTGGAGTTTAGTGACATTATTCACAGCCTTCTACAGTTTTAGTAATTCCTTGAAATGCTTCTGTTTGTTTGCGTCGTCATTTGATATTCAACATTCAAAAGGATACATGCTGACAGAAGAAAAGAATACATAATTAAAAGTTAAGTTTGCCTCATGTTTCATCATGTTCTTGGTAGTCTCCCATATCCCCAAAATAAATTAATTGTAAAATAACGAAATATACCCTGCAGCACCCAAAGAAGCATCCCAAACACAAATCACCAAAAACATCATGTCAGGTGCGAGTTCGACTAGTTAATCAAAATTAACGTTTGAAGCTCCAAAAGTCGACACTTGGCTAGAATAACTTACTAAGTTGCATTTGGTTAACTCAACCCTAACCTAATGTAATGATTTTGCCTGTTTGCAAGTATGACAAAAAGTCTTGGTTCTATCCACACAACAAAATAATTGTGCATTATGTCTGGCTAATTGTATCATGAAACCATGATAAACCTATGCCCAATATCTGTTGTCTGAAAGCAACATACAAAGTGCAAAGTCATATTAAACAATTGACAGCATTCTCAAAGAGGAATATGACTAAGACTAAGCATTAACTTGTCTCACAAAACTGCATTATTTACAAACACAAAAAGAATAATTTCATTTGCCTGATAAGTATATAATACCCATCACTGTCCGCGTTAGAGTAAGATATGATAACAAATTGGTCCGGGGAAAATAGTCTTACCTCAAATTGATATCTTTCCTGCTTCAGCATGTCTTCAATATCTGAAAATTCTTTGAAGGATCCACCGAGCTTGAATGTTGATCCTAGTCCTACCACTTGAGATCTAATCTTCTTCAAAGTGTTTCCAATCTCAGTAAACATTGAACTCCCTTTTTCATAGACCTCAAAGGGAAAAAAAATCAAAGAAAAAGTTAGCGTCAATTGAATAGCAAAAGTGTCCTCAGGAATCAAGAAAAGAAATAGCTAAGGCCCACACATTTTCAAATTCCTTTTTAAGCAAATCTCGTCCCACTGAACCCCTGAATTCAAGCTTTGGAGGTGGCAGAGACACAGAATAAGTTGCAATCGGTGAATTTCTGAACATTGCAACCATGGGCCCTAATCTGCATATGTACATGAAGACAACATCAAACACAACAGACAAAAAATGAAAACCTATGTAGGGTAGTAATGCCCATAAAAACAAAGCAAAATAGAAGGAATATAATGGGGGAAAATCATGGGATTTTAACCCATTAATCCAAATGAATGGTGTTGTAGAACACGTAGGGCACAAACACTTCTAATAGAATTAGAAGTCCATTTTTTATTGATTTAGAAGTTTATTCAAAATGCTATGTTCAAAATTTACAATTTTGTTCTTTCAAGTTATTATCACATAGATCACTTGCTTGTAAGGAGTGGGAAGTTATGTAGAAGGTAGGCGTATTTTTGGTCCATTGAGACATGTTTTGTCCTTAAGTAATACTTTTATCATTGGATATATGGACTGCTACATAAAACAAAAAAAAAAAAGAGAAATTATTCCAACAATTTATAAGCACTTTCATTTCTCAAATAACAAATTAACTTTTAGAGTGCACGATCAAAAAAATAACCGAAAAGATTCCCTCTATCTTCACAAAGGCAAAAAAACAAACCATTAAAATTTTTTATGCACTATAGAGCATACTATCTCGTCTCATCACTGATTCTGGAAAGTGTGTGAAGAGGAATACTTCAATTCAGCCAATATCTCGGCATTGCATTGAAGTAAAAGACATAGTAACTATAGCAAGTGAACTTACCCGAAGAAGAAAAAGAAATCCCTGTCAAAAGAATGGCCACAGCTAGCCTGTTTACTAACAGAAGATATGTTTGAAAAGCAGAGGGCCAAAAACTTTCCAAATGATAAACCACGGGCTAACATGGATATCAAGACTCTTTTCGTGGACACTGAATTTTTATTGTGCGGTTTACATTTACCACAACGACTCCACATCCAAAGCTTCCCTTCTGTTTCACCGACCAAAGCTTTGCTCACATGAAGACGCTTAACTTGAATCCTCATTTGCTTATTTTGATGTGCATAGTAGTAAACATGTGCTTCTTGTGATTCACCACATTTGTTGCACAGCAGGTTCTGCATAAAGAAATGTTCACTTAAAGAGTCAAAACTCATGACAAAAGTTTCTTCAACAAAGACATCCAAATATGCATTAAATCAAAAGTTAAACCAAATTTTCTTTAGCACGGCGTCTAGTTGTGTAAAAAGTTATATAGTTGTCTAATATCGCATGAAATTTAAATACTCTCCCACTGCTTTCTACTTTCTTTCATGAATTTCAATAAAATCTCCCTTTGACACAAAAAATGCCCACGTTCCTTAAAAAATAACATCCCTTCACGCAAAGCCAGAGCCTGCTGAAGGTTCCTTCAGTAGATTTAATACAAAGTTTGAAATGTCTACTAAAACTAAAACAAAATGTGTAAAAACTTATGCTTCTCTGCTCAATCTTTACAGTGAATAAATCTTTACTGTGTAAAATTGAACGGAGAAAAAACAGTGCCAGAACATGAAATTCTTATAACCTGGTTGAGTAAATTATCCCGCAAAAACTTTCCAAGGGGAACGTCGAAATTCCGATAGAATTTGATGTGAGAAAAATGACTTTGCTCGCAGATAGTTCCTCTTGAAGAATTCTGTCTAGACATCAGTACTAAAATGCTCTCAGAATCCAGAACAGTGTTGACGTCATTATTCCTTCGCTTCTGCTCTCCATCAGGGCCCTCATTAGTATCATCAGTTTTTTGTGATCCCAAAGAAATTTCAGTATCAAAATGATGCCGTTGTTCGAGACCAGGTGCCTTGTCTTCGTCAGAACTACCCTTGACTTCCATATCAAAATAATCAGTTGCCTCTGGGGAGCTGAAATTCTGACCAGCACTTTGGATCTGAGAATCAGGTTCTTTCTCATTGAACCCTAGATATGCTGACATAGACTGCCGAGAAGTGGAGAAAAAAGGAAAACTATCACCCACAACCTTTTTAAGCGAGGTAGAGAGGGATGAAATTCCAGACAGAAAGAGAGGATTATATTGCATGAAAGACAATGAATTCTCATCTCCTAATCCCAATTTCAAGTTCTGAGACACTTCATGAGATCCAGTAGAAATAGGGACATCCATTACATAGGATGAGTTATTTTCAACACTGAACTCTTCGCCATGAGAAACAATTGCATCGTCAGAACCAATAAATTGTAGAGGTCCATCATTAGCCGTCTCCGCCACTCCTTTTGAAGGAATGGTGGAAAACATTGCTCTTTGATCAAGAAGAAAAGATGTCTCAAGTATTAAATGGTAAGCCATGATAACTGCACATCGAACCACACATTTAATCCTCTTCAATTTGTCGCTGTCTGCTCCCTTCAACAAAATCTGTATAATTCAAAAAGGTGAAGACTCAAATCTTATGTCTGCCAAGAGGCTGAAGTCTTAAAAAAAATGTAAAAAAGCTAAATATAATCTTTGCTTCACATATTTGTTATATTTAATTTTAATACAATTGAAGCAAGAGGCCCATGTGGAAAATAACTATTATTATCATTTAACCATTGCAGAATCATGCACCAGGCACATAATTTAGACAAAAATGATAGGCTTTAAGACATTTAATCTCCAGTATAATCTAGACTTAGACAACTTATTTGGCATCAAACAGTGTCCCAAACATCACACATTGGCCTAACGAGTGCACCATTTGATATAAACATAACACATTGGCCTAACAAGTGCACCACAATGAATCCACAACGATAAGCTAAGACCCCATGAAATAAAGATCTACTAACACCCGCTCCCTCTGCCCCCTCATGATGCAAATTTACCAAAGCAAGAAATTCGAAAAATCTTTTATGCTATAATCGGATGACAGTACAGTATTAAAATGCTGTTTACTCGTGAAGTCAGAAGATTAGTGTAACAACTTCAACAATAACAATTGACCATGTGGTTAATAGATACATATGATGTGGAAATCATTAATAATATCATATGATGATATCAAACTACCTGAATCTTTTACCACAGGTCCACATATAGAGATTACACTAAATTGACTCACTTAATGATGGAGGACAAATTACAATATGTGGATGGTTTTTCTAATTTTTATCATTTTTTTAGTTATTTATTTTTTATAATTTACTTCGTTGATTTAGAAAGTTTAAATGAGTTATTTGGTAAAATTAAAGTACAGTTAGGATACTATAATAATTAAATAAGTAAAGTTACTCGCATAGTACTTCTTCCTTTGATTAATTTTTTTTTTTTTTTTTTTGTTTTGGGGGGGGGGGGGGGGGGGAGGCTAAGTATTTTCCTTGATTATAGATATAAGAATTGGTACTTCCCTTATTTTATATATTTATTGTTTTTTCATGTTTAACCAAGACTTTATCTAACTTCGAGATTTATCTCCATTTCTTGTGGATTCAAGAGATTCCTACATGCAATGACAATATGTAGCTCTATCTCCGTCTACCGAATATCTCGTCTTCTCATTATTTTGTTACACTAATTGATGTAGGGTAAGCACCCGAGACAAATTACGATATGTGGATGACATTTTTTACCTTTTAATAATTTTTTATTGCTTATTTTTATATTTATTTGATTTAGAAGGTTTTAGTCAGTCATTTAGTCCGATTAGAAAACTACTAGGATAACATAATAGGCAATGTTAATTTGGAAGACGTTTCATTTATTATAGGTGTTAGAGGGCACTTCAGTCTTTATCTTTGTATCAAGGTTTCCATGTAGGGCCCATATTTTGTTATAAATATAGGGAGAGTCTACTACTAATGTCAAGCTATCTCATTCTTTTTCAACTTTAAAATGGTACCAAGAGCATGTTCTGGTGGGACACTAATCCCACAGTCTTGCTCTACCAATTTATCTTCACTTCTCTTTTTTCTTTTACTTTTTCCTTCAATTTTTCTCAACAGCCATACAGAAATAAATAAAAAAAAATCTAAAGACAGCAAATTTTGTGCATAGTACCCTAACCACCAAACCTTATCCACCATCTTTGTTTAGATCAAGCCCTATTAGAACATTGTAGCCAGCCACCAACCCTCGCCGGAGCATCATAGTTGTCCACCAACCCTCGTCGTTGCCGACGCACCTCTTCACTGCTGCCGTGTGACCTTTTTTGGCATAGAACAACCCAGATCGAGCCTGATTGCTCCAGCCACCTTTGAAAGACAGCAACAATCATCCACCTTGTTCCGGCCACCTCCAAATTCCGATAACCACAGCGTTTGTTCCCCTATGGCCATTCACTGCCCCTCCCATCGTTCACTGCTTCCGTTGCCGAAGGGGAAGGGTTATTCGAACCCTTCAAGCTAAGTCCTCTTTTTTTTACTCGTTTGTTATTAAAAAGAAGAAAAAATATTATTATTGTGCCTTTCCTTTAAGTTCTATTAGAGCATCTCCAACAGTCTCCCTATATTAGATTTTTAATTAAAATAGGGAGACATTTATAAAATATTAAGCTCCAATAGATTACCTAAATCATTCCCTATTTTAGAGAAAACATTTCTCCAATGTAGAAAACCATATTTCCTTCCCTATTTTCTCCCTCCTATTTGTTTCTATCTGCCTCCATCCACATATATTTTTTTAAGTTAAACATATATAATACTAAAAAAATAGTTTTTTCTGTTAAAATAGAGAATATTGTTGGAACAAATTACT
The DNA here is from genome assembly GCA_016647705.1 of Eucommia ulmoides. Lineage (NCBI taxonomy): Eukaryota > Viridiplantae > Streptophyta > Magnoliopsida > Garryales > Eucommiaceae > Eucommia > Eucommia ulmoides. Next base: position 13,152,981 of record CM028336.1, on the reverse strand, counting down.
TTATAATTCCCTATTTGATTAGTTTCATTCCTTATTATAACAATAATATTGAGATTGTTGTTGGAGATGCTCTTACTTGTCATGCTTGTTTGTTTCCTATGTCACATGTTTTATCGTAGACAATCTATCTCCCATTACAGTTTTGTCGTTTGTTCATTGCTCTTTGTTAGATTATTAGTTATATCTTCGACAATACTTCCAAGGTTAATCACCTATAAGTTGAATGGGAGTAATTATCTCCAATGGTCCAAGGTCGTCAAAGTGGTCCTCACTAGACAAGAGGAACATCGTCATTTCACCAACTTTCCTCCTTCATAGGATACAAAGAAGGTTGATGATCGGCCAGTTAGATGCCCAGATTTTGTCCCAGTTATGGAAGTTCATGTAGATTTAGGTTGCAGACGGAGGGCTGGGCTAGAGCCGCGCAACGATGATGGAGCAAAGATGTGCGTGGACAAGAAGAGGAAAAGAATCATTTTTATTGTATTCTTATATTACTACACTCTCCGTTATATAGCCGATGTGATAGACTAAATAAGAAAGAATATTACCTTAATTAATAGGCCAATAAAATAAACAGGAAAACTACCAAGAATGGTCAATATGACCTGTAAAATATTAAACACTAAATAAATATTTCAACTCAAGAAAAACTCAAGGACAAGTTATTTTATGAGTAGGGGAGACTGATGTAGGACAAGGACCTCAGACAAATTAAGATCGGTGTATGGATTTTGTAATTATTTATTATTTTTATAATTCTTTTTTTTATATATTTATTTCTTTAATTCACAAGGTTTTATTGAGTTAGACCAATTAGAGTCCTTTTAGGATGCTATAAAACTTTTTGAAACACTTTTTCATGATTATAGGTACTAATATTGAAAGTTCCCTAATTTTATTTTCTTGTTCCACAAGATTAGGTTGCGCCGGTCTAGTTGGTTATGAGTAGATATTATATGCCTCTTGGCTAGGAAAAACTTTTATTCACTTATTCATACTTACAACTATACAATTGTGGGTTTCTTATTTTTTTGGCTTAAGAATTCTATTGCATCTTCCAGAGACCAAAAATCCTAAGGAGGATGTGATACAACAAAAGACATGATTACGATAATCGTCTATTGTATATATATGTATACTCAAAAAAATTAAATTGATTATTGACCAATCCTTATTCAAAATAAAATTATAGTATCATACAACATTTTAAATAATAATAATAGAGCACTACTGACACAAAACGCCATGTTATAATTCCTGATAACTCGATAGTTTTTAAAGAATATAGAATTGACGCCTATTTTTTTTTTTTTTTATGTCTTGGCAAATTTCAACACGTGTCCTCATGTGTAGGGGTGTAAATCGGTCGGTCGGATCGGGAATGAAGGATTTCCGTCAGCCGACCCGACGAAAAATTCCAACAGCTCCACCGACCGTGTGGCCTCATTAACCCGACCTAATTCAAGGTCGGGTGGGTCGGCTGTTGGGTAACAAGAACAAAAAAACAAAGATTTATGGATCTTAAAAAATTTGTAGCTATGAGTCTCCACACACACCCCTTCGACCATTGACGGCGACGAACAACAATCAAGAAATAAATTAAAGAATTAAAAAAAAAAAAACTTACAACAGCTAGTGACGGTGACGAACAGCAGCATCACAAGAATCATCGACGGCAAGAAATATATTTCGGATCGCAGGAACAATGGCGACGACAACGGTTGTGAGGATTGAGGAATCAATGGAGACGATGACGGCTGTGAGGAACAACTGCGACGACAACAGTGGCGGCTCTGGGATTGAGCAAGAGAGAGAGGAGGAGGAGAGCGACGCTAGGGTTGGAATTTGGGATGGAATGTCTTATTAGGATTACATTTATATATAGAGTCTTCTCGTACCACTTAAGTGGACAAAAGTTTAGTTGTTGTTATAGGGTCTTCTCCTAATATGCCATGTTTTAGGAAGATACTTGGTAAATGGATAGTATTAGGGTTTAGGGTTTGGGTGCATCGGGTATGGGTAGATGGGTACCTGAACCGAAGTGTTTCTGGGTTCGAACGGGTCGATTCAGGTGGAAGGAAAAAAAAACTACTTATAACTGACCGACCCACCATCGGGGCGGGTGGCACGTAGCATTTACACCCCTACTCATGTGTCATCACATGTCTCCAAGCAACAAATTAATTATAAAATACTATGACACAATTTAGGTGTGTTGGATACAAATCATGGTGTATTGACAATGTATCCATGTGAGTACTTCCTAGATGAAAAATTATCTAGCAAATAATCCTTCAGAAATTGCATTTCACTTCACTCATACCTTACCTACAACTTGAAAAACTACGGATTCGAATAAATTCCAATATGCAAATGTATTACTCAAATTCAACAAGCCACATAGGCAGTTTTCAAGCTAACAATAAGTGGCATGGTGTCAAAGATTTCTAATAGAGTTTGGATTCATATTGCCAAGTTGATTATCGACAGGACTATCAAGTGTTGATATTCTAAATCGTAATGCAAAAGAACCAATCTTTTTAAACATTAATCATAATCTTAAGTATGCTATTCTGGAACAGAACAAGGTTAAGGAGAAACTCACTGTACAACCGAGACGTGTTGGACATCCCTCAAGGAACATCAGTGTTTTACTTGACTTTTTCCCACCATCACCAGAGGCAGCATGTTCCTCCACAAATTTTTCGATATAGAAGGAATTACATTGCCTAAGCTTTTGGCCAATCAAGTTATCAAGGGACAAGATTGGTGAACTGGTACAGCGGGATACTCTTTCAAGGCGATGGAGTTTCATGTCATAGACCAGCGTCATTCCTTTCTGAAGAATAGACTCTTGTATATCACGCGAAACAGATTTCTCCACTAAGATCACATTTGGATGGCACATTTCTATCTTCTCAGCAATAGATTTCAGACCATCATCCTCCTGTGTCGAAGAACATAATCAGCAGTGTGACAGGCAAACAATATGCCGCAATATATTTACATTTGCCTATATGGATAAATGAGTCATCAATGACGTCACCTGTTTCATTGCATCAAATGACGACAAACCACTTGAAGAATGACCGAGCACGCCCTGGACCAACAACAATCTAGGGTTCATGTACTTTGTTGGCATGTGCTTGTGAGCAGCATGTTTTTTGAAGACCAAGCCTTTGATTAACCGACTGCAAATTCAAAGAGGAATCATAGTGCGAAAATGGCTAGTTTTTGTCAAGGGATTAGAAAAACAAAGAAGAAGAAGTTATCACCTTTGGCTAGGGGAATCAGTAGCAATGCATTTAACCTTCACATATCCATCAGGATCCATTGCTTTACCCTCAAAATATTCAGGTTTCACAAACAAAGCTGCTTCCCATGATAATGAAGTTACTATCTCTGCCCAACTATCATTATCATTTCCAGAACAGGAAACACCCACAGACTCAAGAAGTTGACACACAAGAGCCTTAAACTTCCCACTCATCACTGCATTGATAGCATTTTGTTTTTCCTCTTCAAACCTGTGACTCCCACTGCTGTGTTCTCCAGACTTGCCCCATTCCGTGCCATCTCCATACTCATCATCGTCATCATCATAATTAGCCACACTGGCTTCCACCTCATCAACTGGATTCGGCGGCATCCAAAACTGTTCATCTATTTCATCGTCTCTTGCTTCTCTTTCATCACCATTTCCTACAAATTCTCCATCTTTATTTACATCAGTGCCTCCATTACCATTGCTCTTTGCCACTTTGCTGGATCGATGAATCCCATTTCCATAAGTTGGCAAGCTTGATTCCTGCACGGAATTTGTTCTACTTCCATGCGTGCTGCCTTCCTCTTCATAAGTCCTAATGACAGAGCAAACAGTAGATGATTAGTTGGTTATTTTCAGACAATTGTATGGCACCTTCTTTTGAATAGGATTCTATTAGAACCCTTTTGATAACACAATTTAACATTTAAAACTGAAAATGTTTAGTACTTATTCAACTAAGTGTGCTTGATTAAATATGAAGCGACCAATTAAGTATCATTTAAAATTATTAATTTTTTATAAGACAACCGTTATTAAATAATCACCACTAGAAATATTGAAACAAATAGTACAAGTCATAAAGAAACTTTTAATATATGAACTTATTGAGATGGAAAATATTAAAAAGAAAAGTACTTAATAAATTCATTACTCAATATTTCAAAACATAAAAAGTCAGCAATTAATTTTCAGTTTTATAAAACGGCCCCTAGTTTTTGTATTCTTCACTTTTTGATCTCTAGTCCCTACCTCTCGTGTGTGTTTGCAAGGACTGAGAAATCACCTGAAATGGAAGTTAGAAGCAAATATTAGGCATAAACAATCCAAAATAATCAGAACATAATCAGAAAATTATAGAGCAGAAAGTCTACTGCAGCTTGAGGCACAACTGTCGCTGCTTGTCAAAGAAACAGTTGGACTGATAGATGGTGTTGCATAAGGACTTAAACCATTCTGATTGCCAGCTTCTTTATATTGCTTCTCACCTTCTAATTTGAATGACCTATCAGCTACTCCACCAACAGTCATTCTAATCTGTGAACTGCATGATAAACAAACGATACATATTACTTCCAAGTCAATTATTCAAAATGCCCATAAAATAGGAATAACATTCAATCGATTCAAAATTGCATCAGCATCAACTCCAGTAGGAAAGGGCTTGACTAAGTAGTAGATCAAGCTGCAGCGGGGGGACTACGGAGGGAATGCTAGACTCCATGCTGTCAACTACGTCCTAGTGTGCCCTCAACCCTTATAAGACACAGCAAGAACAACTTAGAAGATCTTCTGGTTCCTTCGTTCTATGATGACTTCTTAAAGGGCAATGGAAGAAACAAATCATAGCATAGAAGTCTTGGCCTAAAATTTATATCTAATCAAACAAATTGAATATTGACTCTAAAGTTTATATCTAACATTTAAGACAGATTGGCTCTAAAATAAGCACTGGATATTACAAAATTAAGCAAATAAAAACCCAGAAACTGCGAAGAATCTGAAAGTTAACAAATCTATTCTTCACTCGGAAACGAAACTAAAGCAGGAAAAGGGGAAAAAAATCAGAGAACGCAGTTGAGATAAAAGAAAACAACCCAAATCTGATGAAGATTCAACAATCAAGCCAAGACGATCAATCACTCAACTTCAAAAGCAAAACTAAAACCCCATAAGTCCAAAAAGTCTACAGGCAGTTGATCTATCGACTTTGGAGTTTGGAGTCAATAAATTTTCAGCATGCTTTAGATTTTCAAATATGGTAACGACATAAATTCCGAAATTAAGGGAATATTGCAAGAACACAAGGTACCATGAAAATTACCATTTTGGTCTTCAAACAAATGAAAATAAGAACTAAAAAATCAAAATGGAAAGATTTGCGTAACTTACCATTAAAGCAATCCAATCAACAAATACAGGGTAACCTCCAAATCTATCCCAAGCATACCACCACCATTAAAAAATTCACTAACAATTTTGTGGGTTTTAGTTGCTTTTCCCTGTTGAGGCAAGGTGTGGAAAATCTCTCTCAGTGTGGAATTAATGACAGGGAAAACAGAAGAGGGGAGAGAAAGAGAGAGAGAGTCAAGTCTGGAGAGAGAAAATAAGTTCTTGAAGAGAAGAAATGGAGGAGAGAAGGAGGAAGAAGAAAGCATTTGTGTCCAGTGGGACCCACTTCCTTGTACTGATTTTAGCGGCACGTTCATATTGGGGCAAAAAATTGAATGCGGAATTGGACAAATGGTTCCAATTTTGCATCAAAAAGTCAATTTATTTTTCTTTGAAATTTTTAATTACCATTATTTGGGATTGATGTGTACACAATATTTTTCTTGTGTTTTATCCTGGCGCGCATGAGATAAATTGTATTAAATAAAATAGATTTCGTTGGTGTACTGAAGATTTCAAGATTATGTGTTTTAATTTTAGTATATATATTTGTAAGTCATCTTGTTTATCATTTTGTATTTAATCATAATTTTCTTTTTCCCTTTTTGTTATTAGCAAAATATGAGTTAAATCTTTTTTTTATTATATATATAATACGTGTCTTTAGGTGCAGCCGTAAAAATTAAAAAAAAAAGAAAAAAAGAAAATGAATATAATTAAATATTATTTTTTTAATTTAATTTTAATAAATTAATGTTTTAGTATCATTAATTTAATATCTATGTATTATTTTTATAATTTTCGTAAATTTAATGTTCATAATTTCTGTATATTATATTTTCTTCTTATATTATTTTTTGTTTCAATTTTGTTAAATTTATTATATTAAGTCTAACATATATATATTATTTTTATAATTTTCGTAAATTTTGATGTTCATAGTTTTCGTATGTTATATTTGCTCTTTTATATTATTTTTTTAATTTAATTTTTATAAATTTAATATTTCAATATTATTAATAAATTTAATATATAGACCGTAAAAAGATATGGAAATAATAATATGGACCCCCAACTATTATAATAAAAAATTTAGTTTTCAGAGATTTTTAGAAAATAGTCATCTGTTCTTTGACCATTTTTTTTTTCTATTATCTATGTACAATGTCATTCCGTTAACAAAATCAAAACGTGAATATTCATATTTTCATTCTACCATTTTTAAACATTTTAACACATTTTAAATTCTGCCATTGTAAATGTTGATTGTTCTTTAAGTGAACAAATCATAAAATACAATCCAAGTATGAGCCTTCACTAAAATCACCCAAAATCAAAAAAATTGAAAAAAACAAAGATCAACAAAAAATAAATTGGAGTGAATATTCACCAAATCGCAAATGACCATCCACCAAACAAAACACTAGAAATAAGCATTCATATCTGGGTATTTCACATGACTATTCAACACACATTCACCCCAAAAACTAAAAATTAGTAGGAACATACACCGAATCACAACAAACATTCAATCGGTATGAATATTCACTAAGAAATCAACAAAATGAATATTCACAATGAAATAGACGCAAAAACTCCCCTAAAAAATCAAGAAAAACCAACAAAACAAATCGTAAAAAACGGTGTGACTATTCAAAAAAATAATAGAAAATTACATGAACATTCTCCTATCTGAAATTCATGATGACAACTGGAACATTCACATGTATTGGAACTTCCAACGAACAGATTTGGAAAAAATCAGATTTGGACTTTTCAGATTTGGAATTTCCAAATGACAGAAAGAGAGAGAGAGAGAGACTGAGAAAGACGACCGTCCACCACTAACGTCGTCATTAATCGACCACCACTGCAATTGGGCAACGCAAATGGACTCCCAACAAAGACGAAGAAGGCTGGTAGCAGAGCAGTGGTTCAGCGTATAGAGTGGGGGACGATTGAAGACACATAATTTTTTTTTTTGAATCAAAATAGACCCTTTATCTATCTTCAAAAAGCATAGCCCAAAAATCCCAAGAAGGATAATTGAATACAAGAGATGTCAAATCAAAAATAAAAGCAACCTCCAAAGACGAGAGAATTAACAAATGTTCAACGCTAACATAGTGTTTAGCGCATAGAAGGAACGTAATGTTAGGGTTTGGTGAATATGGAGTGAGGGAATGAAATATTAGGGTTAGGGGTTCTTTGGTTAAATATATAGAAGGGCAAATATATTTCTTCACTATCTACAAAGGATTAAATATTAACAATCTTTTGATAGAGAACTAAATAATAACCTTTTTGCTTCAAAAGGTTATAGAGGAGAGAGAGTCTAAAATTTGGGTTAAACATTAAAAAACCCAATTTAATATCAATATATTATTTTTATAATTTTTGTAAATTTAATATCCATAATTTATGTATATTATATATTCTCTTTAATACTATTTTTTTTTAATTTAATTTATGTAAATCTAATGTTTCCGTATTATTACTAAATTTAATGAGCATATATTATTTCTATATATTTTTTTTTTGTAAATTTAAGGATTTTTTATTGCTTAGATCATATTTGACTTTCTCTCTCCTTAATTAACCTTTTAAACAAAAAGGTTATTATTTATGCATTCAATAATTATTTCTTATTATTTAATCTTTTTTTAGTTAAGAAAAATAACAAATAGGCATTAATACTCCTATATAAATATGAAACCCTAATTTCTATCCTCTCATAACTAGTCTCTCACCACTTTCATATTCAACTGCAATAACAAATCTTCATTGTTCATTTTGCAGATCTCTGTCCACATATGGGTCCAAGAAATCTTCATTGTTCATTTTTCAAATCTATGTTCATTTTCAAACCTCTGTAAAAAAATCTTCATTCTTCATTTTCAAATCTTTGTCTTTATCTCGCCGCCGTTCGCCACTAGCTGCTGCTCGCCACTACTCGCCATACTCCGCCACTCGCTACAGTTCTTTCTTTCTCTGAGCCTCAAATGATCCGAACTCTTTAGTGGCCTCGATTCAAAATGTGGATTTGAGATCAGAGACCGTGACCTGTCAGCGCCGCGTCTCATTGTGCTCGCCGCCGGTGATTGTAGTCACCATCATCATGCTCTACCTCTGTCTCTCCATTTCGAGATCTGAGAAATTCTAGATTTTCCGAATCTAGTTGAATGTTCATGAAAAAAAAAAAAAAACTATGATCTAAATGTTCATCCCATTGTGTGTCTTAGCGGATGTTCATTTCGGTTTAATAAACGTTTCATGTCGATTTTGGTAGATTTGTTTTGGTTTTATTGATTTTTGTGAAGTTTTTTTTTCTTTCATCTTAGGTTTCTTTCACATTTTCTTGATTTTTATTTTTTTTTTTGTGAATGTTCGCATGGGGCTCAAATTTGTTTTGATTTAGTTTCAGAATGAATGTTATTCGGAGTGAACATTCATTCCAGTCTATGGCATGGAGGATGTTCATTTTGTTATTTGTTGAACGTTTATGTCAATTTTGTTAGATCTGTTTTGATTTTATTGATTTTTGTGATTTTTTTTGGAATATTTTTTTCCTTGATCTTTAGGTTTCTTTCACATTTCTTGATTTTATATTTTTTTTTGTAAATGTTTGCACAAGTTTTTAGATTTGTTTTGATTTATTTTATGAATGAATATGTGTTTTGTAGTTGTTGAATCTTCATACCGATTTTACATTTTGTTGATGTTAGGGGGTTTCAATGTTTGCTCATGGTGTTTGAGAAAATGTTTATGTGGTTAGATGAAATGTTTATATCGATTTGTTTTTGTTGATCTTAGTTTATTTTTTTATTTTTTTCATTGTGTGATTTTGATGAAGATTCATATCGAGATTTATTTTTGTTGATTTGTTCATGCAAAGAACAATGAATATTCACGACAATAGAATGAGAGTTACAAATCTACTGAAATGTTTAAAATTGTAGGATGAAAATATGAATGTTCACATTATAATTTTTTAACAGAATGACATTTTATGTAAATAATAAAAAAAGATGGACAAATAATAAAAGATTATTCTCTAAAAATTTCTTAACAGATATAGAATAAAAGATTTTTTTAACAAAATGACATTTTATGTAAATAATAGAAAAAAGATGAACAAATAACAAATGATTATTCTCTAAAAATTTATGAGGACTAAAAATTTCATTATGGTAGTTGGGGGTCTATATTATCATTTCTATATCTTTTAAGGTTTATATATTAATTTTTTCTAAATTTAATATCCATAAGTTCCATATATTCTATTTCCTCTTTCATATATTTTTTTTTAATTTTCATATATTAGTTTTATAATTTTCGTAAATTTAATATCTATAATTTTTGTATATTATATGTCTAGATTTAAATTATTCCTTTAATTTAATTTCTATGAATTTAATATTTCAGTATTATTACTAAATATAAAGTCCATATATCATTTATATAATTTTCGTATATTTAATGTTCATAATATCTATATATTATATTTCTCTTTATATTAATTTTTTACTTTATTTTTTGTAAATTTAATGCTTTATTATTATTAATAAATTTAATGTGTATATATTATTTGTATAATTTTTATAAATTTAATGTGTATAATTTATGTATATTATATCTTTAATTTAATTCTCGTAAATTTAATATTTTTATATTATTACTAAATTTAATATCCTATATATTATTTCATGCCCATAATTTCTATATATTATATTTTTTATATTAATTTTAAATTTAATTTATATAAATTTGATGTTTCTGTATCATAACTTAATTTATCGTCTATTTTAATGTCCACAATTTCCAAATATTATATTCTATTTCTCGTAAATTAGGCACCGTTTGGTAACTGTTTTCATTTCAAAAATTCTCATTCCATTCCCAGATTTTTGGGAATTCTGTTTGGAAATAGCGTTTGGTAATTATTGTTCTTGTTCCCATTCTATTCCCATTTGGGAATTGTGTTCATTTTTTTCTTAAGAAATGAGAAACAAAAAAAAAGTTGTTTCTCATTATTCCCATTCTATTCCCAATATTTGTTACTGTTAATTCGCCGCCGCCGTCTGCCGCTGCCGGCCACCTTTCGCCGCCGTCCACCACTGCCGGCCGCCGGTAACCATCCGCCGCTGTCCGACGGCCATCTCCGGCGACCGTCGCCAGTCACCTCCGGCCGTCACCCACCCGCTGGTCACCGTCGCCGCTGCCATCGCCGTCACCCACCCGCCAGTCGCTGCCGGCCAAACAAAAAAAAAAATCTCAAAATAAAAATAAAAATTTGATTTTAGGATAAAATTGTTATCAAACGCGATTCTCTTCCCAAAACAAAAAAAAAAATTATCGTTACCAAACGCGATTCTACTCCCAAAAAAGAAACAAAATTCTCATCCCATTCTCATCTCACTATTGGAATGGAAACAAAAATGGTTACCAAACGCCACCTTAATGTCTATAATTTTCGTATATTATTTTTTTATATTACTTCTTTAATTTAATTTTTGTAAATTTAATATTTTAATATTATTACTAAATTTAATGTCCATATATTATTTCTATAGATTTATATATATAGAAAAACATATTCTCTTTCCTTAATTGTACAATAAATTCTCTTTCCTCAATTAAGTATAAGATATATAAGGTAAAATATAAATATTGAGTTTGTATTTATGTTAATCTAGAAAATAAATTCTTTTTCCTCAATTAAGTATAAGATATATAAGGTAAAATATAAATATTGAGTTTATATTTATGTTAATTTGGAAAATTAATCGAGACTGCTCTTTATGTAGGAGATAAAAAACGGCTGAGATTTATTTAGAAGGTTTATGTCCGTCCTGTATCCCTTTATTTAAAAATAAATAAAAAATAAATTTATTAACATCCTTATTTTAAAAAGTGCAAATTATATTTTAAACCCTCTAATTATGACTATGTTTCTATATGGTCCAATAAATTTGTGTGTTTTACTTTAAACCATGTATCTTTAATCACAATTTTAATTAGTCTTTTCATCTATTTTGATTGTTAAATTAGACGAAATTAGGGGTAAAACTATAAAATTATATTTTTTTATTTTTATTTAATTTTTTTATTCTTTCTTTTTCTTTTTCCTTTTCCCTTTTTCTTTTGTTTGTTCTTTTTCATTGTTCTCTTCTTTACCGAACATCTTACACCATTACTGCCACCACCCATAGCGCCCTGCCTTATCTTCATCGAACTAGATCTACCATCACCGTGCCACCTCTCTCCACCACCATTATCGTCTGTTCCGTCGTGGTCCCCTTCATCGCAAATGTCACTTTGTCGTTTGTCATCACCTCCTCCTCCGCGGTATCACGGTCCCAACGAAACATGAACTTTGTTTCTTGTCGAGTCCCTTATTTCTGGTGGGAACTTCCCTACGGTCTTCGTCCTACCCCTCTCTAAGACTTCTTCACTAAGCTCATCTGGTTTTACACACAAAGTCAATCTAGGTAGTGAATCTCGTCGAATCTTGCTCCCCTTAGTAGTGAATCTTGTCAAATCTCGTTTGAGGGGAACAAGATTTCAGCGACTATTCTAAATCTGAGTATCAAATGTAAGAATTCATTACTGAAATTAAAACATTTTTCTGGGTATTTTTTGTTCCAACTCTCAACTCTATTCTTGCTCTGTTTTTTTAAATAAAAATGTTGTTGAATTTTGAATTTGGACACTGACCCATATATTTACCAATTCAAAAAAGAAAAAAATAATAATTAAAGGGGCAAAATACAACCCTCTAATTATTGACACACTTCTATGTAGTCCAATAAGTTTTTTCATTTAAGTTTAAATCCTCTAAGTCTGCACTCAGTTTTAAATGATTCTTATGTTACATTTTTATCTAATCTAACAGAAATGAGGAGTAATTTTGGCCCAATAAGCTACCTAAGAGGGGGATAAATTGGGTAGTTAAAAAAATTTAATTCTTTCAACAGTTAATTAATCGAATAATCAATTTATCTTAACTCAATTATTATCTTCGTTATGCAGTAGATAAGTGTATTTAATCTAAGTGCACACCCAAATAAAGTGTAAACAAAGTAAATACTGCAGCACACTGAGATATATCCTGGTTCAGCAAGCTAACCTTACCAAATCCAGTCCTCTGAGCTCCATAGAGATTCGCACTCACTAAAACCGAGTTTCCTTTAAAGGTAGGAACCAAAGCCTTGCAATGATTCTTTTACTAGGCTCAGAATCAACCTTTACGATTATCTTTTCCCCAGGTTAAAGAAGAACCTTATCTTTTTACCAGACTAAAGACTAACCTAATTCTATTATAGGAAGAATAACAATCTAATCTTTTTAATAGGCTTAAGATCAAACCTCACCAACATTCACAAGTATTATTTTCCCAAATAAGGATTGAACCTTTATAATTTACTCAAAATAAATTCTATTCAGGAAGAATTCACACCTAATTCTTTTCATGGGAAAAGAATAACCTAACCTTTTTATACCTTAGGTAAAGATCAAACCTCAATCTTTTTCTCGGAAAAGATTGAAACCCAAACTACCCTGACTAAATGCAGCTCCAACTGTATCTAATCTGCACAAACTCATTAATACAAAAAATAATGAGTTTCTTCTCACTCGGAGCTTCTACCATCTCAAAACAATTATACTCAATTAATGTCCCGAAAGTTACTATATGATAGAATCTTAAGGGAGGAATTTAATATCTGATTATAACAAGTATGGATAGCACAAAATTAAGCATGCAATCAGTTAATCACGAAATCGTTTTAAAAAGAATTTTTATGCTTTTTAAGTTTGAAAATGATTTTTCTACGATCTTAAAACCAAACAATCAATAATAATATGAAATCAAATATAAGCACAATAACTTAGAAAGATCTCACCAGGAAAACACGGAGGAATATAAATTGAATCATGAGACAACTCAAATCGGTGACGTAAAAAACAATCAGTGCTTTAAGATCAAGAACGCAATCACAATCTCTCTCTCGAATAAATCTCAGAATAATATTTCATAGAAAAGCTAAGGAACTTGATAGTTCTTGATAATGTGATGTATTATGTAACTCAAATTCGCAGGTCTATTTAAACTGATTTGAAATAAGTCATCCAATCGTTAGTTTTCACAAGATAAGACTTTAAAATGCACCTATAGACCCCATATATCATAACCATTTAATCCTAGTATAATTCACTCAAATTTAGCTTTTGAAACTGTCAATTAAGTTCACAAATTATTTTTCAATTACTAATCGCATAGATAGAAAGTATTTAATAAACCAAATTGAGAAAACCATTTAATATACGAACCAAATCAATATCTAATCCAAATGTATGGACCATATCTTCTACAATTTCAAATCCCCCGAATCTTTCCCTTAGAACCAACAAAAAGGGCTAGTTTTTTACCAAAAGTCCAAGTTTCTTGAGATCTCAACCGAAGCAGCCGGTTGACCAATTCCCTGCCCATCGATTGATTGAAAGATTCAGCATGTAAGCTAGGCCAAACCCTAAAGGCAGTCGGTTGATCGAACCATCAATGGTCAGTTGACCGATTGATTCAAGATATATTCCAAGCCAAATCAAGCCACAGTCGGTTAACTGACCCTGCCATGGTTGGTTGATCAATTGATTCAGAGACTTTTATTTGGCCAATTGGTTGACTGATATCTCCTAGTCGATTGACCGATTGATTCAAAAGTTACCATTTTCCATCCTATACCTATTTGGTTGACCGAACCCCTGCTGGTTGGTTGATTGATCATTGCTAGATACTTCTCTTCCTCAACTTATTTCAACTCCACACTTCATCGTTTGATCCCGTTAACCAATTGTTTTTCTCGGTTGACAATAATATTCAATTTCAAACACTAATCTTATTTAGGTCAATTTTCATTTTTTAATTTCACATTGGAACAAATATTTGAACACTAATTAGGAACCTAAACTTTATCAAATTAAACACACACACACACACACACACACACATATATATAATTCACTAATTTGTGTCGTGTGTGATCCTAATTCGGAATATATTAAGAGTATACGAGTATTTGAGTTGTTTTCACCTAATTTCTTTAGAATCTTCAATACTCTTCATTTCTTCAACATCCATCTTTGCATCCTTGATAATTTCTTCATGATTCATTTTTTAATTAGAACTCTTAAACTGAAACACTCAACAAATACATTAGTTCCATAAAAAACATAAACCTTTAATTGCCTATCAAAACCTCGGGATCAACAGGTAAAATAGTCTTTTACTATTTTTTATTTTATTTTTCTTCTTTTGTTTCCTTTTTCTTTTCTTTTTTCATTTTCTTTTTTACCTTTCTCTTTATTTCTACTGCTCAACTGTCACGACTTGCCCCGGACACTCGTCATCCTAGGGCCGGCATGACAACAACATGATATCACATATTGCATTTAAATCTTCTTTTTATACATTACAAAATTACATAAATTACTATACAATTATTCTACTATGGGGGCATACCCATCTTCTATCTATAGAAACACCAAAATAATAATAAAAAAAAAACATAAATCTCTCACAGATTCACCCCAGACAGCTCAACTCAAAAAACCTTGCACCCGACTCCAAAGTAAGACTCTATCTAGCGTCAGTAGGGGACCGATTCCTAGTTGTTCCACCTGCGAGTGTACTGTTTTCTTAGTAAAAACCCTTTTTACCATAATAATAATAATACATTCTAAATAATACAACATTTAAATGGATCAAGCGTAAATATATATAAACACCATAATCAATAATACATCACCCAATATATATATAAAACATTACAACTCAAACAACATCTCAAACCCACACCCACCGGCTAAGCCATAATGATCGTTTTAACCTCACGATTGTGAGTTGTAACGGTACCGTAACCATCCGTAGGATATGCCTTCCTAGTGGACCTAAATGCGCAGATCACCGCCTACGGGACGTCTCCGGAGGCCAATAATATAAATCACCACATAATAAATATCCATCTGCCGGACCACCCTCCGGATAGGACATCATAAACTATGGCATAGTTAATTCATTAATATCATCACCAAAACACAAATAATTATCCATCTGCCGGACCACCCTCCGGACAGACCATAATATAGACCACCACTTCATCAATATCGTCAAAATCACCAACGTCCACCTCTTTTTAACAAAACCAACTTTTACATCCCAAAATCATATTTTTAACTTTTGATTGAAAATCGTCAAATTTTAACACAACCATTTTCCCTCTTTCTATTTTGTGGAAACCAAATATTTTCTGTTCTCTTTTAAAACCACCAAATTCAACAAAACTCATTTTTTAACTTCCTTTTAAAACCACCATATTTTAACGAAAATCCATTTCTGCCAACTCACCCAAAATCCAACGATAATTATTTTTAAATCCTTTTTTTTAGAAACCAACATAATTTCCCAAAAAGATCGTTTTACCAACTCACTCCAAAAACCCGATTGATCCATATTATTTTGAAATCATCTAATTTAAACACAATCATTTTCCATTATATATATATATATATATATATATATATATATATATATATATATATATATATATAGAATAATTTGACAAGAAGACAGTACACTCACCTGATATTCTGCTCTCTAAAAGCCCCACCAAAAATCCGCTACTGAATTTTCGACAATTTTTTAACCTATTTGTAACAAGGTCTAAATTAATATTATAGAAAAAATAACTTAATTGTACAATGTAATCCCTACGTTCATAAATTTCCCATTCCCCACGTTTTGATATATGAACATGTTATTCGACTAGTTTAGCGTCGCTAAAATTTACGATTTATACTTAATTCATATAAACGATCTTATTATTTATTATTCTCATTTTGATATTCTAAGGTTAGAAACTATATTTAGAATTCATAAAATAAATTAGAAAATGTTACCCATTCCGAACCGATCGTGGATTTTCCCAAAATTCCATGCATTTTTTATTCTGCTCCCCATCGCCTGAGCGACGTCCCACCGCCTAGGCGAACGAGTGACTACTTCTCCCTTACTCTCAACTGCATACTGCAGTTTCATCGCTTGAGCGACAATCCACCGCTTAGGTGAACGAGCTTCTTTACAGTTCTGAGTTACACACTGACGACCTACCGCCTAGGCGAACTTTCCACCGCCTAAGCGGATGCTCCTCCTTCCTCCTGTTCTGTTTTGTCAATTTTCCAGCCGACCATTCTCTCTCTTCTCACTAACTCCGGCAGTCACCACTACCAATAGCAACGATCACCCACACATACACACAAAACACACATACACCTACAGCAGCTCACGCACGCACCAAGAACAACTGATTCGGAATACACATATTTACACACGTTCGATCAAATACACACACACACCGACGACAGCACCAACCCGAACCAGAAAGCACACACACCCATACCTATACGACCAAACCGATGAAGAAATACTCCCACACACGTGCACGTAGCACACACACATACACAACAGCACCCCTGACGGACGGACGGTGATGACCCGCTACAGGCAAAACAGAGCATATACACACAACACACACTGCCGAAAAATGGAACAACACACACACACACGGCACATACCTCATCCCCCCAACAGAAACAGAGAACCAGGGACACAAACACACAAACCGCCTACCAAAACTCACACCACCAGCTCTCTCTCTCTCTAACTCACCGCCGATGACTCTCCTCTCTTTTTTTTTTTTTTTTTCTCTCTCTTCCTTCTCTTCGGTTTTAGAAATTTCCTCCTAATTTTCCTTTGTATGTATATATATATACACACGTATGCTCAATCCGGCCGACCAAGCCCATGCTTCCCTTACCCCCTTCACCAAACCTCCATTCTCTCTCTCTCTCTCTCTATATATATATATATATATATAAATGAAGATATTTTTGAAATATTACACAAACCTCCCTTTATATTATGTTGGGGTATAAATTAAACCCAATCTATGTTTTAATGTTTATAGAAAATTTCAATACAACCCCCTAAAATTTTAATTCACATAATTAATATCGTAGTCCACCCCGACATTTTTAAAATATTTTTAAAAGGCAATTTAAATTATTCGTATATGAAAAGTCGGGGTCTTTCATCAACCCTCTCTTTCTATTGCTCAACCCTTTCTTCCTCCTTTTTCCTCTCCCTCCTGGACTCTTCTGTTTGAAACAGAGGGTGTGCCACTCTCTATTTCAAAAAGAGAGTAGGTTCTATGTCTTGCGGGAAGAGAGAGACGGGAAAAGAAAAAGAGAAAGATGGTTGAGCGGTAGAGAGAGGGGGTTGAGCAGTCGAGAAGGAGAGGTAAAGAAGAAAAAAGAAAAAGAAAAAAGAAAAGAAAAAATAAATAAAAGAAGAAAAATAATTAAAATAATAATAAAAGAGCATTTTACCCCTAATTTTTATTAGATTTAATGAAAAATATAAAAGAAAGACCATTTAAAACTGAGTGCATAATTAGAAGGTTTAAAATAGAATAAAAAAACATATTGGACTACATAGAAATGTGTCAATTGTCTCCCTAGTTGTCTCGTTTAAAATTAAAATACTGCTCCTAAAGAATTATGCACGATCAATCCTTAAGAAGTAGGAAGGATAAAACTTGGTTAATTGTCTCTTGGTTGTGAGGAGGATAACACTCTATCAATTGTCTCTTGGTTGTGGGAAGGATGACACTCGACCAATCGTCTTCTGGTTGTGATGAAGATGATACTTTGTCAATAATTTTCTGGTTTTGAGGAGGATGACACTCGATCAATTGGCTTCTGGTAGTGAGGAGGATGACACTTGATCAATCGTTTACTGGTAGCAAGGAGGATAACACTCAGTCAATCGTCTCCTGGTGGCGAGGATGATGACACTCGGTTAATCGTCTCTGAGTGGTAAGGAAGATGACACTTGGTTAATCCTTTCATGGTGATGAGGAAGATGACACTCAGTCAATCGTCTCTTGGTTGTAAGGAGGATGACACTCGACCAATCGTCTCCTGGTTGTAGCCGTACCCAAAGAGTTTTCCTACATATCTCAGATAAATAAAAATTAGGTCATATGTAGTTCTAAGAGGTAAAGTAAATCAATATTTGGTGGAACAGGTTCTTGGTTAGGAAAATTGATTCCTGGGTCGTCATATCAATACAAGATTGAAAATAACTGAGATAATTCACAATGTACGAAGACCCTAGGGAAAACTCAACACCTAGTGGAGTTTTTTTGCCACATCGCACCTAGGATTGCTTGACAAGGACTAGAAAACTTCCTGGGAGAAGTTTAACCTCGGATAAAATGTGCCTCAGTCGTAAACTAGAGCTTTGTGATGCTTGTTTATTTCTAGGATTATATATTTCAGTTGCTGATTAGTGCGAGTCTTATATCAAGAAACTCTATACAGAGAAGATCTGATATAATGTGCCCCAACTCTAGTTAGGGCGACTCTTTATCATAGAATCTCAATGGAGAAATTGGATAAATGTGCCCTAGCTCTAACTGGGGCGAGTCCTATAATATATTCTAAATAAAAAAAACAGATATAATGTGCCCTAACTTTAGCTGGGGCGCGGGACTATCTCTTGAGCGTTCAAAAGACTCGACAGAGCTCATATATGTTGCCTCTATGTCCTGAACTGATTGCGCAATTGTAATATTTATTTTTAGTTTGGAAACCTCGTTGGTTTATTTATGTATATTGGTACTTCTGTTGGTGATTGGTGTGAGTCTTATATCAAGAAACTTTTTACAGAGAAGATCTGATGTAATGTGCCCCAGCTCTAGTTGGGGCAACTCCTTATCACAGAATCTCAATGGAAAAACCGGATACAATGTGCCCTAGCTCTAGTTGGGGTGAGTCCCATCATAGATTCTAAATGAAGAAATCGAATATAATGTGCCCCAACTCTAGTTGGGCCGTGGGACTATCTCTTGAGCGTCCAAAGGATGCGACAGATCCCACATGGGTTGCCTCTGTGTCCTGAACTGAGTGCGTGATTGTAATTATTTTTAGTTTGGAAATCCCGTTGGTTTCTTTATGTATATTGGTACTTCTGTTTTGGATGATGATCGTCAGATGACCGAAACCTATCTGGGTTATTTACATTTATTGACTTTCCTAGGTTAGGAATCTAGTCAACGTGTAGTTCGCCCCTTGCTGTGCTATTTCAGATTGTTAACCATACCCACAAGGGCTTTCTACGTACCTTAGTAATCTACCAAGGATCAAGTCGATGCATTGTTCAAGCACAAGCATCTTTTGTTGTGTACTTAACAAAAGGATTAGATTCTCAAGGAAGTCGAGGGACTTATCAGGAGATGCGCCCTGATACAGAGTTGAGAGAATGTCATAATGCGAACATCTCTCTGACTTCGATTGGACCCACTTGGGTCTCCTATGTACCTTGGTGATCTACCAAGAACAGGTTGAAACACAGTTCGTTGGGGATGGAGGAATTTTGTTTAAGGTGACTACCAAACCTATAATGGTTTCATGTATCCTGGTATTTACCAAGACTCAGGTCGACACCTAATTCTTCCTTAGCTGGTTAAAGTTTAGTATGGTTAAATCCGGATTAGTGGGCTACTGTTATATTTGGTATAGCTCAATTCCAATTGATTGGAGGATTTATTATTGAGCAACTCTGTGGGGATTTTATTGTTTGTCGTGATTAAATCTCAATTGGCGTGGGATTTTATTAATGGTGATCAAAAAGGTTTCCTACGTATCTTGGTAATCTACCAAGAATTAGGTCGAAACGTAGTTCAACGCCCAATGGTTTGTCAATAAACCCATAAGGGTTTCCTACGTATCCTAGACCTCGTTGGGAGTCAAGTTGATGTGTAGTTCCTGGTCAAGCATCCTCTATTGTTTGGTAAACAAGTAAAGTGCATATGGCTTTTCTTAAAAGAGTCAAAGGACTATTCCTATGGATGTGCCCTCGTCTAGGGCTGAGAGAGTGTTATATAGATGATACCCCTCTCCTCTTTTATTTTGGTCGAATACACTTGGGTTTCTTACATACCTTGGTGATCTACCAAAGATAGGTCTAAACATTACTGGGTATTCTTTGGTTGTCAATCGAACCTTGTAAAGGTTTCCTAGGTATCCCTATTTACATAGGAAATTTGGTTGACGCCTAGTTCAATGCGCTTGAATGGTTTTTATTTTAAAAAGCACGACTAAACCCATATATGGGTTGCCTACGTATCTCAAATAACTGAGAATCAGGTTGACACATAATTCAACCGAACCCGCGAGGGTTTTCTACGTATCTCGGGCTCCGCCGGGAATCAGGTTAACATGTAGTTCTTACGTCTTTTGGTTTAATGAATTTAATTAAGTTCATTTTGATGTGAGGACTTTATTTTACGTTGTGAGGTGAAATGAACGTTGTTTTCATCAGGAAAATATGGATATGATGAAATGTGCCCTAGTAGTAGATTGGGGTAGCGACTGGATAAGTTCCGTTGGGGAATCTAATCCGACACTTCCTATCATGTAATTCATGATTGTTAACAGTATAAAATATGCCCCATTCTGTAGGCTAGAGAGAAGACTGATTAGATATCGGATTATGAAGTTAAATCGTTATATCACGCTATTTGTTGAGGTGATGAATTTGGGGATTTTATTGACTTAAATCCTGGAATATATCGACGAGTTCATTATTATATTAATGAAATATGAAACTAATGCCCTAGGAATTTGCCCGTTAGTGCAACATCTGGGCCGTGTAGTTTTGTTTATTCTATCTAGACATGAGTTAATAAGAATTATTACCTGTATTGCTAAGGCTTACAGATTGTTTGTTGGAATTGAATGGTGAACCTCCTTATTTCGATTTAGTCCCATTTTCTTCAAACGTTTTAGCTTTGTATGTCAGTATATTGGCAAACGGTGTCTATTTCCTACATTTTCGACAACTAAAGTATTGTTAGAAGAAAACAAAACCCCATCTCCGTTCCTTGATCTTGCTGCATGAATAGTGTATATTGGCTTCTTTCTTCGAGAGTAGGCAAGTCTTTGTCTGGCGATGGTCTTCTTCTTTTGTCAAAGATCCTTCCTGGGGGTAACTTTAAAGTGTACCACACTTAGTTGAAAACCTGGCTTCCTATGGTATGTGATGGTTTTCTGGTTCTATGGTTTCTTAATGAATTTGTATTACATGATAGTATCCATAAAGGTTGTATTGTTAATGGCGGCTATCATGGGAATTTGAGGTATTGTGTATAGTTGGTTAGGTGATGACATCAGATATCCTTATGTGGAATTGGTTTAAGGGTAATTTTCCAAGCTTTATCTTATTTCAATCGCTTTGCTCTTATACCATTTGTCTTTGCTACTTATCTGTACTGAAATGTTAGTTATGAAAGAAATATAGCATATGAACCATCAAAAGTTAGAGTTTACTAAACAAAGTCCACATAGTTAAGTATATTTTCCATTTTTAGAAGTTCTTCCTTCCTTAGGAGTACAAACTAACTTGGTCATTTATCAGAGGCTTCAAGATCTCTAGAAACTTCCAACCCGTTTTCCTTTGAATCCCAAGGTTGGCAGAATTACTAGTTGAATTTTTTTATTTACTCAACCCAGTTGTAGTATGGTGGCCTTTAGACGGATCCAAAATCCATAGATAAACAATATTCTAGCCAAAATCTGATGTCCCCTTTTTTTTATTTATTATTATTATTATTATGTGTTTGCCATTTTTGCCATTAGCGCCCTTTCAGGTTTTCACTAAGGCTGGTTACCACATTTTTGTATCTCAATGCCCTCTCAGGTTTTTACTGGGTCGGTGGTTTTGTATCTTTCTACGATCCTTACTTTTTTGCCTTTAGCGCCCTTTCGGGTTTTTACTACGACCTTAGGTTGCACAAATTTTGTACCATTTTTTTGCCTTCACTTATTTTTGGTTGTGAGTCTGGGTTTATTTTTCTAGGGATATAACTTCTTTACCACATCAACATTAATGGGTTCTAGAAACTCTTCTCCATTCATCTCTTGAAGTATTAAGTCCCCATGCCCTAACACTTTCTTAACGACGAACGCTACTTCCCAGTTTGGCGCGAATTTACCCTTAGCTTCGTCTTGGAATGGTAATATCTTCTTTAGTACCAATTCACCCGTAGTATAGATTCATGGACGAACCTTCTTATTGTATGTTCTAGCCATCCTTTTCCCATATCATTACCCATGGCATATATTAGTAAGTTTATTTTTCGTCTATCAGGCATAGTTGATCAAGTCTCTGTTGTACTGATTCAACTTCATCCAACTCGGCTTCCACTAGGATCCTAAGAGAGGGAATTTCTACCTCTACTGGGATTACTGCTTTCGTTCCATATACTAATAAATATGGTATGGCTTCGGTTGATGTTTTGACTAATGTTCGATAGGCCATCAAAGCAAATAGAAGCATCTCATCCCACTCCTTGTGGTTATCTATCATCTTCCTTAGGATTGTCTTAATGTTCTTGTTAGTGGCCTCTACTACTCCATTCATTTTCGGACTGTAGGGTATGAAATTCCTGTGTTTTACCTTTAACTGAGTACAAATGGCTTTCATCATACCTCCTTTCGGGTTTTGGGCATTGTTTGAGATCAATGCTTGAGGTATTCCGTAATGTGGCAGGATATTCTTCTTAAAGAATCTTGTTATGGTCCTTTGGGTGATGTGAGAAAGTGAAACCACTTCCACCCACTTAGTGAAGTAGTTTATAGCCACTAAGATGAATTGGCGTCCGCTTAGTGCCATCGGCATTATTGGGCCTATGGCATCCATTCTCCACATTGAGAAAGGCCATGGGGCCGCTAAGCAATGCAAGTCTCTTGAGGATAAATGGATCTAGTCACTATGTACTTGGCATCTCTGACACTTTTTCACGAAGTTTATGTGATCACCCTCCATGGTTAACCAAAAGTGGCTAGTTAGTAGGAGCTTCTTGGACAATCATGAACCCGCTCATGTGTGGTCCGCACACTCCGCTATAAACTTCCTTCATGAGTTGTTTTGCTTCTCGGGCACTCATACACCTTAAGAGACCCAAGTTTGGTGACCTCTTATATAAAATGTTGCCACTGAGAAAGAATTGGCCCGCTAGTTTTCGCAAGGTTTTTCGACTCAGGTTATCGGTTCTTTCAGGATATTCTTGATTTCTTAAGAACCTTAGGATATCTACATACTAAGTTTCTTCATCCTCTTCAGTCTCTACCTGATTACAATGAGCTGGTTGCCTGTATATCTTGATAGTTACGGGAATCTCCTCGTCTTCTTTATTGATCACTGATATCATAGATGCTAATGTTGCAAGGGCATCAACGAAATCTTCTTAAGCCATGGTACGTGCTCGAACTCGATCTTTGAGAATGCTTCCTAAAGGTCAAGTAAGTAATTATTGTACCCAATCATCTTGGCATCTTTCGTCGCATACTTGTTGGTGATCTGGTTTATTATCAGCTTTGAGTCCCCGTACACTATCAATTCCTTGATCTTCAAGTTCTTGGCTAATTTTAAACCCATGATACAATCTTTGTACTCGGCAGTATTGTTGGTATTGGTGAATTTTTGCTTAGCTGTAACTAGAAAGTGCTGACCTTGTGGAGAGATTAGGATGGTACCGATGTCACCCTCTTTCGAGCGGCTAGCTCTGTCGAAGTACATTTGCCATATCTGTTTATCCTTATAGCTAGTTAGAAATGTAATAGGTTCGTCGGGAAACTCAGTCTCTATAGACCTTTCATTGGCTCTTAGGTTATTAGCTAGTTGATCGGAGATTGCTTGGCCTTTAATTGCATTTTGAGTCACATATATAATGTCGAACTCAGTTAGCAGTATTTTCCACTTGGATATTCTTCCGGTGAGCATAGGATTCTCAAATATATACTTTATAGGATCCATTTTAGCAATCAAATGAGTAGTAAAGTACAGTAGATAGTGACGTAACCTTTGAGCAGTCCAGGCTAACGTGTAGCAGGTTTTCTCTACTTCCAAGTATCTTTCTT
This sequence comes from Eucommia ulmoides, assembly GCA_016647705.1. NCBI lineage: Eukaryota > Viridiplantae > Streptophyta > Magnoliopsida > Garryales > Eucommiaceae > Eucommia > Eucommia ulmoides. The sequence goes on along the minus strand of CM028336.1, from coordinate 13,128,500 downwards.
CGTACGAGGAGAATCTTTTGCTGACATAGTAGATGGCTTGCTCCTTCTTAGCTGAGCTATCGTGTTCTCCCAACATTGCACCCATAGATGTTTCTAGGACGGTGAGGTATAGAAATAACGGTCTTTCTTATTGAGGTAGTACTAAAATATGAGGGTTCAATAGATATGCCTTGACTTTTTCCAAGGCATCCTGACATTCTTTGTTCCATCTCCCATTTGATTTCTTTCTCAGCAGCTTGATAATTGGTTCACAAGTTGCTGTCAGTTGTGAAATGAAATAGGCGATGAAATTCACTATCCCCAGAAACCCACAAATTTTCTTTTCCACTTTAGGTGCGGGCATTTCGACTATGGACTTAATCTTAGTAGTATCAATTTCGATACCCCATCGATTAACTATGAATCCGAGCAGCTTTCCAGACACTAATCCGAATGCACACTTAGCCAGGTTGGGTTTCAGCTGGAACTTTTGGAGGCGACTGGACATCTTCTTTAAGTACTCTAGATAGTTTTCGTCTTCCCTTGACTTCACTATTCATGTCACCCACTTATACCTCAGTTTCTTTGTGGATCATGTCATGGAACAAGGTCGTCATGGCTCTTTAATAAGTTACTTTAGCATTCTTAAGTCCGAATAGCATGGATCGATAATAGAATACCCCCCAAGGTGTTGCAAATGTGGTCTTATGCTTCTCTTGCTCATCAATTAGGATCTAGTCGTACCCACATAATCCATCCACAAAGGATGAAATCCTATACTAGGAAGTGTTGTCCAAGATGATGTGGATATTTGGCAGTGGGAAGTCATCCTTCGGACTTGCCCCGTTGAGGCCTCTGTAGTCAACATAGACTTGGATCCTTCTGTCTTTATTGGATACTAGCATTATGTTACTTAGCTACTCACAGTAAGTACATACTTCGATGAGGCGAGCTTCAAACTGCTTCACGATCTCCTCCTTAACTTTTAGTCTGATATCGGGTCGTATCTTCCGGAGCTTCTGGTTGATTGGCTTAACTTCCTCCTTGATGGGAAGCTTGTGTATTACGATGTTGGTTGATAGTCCTACCATGTCATCATAGGATCATGCGAAAACATCCTAATATTCCTTTAACAAGGATATCAGGACATCTTTCTCTTGGCTACTAATCGACTTCCCAATTTTTGTTTCCCTTGAATTTTTGAGATCTCCTAGGTTTACTGTTTTGGTCTCGTCTTGACTCGGGATAGGTTGTTTTGCGAATCTTTCTAAGGCTCTTCGAACTTTCTCGGTGTTCTCAGGAATAGGATAATCTTCCGTTTCAATTTCCATTAACTCTAGATTTATTTCCTTGTCTAGCTATTACTCATTGAGAAGAAGTGATTCATTATTATATGGATTATATTCAAGACTATTTAGGCACTTGAAAAGTAAACACAAAAGTCTGATTTTAAATATGTTATTATCTTAGCATGACTAGTATTGCAATACAAAAAGAGAAATTCAAAAAGTCAAAAGGAGCCTAGAGATATCATAATCTCTATTATCTGGTGGCTAATCAGATAGGAGATGTTACAGATGCTTGTTGATTACTAAGCTACTCGTCGTACTCAAATTGGACGGGCTTCCTAATTGTTGAGACTGCTAGCTGGCTCTGTTGCTCCAGCGTTTTTCCCTTTCTCATCTGACCACGGTGCTAGAAGGTTTGTCTCAGTTTGGTAGGGGATTATCACGAAGTCTGGTTTGTTTTTCTTCTCTTCTTTCTTAGCTTGGACTATGCCAGTGGTGAACGAAAACGTTGACTCAGATATGGGGTATTATCCCCAAATCTCTATTCTTCCCTGGTTGATTATTGAATCCCCTATTTAGGCTTAGAATAAAACCCAGTTCATAGGCGTCTAGCTTTTATCCGATCCCCAACATGGATCGTATTCTTGCTTTCCCTTTGTCTAGGTCTATATTCGGGTTGCAATTCATAATGTTCATGTGGGTGGCTAACAAAACAGTAGCATCGATTAGTCTGGGTATTGGTGGTAGACTTCATTGTCGAACATATGAAGCATTAGCAATGTCGAATGCCTGGAAAGAAATTTCCTAATCGACATGCTTGGCTACTATTACAGGTTCAACAGGGGTTCAATAGATGGTATGATCTTCCTTAGCATAGACAGTGATAATCCTATCCTTGGAGACAAACTTCATCTTCTAGTAGATATGTGATGAGGGAACTGCCCCAATCGAGTGTATCTAGGGCCTTCCGAGGAGCAGGTTATAGGCAGTTGGTATGTTTAAGACATACAGGTCCACTTAAAAAGTGATTGGACCTATAATGATTGGTAGCGTAACTTCTCCCATAGACTCTTTCTTCTCACCGTCGAAGGCTCTAATGGTGATAGTAGTACTCCGAATTCGATCTTTGTTTACCCGTATTTTCTTCAATGTTAGAGGATAAATGTTGAGCGCGGACCTACTGTCTACCAGAACTCTAGAGAGGATGAAGTCTCGATATTGTACTGATATGTTGAGAGATTTGATATGCCCAGTTCCTTCAGAAGGTATCTCGTCGTTAGTAAAGGTTACGAGATTGGAGCTGAGGATATTCTCCACTATATTAGTGAAGTGATCCTTTGATATGGAACTTGAAACATGGGCCTTATTAAGGACTTTTAGAAGCATATTTCGATATACTTCAGAGGTCATTAGTAACGATAAGATCGAAATTTGTGTCGATGCTTTGCTCAATTGCTTGACGACATTGTACTCAATGTTCTTAAGTGCCTTTAGGAACTCTTGTAATTCTTCCTCAGTGATAGTCTTCTTAGGGATACCCTTGGGTTCTTTGTCCGGTACTTTCAGCAAATCTGGATTGGTAAAGATTCTTCCACTCTGAGTAATACCCCTGATCTCATCTACTTGGTCTTATATCCTTACTATATTGGTTTTAATTATCATAGAGTAGTTCTAAGGCTTATCTTTTAAGTCTTTTGCTGGTTCCTGTTTTGGCGTTTCGAAGGTTAACATGGTTTCTGGTCGGATCATTATCGAGTTCTGACACGCTTGCGGCTATATGGTGAAGTGAGAAACTTCTAAGCCCTAGGTCTGGTCAACGTTTAGCTTTATGAAGCCACAATCTAGCATGTTAATCCAGGGATTATCTTGATTTGGATAACTTGGTTGTCTACCCTAGGTGCTAAAATTCTCCTTGGTAGGGGGATTATTTTGCCACCAGGTTTCCGAGGCTTGGTTAGATTTGTCCTCATTGTCATCTTGACTTGAGTAATTGAGGTCAAATCTCTTCTTATGTGGGAGCAATGCTTCATCTGATTTTACCTGCTCTGAATCGTCCGTCAGCCACGAGATAAATTTTTGGATTTTTATTGGGGGTGTTTGTGTAATTTTTCCCTTTTTTTTTTCCTTTCTTTTTCTTCTTCCCTTTTTCTTTTTTCTGTTTTGTGTTTCTATTTTCTATTTTGCTATCTCGCCGCCGCTGATGGGATCTTGTCGTCGATCAAACCTTACCGTCCCACCAACCGAACACACGCACCTCCGGGCAAACGAACCCATACACTTCCACGTCTACCCCCATGTACTGCCGATCATCCACACACACACACACACACACTCACTGCTCTCTCTCTCTCTCTAACTTTCTGGTGACAACTCTGGTGATCACCACACACCACCATGCACACTAATTACACACATACACGTACACCCACGTAACTGATCAAAACAGAGCATTCATACACAAACATAACACATGCACAACCCACAATCGCCGTCGACAACACACCCACAAAACGATGAAACGAAACAGAGCACCTACCCACACACACACACGATCGACGAGCAAAAACACACGCACTTACCCAATAACGATAAACACACCCACGCCGTCGAGCAAGACTGCGAAGATCACACCCACGTCGGAACCCACCACCTCCGGAAGACAGACCAAAACACCCACACACACTCACGACGATCAAAACAGAGGAACACCCCCGTCCAGTCACACGCACACCCTCACCCAAAGCCTGAACACGGTTGTGATGATTACACCCTCTCACATTCCCACAATCGTCGGACGATCAGAACAGAAACCATGCCTACCGGCGATCATGAACAGCCTAACGACTCCCACCTCCGGTCCTCTCTCTTTCTTCTCTGAATTTTCTGATTTTGCTTTGAGATTTTCCTGATCATAACTATGCATGAGGGTATTTATATGCATGTAAATGGTGGATGGATTTTGGATCTCCTCACGCCACGTCCTCTTCCCGTTCCTCTGTTCCCACCGGCCGATCTCACAGCACACGCGCACTTATGCATGTATATATGTGTTTATAAAAAAAATCTTTAGTTAAAATGCACTTTCCTCCCCCTAACTTCCTTTAAGATCTTATTTTAATCATTTTCAACTTTTACAAGTTTCTAAAATTATAATTTCACACTTACTATTTTCAATTTTTGATTTTAATTATCAATTTGGATCTCAAGTTTAATTTCCATGTTTTCTAAATTTTAAATTTGACCCCTAAACTTTTAAATTTTGATTTTTATTAACAAAAATTTACCCCAAATTTCTCAATACTTTAAAATGTAACTATTAATGACACACGTACTATGATTTGGGCCTTACAACTCTTGCCTTCTAAAAGAAATTTCGCTCTGAAATTTTTATTACCTAAATGAACAAATGTGGGCATTTGTTCCTCATTTCATCTTCCCGCTCCCATGTTGCCTCTTCCACTGCTTGACTGCGTCACAACACTTTGACTAATGGGATCGTTTTCATCCGCAACACTTGGTCTTTACGACTTAGGATTTGGACTGACTCCTCAACATAGGTTAAATCTGCTTCCAATTCGTTCGGCTGCGAAGTCAACACATGAGAAGGATTTGGTACATATTTCCGAAGCATTGATACGTGGAAAATATTGTGTAGTCGAGATAGCTCTGGTGGTAAAGCAAGCCGATAGGCTGTCGCGCCAACCCGATCTAAGATTTTGTAGGGTCCGATGTATCTTGGACTCAACTTCCCTTTCTTCCCGAACCTCATTATGCCTTTTCATGCAGAAATACGCAAGAACACGTGATCTCCTACTTCGAACTCCAACTCCCATCGGCGTTTGTCTGCATAACTCTTTTGTCGACTCTGAGCAATTTTTTTTTTAATATTTTTTGAATCACCTTTACCTTGTCTGTTATCATCTAAGCTATGTCCGACATCAACAATTTACGTTCATCTACTTCAGTCCAACAGACTGGAGTTTTGCATTTCTTGCCATACAATACTTCATACAGGGCCATTTCGATTTTCGAATGGTAGTTGTTGTTGTAGGCGAATTCCATTAACGACAACTGATCAACCTAGCTTCCAAGAAATTCCAGAACACATCCTCTCAACATATCCCCCAACGTCTGAATTGTAAGCTCTGATTGACCATCTGTCTGAGAATAGAAAGCGGTGCTAAATTTCAGCTTGGTATCCAAAGCAGTTTGAAGGCTAGGCCAAAACCCCGAAGTAAATCTCGAATCTCTTTATGACACTATAGAAAGCAATGCGCCATGCAATCTAACAATTTCATTGATATAAAATTGAGCATACTTTTCAAGAGAATACGTGGTTTTTACGGCCAGAAAATGAGCGGACTTGGTAAACCTATCAACGATTACTCAGATGGAATTATGCCCCTTTTGAGTAAGAGGTAATCCCAAAATGAAATCCATCGTGATATACTCTCACTTCCACTCTGGAATAGGTAGAGGTTGCAGCAACCCTCTTGGACGTTGATGCTCAATCTTCACTTGTTAACAAGTAAGACATCTGGCAACAAACTCCGCAATTTCTTGCTTCATTCTGATCCACCAACAATGCTCACGCAAATCTCGATATATTTTGGTACCGCCCGGATGCATCATGTATGCTGAGCTATGCGCTTCTTCCAAAATATCATTATTCAAACTAGTGTCATTAGGCACACACAGTCTGTTTCCCATCATCAATACCTCATCACTCTCCCTGACATAAAAATCCGCTCTATGACCACTTCTCACTTCATCTCGAATCTTCTCCAATTGAACGTCTGACTTTTGAGCTTCGATAATACGATTAATCAACGCCGGCCTCAAAGTCAAAGTCGCAAGCAATGCAGCCGTCTGACCAACCGCTAACTGAACTCACAACGATCTTAAATCGGTATACAAATTAGTATGAACGGCTCTTAGGTGCACGATTGAACCCGTCGATTTCTGACTCAACGCATCCGCTACAACATTAACTTTTCCTGGGTGATAGTGGATAGTGCAATCATAGTCTTTAATCAACTCTATCCAACGTCTCTGCCTCAAATTTAATTCCTTCTGAGTAAACAGATATTTTAAACATTAGTGGTCGGTGTAGATTTCACACGTCTCGCCATACAAGTAGTGTCTCTAAATCTTTAAGGCAAATATAATCGCTGCTAGCTCCAGATCATGCATCGGGTAATTTTGCTCATGATTCTTCAGTTGTCGAGATGCGTATGTGATTACATGACCATGCTACATCAGAACACATCCTAGCCCTTGGTGGGACGCATCACTATAAATCATAAAGCCACCCTCCTTCTGTCGGGAGGGATAGAATTGGTGCCGATATCAATCTATTTTTCAAGTCTTGAAAACTTTGCTCACATTTGTTGGTCCATTTGAACTTGGATTCCTTGCGAGTCAAATGAGTTAATGGGATAGTTATAACAGAAAATCCCTACACAAACCGTCGATAGTAACCTGCCAACTAAAAAGCTTCGCACTTCCGTCATATTCCTTGGCCTTTCCCATTGAACATTAGCTTCAATTTTCTTTAGATCCACTTGAATATCGTCTCCCAAAATAACATGCCCCAAAATCACCACATGATCTAATCAGAACTCACACTTACTATACTTTGCATATAGCCTCTTCTCCCGCAACGTCTGCAACACGATTCGAAGATGTTTTGCATGCTCGTCTCTGCTTTAGGAATAGATCAATATATCATCAATGAATACGATAATAAATTGATCCAGATAAGGTTGGAATACCCAATTCATCAAGTCCATGAAGGTAGCAGGAGCATTTGTCAAACCGAAGGGCATAACCAAGAATTTATAGTGTCTATTCTCGTATGGAACGCCGTTTTCGCCACATCACTGTCTTTGACTTTCAATTGGTGATACCCCGATCGAAGATCTATCTTGGAGAACACTTTAGCCTTCTGGAGCTAGTCAAACAAGTCATCAATCCTAGGTAACGGATATTTATTATGGACGGTTACCCTAATCAGCTGTCGATAGTCGATACACCTTCTCAACGTGCTATCATTCTTCTTCACAAACAACGCTGGGGCTACCCATGGGTTTGATAAATCCACGATCTAATAAATCGTGCAACGAAATCTTGCAACTGCACTTTCAATTCTTTCAGCTCGGTAGGCGCTATACGATAAAGGGGGAATCGATATAGGAGCAGTTCATGGAAGCAACTCAATAATGACTTTCATCTCCCTATCTACTGGAAACCCTGGCCATTTTTCTGGAAAATATGTCGGGAAAACCTCTTACTACTTAAACATCCACCGTCTAAACTTCTTTCTAACTGGTGTCAATCATGTGCGCGAGGTATCCCTGACATCCTTTCTTCAATAATTTCCTAGCTTCTAAGGCTGAAATCAAACTGACATGAGTGATAATTATGTCTCCCGAGAATACAAATTACGGCTTGCCTCAGATTCGAAAGATCACTTTCTTCTTAAAATAATTCACCGTGGCATGATAGCCGAACAACAAATCCATACCTAGTATTACATCAAGATCGTAAGTATTCAAGGGTAATAGATCTACCGACAACTTCCTACCACCGATACGAAGTGAACTATATTTATACGCACTTACTATTTACATGGACTCATAGTTCTTGGCTACTTCTTACACCTCATTCTCTATAAATTTTCGATCCGTTTACCTATTTCGTATAACTTTTAATTTGCCCGCCCGTCAACCTAAAATGTAATTCCAAAGTAAATCCATTCTAGATTTGTCTACATCTTGTCTTTTCTGTGGTTTTTTTTTTTTTTTTTTTTTTTTTTTTTTTTTTTTTTTTTCACATCAGATTTTTATTTCATGCCGCCGAATGGTCGTCTTTTTCTGCTTTAAACATATGAACCTCCCTCTCCACTAAAATCGTGAGCACACCCACACATTTCTGATAAAATCCGCGTATCTCAAATAGTAGCATAGTGTGTTGTGTCATTGCATAAATAAAGTGTTGTTAACTGATTCATTTCAATGAATAACTTAACATTAGATGAATTAAGTATGCTCTACCATACTGTTGGTTTAACAATAAAAAAATATATATTACGTACTACCTACAAATAGAATTACTTATCAGTTATAATTTAATATTCCCAACCACTGGCACCCCCCATAATCGCGATCCACCCATCAGCACTACCATCCACCACCCAAACCACCAACAAGCAGTATCACAACTTCGTCGCGTCCACTAATTGCCAACAAGACAACTAATCATGCACGATACCAATATACCATCTAATGCAATGCAATAACTATCACTCGCGTGCCGAACCTACCTATCGACACCCTATCTCACGGTCCACCACTAACTCAACACCATCTATCGACACCCTATCTCAAAGTCCCCTACTGACTAGACGACTGACATGTCTTCCTATCTCATGATTCTCTATTGACACAACTACTGGCAAGTCTACAGAACCTATAACCTAGGCTCTGATACCAAAATTGTCACGACCCGTCCCGAAATGCCGATATCTCGGGCTAGCGTGACGACACCATGACATCACCGAAAACAACCAACCAACCATCTATTACACGACAATATGTATATATATAAATAAACCATCATCTATATGAAGCTATACATATCTCTGTTATGAGAACACGCCCGTTCCCCAAATATACTAACAACAAAATATAATACCATGAACCCCTCACAGGTTCGCCTCATAAAGCTCATCTCAACCCTCCACACGACTCTATCATAGGACTCCACCTAACGCCAGTAGGGGATCGACTCCTAGTTGCTTCACCTGCAAGTGTACTGCCTTCTTAGTAAAAATATTTTTAATAATAAAAACTCATTCTATAACATCTAAATGGATCAAGCGTAAGTTTATAAATACCACATAGCTCGTAAAATCCCCAGTATATAAGTAGGAAAAATAAAACGACGTAATTAAGTTTAATTCAAATCCAACTAATATAAAATAATACCATTCACCAAAATAAATAATAAATCACCCAATATAAGTAAAACACCACATCTCAAGCACACATCTCAAACACACACACTGGCCAGCCCTAGTGATCGTTTTAACCACACGATCGGGAGTTGCAACAGTACCGTACCATCCGTAGGGTATGCCTTCCTACGAACACCCATCACTTTACCGAAGTGGATAATCATTGCACAGTATAAACGTCTAACATCACTGTATCGAAGCATATAAACATCACTCCGCCGAAACGGATAACATCACTCCACCGAAGTGGATAACATCACTCTGCCGAAGCAGATAAATACTATGGCATCGTCAAATCAATAACAACACTATCAAATCACAACTCAATTATATCGTCTAATCATCATCATCAAATCACCAACATCCACCTGTTTTTTTCCAAAATCGACTTTAATCCAAAAATCATATTTTTCACTTTCTTTAAAAGAAAACGTTTGATTTCACCAAAACCACTTTTCCACTCTTTATTTTTAGAAAATCATATATTTTCCACTCTCTTTTAAAATCACCAAATCCAACAAAAATCATTTTTCAACTTTCTTTCGAAAACCATCGTAATTTTACGAAAATCCATTTTTACTCACTCACCCCAAAACCTGCTTGATCCATATTGTCTATAAAATCATCTAGTCTCAGTAAGGTCATTTTACACGCATATATATATATATATATATATATATATATATATATATATATATATATATATAAATAATTTGGCAAGAAGACAGTATACTCACCTGGCTATCCGTTCCGAACAGTTTTTACTGACTATCTTCTACCGATACTCCAGTGCCTGTGAGCCTAAAAGTGACAAGGCCTAAATTAATATTTTATGTAAATTAACTGAATCATGCAATGTAGGCCCTAAATTCTGTAATTTCCCCCGTACCCACATTTTTATTAAGAAAAATTGTTATTCGGTAAATTTCGTTTCGTTAATAATTACTGTACGCATTTGTTAATATGGACGATGACAAAAATTATTAGAATTAACAATTCCAAATTATAATCCTGCTTGCTAATAATTCAATTTAACAACAATGGTAATCGATTTAGATTTTACCTGCTCTGAATCGTCCATCGGCCGCGAGATAAATTTTTGGATTTTTATTGGGGTGTTTGTGTAATTTTTCCTTTTTTTTTTTTCCCATTCTTTTTCTTCTTCCCTTTTTCCTTTTTCTGTTTTGCATTTCTGTTTTCTGTTTTGCTGTCTCGCCGTCGCCGACGAGATCTCGCCGTCGCCGACGAGATCTCGCCATCGATCAAGCCTCACCGTCCCACTAACCGAACACACGCACCTCCGGACAAACGAACCCACACACTTCGACATCTACCCCCATGCACTGTCGATCGTCCACACACACAAACACACTCACTGCTCTCTCTCTAACTTTCCGGCGACAACTCCATTGACCACCACACACCACCATGCACACTAATTATACACATACACGTATACCCACGTAACTGATCAAAACAGAGCATTTATACACAAACATAACACATGCACATACCACAATCACCATCGACAACACACCCACAGAACGATAAAACGAAATAGAGTACCTACCCATGCACACACACGATCGACGAGCAAAAACACATGCACTTACCCAATAATGATAAACACACCCACGCCGTCGAGCAAGACTGCGAAGATCACACCCACGTTGGAACCCATCGCCTCTGGATGACAGACCAAAACATCCACACACACTCACGACGATCAAAACAGAGGAACACCCCCGTCCAGTCACACGCACACCCTTACCCAAAGCCTAAACACGGTAGTGATGATCACACCCTCTCACATTCCCACAATCGTCGACCGATCAGAATAGAAACCACGCCTACTGGCGATCCCGAATAGCTTGACGACGCCCACCTCCAGTCCTCTCTCTCTCTTCTCTGAATTTTTTGATTTTGCTTTGAGATTTTCCTGATCATAACTATGCATGAGGGTATTTATATGCATGTAAATGGTGGATGGGTTTTGGATCTCCTCACGCCACGTCGCCTCTCTTCCCGTTCCTCTGTTCCCACCGGCCGATCTCACAGCACACACGCACTTATGCATGTATATATGTGTTTATAAAAAAAAATCTTTAGTTAAAATGCACTTTCCTCCCCCTAACTTCCTTTAAGATCTTATTTTAATCATTTTTAACTTTTACAAGTTTCTAAAATTATAATTTTACCCTTACTATTTTCAATTTTTGATTTTAATTATCAATTTGGATCTCAAGTTTAATTTCCATGTTTTCTAAATTTCAAATTTGACCCCTAAACTTTTAAATTTTGATTTTTATTAACAAAAATTTATCCCAAATTTCCCAATACTTTAAAATGCAACTATTAATGATGCATGTACTATGATTTGGACCTTACAGTTATAGTTAGTATTAACAGTTAGTAAACAATCAGTGTAAAATTCTTGAGAGAATCGTAGTGAGTATGTACAACTCATGGTGTGATTGAAGTTTTGTTTGAATCCTCACATGTTCTTAACATGTTTTTGGATGATTTGAGTCCTCACATGTTCTTAACATGTTCTCAGATGTTCTTGAGATGCTTGGAATGATTTTGTATGATTTGAACATAGTTTGGTTGTTATGGTCAAAATTAAGTGTTTGTTTGATTGTATGACAAAATCAAGTGTTTGTTTAGTTGTTTAACAAATATTAAGTGTTTGTTTGGTTATTTATAAGTTTTATGTGTTATGTACATGGAATTAAAGTGTGTTAACTACATGATTATGCTATATAAAAGCAACATACACAAGTTTAAACCAAGATCATAGGGGTTTTTGAAGAAACATACCTACTTAAGGGATGTGGTCTTCCCTGAGTGATTACCTCCTTTTCCTCCTTGATCTTATTGGTTGGAAGTTGATCGGTGATCATCGATCCCTTGAGTTCTTGCTCTAAGAACCTCAAGAACGCCCTACTTCGGGGATGTAGTCATCCCTAACATGCTATCTCCCTTCCTCCTTGACTTTCTTAGCTTGGTGTTGATCGGTGACCGTCGATCTCTCAAGTTCTTGCTCCAAGAACTTCAAGAACACCCTTCAGGATCGGATTTCAGTAGAATAACGACGTATTATTTGAGAAATATGCTTAAAAAACATAGCACTCGAGAGAGTTGCTCGAGTTTAGAGAGAGAAGCTAGGCATTCAAGGCTTCAAAAAATGAGAACCAAGAACCCCTATATATAGTCTTGGGGCCTTTGCAATAAGAAATGCGCAGGCTAATCAAGCCTCTTCCTTGGGGGGTGTTTGGCCTAGGAGACATATTGTCTTGTTTTTATCTGTTTTTCTTTGAACAAATTTAAGATAGAAGGCAAGATTATCAAATATTTGGTAATTATTACCTCTCCTCCAATCATATTTCTTGAACGTGGGTGCATTAATGGCTCGATGTGACACATCCAGTTCGGTTTAGGGGCCAAGTACCGGTTAGTTTCCCTATTTCGGTTTAGTTGCCATTAATGCTTTCCAAATGCATTAAATCTAGTCTAGATATGTCACCATTGCATTTAATGTTATTTGATGATTCATTGCTTGGTAAGTACTCCTACTGTTGGTTTTGGATGGAATTGAGTTAATTTGTCTTGTAACCGACGGTTAGTTTTCAAATTCCGAGTTAACCCTAAGATATCTTGGTGAAAATATCTTGATCCTTTGAAGCTATAAATTCCATGTCATCCCAAGAATTTATTGCTCGATGGGATGTGTATTTAATTCATTGGCTAGGTGGAAAACCAATTTGATTTGGTTTCGGTAATGGGTAGTCACGATTTTTCGGTTACACCTAAGATATTTTGCTCAAAATATCTAGATACCTTTAATGTAGCCTATCCATGTCATCCCAAGAATTTAATTCTTGGTGGGATGAACATTTAACGCATATTAAATGCCTAACTTAGGTGGTGAACTGAATCGGTTTAGTTTCGATAACGGTTGGTCATACCCTAAGTATCTTGGTTTCCCTCCTTAGATATTTGTGTATAGAATATTTAAGGATTATTTGGTCATTTCAAGGCCTCTTATGTGGGCCTTTAATGATGGCTAGGCCCCTAATCCATTGGGTCTAGGGTGGTTTGTCAAGACAACTTGGATTGGTGTAAATCTAAATCAAGCCCAATTTTACATTTCGCCTTCTCGGTCTTTACCAAGTCAAGGGAAAATCAAGACAAAGAATTGAATTTAACTTCATATTGTAAAACAGACATCTTCCCCTGTCTTAGCAGTATTGTAAGACCCGAATTTTTTTGGTTATGCATATTTTAATTGCATTTTAAAATATTTAGAAAATATTTGGGTTTAGTATGTTATTTTGATTTTCACTTTGAAAACTTTAAGGGTCATTATTTTATTTAAAAAAAATTATTTTAAAACTTTGGGGGTCAATTGCTAATTTAAAATGTTAATCTTAACTTTTGGGCTTAAGTTATATCTTAAAGATTTAATAGGTGGATGTGTGTAATTTTTCTGCTAGTTGACAAAGGATAGATTTCAAAAGAATAAAAAACTTGATGAGGTGCATGATTCCATGACACGTGGAAGTTTTAAAAAAAAAGGTAAAAAAAGGTAAAAAAATAAAATAAAAAAAAAGTAAAAGGTTAGGCGGTGAACTTTTCTTCACTATATATGTGTGTGTGTGTGTGTGTGTGTGTATGTAGTAAATCGGAAAATGACTCCCTTTCTCTTTGGGTCTCTCTCTCGCTCACTCATTAATCGTAAGGTATATATTTTCTCCTTGGCTTTCTCCCCCTTACTCACTTGTATGTACATATATATGTATTATGTATATATATTTGTGTGAGTTTAATATGTCTCTCCCTCTCTCTATATATATATGCGCAAAAATTATATATATAAATATATGGGTATGAGAAATATAATGGGTTTATATTTATATATAGATATATTCAATTATTGTATAATTAATATTGAGTTAAGAAAATGGAACGTTTAATTTTAATAAATGTTATATAATTAAGAAACAAATTGGATCGGGAAGAATTTCATTTTAATGTTACGCATTTCACGCATTCCATGTCATATTAGATTTATTTAGTTAAATTCTTATATTAGTCCCTATCATTTTTAGGTTCACAGGTGAGGCCGACCCCGTTAGGGTTACGATATAGTATAAAAAACAACGTAATTATTGAAGTGAGTGTACTATCTTCTATATAAATTACCAAATTATATTTTCATACTAAATTGTGAAAAAAGAAAAGATTTACTAAAATGGATGGTTTTGTAACTTTAGATGGGTCAAGTAAAATTTTAAATTTGGAAAGTGACTTTTATTATTATCCGACTATGCCATAGTTTCATCCCGACAAGATAGCGTGTCCTGTGGGATGTTGTTGGTCCTAACAGGAGGGCATATCCTGTAGGACGTTGTATTATGACCTGACAAGAGGGTAAATCCTACAGGTGGTTGTTGTTGTTGTTGTTGTTGTTGTTGATGATGATGATGATTATCATCATGCTATGGTGGTTTATACCACGTGTTGGCTTCTACCATTGGAGATATAAAATGACTCTGACATTGATGGTAGCCTTAGATTGCACAGTTGTACAGGTTACGGTACTGTCATAAATTCCGATCGTGAGGTGAAACGATCCTATGGCTAGTCGGAAAGTATGTGTGTGGTATTTTACTATACATCAAAATAATTTGATTAATTAATTTAATTGCATTTATTTTATTGTGATAATAGCTGTAAAATTTTATTTCAGGTCAGTGTGCGATTATATTTATATTATATTTTTCAAAAGTGGTGTTCGATAAATATAATTGATCCATAAATTATTTTTATATTATGAAGACAGTATACAGATAAAATATTTGGTCTCAGGTATTTTAGTTAGAGATGAGTGCACTGCTTGAGTTAGATGGAGTCAGGGAGTGGTATGACAGTTTTAGGCAGTCAAGACAGATGTTGGTCGGGAAGTGTTTAAATTTTATAGTTTTGTTATGGAATAGTTGGCTATATACAATCGTTGAATTTTGAGTTGGAAAATATATTATTATTAATTTTATTAGAGTAACGTAGCATAAGTGTCGTGGTGGAGTGGTTTGTATTTTAACTTTATTTTTCTGTAAAAATAAAAGGAAGAAATTGAGTGGAGGCCTTGGAAAACCGGGTCGTTACAAGTATGGATTCTTCTTCTAATTGGTAAGATTCAAGAAAATATTTTTCATTAAATTCCACCATGAATTCGTCCCAAGTGATCTCATGGCCTGGAATTGAAATTAATCACTTCATTTCCTTTCATCAATGTTCGGCTTCCCCCTTTAGTTGAAAGGTGGCAAGAGAAACTCGACCGTCATCAATGATACCCATCACCTCAAATGCATGCGCTATACTCTTCAACCAATTTTCAGCATCAACAACACCCATAGTTCTTATAAAAATTGGAGGGTTCAACTCCTTGAATCTTTTTAAGAGTACACTCTAAGAATTGAGTGTTTTGGTTTAGGCCCTCTGTGATTCTATCATCTTTGTTTTCTACTCTGTTAGTTGCGCAACAATCTGTAAAATTCGTTCCACAACATACAATTTTTCTTACGACCTACCCCTTTTTTCTTGGGGTCCAAAACTCCTACTACTTTTATTTTCACATTCCATATTCAAGATCTAAAATTGTACTTTGATAAATAAAAATTCCAACAATACAACAAACAGTGTATAATGCAAAAATACTATTTTTAAATCAAGTGAAAATAACTACCACTTACGTTCTAACTCAACTTCTCAACTTACACCCAATCTTAGGGTACACTACTGACGAGACAATCTAACAAGTCTAAAAAACCTATAACCTAAGCTCTAATACCAGAAATTATAACACCCTACCCTAAACTCCGCTCCTGAGGCTAGGCATGACCCTCGACTTTTTATTACGCAACCAATAACAAATATGCACTAATTGTCAATGGACATAGATTTCTAAAACTAACTCAAAATTCAAGGATTATACATATCCAACTATTCTGCAACAAAATTACAAAAGTCTAAACCGCTAATTTCCAACAGCTGTCTTGACAGTTTCAAAAACCACACTACCATTTGACTCTATCTAACGCCAATAGTAGACCCATCTCTAACTGGAGTACCTGGGACAAAATATTTTATCAATGTATTATTTTTATAATATAAAAATAATTTACGAATCAAGTACATTTATCAGAGTTCACTTTCCAAAACAGAAATATAACCATTATTGAGCTGTATCAAAATCCCATAGAAATCATCATAATAAAACAATTGAATTTAAATCGACTAATCATTTTTACTTTTATATAATAAAATACCCTACACATACTCTCATACTAGCTATATGATCATTTTACCTCATGATCGAGAGTTATGATGGTACCATAACCTGTATAACTATGCAATCTAAGGTTGTAAGTGTTAGGGACATTCAATATCTCCAATGGTAGGAGCCAATACGTGGTAAAAACCACCATATCATACCAATAATCACAACCTATGGTAAAAAATCACCATATCATACTGATAATCAACAATAAGAACAATAATATATTTTAACTACTTGCATGACTTGCCTTCCTGTCAGGTCACAACACACCAACAGAGCATGCCTTCTTATCAGGTCACAACATAATGTTCTACAGGACGTGCCTTTTGTTAGGACCAACAACACCCTACAAGACATGTTCTCTTGTTGGGACTACACTATGGCATAGTAGGATAATAATAAAAATTAGTTTCTACATTCAACATTTCGCTTGGTCCATCTAACGTTATAAAACAAACAATTTTAACAAATCTTTTCTTTTTCATAATTTAGTACAAGAATATAATTTGGTAATTTACATAGTCGACGGTACACTTACTTGATATTTACACTGCTACTATATAATCGTCATAATACTGACGTAGTCGGCGTTACCTGAGAACCTAACAACGACATGACCTAAATTAAGAATTTACCTAAATAAATCTCATATGAAATGCAATGTGTTAAATGCATGACACTAAAATGAAATTTTCCATTACCAAATTCCTTAGTTATACAAAATTTATTAAACGCTTTATTTCTTAAGTTAATATTAACTGTACAAAAATATTATAACAACAATTATATAATTTTTTTAATTAATAATTTAATTTACAGAAAAATATTAACAAACTATTAATACTATTTATTAGGCAATGAAATATTAAAAAAATTTATTTTAATAAAATTTACAATTTTTACTTTAAATTGAATTCTTCACAAATTAGATATATCTACATATAAATATAAATCCATTGTATTTCCCAATTCCGTTTATATATATATATATATAGTTGTGGGTAAAATACTTTTTAGACCCTCTAACTATTAACATATTTTTATGTAGTCCAATAAGTTTTTTCGTTTTAATTTAAACCCTCTAAGTATCAAAGCGGTTTTAAAATGTCATTTTGTGAAATTTTTCATCCAAACTAACATAAATTCTATTTTTAGAGGGGTATAATGGTCTTTTTACTATTATTTATTTATTTTTCTTTTTTTTTTTGGCATTCTTCACCGAACCCATCTCTCTCTCTTTCCCCGCCGTTGGATATACACCCTCTGTTAAACAGCTGGTGTGTGTCCGACGGCGGGAGAGAGAGAGAGAGGGATTCGGTGAAAAAGGCAAGAAAATAAAAAAAGAAAAGGAAAAAATACAAGAAAAAGAAAGAAAAATGAAAGAAAAAGAATAAAAAGAAAAAAGACCATTATACCCCTAAAAAAATGAATTTTCTGTTAGTTTGGATTGAAAATTTAACAGAAAAACCTTTTAAAATCACGTTCATACTTAGAGGGTTTGAATTGAAACGAATAAACCTATTGAACTAAATAGAAATGTATCAATAGTTAGAGAGTTTAAAAGATATTTTGCCCATAATTTTTGCTTTTATATATATTGACACACACACACATATATATTAAACCTATATATATACATAAATATATTGAAACACACACATACACACTTAAATTGAGAGAGAGAAAGCCCAAAGAAAGAGAGTAATGAGAGTGTAGAGAGAGAGAGAGACAGGAAAGAGATAAACTAGAGATAGAGAGAGAGAGAGAGAGGAAATAGACTAAAAAGTGAACAATTTTTTTCATATATATTTATATATATATATAGGGATAGGTAGTGAAGTTCAGTGGCCAACCTATGATCCCTTGAAAATTTTAAAGTAAAATTTAAAATAGCACACTAGACCCAAATATTTTTTAAATGCTACAAAATACAATTAAAATTATGTACATGCAAAAATTGAGCCTTACGAAAGTAACTTCTAAAAGTTTTAAAGTAAAATTTAAATGACATAATAGACCTATTTTTTAAATGTTCTAAAATGCAATTATAAATATGCACAAGCAAAAATTGGGTTTTACAAATTTGGTGTTGGGGAGTCTCATGAAGGAAGAGACGGCACCGACGGGTTTGATTCAATGGAATGGATGAAGAAGGTTGACAGGATTAAGGAAACTGAAAGACAACAACAAAAATAAGAAGAAAAGGAAAAAGAAAAAGAAAAAAAAAAGGAAGAAAAAACAAGAAAAATGGAAAAATGGAAAAAAGAAAAGAAAAAAGAAAAGAAAATTACTTTTTTACCCTTGAGGTTTGCATGTGCAAGTCATATGCCTCAAATCCATTATATTCAACCCCATTTTTTAATAGAATGGTCAATTGAAAAATTGAGTGCATAGAGGAGGGACACTTTGAACAAAAAAAAAAGAAAAGAAAGTAGAGGGCCCAATTCACTTCCTCCTCTTGGGTAGTTCTTTGGACCAACATAATGTTTTAATATTAATATTTTCTACATGTATGGTTTTAAATTGAGAATAATTTTATGGACTTAAATGAGAGATTTGAAAGTTATTTTCAAATGGAATATACCTGAGATGAAAGGTAATGATATATAGCGTATTTGAGTGTTATTTTATGTCATATCTTTGAAAAACTAGTCATTAGAGGTCTAGTTATTGGATTGTTAATATAGACCTGCGGAAATTGAGTTTACATATCAAGAACAATTCGTTTGAGCTTTTATAAGAGTGACATTTACGCTAAGATTTTTAAGAGAGATTTTCTATAAGTTCTTGATTTAAAGCGCTTGTTGGTTGGCGTCACCGATTTGAGTTCTACTTGCTACATTGTCATTGCCTTTGATGCTTTTCTAGTGAGATCTATCCAAGTTTTTTAATTTTCTTTAAAGTTTTTGTTGGTGTATAAAATTAGTACACACCTCGAGTATAGTCCAGTCGGGTGACATGTGTCCTTTTGCTAAGGTGGAGTCAACGGTTGAAAATTCCTCACGTAAGCTGTATTAGGTCTTAGAAAGACTGACCTACTATGCCCAGAGTCTTACTCCTCAAGGACTGATACCTGCAGAAGGCTCGGACTTGGATTTATCCTAGCAAAGCTCCTCCATCTTGAGAATAAGAGCTCAGAGAGAAGTGGTACAGAAATGCG
Organism: Eucommia ulmoides; assembly: GCA_016647705.1. NCBI lineage: Eukaryota > Viridiplantae > Streptophyta > Magnoliopsida > Garryales > Eucommiaceae > Eucommia > Eucommia ulmoides. Next base: position 13,108,713 of record CM028336.1, on the reverse strand, counting down.
TCAAGTAAGCAAATGAGCTCAAAGCATTCGCGTGTAAAATAAAGTGTACCTCAGGCTTGCATTGCCGCTAGTATATATAGGTGTTGGAGATGATTAGTCGTGCCTAAACACAGTTAATTAGGTGAAATCATGTGTTCAACCAATAATCCGGGGGCATTTAAGAGAAAATCACCAGGCTTAGGCTTTTGGGATGATTTGGAAAAGCCCACGGGCCTCTGTCAGGCCTGCGGTAGTGAGTTGGTAAAGAAGAGTGAAGATCCATAAAGTCTTAGAGGAGAAACAAGCTGGAACGGGGAGCTAGTCGAGGTGAATGGCTAAGTCCTTGAAATTGGCCATCTAGGGCACAACGTATAGCTTAGGGTAGCACGTCCTTGCAAGGCACCTTACTTCTCCCTGGGTGCAAATAAGATTCCAAGGAGGAGTCGTGGTCGGCGTATGTTCCTGCATAGCACTCGGATTCCGGAATGCGTCCATGTTACTACGTGAATAAACACGTGGCTAGGCCCTAGATGCTAACTCAATGATGCCCAAAAATACCCTCATCAATTTTATTTATATTGATTTCTTGGCATAGGATTGTAAGAAAAATTGTTTTTGAACTTAAAAGTCTGAAAATATTTTTAAGCAATTTTTGCCTATTTATCTGATTACATGTTAAATTTGTGCTACCCACATTATTTATTAATTAGATTTGAATTTTCTCACATTGTATTTGTAAGTTTTATTGGATTAGACTTGTTTAGGATAGTGTCTAGTCAGGGTAGCTAAGTTTCAATATTTTTCCTATGAAAAATATTAGGGTTTGATATTTGTCCTGGTAAAAAGGTTAGGTTATTTTTTTCTCTTAAAAAGAATTAGGTTTTGATTCATCCTACAATTGAATTATTTTTGAGTGATTTGTAAAGGTTAATTATTTCTTGTGAAAAGTTTAAGTGAGAGAGAGTTAAGTTTATCTTTAGCCAGGTAAAAAAATAGGATTCATCATTATCCTGTGAAAAGGGTAAAGTGTAAAGGTTGATTTTGTGCCTGTAAAAGAATCGTGAATTGTAAGGGTTTGGTTCCTACCTAGTAAAGGAATTAAGGGGTTTAGTGGATTCTGAATCTCCTTGGAGCTTGAAGGATAGGCAAGACTAGCTTGACCAAATTAGGATAAATTCTTGTGTGCTGTATTGATTTATTTTCTATCTTGTGTTTGGGTGTGTACTTAATATTAAACACATATCTACTGCGTATAATGATAATAACTGATTTAAGAAAATTAATTATTTGTATTTAAGTGTTTGATTGTTAAATTTTTGTGACTACATAATTCAACCCCCGTGAGTGGCCAACAATATTCATTTCAATTAATTAATTGAAAGCTGAAGAACTAAAAATACATTATTTAATAAAGAAAACCATATACATACTAGACTAATTAGTAATTTATTACATTGATTTTATTCTATTTCTAAGGTTTAAATTTATTATTTTTTAATAATTTAATTTTGGTTCCTAGGTAAATTAATAAACTATTGAAAGAGAAGAGAACTTTAAAGGAAAATCAAAATGATGATAGTTGTTTATAAAATATATGTTTTCTTATGTTGTTGCCTCTTATTATTGTGATAGATTTTGATAAATAAAAACACATAATTGGAAGAAAGTACGTTTAAAAATTATTTTTTGAAAAGAAATTGTTAACTTTTTATGTTTGGTTTTTAATTTCAATGTCACACCCCTTCCCGGGCCCCCCCATCGCCCGAGGTTGGGCATGACGTCGACTTGACGTTACCTGATCGATCAACAAGTATACCTATATATATATATATATATATATATATATATATATATATATATATACATGCACTGCTATAATTTTTTTTTTCCAAAAAAATATATTTACTTACTTCAAAATTTTGGAATACACCTGTGCCAAATATTCACAATAAAACCACGAAAAATTGAACCTTCTATGGTTCACATCTGTCCGGCCAACCCTCCAAAATGACACCACCTCCTGACTCTACCTCGTGCTAGTAGTGGACCTGTCTCTAGTTGCGGCACCTGAAACAAAATATTTTATCGGTGTACTGTCTTCATAAATAATTTATGGATCATGCATAATTAACAGATACCATTTTTCAAAATATAATCTAATATAACCGCATACCAAGCTGAAATAAAATTCCACTGTCATTATTGCAATAATATAATGCATTTAAATCAACCAATCCAAACATTTCGACATATAATAAAATACCGCACTTATAATTTTCTACTAGCCATAGGATCGTTTCACCTTACGATCGAGAGTTATGACGGTACCGTAACCTGTATGACTATGCCATCTAAGGTGGTTATCAGTGTCAAGGCCATTCAATATCCCCAATGATAGGGGCAACCACCTCTAGGATTTTTACTCTCGACAGGTCTCAATATATCAACAATACAATCAATCACCTGAAAGACTAGCCCTCCTGACAGGTCTCAACATATCAACAATATAATCAACCACCTGTAGGACTTGCCCTCTTGACAGGTCATAATATATCATTCTATAGGACATGCCCTCCTGTTAGGATCAACAACATCTCGCAGGACATGCCCTCCTGACGGGATCATACTATGGCATAGTCGGATAATAAAACTACTTTTCACATTGAAAAATTTACTTGATCCACATAACCTTATAAAATGATCCATTTTAATAAACCCCTATTTTTTTTTTTTTTTTTTTTTCACATTTTAGTACTAAAATATAATTTAATAATTCACATAGAAGATAGTACACTTACCTCGATTTTTGTGCTACAAAAACACTGTTGCCAAAATACTACGCGAGCGGCGTCGCCTGTGAACCTAACAGCGATAAGGCCCAAATTAATAATTTATTTAAAATAAACCTAATATGTAATGTGTGACCCTAAAATGCATCATTTTTCATTCCCCAAATTTTGATTACACGAAATTACTGTGCGCCTACTTTTCTATGTCAATATTAATTGTACAAAAATTATTATAGTAACGGTTACAAAAATTTTCGTGTTAATAATTTAAATTTGTAGAAAAATATTAATCGACTATTAAAATTTTTATTAGTCAACAAAATACTAAAAATTATCGTTTTAGTAAAATTTACAATTTTTATTTTAAATTGTATTCTTCAAAAATTAAATACTTATGCTTACTATATTTCTCAAACTCATGGATATATTTTTGACATATAATTATACATATATACATGTCTGCATAGTTAGTCCCATGAATTACACGAGATATATATTTATTTTTATAGTAGATATAAAGATATATACATACACACACACACACACACACACATATATATATAGGGGTATGTGTGTGTATGTGTATAAAGAAATTTCATACCTCACCTTTACTGTTTTGGTTGATCTCCTCTTTTCTCTTTTTTTTTTTTTGTTTGTTTTTATGTTGACACCCGTCAACTTTTTTCTTTTTTTTTTAATATATATATATAAAGATGTATATATGTATTTTCTGAGAATATATATATATATATATGTGTGTGTGTGTGTGTGTGTGTGTGTGTGTTGAACCCAAAAGCTACTATCGTTTCCTCTTTCCTTTTTTTTTTTTTTTTCTAATCCAAATGAATGATTTTTTTTTTTAAAATTACATTAATCTCCCTCAACTATCTTTAAAATATCATTTAAGCCCAAAATCTAAAATTAATATTTTTAAAATGATAATTGACCTCTAATTTTTTAAAAGTAAATATTAAATGACACAATGCACCCCGTTATTTTCTAAATGTTCTAAAATAAAACTAAAAATTATGCACATGCAAAACTCAGGTCTTACATTCAAAATCTAATACTAAGAAATACAATTAGAAAATAATGAAAGAGATTTAACTATTGCTCATATCTTAAATTCTAACCCATCTTTTACTCATATTCAAATGGATGGTCAATATTAGTTCTCATCATCATTAATAGATTCTAACTCTCCTATTTAAATAGATTACCAAACATGCCAATAAAACAAATACAACAAATACCCGCAAAAAATAAAAACAAAAACCAAAATTACATTATCATTAATTTATTATTTAAGAAAAAAATATAAATGTAAGACCTAAATTTTTGCACATGCATAATTTTTAGATGCATTTTAGAACATTTTGAAATTAATGGGGTTTATTATACTATTTAAATTTTACCTTAAAATTTTTAGGGGTTAATATATTAATTTTAAATTGACTTTTAAAAAGTTTTGGGACTATTGTGTTGTTTAAAATATAATTTTAAATATTTTGTTTGGGATAAATTATTATTTTCTTTAGGATAGGGGATAGTTAACATAAATAATTAAAAGAAAAATATATTATTTTGCATGTGTTGTCTTCCTTGAGAATAAGAAAACACTAAAGAAATGTGATATATGATGTATACACTTGTAAACTTTAAAAGAAAATTTTGGATTAGAAAAATTGCATTTTAGTATCAAGTATTTTATGCATTGTATATTAGATTTATTTAGTTAAATTCTTAATTAGGCCCTGTCATTGTTAGGTTCACAAGCGATATCAACTACGTCAGGGTTACGACAGTAGTGTAAAAAATAACGTAATTATCGAGGTGAGTATACTGTCTTCTATATAAATTGTCAAATTATATTTTCGTATTAAATTATGAAAAATAAAATATTTATAAAATTGACCCTTTCATAAAATAGAAGGATTAAGTAAAAAGTTGATTGTGGAAAAATGATTTTTATTATTATACCTATATGCCATATTGTGATCTTGATAGAAGGGCATGTCTTACAGGATGTTGTTGTGTTGTGACCTGACAGGAGGGCAAGTCTTGCAGGCAGTTGTTGTTGTTGTGGTTGTTGTTGTTGACGATGATGATTATCATCTTGATATGGTGGTTTATACCACGTGTTGGTTTCTACCATTGGAGATATTGAATGACCTTAACACTGATGGCAAACTTAGATTGGATAGTTGTACAGGTTATGGTACCGTTATAACTCCCGATCGTAAGGTGAAACGATCCTATGGTTAGTAGAAAAATATGTATGTTGTATTTTGTTATATATCGAAGTAATTTAATTAGTTGATTTAAATGATTTTGTTTTATTATGATAATAGTTGTGGTATTTTATTTCGGCTCAGTGTGCGATTATATTTATATTCTGTTTTGAAAAGTGGTGTTGATAATTATGCTTGATGACAAATTATTTTTATATTATGAAATCAGTACATCGATAAAATATTTTATCTCAGGTACCTATATTAGAGACGAGTCCACCACTGGCGCAAGGTAGAGTCAGAAGATGTAGTGAGTTTTATTTTGGTGGCTGTCAGGATAAATGTTGGGAGTGAGTGGTTAAACCCTTTTTTTTTTTTTTTTTTTTTTTTTTTTTTTGTAGTTTGTTATGAAATAGTTGTTTTTGTATAATCGCTGAATATTTTGAGTTGGTAAACTATCTATATCTTTTTATTTGAAAATCCATATCAGTAAATAGCTTATCAAAGCATGTGGTTGATCGGGTAACATTAAGTTGTCGTCACGCCCGGCCTTGGACATTGGGGTCGGGGGTGGGGTGTGACACTTTTGGTATCAGAGCTTAGGTTATAGGTTCTGTAGACATATCGAATTATCTCGTCAGTAGTGGACCATAAGATAGGTTGGTTTGGCACGTGAGTGGTAGTTATTTTATTTGATTAAATAATATATTTGCATCATACATTGTTTATTGCATTGTTAGCTTTTTTATTTTATTAAATGTCATTTAAGATCTTGAATATGGATCGAGGAAATAAAAATAATGGGAATTCGGGACTCTAAAGGAAAAAGGGTAGGACACGGGAAGGCCTGGATACTGTAGAGTGAATTCTACAAGTGGCTGCGCAATTGATCGAGTAGCAGGCAAAGGTGATGGAGGGCTAGAGGGCCCAATTCAAAACAGCCAATCCTCAGGCTGTGCTGTTGAAAAGAATCAAAGAGTTGGACCCCCTAACTTTTGCGAGAGTTACAAGCCCTACTGATGCTGAAAATTGGTTGCGAAGCATAGGGTACGTATTCGAGGCAATGGGCATTACTGATGACAATCGAATTTCTCTCGCCACCTTCTAGTTGAAAGAGAAAGTCGAGCTAGGACAACCGTATGCTATCAATGCAATTCACTGGACCATTTCATTAAAGATTGTCCCATGACAGGCCTAATATGTTTCCGTTGTCACGAGCCGAGCCACATATCTCTGTTTTGTCTAAAATTTACTGCTACTCCTACGTTTTCTGCGAGTACTATGGGCAGTTTGGCCTTGGTGGTGTTTAGGGGCGAGGTAGAGGATCGACTGGTAGATCTTCAACTCGGGGTCGTGTTTTTGCTACTACTCAACAGGAAGCATAAGCTATCTCATATGTAGTTACATGTATCATATCTTTATTTGATAGAGATGCACGTATACTTATCGATCCAGGTTCTACTCATTCATTTGTTTCGGTAACCTTTATGATGCATGTAGGAAAATTTCCTATTTATCTGTCATATGATATTATTATCTCTACCCCTGTGGGCAAGTCAGTATTGATAGATAGTGTGTGCAAAGATAGTCTGCTTTATATTGGTGATAGATAATTGTCAATGGATATATTACCCCTGAGTATTCACGATTTTGATGTGATACTTGGTATGGATTTTCTATCTGGCTATCGTGCCATAGTCGATTGCTTTAAAAAAGAAGTTACTTTTTGAATCCAAGACGAGTTAGAGTTCATATTTTCGAGGGATAGAATCATTACCCCTATCAGTTTGATTTCAATTCTAGAGGCCAAGAAATTATTAAAGAATGAATGACAGAGATATCTCGTGCATGTGATTGACACCAGCTAAAATGAGGTACAATTGGCAGATATCTCAATGGTCAGGGATTATTTTGATGTATTTTAAGAAGAATTACTAGGGCTACCAGTGAAAAAAGAAATTGAATTCACTATCGAATTACCTTCGGGTACTTCTCCTATATCAATTCCACCCTACCACATGACACTTACCGAGCTAAAGGAATTGCAGATTTAGTTGCAAGACCTGTTAGACCACGGGTTTATCACACCTAGTATTTCTTTGTAGGGAGCTCCAGTGTTGTTTGTAAGAAAGAAGGATGACACTCTGAGGATGTGCATCGACTACCGGCAGCTGAACAAGGTAACAGTTTGTAATAAATACCCGTTGATTAGAATTGATGATTTAGAAGGCCAAGATATTTTTGAAAATAGATATTCGATCAAAATATCACCAGTTAAAAATTAAAGACAGTGACGTGTCTAAAACGATGTTCCGTGTGAGGTATGGACATTATGAATTTCTGGTTATACCATTTGGGTTGACGAATGCCCTAGCTGCATTTATGGATCTTATTAATCGGATCTTCTATCCTTATTTAGATCAATTTATCATCATGTTCATTAATGATAGGATCTTATGTAATGTATCCAGGTAGTACCAAAATATATTTTGGTACTGCCTAGATGTATTACATATACTGAGTTTTCAACATGGTCACATGATTGCATATGCTCATCGGCAATTAAAGAATCACGAGTATAATTACCCGACATATGATTTGGAGCTGACGACGATTGTGTTTGCTTTAAAACTCTGGAGGCATTATTTGTATGGTAAGACTTGCGAGATATACACTGACCACGAGAGTTTGAAATATTTATTTACTCAGAAAGAATAGAATCTGAGACAAAGGTGTTGGATGGAATTGATAAAAAAAATATGATTGTATTATCCATTATCACCCTGGGAAGGCTAATTTTGTAGCAGATGCATTAAGTCGACAGGTTCGGTTGCGCACCTTCAAGTTGTTCATACTAATCTATATGTTGAGCTGAGATTTCTACAAGTACAGTTGGCCGTTAGTCAGACAACATCGTTGCTTATTACTCTAACCTTGAGACCGATATTAATTGACCGTATTATAGAAGCACATAAGTCAGATGTCCAATTTGGAAAGATCAGATAAAAAGTGAAAAATGGTTAGAGAACCGATTATGACGTCAAAGATAATGACGAAGCCTTGATGTTTGAGAATAGATTATGTGTGCCTAATAATACTGATTTGAAGAAAGATATCTTGGAAGAAGAGCATAACTCAGTATATGTAATGCATCCAGGCAGTACCAAAATGTATCAGAACTTGCGAGAACACTATTGGTGGAATCAAATGAAATGAGAAATTACAAAATTTGTTATCAGGTGTCTTGTCTGTCAGCAAGTCAAGATTGAGGACCAACGTCCAGGTGGATTATTGCAACCTTTGCTTATCTCGAAGTGGAAGTGGGAACATATCGTGATGGATTTTGTTTCAGAATTACCCCGTACTCAAAGGGGACATAATTCCATTTTGGTAATTGTTGATAGACTTATAAAGTCTGCTAATTTTCTAGCTGTAAAAATTACGTACTCCATGGACAAGAATGCAAAATTGTATATTGACGAGATAATCAGATTGCATGGTGCGCCAGTTTCTATAGTATCGGATAGAGACTCGAGATTTACGTCAAAATTCTGGCCGAGTCTTCAAGCTGCTCTGGGCACCAAGTTAAATTCAATAAAACTTTTTACCCTCAGATTGACAGCCAATCGGAGCATACAATTCAGACATTGGAAGATATGTTGAGGGGTTGCGTACTAGAATTTCCTGGTAGCTGGGATTGTAAATCCTAGTTCTTGCACATGTATATTTCTAATTGCATTTTAGAACATTTAGAAGAATAATGGGGTCATTGTGCTATTTGAACTTTATTTTAAAATTTTTAGGGGTTATTGTGATATTTAAAAGTTTGGCTTTAAAAACTTTAGGGTTGATATGTTAATTTTAATTTTGACTTTTAAAAGTTTAGGGATTATTAATTTATTTAAAATAATATTTTAAAAGTTTTGGGATATAATTAATATATATATATATATATATATATTTTTAATTTCAAGAGGGGTAATAAATATAAATAAAAAAAAAAAAAATAGTGATAGATATCATTTCAAATGATATCAACCAAGTATATATATATATATGTATGTATAATATGTATATAAAAAAAAAAAAACAAAGTTGTCATGTGTCAATATACAAAAAAAAAAAAAAAGGGTAAAAAGGCAAGGGCGGTAAACAGACACACACACACACACACACACACACATATATATATATATTTATTTTTAAATCAGGACATATTTACATTTTGAGACATTTTGAGCCGTCGGATTGAATATCTGACGGTTGAGATTACACCTGGAGACATTTTATATTTAAGACATTTTGCATCCTTGGATCGATATCCAACGTTTGAGATTGACTATTATTAAGATATATTTTCAGCCGTCAGATTGAATTAGATCTAAGGGTCAAGATCAAATATTAGATTATATTAAAATTTTATAATTATAGTACCCCTACAAAATCCCTAGAATATCTCAACAAATTAATCCCCCCTCATTCCCGAAATATAATAAATCAGGAAGGTGCTTGCTGATTGGGACATTTTAAGGGTTGGGATTAACTTGAAAATGATCTACGATGGAGATTGAGTACACTTATGAAGGGTAGCTCAAGTGGTATTTACATAACTAAAAAGGATAGGGTCGCGTGTTCGATCCTCATATCTCGCACTTTCTATTTTTCCCTACCTTTTTTGGCTCCAAATCAGTTATAGATCCAGCCTTAAAAACACAGTTTCACAGCTCAAAAATAGATCCAACTTTTCATCCACGATCATCGCGTATCGTCGTGCACCGTCAAGCCGTCATCCCTGCTCCATTTGCCGAACATCTCCACGTATCGGCTTTCTTTGTCTCTCTTCCATCATCCATCGCGCCTTACCATCCTCAATGGTGAGTTGATTCGATCTATTGTTCGTTCGGCGTTAGGGTTTAGGGTTCGAGATCGTCCGGATCTGACTGTTCATGATCGGATTTGTTTTTGATTTTGCCACCCATAGATCTTTGATCGTGCCCTAACCGAACCGGCCGTGATTTAGTGTTTGGCATCGTTTGGCCTTTGATTTTCCTATCTATCTATCTATCTATCTATCTATCTATCTATCTATCTATCTATCTATCTCTCTCCATCGCCGTTTTCTCATTGTTCAATTCAGTTCTATTCCCAACTCGATTATGCTTAAAATATTTTTATATTGTATTATTCGTATGATATATGCTGAGTTTGTGATATGAAATCTGAAGAATACTTCTATGTTTTTCTCTTTGTCTGTGTTCTTAAGTTTGAAAAAGAATTCATGAGTGAAGGCACATGATGTACTCGCATTGATTGTTGAAGTAAGGTGAGTTCCCGATTTTCTGTTCTGTTCTCGATTTTATGGAATATGTTATACAATTGATTACTGGAATCTTGCCTAAAGGTAGATTTTTATCGATTTCATTTACTGTACTCAAATCCTATTTCCACAATTTAGTCATGAAGTAAGAATTGAAGTTGTTGTCCTCTTCATGAATTTATGTTCTGTTCTCGATTTTTAGTTCCCATTCTTCAGTTAGTTGTAAAAGTTTGTACATGCTTTATTTCGAACATTCTTTGCATTTCTGTAATTCAAGCTGGAAATGTAGTTCTTTAGTAAATAAAAAAAGCATTATGGTTGTATTTATGTTTCTTCCAATTCGACCTTATTTTTCATTATTGATATAATGAGTTCAACTTAACTTTGTTGGTATTTGTTGATGATGCTTGAATCTCTTCAGGTGATTTTTGTTGATATATTCATACTCTGAAATATTTCCTTAAAGATATGGATTTTACATGTGAGTTGAATTCCGCAAAAGGGAAAATCTGTCTTTTCACAATTCCGTAGTAAATCTGTCTTTTCATTAGTTGTATTTGTTTAACCATTGTTAAATGTAACTTCGGTGGAAAGACATATTTTATTTTGCGATTTTTATGATTGTTGCTATATTTTAGTCGCCACATTCAGAATCAAGTGCGAAATTTGTTTTGGCATGAGAGTTTTTGTTTTTTTGTTTTTTTTTTTTTTTTTATCTTTTTTTTTTCTTTTTAGGAAAAGAAACGGAAATCTGGGGACAAGGTTGATATTCCCATAAAACAAAATTTTGTTAACATAAACTGGACAAATGGGGAAACAATTTTTTTGTCTATTTTCCCATAAAAAATTTACTGGATAAATCTGTTAGTTAAAAATATGATTTTTGTGTTCTTTACAGATTTGAACTTGAGTAGAGATAACAAGAAGCACAAAAGGTATAAGGTCTAGAATAAATTTGATGATTTTTTTATTCCATTTTTCTATTTATTTAGTTTATATTTCATTACTAGAACTTATTTAGCCATTGGTACTATTTATTATTTTTTTAGTCCCTTGGATGGCATTTGTTTAGTGATTTTATTCCCATATTTCTGCTTATGTAATTTGAAAACTTGCAACAAAGGTACAAATGTAGGAATAATTTTATTGTGGGGGAGACAACTGTGCTTGGAAACCGTTGCTATCTTTCCCATCATTTCTAAGCCCTATGAATTTCCTCGAATACCGATATTTAAATTCACCATATGCATGCCTAACCCATTTCTTAATTTCCTTTTACCTTTTTTTTTTTTTTTTTTAATTGGTTTTGCAGGATGGAGAGGCTTATAGTTACTTGTGTAATGTTCTTGATCTAGAACATGGATGCTAAGGATCCAAGTGAAAGGGTTAATTTGGTGCTTGAGCATGCTTAGAAGATAGACCCCGAAGGACATTACCAAAGGATCCCCAAACTTAAATCTTGCACAGATATTCCACCAAAGGTTCGATATTTTCATTGCACAATTTATAGTTATTTTTAATATTTTCATTTGGTTTGTATTTTCTCATGACATAGTGATAACAGAGTTGGACAACATACATTTGCTGTGTTTTCAAAAAATTTACTGGAAAAATATGATTTTTCGTGTTCTTTACAGATTTGAGCTCCAGTAGAGATGACGAGAAGCAAAAAATATATAATGTATGGAATACATTTGATAATATTTTGTCCCCGTCTTCTGTTTATTTAGTTCACATGTCATTAGTAGAACTTATTCACCCGTTGGTACTATTTTTTGTTTTTTTAGTTCTTTTAATGGCGTTTGTTTAGTACTTCTATCCATTTCTGTTTATGTACTACGAAAAGTTGGAACAAAAGTTCAAATGTGGGAATAATTTTATTGTTGTTCTAGAAAATTAAGTTGAAATATTAGAAAGCAAAACAAAAAAAAATATATGTCTGAGAGGCATTCTTTCTAATTACTTTTTTTTTTGGATTATGTATCTAATTGGTAATGTTTGCATTTTTCATAGGTTTGAGCTCAAGTGGAGAAATTCAAGTTTGCTTTCTTTTTTATATTGTGCATTTATAAACATCAAGAATGCATTTTGGATATAGAAAGCCATTGTAGTAGTATTGAAAGTTGTTATGTTTTTTCCTTTGCCAACATTGGGGAGTTGAATCTCACTATGTCTGTCCCCTTCCTCTATCCAATGTTGATCGAAAACTATTTTAATATTCCATTCCTAATTAATTTTTACTTTTATTATTTCATTAGGTGCTAAGGTTCGTCTGATGCTCAACCTCTTGGAAGTCCAGGTTTTGTGGCTGGAGTTGATGTTGCAACGTATCGGTTAACAGCTTGCAATACTATGCTGCATAAGTATGCTCTCGGTGATTAAGGTAAGTTCCAGTAGTCTTGGGTGGTGGACTTATATTAGTATGTTTATATTGTATATAATTAATATGCTTATTGTGTTAGTCAAAATTTATTGTGTTAGTTATTGTTGTGTTTGATTGTTATTGGTCGTGTTGATGTTGTGTTGTTTCAAGAATATGGGTTGAGAATTTGGAATGTGAAGTAAGGGGGTTATGTTCAATTTTTTTGTAAATTATTTTCTGATTGTTCATTTGAAATATTTTTCAAATATTGAAGTTGATGTTGTAACAAACAGATTGGTTAATAGCTTACACAACTATGCTGCAGAAGTATTTTGTTTAATCTTTTTTTTTTTTTTTTTTGTTTTACACCCGTGCCTTCAGGCACGGGTTATGTCCTAGTATATATATATATATATATATATATCATTATATATTTATGTGTGTTTCGACTGTAAAAAAAAAAAAAAGGAAAAAAAGAAAGGAAAATTCTCTCCCTCTCTTGCGGTTGCAAGTATCTCTCTCTCTCTCTCTCTCTCTCTCTCTATATATATATATATATATATATATATATATATATATATATATATATATATATTGTTAAAAAAATAAAATATATATCACGTTTAATTTATGAGACTATCGATACGTACATGTATACATGTATATTTATATATAAAAAATATATACGTGGGTTCGAGAAATATAGTAGGTATAGATATATCAAACTTGCGAAGAATACAATTTAAAATAAAAATTGTAAATTTTATCGAAACGACAATTTTTAGTATTTCGTTGATGAATAATATTTTTAACAGTCGATTAATATTATTTTGTAGCCTAAATTATTAATAGGAATAAATTTGTAATTGTTGTTATAATAATTTTTTGTACAGTTAATATTGACTTAAGAAATTGGACGTTTAGTAATTTTGTATAATAAAATAAAATAAAATGGGGATTGAGAAAAATCGCATTTTAGGGTTACGCATTACATATTAAATTTATTTAAATAAATTCTTAATTTAGGCCCTTTTGTTGTTAGGTTCACAAGTTACGCCGATCACGTAGCATTTTGACAATAGTATTTTTAGTAGCACAAAAATCGAGGTGAGTATACTATCTTCTATATAAATTGCCAAATTATATTTTCGTACTAAAATCTAAAAAAAAAAAGTTTATTAAAATGAATTATTTTATAATGTGATGTTGATGAAGTAAATTTTTAAATGTGGAAAGCGATTTTATTATCTGATTATACTATAGTGTGATCCTGACAGGAGGACATGTCCTGCGGGGATGTTGTTGGTCCTAATAGGAGGGCATGTCTTGTAGGACATTGTATTATGACTTGACATAAGGGCAAATTCTGCAGGTGGTTGATATCTGTTATTGTTGTTGTTGTTGTTGTTGTTGACAATGATGATTATCATCATGATATGGTGGTTTATACCACGTGTTGGCTCCTACTATTGGAGATATTAAATAGACTTGACACTGATAATAATCTTAGATTGCACATTTGTACATGTTATGGTACCATCGTAACTCCCGATCGTAAGGTGAAACGATCCTATGGTTAGTAGAAAAATATGTGTGCGATAATTTATTATATATCAGAATTGTTAGCCTAGTAAACTACCCAAGAGGAGGGGGTAAATTTGGTAGTTATAAAAATTTAAACGAGTTTCTTATCTTCTTAATACTTAATTAATCAAATAATCGTTTTACCCTAAATCAATCATTATCTTTATAATGCAGCGGATAAGTGTATTTAATCTATGTACACACCCAAACAACAAAATATAAATAAAGTAAACAAAGTAGCACACAAGGATATATCCTAGTTCACCAAGCTACTCTTGGCTAATCCAGTCCTCCAAGTCCCAAGGAGATTCACACCCATTAAACCACTTGATTCCTTTAACATGTAGGAACTAAACCCTTACAATGATTCTTTTCAGAGACTCAAAATCAACCTTCATAATTATCCTTTTCACAGGCTAAAGAAGAACCCTATCTTTTTAACAGGCTAAAAACTAACCTAATCCTTTTACATGCTAAAGATCAAACCTAATTCTTTTATACATTAGGCTAAAAATCAAACCTTACCAAAAACACTTCAAGTATCCTTTTCCCAGGTAAGGATGAAATCTTTACAAATCACTCCAAATAATTCTAATCAGGAAGAATCAAGCCTAATTCTTTTTCCAGGGAAAAGAATAACCTAACCTTTTTATACTTTAGGTAAAGATCAAACCTCAACATTTTTTTCCAAAAAATATTGAAACCTAAGCTACCCCTGACTAGATACTTCCAATAGTATCTACTCCGCACGAACTCACAAAATACAAAAATCAATGAGTTTCTTCCCACTAAGAGCTTTTACTACCTCAAATAAATTAAACTCAATCAATGTCCCAAAATTACTAGTGATAAAAATTAAGTGAGGAATTCAATATCCGATTATAAAAAATGTGGGTAGCACAAAATTAAGCACATAATTAGATAATCACAGAAATCGTTTTAAAAAGATTTTTAAGCTCTTTAAAGTTAAAAAACGATTTTATAACAATCTTATCAACCAAGCAAATATAATAATATCAAATCACAATAAGAAATAATAGCTTGAAAAGATCTCACCAGAATAACACTGAAGAATGTAAATAGAATCGCTAGACAACTCAAATCGGTGATACCAATTCAACAATTAGCACTCTAGATCAAGAACGCAATACAATATCTCTCTCGAATAAATATCAATAGAATGATGATAGGTGTGAAAAACCTATCTATTTCTAAACCGGATTTATTAGTTCTCAAGCATTTTAGTTATATTTAATTGTGTTTTAGTGTGTTTTAGTGTAGAACAGGTGAAAGGACGTCAAAGGGCGAGAAACAAGTGAAAACGGTGGAGAAACGGTGAACAAAATATGCAAAATAGAGTTTTGGTGAATAAAGACCACCGCCTAAGTGGAAGTTCCACCGCTTAGGCGGAAAAGAGGCAGAATGTTGGAGTGCTGAAGGGCTGAACTACCGCCTAGGCGAGAAAACCACCGCCTAGGCGAGAAAACAACAGAATATCTTGCCAGCAGCCACTGCCTAAGCGGAAAAAACCATCGGTTAGGTGAAGTTACTGACAGAACTTAACCGACTTAAGTCCACCGCCTAAGCGGTGAACCACCGCTTAGGCGGTGACACTCTGCACAGAAATATCTATTTTTAGATATTTTGAAGATATTTTCCAAATCCCTCCTTTTAACCCTTTTCTCTACCAAACCTAAAAAAAGACCCCTGACAACTTAGACACTCCTTAGATGTGGGAAAGGGCTTGGTTGTTCTTGGGAGCTCTCTTCCACCTTAGTTAAATTAGATTAGTTTAGGAAGTAGATTAGATTAGTTGTAAAGAGTGTTCTTGGCCAATCCTTGAAGAGCTAGAAGAGGAAGTTCATCAAGCGAGAAAAGGAAGCTCGGGAGGACTGTTCTTTGGCAAAAGTGGACCACTCCACTTTGAGATTTGGCTTTTCTTCCCTTGTTTTCATCTTTGTATTTCATGTTTATTGTTGATGATGATGATCTCCTCTTGATTTATGTTGTATTGGCTAAGAACATGTTAGTGTAATTTAGAGATTAGTTAGAGAAATGTGTAGTTGTGTAAATACTTGTTTGGTTTAATATACGTTTCTTTAACGGTTGTTGTTTTAATTCCGATTGTGTTTATCATTTGATGACGATCTTAATATGCTTGTAACGGTATTAGGGTTGGATTTGAGAATCTAGGGTTTGACACTCGGGAAAGGTAACCCTGGATTCGGACTAGGGTAAACACATCGTTACGACCTAACGACCCGGGAGGGCGTTAGTTAGTGTGCAATCTATGACGTTGGGTCAAGACTCACGTGTCCTAGAGTCGTTAAGACATTGAGGGGGACCTCTTTGTCGACACGAAAGTCGCGTATTCCCTCGTCTTACACTCGGAAGAGGTGGCGGAGGAGTTTACGAGTCGAGATTGTCGGATACCTAAACTCCGTTATTGTTAACCGAACGAAATCAAACGTGTATTAAGTGAACGAAATCAATCCCTAATTAATCAACTTAGTTAGGATTAACCCACTAATTGTAGTTTAGTTTAGTTTAATTTCAATTCACGTCTTCCGTCGTTAGGATAACACGAGATTACATCAATTGCGGTATTCAATTCAATTATTGACACTTTGCTCTGTGGGAACGTTATCCGATCTTCAAAGATCTACTATATTAAAACTTTAGACCTCGTATACTTGCGAGCGTAAGTAGGCGTGCTTCGCACCTACCAAGTGACAACTCTTAGAATAACTTAGGGACTGATAGTTCTTGATATATCATGATCAATTTTCGTAGGTCTATTTAAACTAATTTGAAACAAGCCCTCCACCGGTTAGTTTTCACAAGATAAGACTTAAAAGAGCACTTATAGACCTCATATAATATAACCATTCAATTATAATGTATTTCACTCAAATATAGCTTTTAAACTTTCAATTAAGTCCTTAAATTATTTATCAATTTCAAATCAAATAGATATGAAGTATTTAATGAACTAAATTGAGAAAACCATTTAATATATACAAAATATATGGACCGTATCTTCCATAATTTCAAATCCCCCAAATTACTCCATTGGAACCATAAAAAAAAGTTAGTTTTTTATTTTTTTTTATTTTTATCAAAAGTCCAAGTTCCTCGAGATTTCAATTGAAACAATCAGTTAACCGATCCTTGTGATTGGTTGATTGATTGTGATTACAGGTACAAAAACTTCAAGGCCCGTTTTAACCATGATGTAATATGATTTTGGAAAAACTCAAAACATAAAAGTTGTATCTCTCTTTCTAATATTTCTATATCATTTTGAATCTCCTTTATCGGAGTTTAGACGAGAACATTATGGCCAAAATACGAACAGGTACACAAGCTCAGTCGGTTGACCGAACTCCCATGGTCGGTTGATCGACAGATTTAGAGAGTTTTTCTATCCAAAACACGCCACAGTCGGTTGACCGACCCTTACACGGTTGGTTGACCGATCAATTCAGAGAGTTTTACCTTTCCAGCCCAACGCCAATCAGTTGACCGATCCGATACCCTTCAGTTGATTGATCACTACTGGAACCTCTCATTTTCAACTAATTTCAACTCCAAGCGTCATCGTTTTAATCCCATTAACCGATTTATTTTCTCGGTTAACACAATTGATACTAAAATTCAAATTTAAACACTAATGTTGCTTAGATCAATTTTCATTTTCCAATTTCACATTGGAGCAAATAATTTAACAATTATTAGGTCTTTAATATAAACACTTATAAATATAAATAATTTAATTTGTGTCGTGTGTGATCCTAATCGGAATATATTAAGACTAAAATAGATTTGAGTTGTTATCACCTATATTATTCAGAATCTTCAATTTCTTAATGTCCGTCTCTACATCCTTCACAATTACTTAATGATATTAACTTGATCAGAACTCTTTAAACTGAAACACTCAATAAAAACGTTAGTTCCACGAAAAATATCAACATTTAATTGTCCATCGAAATTCCGGGATCAACAAAAATATCATGATTTGTTAATTAAAATGTATTTATAGTATTGCGATGATAACGGTGTGATTTTATTTTGGTTTAGTGTGTGGTCATTTATTATACTTTGAAAAGTGGTATTTAATAATTATATTTGATCCATATAAATTATTTTTATATTATGAAGACAGTACACCAATAAAATATTTGGTTTCAGGTACCTCAGCTAGAGACGGGTCCACTACTGGCAATAAGTAAAGTCAGAGAGTGGTGTCATTTTTGGAAGATTGGCGAGACAAGTGTGAACCGTGAAAGGTTTAATTTTTGTAGTTTTATTATGAATATTTGGGACACGTATATTTCTGAGTTCTGAGACTAGTAAATATATTTTTTTTGAAAAAAACAATCTATAGTAGTACATGTTTATATATATATTTGTTGGTTGGTCGGGTAACATCAAGTTGATGTCACGTCCGGCCTTGGGGACTTGGGGTGGGGTGTGACAATTTTTGGTATTAGAGCCTAGGCTATAGGTTCTGTAGACATGCTAAATTGTCTTGGAAGTAGTGAACCATAAGATAGGGTGTTGATAAGTTAGTTCGGCATGTGAGTGGTAGTTATTTTATCGGATTAAATAGTACATTTATGTCATGCACCGTTGTTTGCATTGTTGGACCTATTACTTATTAAACTTCATTTCAAATCTTGACTATGGATCGTGAAAATAAAAGTAGTGGGAATTCTAAACCCCAAATAAAAAATGGTAGGACGCAGGAAAGCTTGGATGCCATCGAGCGGATTTTACAGGTTGCTGCGCAATTGACAGAACAATAGACAAAGATGATGGAATGCCAGAAGTCCCAAGCCGAAACAACCACTCCTCAGGCTGTATTCCTGCAAAAATTCAAGGAATTGGATCCCCCAGCTTTTATGGGAACTCCGGGTCTAACTGATGCTGAAAATTAGTTGAGGAGCATAGGGCACGTATTTGAGGCAATGGGTATTACCGATGACAGCTAAGGTTTCTCTTGCCACCTTCCAGTTAAAAGGGGAAGTTGAACACTAGTGGGAAAAAATGAAGAGGTCAATCTCAATTCCAGGCAAAGAGATCTCTTGGGATCAATTTGTTGTTGTATTAAATGAAAAATATTTCCCGGAATCCTATCAGTTCGAGATGCAGGAGGAGTTCATATTATTGAAATAGGGGCAGATGTTCGTTCTGCAGTATGAAATCAAATTTGATGCCCTGTCCCAATTTGCTCCTGATTTGGTGAAGATTGAGTAAGCGAGATGTAGAAGATTTCAGAAGGGACTAGAATTGTAGATATGTTTATGGTTGACTGGCAAGTGGATCAAGAGTTATGCGGAACTGGTGAACATGGCGAAATTAATAGATAAATATGTTCAGGAAGCCGTTTAAAATCATGAACAGTACAAGAAGAGTAGGTTCGAGCCATCTAGTAGATATTCAGGCAGTACATCTCGAGGTGTTCCGACCAGCAAGGGTAAGGTGGGAGTCAGATGTTTAGCTGAGCTGGAATAGCCATATGCTACAAATGTGGATCACCAGATCATTTTGTTAGAGACTATCCTACAACGGGTTCGATATGTTTTTGTTGTCATGAGCCAGGCCACATATCTCCAAATTGTCCGAAATCTGCTAGTATACCTACACCTTCGGCGAGCAGTGTGGGTAGTGTTGGCTCTAGCAGTGTTCAAGGGTGTGGAAGGAGATCGACCGGTAGACCTTCGACTCGAGGTCGCGTATTTGCTACTACCTAGCAGGATGCCCAGGCTACCTTGGATGTGGTTACAGGCATCATGTCTTTATATGATAGAGATGCACATATACTTATCGATCCTGCTTCTACTCATTCATTTGTTTTGGCGACCTTTATGATGCATGTAGAAAAGTTTTCTACTTCTCTGTCATATAGTATTATTATCTCCACACCTGTGGGTAAGTTAGTGTTAATAGACAATGTGCATAAAGATAGTCCATTTCGTATTGGTGATAGAGAATTGTCGGTGGATCTATTACCCTTGAGCATTCACGATTTTGATATGATACTGGGTATGGATTTGCTATCCAGCTATCATGCCATAGTCGATTGTTTTAAAAATAAAGTTACTTTTTGAGTCTCAAGCGAGTTAGAGTTTGTATTTTCGGGGGATAGAATCATTACCTCTGTCAGTTTAATTTTCGTTTTGGACGCCAGGAAATTATTAAAGAAGGGATGCTAGGTATACCTCGCGTATGTGATTGATACCAGTCAGAATGATATATTGGCGGCCGATATCCCAGTGGTCGAGGATTATCCCGATGTATTTCTAGAAGAATTGCCAGGGTTGCCAGTGGATAGGAAAATTGAATTCACTACAGAATTACTTCCGGGAACTTCTCCTATATAAAATTCTACCTTATTGTATGACAGCTACCCAGTTAATAGAATTGAAGATCCAGTTGCAAGATCTGTTAGACAGCGGGTTCATCAGACCTAGTGTTTCTCCGTGAGGAGCTCTAGTGCTATTCACACGGAAGAAAGATGGCATGCTGAGGATGTGTATCGATTATAGGTAGCAGAATTAGGTGACACTTCATAATAAATACCCGTTGCCTAGAATTGACGATTTGTTCGATCAGTTGCAAAAGGCCATGGCATTTTCCAAAATAGATCATCGATCAGGATATTATCAGCTAAAAGTCAGAGATAGTGATGTGTTGAAGACAACATTCCGTACGAGGTATGAGCATTATGAATTTCTAGTTATGCCATTTGGGTTGACAAATGCCCTTGTTGCTTTTACGAATCTGATGAACCAGATTTTTCAGCCTTATTTAGATAGGTTTATCATCGTGTTTATTGATGATATATTGATATATTCCCAAAACAAAGAAGAGCATGCAGAGCATCTCAAGATTGTATTATAGATTTTGAGAGAGAAGCAATTGTATGTGAAATTCAGTAAATGTGAGTTTTGGCTGGATAGAGTTGTATTCTTGGGGCACGTTATCTCGGGAGATAGTATTCAAGTCGACCCGAAAAAAGTCAAAGCCGTTGTTCAGTGGGAAAGGCCGAAGAGTGTGACAAAAGTTCGAAACTACCTAGGATTGGCAGGTTATTATCGTCGGTTTGTGTAGGGATTTTCTGTTATAGCTGCCCCGTTGACTCGCAAGAAATTAAGTTTGAGTGGACTGACAAATGTGAATAGAGTTTCCCAGAGCTAAAAAATAGACTGATATCAATGCTAATTCTTTATCTCTTGATAGATTGTGGTGACTTTGTGAATTACAGTGATACTTCACACCAGCGGCTAGGTTGTGTACTGATACAACATGGTCACGTGATTGCACATGCCTCTCGGCAATTAAAGAATCTTGAGCGTAACTACCTGACTCATGATTTAGAGTTGGCGGCAATTGTATTTATCTTGAAACTCTAGAGATATTATCTGTATGGCGAGACTTGCGAGATATACACTAACCATCAGAGTTTAAAATATTTGTTTACTTAGAAGGAACTAATTTTGAGATAGAGGTGTTGGATAGATTTGATCAAGGATTATAATTGTACTATTCATTATCACCCTAGAAAGGCCAATGTTATAGCAGATGCATTGAGTCAAAAATCGGTAGGTTCGGTGTCACACCTTTGACTTCTTCATACTAATCTATATGCTGAGCTAAGATTTTTGCGAGTCCAGTTGGCAATTGGTCAGACGATATCGTTGCTTGTGATTTTGACCTTGAGACCGACATTAATCGACCGTATTGTGGAGGCACAGAAGTTGGCTGTCTAATTGGAGAAGATCAGAGATGAAGTAAAGAATGGTCAAAGAGTCGACTATTGCGTTAGGGATAATGATGAAGCCTTGATGTTTGATAATTGACCGTGTGTGCCAAATAATGCCAATTTGAAGAAAGATATATTGGAGGAAGCGCACAGTTCAACATATGCAATGCATCCAGGCAGTACCAAAATGTATCGGGTATTGCAAGGACACTATTGGTGGAATGGAATGAAATAAGAAGTTGCAGAATTTATTGATAGATGTCTTGTTTGTCAACAAGACAAGATCGAGCACCAGTGTCCGGGTGGATTATTGTAGCATTTGCCTATCCCAGAGTGGAAGTGGGAACATATTACGATGGATTTTGTTTTGAGACTTTCCTGTACTCAAAAGGGACATAATTTCATTTGGGTGATTGTTGATAGATTTGCCAAGTTTGCTAATTTTTTGGCCGTGAAAACAACGTACTCCACAGATAAGTATGCAAAATTGTATATTGACGGGATTATTAGATTGCATGGTGTGCCGGCTTCCATAGTGTCGGATAGAGATCCGAGATTTACGTTAAAAGTTTGGCTGAGTCTTCAAGCTGCTCTGGGTACCAAGTTAAAATTCAGTACAACTTTCCATGCTCAGACTGACGGCTAATCAGAGCGTATGATTCAGACGTTGGATGATATGTTGAGAGGTCGTGTTCTAGAATTTCCTGGTAGTTGGGATGATCATTTGACATTGATAGAGTTTGACTATAACAATTGGTACTATTTGACAACCGAGATGGCACCATATGAAGTTTTGTATGGTAGAAGGTACAGAACTCCAGTTGGTTGGACTAGGGTTAGAGAATAAAAATTGTTGATGCCTGGCATAGTTCAGATGACAACAGAAAATGTAAAAGTGATTCAGAAAAAACTGAAGACTACTCAGAGTCGGCAAAAGAGTTATGCTGATAAGCGTAGACGTGAGTTAGAATTTGAAGTAGATGATTACGTATTTTTATGTATATCCTTGTGGAAGGGCATAATGAGATTTGGGAATAAGAAAAAACTAAGTTCGAGGTACATAGGGCTATACGAGATTCTAGAACGGGTTAGTACAACGGCCTATCAACTAGCTCTGCCGCTAGAATTGTTTAGATTACACAATGTTTTTCACGTTTCGATGCTTAGGAAATATGTGCCAAACCCTTCGCATATGTTGACTTCTCAACCAATCGAATTGAAAGAAAACTTATCATACTTTGAGGAGCTATTGCAGATTCTAAATCATAAGGATCAAGTACTGTGAACAAAAATAATTCCGTTGGTGAAAGTTCTATGGCGTAGTCACTCTAAGGAAGCGGCGACGTGGGAAATAGAAGAGGAGACGATGAATAAATATCCGCAGTTATTCGTTTAAAGGGAAAGATTGTATGACCTAATTTTTTCCATATACATAATTTTTACATGCATTTTACAACATCTTGAAAATAATGAGGTTCATTTTACTATTTAAATTTTACCTTAAAAATTTTAGGGGTTAATATATTAAATTTAAATTGACTTTCAAATTTTTTTGGGACTATTGTGCTATTTAAAATATAATTTTAAATATATTTTTGGTATAAATTATTATTTTCTTTAGGATATGGTATAGTTAATGTAAATAATTAAAAAATAAAAAAATATATTATTTTGCATGTGTTGTCTTTTATACAAATTGTCAAATTATATTTTTGTTTTAAATTGTGAAAAATAAAATATTTATTAAAATTGACCATTTTATAACGTAGAAGGATCAAGTAAAAGGTTGATTATGGAAATATGGTTTTTATTATTATACCTATATGCCATAGTGTGATCCCGACAGGAGGGTATGTCCTGTAGGATGTTGTGTTGTGACTTGACAAGAGGGCAAGTTCTGTAGGTGGTTGTTGTTGTTGTGGCTATTGTTGTTGTTGACGATGATGATTATCATCCTGATATGGTGGTTTATATCATGTGTTGGCTTCTACTATTGTAGATATTGAATGGCCCTAACACTAATAACAACCTTAGATTGCATAATTGTACATGTTACGGTACTGTTATAATTCCTGATCGTGAGGTGAAATGATCCTATGGCTAGTAAGAAAATATGTGTGTGATATTTTATTATATATCGAAGTAATTTAATCAGTTGATTTAAATGCTTTTGTTTTATTATGATGACAATTGTGATATTTATTTTCGGTTTAGTGTGCTGTTATATTTATATTCTGTTTTGAAAAGTGGTGTTGATAATTATGCTTGATCCATAAATTATTTTTATATTATGTATTTTATCTCAAGTACCTCTGCTAAGGACAAGTCCACTACTGGTGCTAGGTAGAATTAGAGGATGTAGTGGGTATTATTTTGGTAGCTGTTAGGACAATTGTTGGGAGTGAGTGGTTAAACATTTTTTTGTAGTTTGTTATGAAATAGTTGTTTTTGTATAACCGCTGAATATTTTGAGTTAGTAAAATACATATATCTTTTTCTTTGAAAATCCATATCAGTAAATAGTTTATCAAAGCATGTAGTTGATCGGGTAACATTAAATCATTGTCACACCCAGCCTCGGACATTGGGGCCCGGGGTGGGGTGTGACAATAAACACAAAAATTAAATCGCTAATACGTATCTTTAAGATTCGAATTTGTTTAATTGAAATTGTAATATTAAACAGACTCTGATACTGTTGGTGTTGCAAAGTGGTTAATACTTTGAGTATGGTCCAGTCATGTAAAATATGGGTCTTTCTACTGAGGTGGAGTTGCTAAGTTGGAGTAGGAGTTGGAGATTCTTCTAGCGAGCTGTAACTGTTATCCTGGGGGACTGACTAGCTGGAATCTATAGTCCTATATTTTGGGAAGCTATACCTACATAAGGCTGAGTCGGGATTTGTCCCGGCGAAATCCCTCCAGCGTGAGAGTAAAAGCTTAGAGAGAAAATGTATAGAAATGCATCAAGTATGTAAATAACAATTGAACGTTACCTCGGGCTTGCATAGCCTCTAATATTTATAGGCGTTGGAGATGATTAGTTTTACCTAATCGGAGCAAAACACGGTTAATTAGGCGAAACCACTTGTTTAGCTTATAATTCGAGACGTCTAGGAGATAATCACTAGACTTGGACTTTCGGGCCCGTCTGGAAAAGCCCACGGGCCTCTAACAGGCTTGTGGAGGAGTCCTAGTGGAGGAGATCCGAGATCCATGGAGTTCTAGAAAAGAAATAGACTAAAATGGTGTACCAACAACCAAGTTCCTGAAGTTGGTCACCCAAAGTCGTGGCACAGAGTTCTGGGTAGTAGCATCCCTGTGAGGCACACTGCTCCTCCCTAGGTGCAGCGGAGATTCCAAGGGAAGAGTCTTGGTCGCTGCATACTACTGCGTGACACTTTAGATTCCTGAATGTGGCAACGTCGCAAGGATGGTGAACACATGGTTGTGGTCCTGGTGTTGACTTGGTTATGCCATAAAACACCCTCATTAGATACCAAATCATAATTTAACACTACATTATATATAATATAATTTCCTAACACTTTGTGATGATATTAATTAAAAATTAAATAAAGTGATCAAAATAATTGCACATAATTTTACAAAAATGTGATATTTTTCTTACTATACTACAAATACAAAAATAATTTCAACACACACATTTTTTTTTAAGTTAAAATTATATTGAACTAAAATTTCTTCATTCTATTAAACAATATTTCTAATTTCAACACCTAAAACTAAAATGCTTATAATACTAATTAAAAATAATTATTACAAAATTTTAAAAAAGTTCAAACATTCCAAAATAATACATAATTCATCTACAGATAAAAAAAAACAATACAAATTTCACTAACTAATATAAAATATTTTTTCAAATAAAATAAAATATGTGTAAAAATTATTTCAAAACACCCGCACTTGCCGCTACCCTAAAATTAGTTATTTTTTTTATAAATAAAATTTAATCAAAATTTGATATGAGAAAGAGAAATCGAGAAAAAACGCCCACTAGAATCCGCAGTTTATCCAATAAGTTTAGATAAACTCCATAATCAAAGGTGTGCTTTTTAAGCATAAGAATGCACACGTCGCACTCGCAGGAAACAGGAAAAGATTGGGTAATGTTTGTCCTGACACGTTCAGAATTGCTCTTCGTGACAGAGATACGATGAAAGCCTAATAGAACGGACACGTAGAATATTTGTAGACATGCATCATCGGCACCTTCCATAATTGCTCTTCGTAACAGAGATACGATGAAAGCCTAATAGAACGGACACGTAGAATATTTGTAGACATGCATCATCGCACGTGGAAGCAATCCTGCTACGTGGGCATATCTCCCTTCTCGACCAACTTTCCCACGAAATTCCCCAGTAAATCATCGCCTATCACCAACGCAGAGATTTTACACCGGTAGATCTTGTAGTTAAACCGAAGAAAAAAACTGAAATTTAGAGATCTTGCATAGAGTGAATATGGTGAACATTTTGGGCATCGTTCTGGTTTTCACGTCACTCGCGGCTGCGGGCGTGGGGTCTCCAAACCCAGAAAAACAGAAGCATAGAGAAGAAGTTATAGTGAAGGAAGGGCACAGAGTTGTGGTTGTCGAGTTCGAGAATGACGACGCCAGTACAAAAGTCTCAATCTCACCGCAAGAATTGGACCCGAAAAGCTATATATCTTCAGCCGGAGAGAAATTATCGGAGGCCGCAATGGCCACAAAGGAAAAGTTCAATGAAGCCTCCTCTGCACTTCCAAACGTGGGTCAAGGCGTATCCAAACGACGACAACAACAACAAAATGGAGATAGAGGAAGTGTCAGAGAGCTGGTGTGCGACGCTCTTGGCAAATGCAAGCACAAAATCGCGAGCGCGATCGGCAAAACCCAGGAGCAAGTGTCCGAGAAAGCTCATGACCTTTCCCATAAGGTATGTGAGGTCGAAGACGAAGCAAAAGAGGCATTATGCAAAGCAAAAGACGCAGTGGCTCATAAAACTCACAAGGCCAAAGACAAGGCGAAAGACACGGTTAGTGAAGCATCAAGCCAAGCCAAGGAGGCTGCAACGGGTTCGCTAGGCACTGTTGAGGAAGTATCCGGCAAGGCCAAAGAGGCTGTTACGGAAGCCTGTGGGAAAGCCAAGGACGCAGTGTCAGAAAATGCTTGTCAAGTAAAAGAAGGTGCGAAAGAGACATTTGGGAAAGCCAAAGGCGCTGCTAAAGATGTAGTGGACATGTCGAAGACTCTCGAGGGTGATATACGTAGAAACGTGACGTTAGACGCAAAACAAGCGGAAGAAAAGCTTGAAGACGCTGCACGTATGCTGAAGGAGGAGGGTGGAAAGGGCCTTCGCGGATTTCTCCAGCGTTGTCCGGGGTTTTTGCGCCAATCGCTGGCGTACGTATTTTCGCGGGAGATGCTGAGGGCTTTAATGGGTTTGCTCCAGTTGATCGGATTCTGTACCGCTTTTGGGGCATGCATGTGGATTACATTCCTTTCGAGCTTTGTGTTAGCAAGGGCTTTGACGAGGCAACAGTTTGGGTTAGTGCAAAGCAAGGTGTATCAAGCTTATTTCAGGGCCATGGCTGTTAGTGTTGGGGCGACTTTCGCAGGACATATGTTGAGCAATAATATGGAAGTGTTGTCGAACGTCCCTGAGATGCTACAGAGTTGTAATCTTGTGGGGTCTCTTTTGACAGTTTTCGCCAATTTGATCTACTTGGAGCCTAAAGCAAGTAAGGTATGTTATTTTCTGATATTTTTCCCAACTAGCAACACATGCATGTTATATTATTATGCAATTTTGATAAGATCGATGTGAATAACCGCGGGTATCATAATTCATAGTAGTTTTGATGATGAGGTTCTTTTATTTACCATTAATTAAAAAAGATATATATATATATATATATATATATTTTTTTTTTAACTCTACTACAACTTGCACATTAAAAAACGTGGACGCCTGCACATTAAAAAAAGTGGACGCCTGCACTGAAGATACTGAACAGAAACATGCCCACAAATATTTGTTGTATATATTTGTTAGATGTAACAGGATATATGCATTATTTTTTCAGTTTTTTCTTTTGTCAATCATATAGTATTAACGATTTGGTAGACATATAAATGATTATAGTTTTTTTTTTTTTTTTTGTCTGTTAGCAGTTCTACATAAAAATAGTTAAATAAATACATTTAGGTAATATTCACTTTAATTTGAATATTTAATACGGAATCACTAGGGAAGTCTCTTTACACTCTACCTCCAATGCTTGAATACGCGCGGGACTAGCATGAAACCAAAAACTAGTCTAAGGGACTAATTCTTAACTTCTATTTTAAATAAGATAAATAACATATTACATCCTCTGTTTAGGACTAATTACAGGTTATGTTTAAAAAACATTCATAGTTGAACTGGATGTAGAGGTTTGGTGCAAGAGGAAAAAAAGAAGCCTTCATTCAGATATGGTTTCCTTTCTTTACTCGGTGCTCCACTGCGTGGCGTTTCTGTCAGATGAATCTGAGACCTCGCGCTGCCCCCACCACCCCTCTCCAATTTCTTTCATGTTTAACATAAAGACAACCTGAAGTCAATTAGACAAAGAAGTATTCTGTTTGTATGAGGGCTTGCTGCTCTGCAGAGCATGGCTTCCAACTCGCAAAGTTGGAGAACCTGCTCGGTGGCTGTAGCCTGATGTTTCCATGGTAGGAGACATGGAGTTCCTGAGAACTTTCAAATTGAAATTTAATAATTGGTTAGTGATTGCTTCACTTGTATCTCATTTCATTTGGAGTAGCTGATGCTTGAGCGAATGAAAGTGGAGAAAGAAGAAGGGACAGGTGAAGATGATCAAGCTGCTACACCAAGCAGTTTTACAGCTGACTTCATAGCTGATCCGGTTAGTCAGGGCGCCAGAGGCCCAACAACATCTCAGGGACAGCGGGAGGAGGGTGGCTCAGAGTCGAGGATCTCGGAACTCACGGAGAGGCTCAGGAAGCTGAATGCATACTCCTCGTTCCTTAATTTCCTCACTGTGATGTCCCTATCCTGGCACCTTTTGTACCTCGCCCAGCGACTTCATGCATCTTAGTGAGTTTATGAGTTTATGTAGTGATGTTTTTCCTTTGCTCTGAAGGATAAGTAACCCTGAAGTTTGTGTTGGTTCGTGTATTTTAACAATTTTGGATACTATTCTTGTTAGTTTTTCAAGTTTATACTGAGATGCACGTGTATAGATGGAAAGTTTTATAGTCGAGTAATGTGGTATTACCAGAAAAAATTTAAAGTAATTTTTCTATAATTTCATTAATTTGGTTAGACAACTTGGACAATTATCTAAGAATTATGGATTAATATAATTTTTTTTTAAAGATTATTGATTAATATAATGTACTAAAAGTACAATTAAATAAATTTTACTTTTTAAGTGTGTTAGATAAAAATGATTTAATTATGAGAAATTTAATATATAGTTTTCTATTATTTACGTTAAAAAAATCAAAACGTGAACATTCATATTTTTATTATATTTTTTAAATATTTTAATACATTTTAATTTTGATATGTGAACAAATTAACAAAACACAATTCCGGAATGAACTTTCACCAAAACCATTTGAAATCAAAAAAATTGAAAAAAAAGGGAGATCAACAAAAAATAAATCGATGTGAACATTTCATCAAACCATATAAGCATTTACTCAAAACATCACGAACAACAAATGAAGACATCAAAAACCCCTTAAGACACATCATGAACAACAAATGAAGACATCAAAAATCCCTTAAGATTGTCTATGAACATCATCAATCACAAATGACATATTCCTCCCAAAAACTAAATCAAATAGAATTGAAAACCCAATGTGAACATTTATAAAAAACAAATCAAAAGTAGATCACGAACATTTCCATATCAAAACATGAACAAAACATGAAGTCCAAACCAAATCAAAACACCACGAACAAAAAACAAACATTCAAACCAGATTTGGAAAATTCCAGATGGAGAAAAATCAGATCTGGGATTTCCAGAGAAGATCTGGGATTTCCAGAGAGAGAGAGAGAGAGGCGAGCGACATGGGGAGATCTGTGTTGGACGAAGGCTGAAAAAAATCATTTAAAGGGTTAGAGGCCCATCAAATTGTCTATTTGCTTTGCGATACCTTTGTCATTTATTGCTGTTTCCGCGGGAGCCTTTCGATCGCACACTGATGATCACATTGATAGCATTACTTCTGCATCTATTTGAAAATTGCTTTATAGATCCATTTGAAGCGACCTCATGGAAGAGTGAAATATGAAATATGAAATGAAATCGCATTTTAAAGACGTATACATCCCGTAAATACCCGTCGTATAGGCAAATGTCTTCTAAACTCTCCAATGAATTGAAAACTAGTTGATCTAGTAAGTTGCAAATTCTTGTTTTCTGAAGTACGCAAGAAGCTGTCTGCCTGCTCGATAAAATATTCATGTCCTATATGTAGCTTGGAAAACGACCGTAGACACCGTATTTTGTCCCGCACAGTCAGTGTCGAATTGAAAGTACAAATTTAGATAAATTTTAAACTGAGATTTAAAGGAAATGAATTTTTACCTTAGATCACATTAGATACTACAGAAAAACCTCAAAAAAAAAAAAAAAAAAAAAAAAAAAAAAAAACACTGTAAAATTTGATTGAATTTGGTTAAGTAAACGTTTCGGTTCAACCTCGAAATTCTTAAAGTTAAGGGGGACTAAGATGACATTATTAAATGTTGATTTTCATCAAATCACCTTTAATATGAATAAAAATTAGTTACTACCCTTCAAGTGTAAGACATTTTACCAATTTAACTCTGTTACCTACTTTGACCCTTAAAACATTTACTATCACCGATTTTGTCTATTCGACACTAAAAATACTTTTTTATTTTTTCATTTACTATCACCGGTTTTGTCTGTTCATTTTGAAAATAGTTTTTCAAGAACTTTTTTAGGCATCGGTTTTCAAAAACTTCTTGGGTCGAGATTTTTGTTAAAAACGGAGTCGCCACCTAGCATGGGGTTAAATAATATGCTAGGTCACCAGGATTTTGGAAATTCATTTTTCCTTTTGAAATGACCTGTGTTTTGACTTCCATAGGGCTATGTTCTAGAGATATTCTTTGAGTTCAAGAGTCGATTATACTTGGGGAAGATATTAGATACTCCAAGACATCCGTCCAAAGACGATACCTCAGTCTACATAGATATTCACTGTTCAACACTATCCAAGCAGTTTTCTTTGATTACTTAAACAAGAATAATTTTCCTTTTTAAAGTTTTTGTTCTTTTTATGTATTTTTGACATGATTTAATGGAAAACAGGTAAATACTACAATTACTACTAGTCAGAGATACCCAATAACAATTTATATACAGACAGATATATAAATATGCAAGCTATACTATATGAAATGCAAGCTAAGACTAAATTGTTTGGATATATGACTGAACTCGCATGTGAGTTGCCTATGTATCTCGAATAAGAATTAGGTCATCACATAGTTCGTTTTGATTGGGTAAGGACATGGTTTATTATTAGATGTGTGACCGAACCCTTATGGGTTGCCTACATACTTTGGTTGGTTACCAAAGATTAGGTCAACTTAGTTTAATCTTGTTATGTTTGAAAAGCTGGGTTGGTTTTGGTTAAATCTGAGTTAGTTCAGTTAAGTTTTGGTTGAACAAATCTGAATCACAACCTTAAAACAAACATTTGATTTTGTTAAGAACCGCAAACAAACTCCTTTGCTTTGGTTAGTTTAGTGTTTGTGTGTGAGTTGTGAGTTAAAAAGTGAAATGAAATACCATATATTTATGCTAGTCTTACTCGTAAATAAGGAAAATATGAAGGTTTCAGAAGAAGAATCACACAAATCCCTGAAGGAATAGATGCCCTCCCTTTATCCCGAGTTCTTAGCCACAAGGGTCTATCGGTGTAGTATATAAGTATATATGTATATATGTGTGTTTATTTAGCCAAAAAAGGAAAAACGAAATACGATGTTCTTGGGGAGAATCGTATAGACTATGTACAACTCATGGTGTGAATAGTTATTTTACTCAAATTTTCACGCGTTTTTACCACGTGGTTGGATGAGTTGATGTTTTTTTTTAATATCTTGGCATGTTTTGAATGCTCTTGAATGATTTTTGTATGATTTAACCCTAATGTGGTTGTTATGGTTAAGATTAAGTGTTTGCTTGATGTTCTTGACAAAATCAAATGCTTGTTAGGTTGTTCTTAGGGTTTGCTTAATTTTTATGGGTTTTATGTGTTAAGAACATGTAAGTAAGTGTAGTAAGTGTATTATTTGCAAGATGCTACTATATACAAAACAATATGCACAAAGTTAATCAAGAATCATATGGGGTTTGGTAGAAACATACCTACTTAGGGGATGTGGTCTTCCCTGAGTATTTACCCCCTTCTCCTTGATCAGTGTTTGGCTTGTAGTTGATCAGTGGTCGCGGTTCTTTGAGTTCCTGGCCAATAACCCAAGAAAAAAAACCTACTTATAGGGGATGTAGTCGTCCTTAAGTCGCTTAACTTCTTTTCTCCTTGGTTCGGTGTTGATTTGTGATCGTCGATCCTTGAAGTTCTTGTTCCAAGAACTTCAAGAATTCTTTCGACAGCTAAATTTTGATCGAACAAAAATGTGTTTTTTGAGAAATCTACTTGAGAGGCCTAGGACCCGAGAGAGTTACTCAAGTTTAGAGAGAGAAGCTAGGCCTTCAAGACTTGAGAAAATGAGAATCCCAGTACCCCTATTTGTATGCTGGGGGCCTGTGCATTGGGCAATGCTCTGGAAACACTAGCCTCTTCCTTGGGGCCTATTTGGCCTAGGGGACTTGCTATCTTGTCTTGGTTTGATTTGTCTTGGAATGAATTTAGGGGAGAATGCTAGATTCTTAAAGTTTTGGTAATGATTACCAATTATTTCCAATAATTAACTCTCCACCATTGGCATTCCTTGACAATGGGTACATTTATGACTTGATAGGATGGATCTGGTTCGGTTTAGGGGCTAAATATCTGTTAGATCCACTATTTCGGTTTGGTCATTATAAATGCTCCCAAGATGCATTGAACCTAATCCTTATGTGTCACTTTGAATTTAATGCAAAGTGATGAGTCATAACTTGGAGGCCACACATTCAGTTCATTTCGGATGGAATCGGGTGAACTTTCCATGTAACTGTCGGTTGGTTTCCAAGTTGCAATTTCCCTTAGAAAGTTTTGTGAAAATATCTAGATCCTTTGAACCTAGCCATGCCATGTCATCCCAAGAATTTAATGCTTAATGGGATGTGCATTAAATACTTTGCTTGGAGGCTACTCATCCAATTTAGTTTCGGTAACGGGTTGTCACAATTCAAGGCTTTTGGTTGGTTTCTAAGATATTTTGCTTAAAATATATCTAGATACCTTGAATGTGGTATTAACATGTCACCCAAGTATTTAATTTTTTATGGGATGGTGATAGGTGTAAAAAACCTATCTATTTCTAATCCGAATTTGTTAGTTTTTGAGTATGTTTATAGTTATTTTTATTATGTTTAAATTAGTTTTTATCTTTTTGAATAAATTAAGTGTGTGGGACAAAAAGATAGAAAACTGGAGCTAAAACGATGAGATCGAACCAAAGCGGTACGAAGTTACGGTGGATAAACAAGCTCGGAGGCTAAAAGATGAAACAGGCCTACTGCTTAGGCGTCCAGACCACCTCCTAAGCGGTGAAGATGCAGAGAAGAGCAAAATGTTACTGATGGATGACCGCCTAGGCGAAGATGCTATCGCCTAGGTGGAAATCCAGCAGAGGACGCAGATGGGCTACTGACAGCCGCTCGCCTAGCCGGAAATCCAACATAATGTTCTCCCAGTCCACCGCCTATTTCACCGCCTAGGCGATCAGACCAAACCGACCTAACTCCGCCTAGGCGAAGAATCCACCGCCTAGGCAGATTTTTCCTGCACAGTCTTGAGATATTTTTAGATATTTTTGAGATATTTTGGCTATAAATACCCTATCTCCTCCCCCTTTGCCGGTAACTCTCTTGCCCCCTTGGTATTTTTGAGCCCCTTAGGCTATATCTAAGGGTATAGTTAGGGATTTTAAGTGTGGAACTCACATCCCGAAGTGAAGAAGACGGTGAATCGATCATAGAGTGTTCTTAGCGGTTTATCTTCGGACGAGGCTAAGTTCTTCGATTGTTTTTCCTTATTTCTTTATCTTAGGAGCATGTGAGCATGTTTAGCTCGTTCTTTCATGTTCATATAGCTATGGCCTCGAGTTAAATATAGATTGTAGTAGGGATTAACATTATATTTATAAATACGTTGTTTTGATGATTTCGGTATTGCGTTTATGTTTGTTCTTCGTAGTTTGATTGTATTTATCGTATTGTTTGTTTATTATGTATGGATTGATAAATGGAGAATACGGGGTTTTGACAAACTCTGGATTCAGATTAAAGTAAATAAAAGCCATGATTCTATAACCTGGTCAGGGTTTGAATTGTGGACAATTGATGACGTGGGGCTAGACACACGCTACCTAGGGTCATTAAGACATTCAGGAGGACCTTTTCGTTGACTCGAAGTTGCGTTATATCCCTTGTCTTACACTCAGAAGAGGTGGCGAGAGAGTTTTAGAACGGAGATTGTCGATAGGGTAAATACAATGCGACGATCCAATAACCCGGGATGGAGTTGGATTGTGTGCAATCAATGACACTGGGCGAGACTCACGTGACTTAGGGTCATTAAGAGGGGGACTTCTTTATTGGTTCAAAGTCATGTTTCCTCCCGTCTTACACTCGGAAGAGGTGGCGGTAGAGTTTACGTACTGAGGTTGTCAACTAGGTTGAACACCGTAAATGTGAGTAAATCGACATCGAGCACGTATTTGTAAACACGTTAATCCCTAGGCAATTCTTGACCCTAAAACATATTAGCATATTAGTGTAGTTAATTTAGGTTATATTAGTATTAGTTTAATTAATTAAATACATTTGTTTTCGCCTAAATAAAGTTAGGTCACGACAAACGCGGTATTCGATAGTAACGACACCAATCCCTATGGATACGATAACCCGATCTTAATGATCACACTATACTAAAACTTAGACCTCGTATACTTGCAAGAGTAAATAGCGGTGTATTTTACGCCCTACCAAGTTTTTGGCGCCGTTGCCGGGAATTGGCGATTTTGTTAGTATTGATATTGTGCGTAAATGACTTAATTTTACTTTAGGAATTTCTTTGTATATAATTTTTGTTTGTAGTTTTGTTTTTGTTTCCGATGCAGGGTACTTGGTGATGTTAGATCGATGGGTATTGATGCATCCCTTTTGACGGGATTCCAAATCGTTTTATGTTGGTTGGCCAAGCACATAAGCTGGTAAGGCATTTCGTTGAGAGATCGAGCCATCCAAAGCAAAATCTCGCCAATCTTGAGGGTATTCTGAATGTCGGGCCGAGGACATTAAACCACGCGCTTCTTGGGAGGCAACCCAAGCAATTCTTTTTGATCCATCCTATCCGACTTGATTCGGAGGCGAGATCCTCTCGCCTCCCAGGTAAGTGTTCTTAACACCCTTCGTCAGTATGCTTTAATTCCATATGTTGAGATTGATGATTGGGTTCGCTGAGGACACTGTCCACTTTGAGTTTGGCGGTGATGTATAGTATGTAGTAGTATGTTAGTTTATGTGTTACTATTTTTTCGTATTGCATGTGTGTTTAGGTTAGAATGTGTTTACGTTTTTGTGTTGATTGTGTTGCATGCTGAGTTTTGTGTTCATCTGGGCCGTTAACCGATGATGAAAATTACCCCTGGTTGTTTTCGAAGTCAAGGGTAATACCCATGCATGTGTGATTCTGTGTGCTTGACTATGCTTTTTGGTGAAAATTATTGTATATCCTAATTTGCACGGGCACATAGACTCAATGTATAGTTATTCAATTGATTTGAGGATGATTATCGATTAACCAAATTCATGACACATTAAGAATTTTAGAACTTGATTGAGGGGAAGCTTGAGGCGAAATCCTAGGCAAGGTAGTTCAGGAGACGTGATTTAGGCAGTCGTTTTGTTGCTTGAGCCTTTTTAAGCTTACCTTGATATATGTTTATCCCTCATTACCTTGTTGAAGCCTAAATGCAAATTAAATTCAGAACACATAAACTAATACCATGGCTAGTGGATAT
This sequence comes from Eucommia ulmoides, assembly GCA_016647705.1. Lineage (NCBI taxonomy): Eukaryota > Viridiplantae > Streptophyta > Magnoliopsida > Garryales > Eucommiaceae > Eucommia > Eucommia ulmoides. The sequence continues at coordinate 13,072,420 of CM028336.1, read as the reverse complement.
TTTTCCAAGCCTAAATCGCTGAATTTAAAGGCACATTTGAGTGAATCAAGTTAGCCATTGCAAAGGCTTCTTGATGTGAGCGGTTGGGTTTAGGGCGTACTTCTAATTGGTTCGGTATTTGAGTACTCATTTGTCGTTTTTCATTTGTATTTCACACACCCCTTCAATTGTAACAATCAAATAAGTTTGGGGGTGTGTTCGTTAAAAAAAAAAAAATAATAATAAAAATAAAAAAAAATAAAAAATAAAAAAATCAAATGTAAATACGGTTTTTATTTTTGTTGCTTTTGACAAGTTAGTACGTCGGTCTTAAATACATGTTCGGGATTGTTTTCCAATCTTTCTATGGGGGTTCGAGAGTGAATGTGCCAAGCGTTGAGCCTTGGGTAATGTTAAGTTAACAACGTTAACCCATTTTCTATTCCAAATTACCCTTGGCCAAATATAGCAAAACCGAACCAAGTCCTAATGATCTTCATGAACTACTAAACCTACATTAGTGGAGAGTGGACCCCAATCAAGCCTATGGAAATCCTAGTCCTTCACGGTCTAAGTCATGAATTTCGTTGGTGGATAATCCAATTCGATCGTTGTATAGTTATATTATTGAGTCTCACACTAACATGTTTACAAGATCTAGAATAGCATTCACCATTATGATATGTCGAAATTCTAGAACATTACATGTTGTGTGTTACCGCATGAACTTGAAATAATTGGCGATTTTTGAGGGAAAAATAAATTGGCCGTTAGAAGAATTTAAAACTCGCACGTTGTTATGTTTAGATTGGTTTTAGGTTGTTTGTTATTTATTTCAGTTTGTGTACTTTTCAATTTAGTATGTGTGTTTGGCTCGAGGACTAGCCAAATTCTGAGTTTGGGGGTATTGATAGGTGTGAAAAACCTATCTATTTGCAATACGAATTTGGTAGTTTTTGAGTACATTTATAGTTATTTTTATTATGTTTTAATTAGTTTTTATCTTTTTGTATAAATCAGGTATGTGGGACAAAAGGATAGAAAACTGGAGCTAAAATGATGAGATCGTACCAAAGCGGTTCGAAGTTACGGTGGATAAACAAGCTCGGAGGCTAAAAGATGAAACAGGCCTACCGCTTAGGCGTCCAGACCACCTCCTAAGTGGTGAAGATGCAGAGAAGAGCAAAATGTTACTGATGGATGACTGCCTAGGCGAAGATTCTATCGCCTAGGTGGAAATCCAGCAGAGGACGCAGATAGGCTACTGACAGCCGCTCGCTTAGGCGAAGTTTCCTTCGCCTAGGAGAAAATCCAACAGAATGTTCTCCCAGTCCACCACCTACTTCACCGCCTAGGTGATCAGACCAAACTGACCTAACTCCGCCTAGGAGAAGAATCCACTGCCTAGGCGGATTTGCCCTGCACAGTCTTGAGATATTTTTAGATATTTTTGAGATATTTTGGCTATAAATACCGCTTCTCCTCCCCCTTGGCCGGTAACTCTCTTGCCCCCTTAGCATTTTTGAGCCCCTTAGGCTATATCTAAGGGTATAGTTAGGGATTTTAGGTGTGGAGCTCACATCCCGAAGTGGAGAAGACGGCGAATCGATCGTAGAGCGTTCTTAGCGGTTTATCTTCGGACGAGGCTAAGTTCTTCGATTGTTTTTCCTATTTCTTTATCTTAGGAGCATGTGAGTATGTTTAGCTCATTCTTTCATGTTTATACAGCTATGGCCTCGAGTTAAATATGGATTGTAGTAGGGATTAACATTATATTTATAAATACGTTGTTTGGATGATTTCGGTGTTGTGTTTATGTTTGTTCTTCGTAGTTTGATTGTATTTATCGTATTGTTTGTTTATTATGCTTGGATTGATAAATGGAGAATACGGGATTTTGACATACCTCGGATTCGGATTAAGGTAAACAAATGCCACGATTCTATAACCCGGTCGGGGTTTGAATCATGGACAATCGATGACGTGGGGCTAGACACACGCTACCTAGGGTCGTTAAGACATTGAGGGGGACCTTTTCGTTGACTCGAAGTTGTGTTATATCCCTCGTCTTACACTCGGAAGAGGTGGCGAGGGAGTTTTAGAACGGAGATTGTCGATAGGGTAAATACAACGCGATGATCCAATAACCCGGGAGAGAGTTGGATTGTGTGCAATCAATGAATCTGGGTGAGAATCACGTGACCTAGGGTCGTTAAGACGTTGAGGAGGACTTCTTCCTTGGCTCGAATTCATGTTTTCGCCTGTCTTACACTCGGAAGAGGTGGCGGTGGAGTTTACGTACCAAGGTTGTTAACTAGGTCGAACACCGTAAACGTGAGTAAATCGAGATCGAACACGTATTTGTAAACACATTAATCCATAGGCAATTCTTGACCCTAAAACATATTAGCATATTAGTGTAGTTAATTTAGGTTATATTAGTATTAGTTTAATTAAGTAAATACATTTGTTTTCGCCTAGATAAAGTTAGGTCATGACAAACGCGGTATTCGATTGTAACGACACCAATCCCTGTGGATACGATAACCCGATCTTAACGATCACACTATACTAAAACTTAGACCTCATATACTTGTGAGAGTAAGTAGCAATGTATTTTACGCCCTACCAGATGGGCATTCAATGCTTATTGAATGTCTTACTTAGGTGGCGAACTGAATCGGTTTGGTTTCGATAACGGTTGATTATGCTCCAAGTGTCTTGTCCTCTTCCTTTGTAATTTGGTAGGAAACTTCTAGGAAGTCTCCTTGGTCATTATAAGGCTTGGTTTGTCGGCCTTAAATGATGGCTAGGCCCCTTGATTGCTTAGGCCTAGAATGGTTTATTAAGACTACTTGGATTTGATAAAAATCCAAGTTAAGCCCACACCTTAAATCACCTTGTGATTTAGGGCTTTGTTATGACCTTTCCAATCTTTGATTAAGTTGTATTTTATTGTTTTTTGGTAGTATGTGATGTGGTATGAATGGTATAAAGAATTGTTTTTGGTGTTGAATTTGACAAAATTCAGTGAAAAGTAAATGTTTCAAAGTCGGGGTGTGGTAACCGAGTTAATTGTTTGAAATATCCTATAATTTAAGGGTAACAACTAAGATTTATCTATATTAAAGATTATTTGATGAAAATCAAGTCTTAGTAAAGTCATTTTAGACCTCATTAAATCATAGGAATTTCGATTTTGACCTGAAACTTTTATTTAGCTGTATTTTGTCAAATTCAACATTTTTTGCATTTTTTTTTTTTTATGTTTTTGGTTGTTTTTTTATATTACCTTATGTGATCTCAGGTAGAAATTCGTTCTCTTTATCTGAACTTATACTTGATCCGACACTAACTGGTGGAGACAAAATGCGGTGTCTGCAGTTGCTTGGTAGCGCATATATATGTCGCTACTTTCACCTCAAGTGTACGGGTCAAGTTTTGGTATAGATTGAAAAGTAAGGGCTGTCGTATCCACAGGGATTGGTTGACATTTTTATCGAGTACCTCAATTATCATAACTTAACTGTATCTAGGCGATAAAAAATATGTTTGTAATTAATAATATAGTAAACTAAAATAATAATTTACCTAATTATAGTATATAAACTAAATTGAGATGTTTTAAGGGGATGGATTATCTAGGGATTAACTTCATTTACTTCAATGTGTTTGAATTGTTTGACTTACATTAACGGTGTTCAACTTATCTGACAATCTTTGTATTGTAAACTCACTTACCACCTCTCTCGAGTGTAAGATGAGTGAATATGAAACTTCGCCTCAACGAAAAAGTCCCCCTCAATGTCTTAACGACACTAGGTCATACGAGTCTTGCCCCAACGTCTTTGATTGCACACTTTTTAACTTTCTCCCGGATTATTAGATCGTCGCGTTGTGTTTAACCCTAGTCAGAATCTGGGGTTACCTCTTTCGAGTGTCAAACCCCGTATTCTCAATATATCTAAACAAGCATATAAATATAGAATAACGGTAAACACAATCAAATAACAAAGAACAATCATTAATGAAACACCGATATCAAATAAACCACATTTTCATAAATATTATTAATCGCTAGACAAAATCCATTTAGATAATGGACATAACCATTTATACAATAATAAACGAGCTAAACATCCTCAAACAATAAACCAAAGTTAAGAAATATAGAGAAAAACAAGAGAAACTAGCTGTTGTCCAAAGATTTGACGCTAAAACCGTTTAACGATCGCTTATCCTTCTTCATGTTGTGTTCTTCTCCTTCGGAATTGTTGAGAACTCCCTAAAACCTCTCAACCTATTCTAAAACTAAGGGGTCTCTAATGGCCAAAATAGAGACGAGGAGGAAGGAAGTAGGGCTCAAAATATCTTAAAAAATATCTAAAATCTGTGCAGAGTGATTGTCAAGGCGGTGGTATGTCGGCAGTGGTCTTCGCCGTGGCGGTGGATGCAGTGGTGGGAGTAGGGACATTTTGTTTTTTCATCGCTGCGGCGGTGGATTTATAGAAAGTTTAGGCCTTTTCTCTGTATTTTGATTGCCGCGGCGGTGGTTTCATCACCGCGCCAGTAGGCTGCAGGTTCTGAATTTTGCCCTTTTGCTTGCTTTCCACCGTTCTTTCACTAATCTTGATCCGATTTGATCATTTATGATTTGTTTTCATCTAATTTTACCCCACACATCTGATTTATAACAAAAAGAATAAAAACGTATTAAAACACTATAAAAATACTCAAAAACTAATAAGTTTGGTTTGGAAATAGATAGGTAAATTACACCTATCACTGCCCCTCTTTGTCATGCGAGTTTACTCATATTAACAAAGAAGGAGACACAAATATTTTCTTTTGCTAGACATGGAATTTAAAAATAATTATTTAAATTGGGAAGACGACGTGAATGTCTGATCCTACCCATCTATCTTCCTGAAGGATGGCGTAAATGTCTAATCCTAGTAGATATGGTTGGTACTAGGATAACGTGAATGTCTAATCCTAGTTCCTAAAGGATGACGTGAATGTTTGATCCTATAGGGTCGTTATCGAGGTTAGGATGATGTGAATATCTGACCCTACTTGCTAAAGGACGACGTATCAGATCCTATAGGGTCGTTATCGTGGTTAGGACGAGGTGAATGTTTGATCCTACTTCCTAAAGAATGACGTGAATGTCTGATCCCATAGGGTTGCTATTGATGTTAGGACGACGTGAATGTTTGATCCTACTTCCTAAAGGACGATGTGAATGTCTGATCCCATAGGGTTGCTACTGATGTTAGAACGATGTGAATGTATGATCCTACTTCTAAAAGGACGATGTCAATGTCTGATCCTATAGGGATGCTATTATACTATACCTTAAAGCGGCGAAGTACCTAGTCTTAAAGGTCTTAGTGAGGACAACGGTATAGTACAAGCCCCCCGGTTGTATACTATTCTATACCTTAGAGCGGTAAAGTACTTAACCCTGAAGGTCTTGGTGAGGATGACGGTATAGTACAAGCCCCCAGGTTGTCTACTATTCTATACCTTAGAGCGACGAAGTACTTGGCCCTGAAGGTCTTGGTAAGGGTGATGGTATAGCACAAGTCCCTCTGGTTGTCTATTGTTCTACACTTTAGAGCGGTGAAGTACTTGGCTCTAAAGGTCTTGGTGAGGTGACGGTATAGTATAAGCCCCTATAGGATAAATCACGTGTCATCCTTAAGGTAACAATCGAGGGGCTTGGGTCAACCGACTCTTGGTTGTGACCGTACCCAAAGGGTTCTCCAACATATCTCAAATTAATGAGAATCAGGTCACATATAGTTCTAGCATGAAAAGTAAATCAAGATTGGGTGGAATGATTTCAGGTTAGAGAAGCCAATTCTGGGGTGTCTAGTCAATGAGAGACTGAGGTCAATGATTGATCTTTGTGGTGGCTTGACTGAACCCCATCGGGGCGCCTGCATATCTTTGACTTAATTAAGAATCAGGTCAAATGTAGTTCAGACTTTGTGATATGGATCAATATTTGGTGGAACAGGTTCTTGGTTAGGCAAGCTAATTCGTGGGTCATCATATTCATACAAGATTGAAAATGACTGAAAGAATTCACAATGGGTGAAAACCCTCAGGGAACTCAACACTCAGTGGAGTTTCTTGGCTACATCCCACCTAGGATTGCTTGACGAGGACTAGAAAAACTTCCTGGGAAAAATTTAACCTCAGGTAAAATGTGCCCTAGTCGTAGACTAGGGATTGATGATGCTTGTTCATTTCCTTGGATTATAGTTTCAGTTTGGAATTTTGCATTGATTATGATTGGGATTGGTGCGAGTCTAATATCAAGAAACTCTACAAGGAGAAGATCTGATATAATGTATTTCAACTCTAGGTGGGGAGACTCTTATCATAGAGTCTCAATGGAGAAACTGGATATAATGTGCCCTAGTTTTAGCTGGGGCGAGTCCCATCACAAATTCTCAACGAAGAAACCGGATATGGGTTACCTCTATATCCTAAACTAAGCATGTGATTTATAGTGTTTGTTTTAGTCTGGAAACCCTCATTGGGTTGTTTATGTATTATTAGTATTACTGGTTCTAGATGGTAATTGTCGGATGACCGAAACCCACCTAGGTTACTGTATGGGCGAGGATTTTTCGCTCCTCGCGGTATGTGACTACTCACAAGTGTACGAGATCAAAGTTTTAGTATAGTGTGATTGTTAAGATTGGGTTATCTATCCACAGGGATTGATGTCGTTACTATCGAATACCGCGTTTGTCGTGACCTAATTTTATCTAGGCGAAAAACAAATGTATTTAATTAATTAAACTAATACTAATATAACCTAAATTAACTACACTAATATGCTAATATGTTTTAGGGTGAAGAATTGCCTAGGGATTAACGTGTTTACAAATACATGTTCAATCTCGATTTACTCACGTTTACGGTGTTCAACCTATTTGACAACCTCGGTACGTAGACTCGACCACCACCTCTCCCAAGTGTAAGATGGGGCAATACATGACTTCGAGTCAACAAATAAGTCCCCCTCAATGTATTAACGACCCTAGGTCATGTGAGTCTTGCCCAGCGTTATTGATTGCATACAATCCAACTCCCAACCAGGTCATTGGATCGTGCGTTGTATTTACCCTACCGACAATCTCTGTTCTAAAACTCTCTCGTCACCTCTCTCGAGTATAAGACGAGGGATATAACACAACTTCGAGTCAACGAAGAAGTCCCTCTCAACGTCTTAATGACCCTAGGTTACGTGAGTCTTACCTCAATGTCATTGATTGTCCACGATTTAAACCCCGACCGGGTTATAGAATCGTGGCGTTTGTTTACCCTAATCCGAATCCGGGGTTTGTCAAAACCCCGTATTCTCCATTTATCAATCCAATCATGATAAAAAAACAATACGATAAACACAATCAAACTATGAAGAACAAACATAAACGCAACACCGAAATCATCTAAACAAACATATTTATAAATATACCGTTAATCCTTACTACAATCCATATTTAACTCATGGACATAGCCGTATATACAATGAAATAACAAGCTAAACATGCTCACATGATCTTAAGATAAATAAATAAGGAAAAACAATCGAAGAACTTAGCCTCGTCCGAAGATAAACCACTAAGAACGCTCAACGATCGATTTGCCGTCTTCTCCACTTCGGGATGTGAGCTCCACCTACAAAACTCCTAAACCATAGCCTAAATATGGCTTAAGGTGCCAAAATAGCCGGGGGAGCTCAAAGGAGGGAGAAGGAGAGGGGTATTTATAAGCAAAATATCTAAATAAAATATCTAGGCTATGCAGAGGGTCACCGCCGCGGCTGTGGGATTCAGCGCTGTGGCGGGGGGTAGGTTGGTTAGTTGATCACTATGGCAATGAAGACAGCGGTGGCTTAGGAAAAACATTCTGCTGGATCACCGCCGCGGCAATGGTTTTCACCGCTGTAGCGGTGGGCTGTCAGTAGCCTACTTTTGTTTCTCTGCTTCTTCACCGCTGCGGCGGTGGTCCATCAGTAGTATTTTGCCTTTCTCAGCATCTTCACTGCCACGGCGGTGGTTTGGATGCCGCGGTGGTGGGCTTGTTTCACAATTTTGCCTCCGAGCTTGTTTTTCCATCGTTCTTTCGATTGCTTCTGGTTCAATCTCATCGTTTTCGCTCCAATTTCCAATCTTTTTGCCCCACATACCTGATTTATGAAAAAATTAAAAAAACTAATTAAAATGTAATAAAATACTATATAAACGTTTGAAAACTAACTTAATTCGATTTGGAAATACGTAGGTAGATCACACCTATTAGTTACTTACATACACTGAGTTCCTAAGTCTGGAATCTAGTCGAAATGTAGTTCGGCCCTTGCTGTGCTATCTCAGATTGTCAACTGTACCCACAAAGTCTTTCTATGTACCTTGATAATCTACCAAGGATCAAGTCGACTCGTAGTTCGAGCACATTTATCATTTGTTGTATTCTTAACAAAAAGATTGGTAGTCAACTTCTTAAGGAAATCGAGGGACTTCTTGGGTGATACGCCCTGAAACAAGGCTAAGAGAATGTCTTGATTGCTGACATCTCTCTGGTTTCAACTGGACCAGCTTGGGTCTCCTATGTACTTTGGTGGTTTACCAAAGATAGGTTGAAGTGCAGTCTACTGGGGATAGAGGAATTTTGTTTAAGGTGACAACCCAACCTGTAAAGGTGTTTACCAGAACTTAGGTCGACACCTAATTCTTTCTTGAATAGTTAAGGTCTAGTATGGTTAGATCCAGATTTGTGGGTGATTATCACGTTTGGTATGGTTCATTCCCAATTGATTGGGGGATTGGTCATTGAGAAGCTCTGTGGGGATTCTATTATTGATGTGACCCTATAGGGATTTTTAGTGTTGATGACGTGATCCAATCCCGATTGACGTGGGATTTTTGTTAATGGCAACCGGAGATGGTTTCGTACGTGTCAGGGATTTTGTCAGGAGTCAGATTGGACGTAGTTTCCTGATTTGAACATCGCCTATTGTTTGGTCAACAATGAGAGTGTATATATCTTTTCTCAAGAGAGTCAACGAACTATTCCAAGAGATGCGCCTTGGTCTAAGGTTGAGAAAGTGTCATAAAGATGATACTCATCTTTTTTTTTTTTTTTTTTTTTTTTTTTTTTCGACCGAACCCACTTGGGTTTCTTACGTTCCTCGGTGATCTACCAAGGATCTGGTTAAATGTTACTGGTTATTCTTATTTTTCATAAAGAATCTGATTGACACTAACTTCAATACGCATGAATAGCCTGTAGCTTAAAGGATATGATTGAACCTTGTAAAGATTACCTACGTATCCTAGATAATTGAGAATCAGGTCGGCATGTAGTTCATTGCATATGGTTGTGATTTTTTTGACCCGTGAGAGTTTCCTACGTATCTCAGATGTTGCCCAGAATCAGGCTAACAAATAGTTCTTGGGTCTTTGATGAGCTTGAATTTGTCAATCAAACCTGTGAGGTTTCCTATGCATCCCGGGTGTTGTCGGGAATCAGGCTGGCATATAATTTCAACTTCTTTTAGCGAGTCTAAATTTGTCAACTGAACCCGCAAGGGTTTCCTATGCATCCCGGGTGTTGTCGGGAATCAGGCTGGCATATAATTTCAACTTCTTTTGGCGAGTCTAAATTTGTCAACTGAACCCACAAGGGTTTCCTATGTATCCCGGGTGTTGCCGGGAATCAAGCTGACACATAGTTCTGACTAAGTTCATTATGATTGAAGCATTTGTTTCTCGTTGTGAGATGAAATAGACGTTGTTTCCATCAGGAAAACATGGATAGGATAAAATGCGCTCCAGTCATAAACTGGGGCAAAGACTGGATAAGTTCCGTTGGAGAAACTAATCCGACACTTCTTATTGTGTGATTTATGATTATCAACATTGTGAAGTATGCCCTAGCCTACAGGCTAGGGATGAGACTGATTAGCTACAGGATTGTGAAGCTAAATCGGTCTGTCTCGCTGTTTATTAGGGTGACGAAATCGTGAGTTTGTCGGATGGCGCAAACTCTTAGTCGTGCAACTTTGTGAATTGTATCTAATCAATGGTTGGTAAGAGTGATTACCTGTATTGTCAAAGCTTACTATTTATCAGAATTGGAAGGTGAACCTCCTTGTTTTGGCTTAATCCACTTCACTTCAAATGTTTTAGCTTTGTGTACCAGCATTTTGGTAAACTAAGTCCATTTCCTGCATTTTTGTTAGTCAAAGTTTTGTTAGAAGAAAATGAAACCCTGTCTTCGTTCCTCAATTTTGTCATCTGGACAGTGTATACTGGCTCGTTTCTTTAGGAGTTGGCAGATCTTCGTTTGACGATGGACTTATTCTTTTGTCAAGGATGCTTCCTGGAGGTAGTCTTTGAAGTATACCACACTTGTCTTTTGGCTGAAAACACAGCATCCTATGGTGCGCAGTGTTTTTTCTGGTTCTGTGGTTTCTTAATAAATTTGGATCACAGGATATTATTATTACTGGAAGTTATTGTGGGAATTTGAGGCATTGCGTATGATTGGGTTGGTGATGACGTCAAATATCCTTACGTGAAATTTGGTTTTCGATAATATGTCAAGTTTGACTTGCTTTCATCACTATGCTCTGATATTGTTTGTCGTTTTTACTTATTTATACTGAAATATTAGTAAAAAAAAGAACATAGCATATAAACAATAAGAAGTTAGAGTTTCTAGATAGGGTTTGCATAATCAGGTATATTATCCATTTTTTGAAGTTCTCTCTTCCTAAGGAGTACAAACTTAAACTTAGTCACTTATAGGAGGCTTCCAGATCTCTATCAACTTCCAATTCGTCTTCTTTTGTATCCCAAAGTTAGCTGAATTATCAGTTGAATTCTTTGATGTAGTCAGCCCAATTGTAGTATGTTGATCTTTAGATGAATCCAAAATCCTCAGAGAAATCCGATGTCTCCTGTTGTGTTTTCTTTTATTTTTATTTATTTTTATTTTTTGTGTGTTTGTGGTAGCATGTAAATACGCCGCTACTTTCATTCGCAAGTATACGAGGTCAAATTTTAGTATAGATCGGGGGAGTTAGGGTTATCGTGTCCACAGGGATTGGTTTGGACTATAATTGAATACTGTGTTTATCATGACCTAATTTTATCTAGGCGAAGATAAATTGAATAAAATTAATTATACTAATACTAAGTTAATTAATCTAATTAAATTAACTATACTAATATTACTATGAGATGTTTAGGGAAAGTATTGCCTAGGGATTAACTTTTGTTTACAAAAACGTGTTCGGTCTCGTTTTAGTTTACATTAACGGCGTTCGACTTATCTGACAATCTCACTTTGTAAACTCCATTGTCACCTCTCCCGAGTGTAAGATGAGGGATAAAACGCAACTTTGTGTCAACGAAAAAGTCCTCCTCAATGTCTTAACGACCCTAAGTCGCGTGAGTTTCACTCCAACATCATTGATTGCACACAATCCAATTCCCGACCGGGTCATTGGATCGTTGTGTCGTGTTTACCCTATCGACAATCTCAGTTTTAAAACTCCACCGCCATCTCTCCCGAGTGTAAGACGGGGGAATACATGACTTCGAGTCAACGAAAAAGTCCCCCTCAATGTCTTAACGACCCTAGGTCACGTGAGTCTTGCCCCAATGTCATTGATTGTCCACAATCCAAACCCCGACCGGGTTATAGAATCGTGGCGTTTGTTTATTCTAGTCCGAATCCAGAATTTGTCAAACCCCGTATTCTCGATATGTAAATCTAAGCATAATAAACAAACAATATGGAAAATACAATCAAAATAACGAAGAACAACCGCTAACCAAACACAAACTCAACAAAACAACACTTTTATAAATATATTTTAATCCCTAGACAAAAACTCGTTTAGCTCATGGCCATAGCCGATTATACAATGAAAACTAAGCTAAACATGCTCAAACAACAATCTTAAGTTAAGAAATAAAAGAATGAACAAGAGAAACTTAGCCTAGTCCGAAGATTTATCACCAAAAACATTCCGAGATCGCTCCTCTTTCGTTGCAACGTGATCTTCTCCTTAGGATTTAAATGAGCACTCCCAAAACCTCACAATCTATCCTCCTAAAGTCTATGGAGGTCCCTTAGCCTAATGGGGAGGAGAGGAGGAGAAAACTAGGCTCAAAATATCCTAAAATATCTAAAATAATATCTAAACTGGCGCAGAGGTTTTCGCCTAGGCGAAGAAAACTTCGCCTAGGTGAAGTTACTGTAGGTAGGTTGGTTAACTTTCTGCCGGATTTCCGCCTAGGCCGAAAAACTGCAGGTTTGCATTTTGTTTTGACTGTAACTTCTTTATCCAAACTCCGATTGAAGTAATTCAAAAACCTATGGAAATTTAAGAAAAATATATAAAACTTACATGTTTTGAGTGTTTCCAAAATAGGATTTAATCATAGTCCAAAATAGCCTTGAAGTTACAGTACCTATACCGGCTTTGCACATTTTCGCCCTTTTTCCACCGTTCTTGATCCGATTTGATCGTTTTTGATCCGTTTACATACCTTCTCACCTCAAACACCTGATTTAGATAAAAACACATAAAAATGTACTAAACATACTTGAAAACTAACAACGTTCGGATTGGAAATGGATAGGTAATTTACATCTATCAAATACCCCCAAACTCGGAATTTTGCTAGTCCTCGAGCAAAAAACCCATGAAATAAAAGAAAATATAACAACTAAAAATGAAAAATGAAAAAAAATGATAAACAAATATGTGCAAGTTTTGAGTATTATCTAGTGGCCAAACGAAATATCCCTCATTGGCCCCCAATCTTATCAAGTTCAGGCATAAAACACATCATGTAATGTTCTATAATTTCAACATTTATAATAGTAAATGTTTTATAGTGGTGAGTATTCCCTCCTGTCACGCGGGTGACCCGGGTTCGATCCCTGGCAATAGCCCCAAAAACTTGGTAGCGCGTAAATACGCCGCTACTTACACTCGCAACTATACGAGGTCTAAGTTTTAGTATAGTGTGATCGTGAAAGATTGGGTTATTGTATCCACAGGGATTGGTGTCGTTACTATCGAATACTGCGTTTGTCGTGACCTAATTTTATCTAAGCGAAAAACAAATGTAATTAATTAATTAAACTAACACTAATATAATCCAAATTAACTACACTAATATGCTAATATGTTTTAGGGTGAAGAATCACCTAGGGATTAACGTGTTTACAAATACATGTTCGATCTTGATTTACTTACGTTTACGATGTTCGACCTATTTGACAACCTCGATACGTAAACTCTACCGCCACCTCTTCCGAGTGTAAGACGGGAGAATACATGACTTCGAGTCAATGAAGAAGTCTCCCTCAATGTCTTAACGACCCTAGGTCACGTGAGTCTCTCCCAACGTCATTGATTGCACACAATCCAACTCTCTCCTAGGTTATTGGATCATCGTGTTGTATTTACCCTATCGACAATCTCCATTCTAAAACTCCCTCGCCACCTCTCCCGAGTGTAAGACAAGGGATATAATAAAACTTCGAGACAACGAAGAAGTCCCCTTCAACGTTTTAACGACCCTAGGTAGCTTGTGTCTTGCCCCACGTCATCGATTGTCCACGATTCAAACCTCGACCGGGTTATAGAATCGTGGGGTTTGTTTATCTTAATCCGAATCCGGGGTTTATCAAAACCCCATATTCTCCATTTTTCCTTCTAATCATAATAAACAAACAATACGATAAACACAATCAAACTACGAAGAACAAACATAAACGCAACACCGAAATCATCCAAACAACGTATTTATAAATTTATTGTTAATCCCTACTACAATCCATGTTTAACTATGGCCATAGCCGCATTTACAATGAAATAACAAGCTAAACATGCTCACATGATCCTAAGATAAAGAAATAAGGAAAAACAATCGAAGAACTTAGCCTCGTCCGAAGATAAACCGCTAAGAACGCTCAACGATCGATTCGCCGTCTTATCCACTTTGGGATGTGAGCTCCACCTCTAAAACTCCTAAATATACCCTTAGATATAGCCTAAGGGGATCAAAAATCCAAGGGATAAAGGGAGAGACCGGCCAAAGGGGAGGAGATGGGGCATTTATAGCCAAAATATCTTAAAAATATCTAAAAATATCTCAAGACTATACAGGGGAAATCTGCCTAGGCGAAGAAAACTGTGCCTAGGCGGAGTTAGGTCGATTTTGTTGACCACCTAGGTGGTAGACTGGGAGAACATTCTGTTGGATTTGCGCCTAGGCGAGCGACTGTCAGTAGCCCATCTTCGTCTTTTACTGGATTTCCGCCTAGGCGATAGAATCTTTGCCTAGGCGATCGTCCGTCAGTAACATTTTTCTCTTCTCAGCTTCTTCATCGCCTAGGCGGTGGTCCTGTTTCATCTTTTAGCCTCTGAGCTTGTTTATCCACCATAACTTCGAACCGCTTTGGTTCGATCTCATCGTTTTCGCTCCAATTTCCTATCTTTTTGCCCCACATACCTGATTTATACAAAAAGTAGAAAAACTAATTAAAACATAATAGAATACTATATAAACGCTCGAAAACTAACTTAATTTAGTTTAAAAATAGATAGGTATTTTACACCTATCAATACCCCCAAACTCGGAATTTGGCTAGTCCTCGAGCCAAACACACACACTAAATTGAAAAACAACAAACTGAATTAAATAAGAAACAACCTAAACATAACAACATGAGAGTTTTAAATGCTTTTAATAGCCTATTTATTTTTCCCTCAACAACCGCCAGTAGTATTGAGTTCAGGCGGTAACACACAGCATGTAATGTTTTAGATTTTCGACATGCAATAATGGTGAACGCTATTCTAGATCCTGTAAACGTGTTAGTGCGAGACTCAATAATATAACTATACAACGATCGGATTGGATTATCCACCAACAAAATTCATGACTTAGACCGTAAAGGACTAGGATTTCTATAGGCTTGATTGGGGTCCACTCTCCACTAATGCAGGTTTAGTAGTTCATGAAGATCATTAGGACGTGGTTCGGTTTTAGTATATTTGGCCAAGGGTAATTTGGAATAGAAAACGAGTTAACGTTGTTAACTTAACGTTACCCAAGGCTCAATGCTTAGCACATTCACTCTCGAATCCCCATAGAAAGATTGGAAACAATCCTAAACATGCATTTAAGACCGATGTACTCACTTGTCAAAAGAAACGGAATCAAGTCGGATGGGATGGATAAAAAAGAAATGCTTGGGTTACCTCCCAAGGAGCGCGTGGTTTAATGTCCTCAGCCTGACATTTAGAATGCCCTCAAGATTGGTGAGATTTTTCTTTGGATGGCTCGATCTTTCAACGAGAAGGAAAATAAACGGCTTGGAATCCTGTCGAAAGGGATGCATCAATACCTATCGATCTAACATCGCCAAGTACCCTACATGGGAAACAAAAACAAAACTACGAACAAAAATTATATACAAAATAAATGCGTAAAGTAAAATTAAGTCATTTACACACAATATCAATACTAACGAAATCGCCAATCCCCGGTAACGGAGCCAAAAACTTGGTAGCGCTGACGGAACTAGAATACGATACACTTGCTTCTCCTATCTAAAACTTAAGTCTCTAGCTGTTACCGCGTTTCTTCGACAATAACATCAAAACATTCCCCGGCAATGGTGCCAGTTTGTGTTTACCATTTCTACCCTTAGCGCCCTTTCAGGTTTTCACTAAGGCCAGCTACTACATTTTTTGCACCTTAGCACCCTTTCAAGTTTTCACTAGGTCGGTGGTTTTGTATCTTACTATGATCTCTACTTTTTCACCTGTAGCGCCCTTTCGGGTTTTCACTACGTCCTCAGGTCGTACTAATTTCATACCCTTTTTTGCCCTCACTTTCTTCTGGTTGTGAGTCTGAGTTTATCTTTTCCAGGGGTATAAATTTTTTACCGCATCAGTATTAATGGGCTCTAGAAACTCTTCGCCATCCATCTCTTGCAACATTAAGGTCCCATATCCTAACACTTTCTTGATGATGAACGGTCTTTCCCAGTTTGGCGCAAATTTTCCGTTAGCTTCGTCTTTGAATAGGAAGATCTTCTTTAGTACTAATTCACCTGTAGTATAGATTCTCGGCCGAACCTTCTTGTTATAAGCTCTAGCCATCATCTTTCGGTAGCATTGTCCATGTCATATAACAACAAGTATCTTTTCATCTTTTAGGCATAGTTGGTTAAGTCTCTACTATACCCATTCGACCTTATCTAACTCGGCTTCCACCAGAATCCTGAGAGGAAGAATTTCTACCTTTGCTGGGATCACGACTTTTGTTCCATATACTAATGAATACGACGTGGATTTGGTTGATGTTCTAACCGATGTTCAATAGGCCTTCAATGCAAATATGAGTATCTCATCCCATTCTTTGTGGTTATCTATCATCTTCTTCAGGATGGTTTTGATGTACTTTTTGGCGGCTTCTACTGCTCTATTCATTTTTGATTTGTAGGGTGTGAAATTCCTATGTTCTACCTTAAACTGAGTACAAATGGATTTCATCATACTCATTTCAAGTTTTGGGCATTATCGGAGATCAAGGCTTGAGGTATTCCATAATGTGACAAAATATTATCCTTGAAGAACCTCGTTACGGTCCTTTAGGTGACGTGAGTAAGAGAAATCGCCTCTACCCACTTAGTAAAGTAGTCTATAGCCACTAGGATGAATAGACATCATGTTGGTTCCATTGGCATTATTGGACCTATGAAATCTATTCCCCACATTGAGAAAGGCCACAGTGCTGCTAAGTGATAGGTTCAAAATACCTATCAATTTTCAAGCCGAATTTAGTAGTTTTCGAGTGTTTTTATATTGTTTTAGTTCAAATATATATATATATATATATATATATATATATATATATATATATATTTATCTAAATCAGGTGTAGGGATGTCAACGGTTGATAATCAAGCAAATCGGTGGAAAAACGTTGAAGAAGATCAAAGATCAGAAATTGTAGCCTCACCGCTATAGCGGTGAGCCTCACTGCTGCAGCGCCAGTGTCAAGGGTTACTGACCCTTGATTGCTGCGGTGGTGGCCTTCACCGTTGCAGTGGTGAAAGGGTCAATAACATTCTGGCCAACTACTACTGTAGCGCTGGAAGGGCAGAACGCCTACTGCTTTACCACTGTTGCAACGATGATAACTGGACGGGACTAATGTTTTCCACGTCTTACTATACTCACAAGTGCATGAGGTCAAGTTTTAATATAGTGGACCTTTCAATCGGATATTGTCATTGGAAAACGTGTTTGATTAATTGAATACCGCGATTTGCATAGTCTTATATTATCTCGACGGTTTAAGAAATGTTTCAACTAAGTTAAACTAACAACTATTGGGTTAATTCTAATTAAATGGATTACCTAGGGATTGATTTCATTTACTTAACACACGTTTGACTTCGTTTTGTTAACAATATTGGTGTTTATCCTATCCGACAATCTAGGTATCTCAAACTTGCTTATTACCTCTCCTGAGTGTAAAATGAGCGATTATATGACTTCGTGTTAACGCTGAAGTCCCCCTCTAGTGTTTTATGTAACACATAGCCACATGAGTCTTGACCCAACCTCACGGATTGCACACTTTCTAACGCCCTCCCGGGTCATTAGATTGTCGTGATGTGTTTTACCTTAGTCCAAGTCTGGGGTTACCTCTCTCGAGTGTCAAACCCCATATTCTCAAAACCAACCCTAATACCTTAATAAACATATTAAAATTTTAATCAAATGGTAAACACAATCGGATTTAGATAAACAATCGTTAAAGTAACATATATTAACTCAAACCTGTATTTACATGAGTTACATCAATCCCTAGATAATATTTATCTAGCCTACCATAATCTTAATCATACATATATTGAAAAAATAAGGATCTATCATTATTTGATAAAAAAATTTAAGTTACCAAGATAGATATAAAGGAAGATCGATCAAATCTTTACATGGAGTGGTCCACTGTTGCCAAAGATCGGTCCTGAAATGATTCATTTTCTCCAAATGTTGAATCTCCTCTTTGGGCTCTCAAAATATGCTTCAGATCATCTATAACAAGTGTAAAAAACATTTTTGAAAAATGGGGGAGAGAAGGGTTTAAATAGAAGGCTTGAAAATATCTAGAAAATAGATATTTTCTATACAGAGAGACCGTCACGGCGGTGGTTCACTGCTGTGGCGATGATTGACCACTACGGTGGTGAACCAAAAATGAAATTCTCTGTACTTTCACCTCCTAGGCGGTGAAACAAAACCTAGGCTATCTGGACTGTCACCACCGAGGTGGTGGCCTGACCGCCGCAACAGCGGTTTTGTTGTCCTAAACCCTTGCTTCTTTCACCGTTTTTCCACCGTTTTGCTTATTTGTCACTCGATTAGGTCCCTACACCTAATTTACTTAAAAAAAAAAAATAAAAAAATCCATAAAATATTACTAAAACACTCGAAAACTATCAAATTCGGCCTAGAAGTAGATAGGTATTTTCAACCTACCAAATACCCCCAAGCTTGGAATTTTGCTAGTCCTCGAGCAAAACTCCCTAAAACTAAAATAAACTAATTGTACTAACTAACTAACTAACTATTAAAAATGAATAAACTTTAATAAATAAGAAGTAAATGCATGCGAGTGCCAAGTTCAATCGAAGAAACCATTTTATTCCTCCCTCAACAAGCCTTAATCAGATCAAGTTCGGGAAATAACACACACCACGTGGTGTTCTAGAATTTCAACACTCAATATCAACAAAAACCATTATAGATAATGTGTGTGTGTGAGAACTCAATTGTATAACCATCCAAACACCGGATTAGATTATTCAATAACTAAACTCATTTCTTAAACCATTTAAGGATTAGGAAAACCATATGCTTAACTGGGCTCGACTATCCACTAATATAGGTTCAGAAGTTCAAAGAGATCAATAGGTCTTGGATAGGCATTAGAGAACGGCTAAGGGTATCTCAGGAATAGAAAATAGGTCATCGTTATAATTATGATAATTCAACGATACTCGAGGTACAAACGCTTGTCGTTATATCTCTCTCGTAACCCCAATTATTTAAAACATAACCCTGAACAAGTTTTTAATAACTTTGTATTCACTTGTCAATAGAACATAAATAAAAACTATTTTAACATAGTTTGTTTTTTAGACAAACACCCTCCCAAACTTATTCGATTTTGTACAATTTTAGGGGCGTGCAAATAGAATTCAAAGATTAACAAGTGAATACACTAATACAGAACCAATAAAAATTCGTCTGAAACCCGCCATCTCACTTCAAGTAGCATATAATAATGCTAACTTGATTTCACTCAATTCGTGCGTTTGGCTTAGCAACAATGGTTTGGAAATTTTTAATTGGCGATGGTTTTGATACATGTTCAAAATTGAAAAGGTTATCGGCTTCGATAGGGTAACGAGGGATAAAATTTTCAAGGTTAGCTTCAAAGGTTCAAGCAATAAAAATAAAGGCCTAAATCATGCCTCTTGAACTACCTTACCTAGAATTTCGCCTCAAGTTTCTCTCAGTTAAGTTCTAGATTCCTCAAATTTGTCATGAACTTATTACTGAATAATCGGCGTCAAATCGTTCGAAGGATTATACAGTGAGTCTATACTATCGTGCGATTTAGGATCAAAATGATTTTTACCTAATCGACATGCCAAGCACACAAAACACACATGAATGTCATCACCCTCGATCTCGATATACAATTAGGGGATAATTTTTATCATCGGAAAACGGCCTAGACGAACTCAACAACTCAACACGCAAATACTACTTCATACATAAACATCTCTACATTAAATCTAAACACTATCATACATACACTAATCTAAGCATTTTACATACATAAACACAAAAATTTAAATAAAACATAACTATATGTTAAAGTCTACAATGTACATTTAAGCTTTTACAAAGCGTAACTATGCATACATAAAACATCCAAATATAATACATAAAAAATTTTGTTCATCATTTTCTCCAAAAAAAAAAATAAAAAATGGATGAACATCCCCCCAAACTTAAATGAGTTAATGTCCACACTGACTGAGCAGCGAACCCTATTGCAATATATAGCTTTTATGAGAAAATATTAGGTTCGGAACACATACCCAGGAGATAAGACATAAAAGTCTCACCTCCTATTGTCCACCTGGGGAAACGTCATCGCCACCACTGTCCCATCTGAAAGAAAATTGTGGTGGTTGCAAAAGGTGCGGCGATAATTGCGGCATAGGCGGATAAACGTTCATGTCAATGCCGAGGCGCTTGCAAATGAGCCGATGGACTTAATCTTGTTGACTCGTATACTAATCCAGGAAAGTCTCGAGCTCAGCAATTCAGAGATCTGTGTTATATTGCCTTTGGTGAAGAACATGATTATCAACCCGGACCTCCTGGAGCTCCTTTTAGACCCTCTCCAAAGTGACCTCACTGCGAACCTCAGATGGCCCTACCTCTTCTTTTGCATGACCTTCATCTTCTTCAGCTTCTTGCTCTCCTGCCCCGTACGCTTCGGCTTTCCACATCCGATTTATCATAGCTAGATCGAGAGGAACGATTAGCAGGCAAGGGCTATCCCTAGTTACCGATACACTGGCTTGTCAGAATAGTTCGGTCAAAAGCGAAGGAAATGAAAGACCGACCTTTGTTGTATTGACAACATGAAGAATAGAGGAGTAGATCAAGTAACCAATATTTATTGACTTACCTGTCTGGATCGAATATAGCATCATGGCCCTTTATTTGGAGACGTCCAACAAGTGAGATGTCGGGAGAAGGCTTCTGCAAACAAAATGGTGCCATATCTTGGGGATTGGATTGAGAAATTTAGCCAGGAAAGTGGCTAGATCCAACCCTTTGTGTGTCCACTGGACGTTGCCTGAAGTGATGGCTCAAATCATAGTGTCCATGCTCGGGTCTCTACCTCCATATAGTTCGTGAGATGGTTCTGGGGCCGCCAATCCCAAAACTTCATTAAGGAACTAGGGACTAAATGAGATGGGGCGAGTTTGGACCCTTGTCTAATAGTTATTTGCCTCGGTTATATTTGTATAGAACTCTCGCACTAGAGGCACCTCGCCCTGCAGTGGTGATTTGCAAAACCGTTCCCAACTGCGGCTTCAGATCATATCTTGAAATTCCGACGGGAGACTGTCTAATTTCCTAAATCCCTATTGTCGAATGCACGTTCGTTTATGCTCAAAACTGTTGAAATGTTCCTTAGTTTGTTTGGAAATAAAGCGGGCGGAATCATATTCAGCGGCGAGACCCCCGGTGCGAGAACTTGAACCTTCTCCCCTTGCTCTTTTTGAGGCGACTCGCTTAGTCATGTCTCATCCTTTATTTTTATTGCCTCAGCGGTGCATCCACTGACTCGGTGATGAGGCTCCTGCTATTTTTTCACTTCAAGTTTTCACAAAAAGGCTCCATACCATGTGCTTCTACTTTGCTAGTTCAACGATTTTAAGTGCGAAACACTTCCCCGTGTATCCAAACTCCTTAATTCACCTCCAAACATACTCCGAGACCATTTCGGCCTCCAAAACATAAGTAGTACCAAAAATCGGGTAAGATCATACCCTTAGTTTCATATAAAAAAAAGTGCTTGATTTACCGTCCCTAGCTAGACTTAGTGAATTCCAAAATCAATCGTCAATGAGGGAGATACTCTCCACAACTCGCTTTTCGTTTTCGAAGTAATGTTTGATCCACTCCCCATTGACTCAAAAAATTCGTCCGTCATCGCCTTCCATTTCGACAGAGCCGAACGAAAATACATGCTTCATCCAGAATGGTCCGGACCACCGGGACTTCAACGTTCTGGGAAAGAGCCTCAGTCATGAATTGAACAATAGAACTTGCTGACTTGGGTTGAACTTTTTCCTCTCGATCTTATTATCATTCCACCTCTTCATTTTGTCTTTGTAGAGCCTGGAATTTTCATACGCCTTGTTCCGAAATTCCTCAATTTCATTGAGTTGAAGGAGACGTTGTTCACCTGAAGCTTTGAGATCAAAGTTCAATTTCTTTATTGCCCGAAAGGCATGGTGCTCCAACTCGACTAGCAAATGAAACACTTTTCCAAATACCAACCGATACATCGACATGTTGATCATTGTCTTAAAACCTATGCGATATGCCCACAGTGCATCATCCAACTTCATTGCCCAATTCTTGCAATTAGAATGAATTGTTTTCTCCAAAATGCTCTTGATCTCCCTGTTTAATACTTTGGCTTGGCCGTTTGTTTACGGATGGTACGACAATGCCACCTTATGTCTCACCCCATACTTTTTCAACAAAGTATTGAACATTTTGTTACAAAAGTGGGTTCCTTCATCACAAATTATGGCCCGAAGTGTCCCAAACCGCATCATGATGTTTCTCTAAAGGAACTTAAGTACCACTTGGCATCATTGGAAGGTGTCGCCACAGCTTCGACTCACTTAGACACGTAGTCCATCGCCACCAGAATATACTCCTGACTGAATGATGATAGAAACAGTCCCATGAAGTCTATACCCCATACATCAAACAACTCTATTTCAAGAATAGACGTCAGTGGAAATTCATGCCTTCGTGAAATGTTACCCACTCGTTGGCATCTATCGCAAGTTTTTACAAATGTATAAGCATCTTTAAACAATGATGGCCAGTAAAAACCTGACTGAAGCACTTTTACGGCTGTCTAAGTCGCTCTAAAATAGCCATCACAAGGTGACGAATGACAGTGATAAAGAATACTCGCCATCTCTTTCTCTGGAACACATCGCTGGATCACTTGATCAGCATACATCTTGAATAAAAATGGCTCGTCCCATATATAGTGGCTCGAATTGAACATGAATTTCTTCATTTGGGCACTTGTAAGATCTGGTGGTAACATTTTGTAGGCTTGAAAATTAATGATATCCGCAAACCACGGAAGTGTAGTGTCAATTTTGAATAGCTTCTCATCAAGGAATACCTTCGTAATACAGGACTCATCACCTACGTCCTCTTGTACCAGCCATGACAAATGATCAGCAACAACATTTTCACTCCTTTTCTTGTCTCTTATCTCCGCATCAAATTCTTGCAACAAGAGAATCCACCTAATTAGATGTGGCTTGGCGTCTTTCTTGGTGAATAAGTACTAGATGGCGGCGTGATCCGTATAAATGATCACCTTGGATCCTATAATGTACGACCAAAACTTATCGCATGCAAAAACAACTGCCAACATCTCTTTCTCAGTTGTAATGTAATTCTCCTGTGCATCATTCAATGTCTTGCTTGCATAATAAATGGATTAGAAGATCTTCTCCTTGCGTTGGCCTAAAACCATTCCAACCGCACAGTCGCTAGCATCACACATTATTTCAAATGACTCGTTCCAATCCGGAGCAACTATTGTAGGAGCCGTGATCAAATTTTCCTTCATTGCATTAAAAGCTTTCAAGCAAGATTCATTAAATTCAAATGGGACGTCTTTCTCGAGTAAGTGACACAACGACTTCACCGTCTTTGAAAAGTCTTTGATAAAGCGCCGGTAGTAGACGACATGCCCCAAGAAACTTTGAACTCCCTTCATATTTATCAGAGGTAGACGTTTTTCAATTATTTTAATTTTGGCTCGGTTGACCTCGAGACCCTTCGAAGAGACTCGATGACCTAAGACTATTCCATCTTTAACCATAAAATAATACTTCTCCCAGTTGAGAATTGAGTTTTTCTCTTCGCAACAATCGAGAACAAGCACCAAGTTGTACAAACAATTATCAAAGGATGAACCAAAAACTAAAAAATAATCCATGAAAACCTCCATAATGTCTTCCACCATATCCGAGAATATCGCCATCATACACCGTTGGAATGTGGCCGGTGCATTGTATAGACCAAACGGCATATGTCGATAGGCAAACGTCCCATAAGGGCATGTAAAGGTCATCTTATCCTGGTCATCTGGTGCTATGGCTATTTGATTATACCCCGAGTAGCCATCAAGAAAACAATAACGATCGTAGCCGGCAAGATGATCAAGCATTTGATCAATGAATGGAAGAGGAAAATTAGCTTTCCTTGTTGCCTTGATGCACACTCGCCACCCAGTGATGGTTCATGTCAGAATAAGATCATTTTTCTCGTTCTTCATAACCGTCATGCTGCCTTTCTTTGGCACCACTTGCACCAGACTAACTGACTCGCTATTGGATATAGCATATATAATTCTAGCGTTCAAGAGCTTTAACACCTCTGCTCCAATGACTTTTTTCATTGCCGAATCTATCCTTCGTTGATGCTCAATGGAAGGTTTGAACGAATCCTCCATTAAGATCTTGTACATGGATATGGTTGGGCTAATTCCTTTAATGTCGGAAATAGACCACGCAAAGGCGGATCTGTGCCATTTTAGAATTTTTAACAACTTGTATTCTTCTTTCTCCATCAAATATGATGAGATTATTACCGGATTGGTTAAATTCTCCCCCAAAAATATATACCGAAGGTGATTTGATAATTACTTGAGTATTAATCCACCGTGAGGCAGATTGGATAGTTCGGGAGAACTAACTTCTTCTTCAATCACATACACATGAATCGGATCCTCTACGTCTTAAGATTAAGCATCCATAGCAAGCACGTAGTCCACAACACCAACTTTTGTAGTTGAGGCCTACTCACCAAAATTCCCCATAGATAAAGAATTTGTGAGTGTATGCTCCAATGGATCCATATCAACATTTTCATGACAGAATTCCCTCACACATGAGTCAACAACATCTACTCGGTTTCATTTAGGACATTCATCCAGAAAGTTCATAGTTTTGAAAATGTTGAACTTTACCTCATCTTCATTAACTCACAACATCAAATTTCCATTATGAACATCAATTAAAGCCTTTCCCGTTGCAAGAAAAGGTCTTCCAAGGATGATTGGAATCTCCCTATCCTCCTCCATTTCTAGAACGAAACATTCCACTGGGAAGATGAACTTGTCCACCTTTACTAAGATATCCTCAATAATCCCTTTCAGATAGGTTAATGATCGGTCCACCATTTAAAGGGAAATCGTGGTCGGCTTTGCATTACCAAGTCCCAACTTCCGATAAATAGAAGATGGCATCAATTTGATGCTAGCACCAAGATCACATAGTGCTTTGTCAAAATAGTATTTCCTGATAGTACATGGAATCGTGAAACTATCGGGATCCTTCAACTTTTCAGGCAGTTTCCTTTGCAGGATAGTACTACATTCCTCCGTCATTTTCACCATCTCATATTCCTCCAACTTTTTCTTCCTAGTCATGATGTCTTTCAAGAACTTGTTATAGTTGGACATTTGTTCTAATGCATCCGCAAAAGGTATGTTGATTTGTATTTTCTTGAAAATATCAAGAAACTTTGCAAATTGTGAATCCAACTTCTTCTTTTGGAATCGTTGCGGATAAGGAAAAGGTGTAGTTAGAATTAGTGGATTGTCCGGGAATGTAATTCTTCCCGGATTCACCTTTTGATTTCCTTTCTTCTCTTCCACTTTCTCTTTTTTCTTCTTCTCATTTTTCTCCTCTATCTTTTCTTTATTCTTCTCATATTTTCTCTCAACAACTTCTCTATTCTCCTCCTCCTTTGTCTTATCAACTTCTCCATCTACTTCTTCCTCCTCATTTCTCCTTGGTTTATTTCGGTAAACACCATGGCTTACCCCTAGCTCTTCCTCCATTGGTTTTCTTGCTTCAACCTCTTTCCCGCTTCTCAACGTAATAGCCTTGCATTCCCTCGGGTTAGT
The DNA here is from genome assembly GCA_016647705.1 of Eucommia ulmoides. Classification (NCBI taxonomy): domain Eukaryota; kingdom Viridiplantae; phylum Streptophyta; class Magnoliopsida; order Garryales; family Eucommiaceae; genus Eucommia; species Eucommia ulmoides. The sequence goes on along the minus strand of CM028336.1, from coordinate 13,046,534 downwards.
TTCCGTGTTGCTAGGAAACTTTCCCTTGGTCTGCTCTTGGACCATACTTATAAGTTGCGCTATCTGAGTCTCCAATGATTTCACAGTAGCTTTTGTATTTGTACATGTGGTATCAATAGAGTCAAGCCTCGTTTCGTGCTTGTTAAGTCTATTGTGCGTCTCATGCAATATTGTTTGCATTTCCTTCATAAAAGATCCCATCATATCCTTCAAGTTTGGCTTTTGATTTAGAATTTGAGGTTTTTGCATTTGACAGTAGTGGCCCAATAGAATATCCAAAAGTGGGGGTGAATTGGGTAATTAAAAAATATTATCAAAATATACTTGAATAGATCAAATAATTAATTTTATGCCTAAATTAATTATTATCTTTATATCACAGGGGAATTAAAATAAATCTAAGTGCACACCCAAACAAAAATAAACAAATTAAGAAAACAGTACACCAGATATTTATACTGGTTCACCAAGCTACTATTGGCTAATCCAGTTCTTCGAGCTCCACGGAGGTCGCACCTACTAAAACCAAGATTCCTTTAAAGGTAGGAACCAAACCCACACACTGATTCTTTTACAGGCTCAGAATCAACCTTTACAATTTCATTTTCTCAGGCTCAGCAATAACCTTTACTTTTTACAGGCTAAAGAATAACCTAATTCTTTTTAACACAAGGCTTAAGAATCACAACCTCACCAAAACACGCCAAATATCCTTTTACCCGATAAGGATTGAACCATTACAAAATGACTCAAAACAAAAAACGTAATTTTTATCCAGGACGAATCACTACCTTAATCTCTTTACAGGAAGACACTAAAACCCTGGTACCCTTGATTAAATATTCCTAATGATATTTAATCCGTTATAACTCACCAATACAAAAATTGATAAGTAAAAAAATATTTTCTTCAAAAATCAAAAGCAATTTTTATGATCAATTTCCAAATATAAAATACTAAACAAGCAATAATCATTATGGAAAGATCTCACCCGGAATCCACAGTATTAATGATTAGAACAATGTAGCTTCAATTCCGGTATCAGCAAAACTTGATCACTGTTGATTATCAGAATCACTCTTAGAACAACTCACAATGACTTAGACTGATAACTCTTATAAAAGCTCTCTCAAAATGATATAAAGTGATTATCTCTCTTAGAATGATTAGCTTTACTTAGAAAATTCACAGGTCTATATAAAGGCATATGTAATCAGCTTCTTAACGGCTAGTTTACAAGTGTCATGACAATAAAATACTCTTATAGACCCCTTATAACATTAGGACTTCATTTAGGTTCAATTTCACTTAATAAAAACTTTTAAAACTCTCAATTAAATTCCCAAAATATTTCTCAATCAAAATAAATAAGTGTAGAATCCATTTTAATTACCAAATTGAGAAACATTAATATTTAATAGACCATATTGAAAGGATTTAATTAGTATATGAACTATATCTTAAATATAGATAATATCCCTTAAATCTCTTTCAAATCCTAACAAAAAAATGACTATTTTTGGATTTTAAATCGGATAAAAAAAATATCCTGAACCAGCATATTCAGTCGACTGCCCAACGCCGCTTGTAGCCAAACCATCGCCGCAGCGATCATAGGTCCACTGCTTGATCGACTTGCAAATTTAGAGAGTTCAGATGTTTTCATAGGTTAACTGGTCGGTCGACTCTTCAATTCAGGATGTTTCATCTTCCTTCTCCGGTCGACTCCTCAGTCGACTGCCTCCTTCTGAATCACTTCTCTGTTATCGTTTTTCACCTACTTTCTTTTACGATTTTGTCCCTTTATCCATTTTTATATTTAAATAGGCTCTACTAATAATCTTATATTCCATTTTCGTCACTCAAAAATATTTCTTTTTCATTCACATGGGAGCAAATAAATATACTTAACAAAAATACACATTAAAGATAAGATTCATTTTGTGCCATGTGTGTGTTCCTAAATGGGATATTAAGAGTTAATATTTACCTGAGTTGTTTTGCCTAATTTTTTCAAACTCTTAATACTTCTTCATCATCTTGATATCTTCATTAAGCATCAATTCCATTTGACATCTTCATTACTGGAACTTTAAATCACTGAAACACTTGATCAAACATTAGTTCCACCAAAACATCAATTATTAATTGTTCATCAAAATCTTGGGATCAACAGACGGTTTTGTTGCATCGGATAACCTTGAGCTTGATTTCCATAATCGGGAAGTGGCCGCAACATGTTCTGATTGTTTGCATATGAAAATTTTTCATGGTTGCGAAGTCCAGGATGATAGTGAGTCAGAATATTGGTAGCGGGCCTAAAAGTATAGGACCTATTGTTGATGAAGTGACATTATTTGAACTCACTATCGACTCCGGGTTGAGAACTACTTGCGACGTTCTCCGCTTCACAACTTGATGAAGTATATTTAGTTGAGAAGGCAACCAATTGATCCGAGAGTTTAGAGACTTGGGCCGATAAGGTAGCAATATGATCAGCTTCTTGAATTTAAGCAACCTTTCTTCCCGTATACCTCTCGTTCAGCCATTGGTAATTATTGGGCGCTATTTTCTCCAATAGCGCATTTACTTCAGAAGGTGTTTTGGACAACAAAGTTCGTCTCGAGGCAACATCAACTATGGTCTTTGTTTGGCCATCCAACCCATTGCAGAAGAGTTAGGTTTAAAACCAATCTTGATACCCGTATTGGGGGAAACAACAAAATAGGTCCTTGAATCTTTCCCATGCTTCAAATAGTGGCTCATAGTCCCTCTGGTAAAATTGCGCTATCTCACCTCTGAGTTGAGAAGTCTTTGAAGGCAGGAAAAACGTAGTAAAGAACCTTTGAGTAAGGTCCTCCCAAGTGTTGATACTTCCAGGTTGAATAGATTGTAACCAACCCCGTGCTCAGTTACGAAGTGAAAACGGAAACAACCTCAACCGTATTGCTTCATCTGCAACACTATTGATCTTTACCGTTCTCCAGAAAGGTGGCTAGATGGACATTTAGGTCCTCATGTAGATTTTTGCCATATTGGTTATGGTGAACCATATTGATCAAGGCGGGCTTGAACTTGAAGTTGTTGGCCTGGATCGGCTACCTCTGAATTCCAGAGTAGTTATCAAAATTACGGCCCCATAGTAGTCCCTAAGGACTCGTTGTTGAACTTCCTACTCCGGTGGGGGTTGCGGTAGTGCCTGCGGAACCTGCGATTGTTGAGGCATATGTGGCATTCTATCGTCTCCATCGTCGGTCATAGTGTGAGCTTGGCTTCTTCTCTCTCTTCTTATCCTTGTCAAAGTACACTCGATCTTAGGATCAAGAGTAAAGAATTCCAAACTCCTACTACGTCGCATGCACTACTCGATCACAACAAATGAAACAAATTAAAAAAAAAAAATTAATTGAAAAACAAATAAAACAAAAGAATTGTCTGGATTAATATTCAACCACTTGGTCACAATATCAACCAATTCAAATTATTGTTCATCGGCAGTGGCACCAAAAACTTCGACGGGACTAATTTTTTCCACGTCTTAATATACTTGCAAGTGCACGAGGTCAAGTTTTAATATAGTGAACCTTTCGATCAGATATCTTCCTTTGGGAAACGTGTTTGATTAATTGAATACCGTGATTTGTATAGTCTTATATTATCTTGATGGTTCAAGAAATGTTTGAGTTTAAATATTTAACAACTAAGTTAAACTAACAACTATTAGGTTAATTCTAATTAAATGGATTACCTAGGGATTGATTTCATTCAATTAATACATGTTTGACTTCGTTTTATTAACAATAATGGTGTTTATCCTATCCGACAATCTAGGTATCTCAAACTCACTCATTACCTCTCCCGAGTATAAAATGAGCGATTATATGACTTTGCGTTAACGCTGAAGTCCCCCTCTAGTGTTTTATGTAACACATATCCACATGAATCTTGACCCAACCTTACGGATTACACACTTTCTAACGCCCTCCCGGGTCGTTAGATCGTGGTGATGTGTTTTACCCTAGTCTGAATCTGGGGTTACCTCTCCCGAGTGTCAAACCCCGTATTCTTAAAACCAACCGTAATAGATTAACAAACATATTAAAATTGTAATCAAATGGTAAACACAATCGGATTTAGACAAACAATCGTTAAAGTAATATATATTCGCTCAAATATGTATTTACATGAGTTACATCAATCCCTAAATAATATTTGTCTAACCTACCATAATCTTAATCATACATATATTGAAACAAGAAGGATTCATCATCATTTGATATAAAAAGTTAAGTTACGAAGATAGAAACAAAGGAGGAACGATCAAATCTTTAAGTGGAGTAGTCCACTGTCACCAAAGATCGGTCCTGAAATGATTCATCTTCTCTAAATGTTGAATTTCCTCTTTGAGCTCTCAAAATATGCTTAAGATAATCTATCACAAGTGTAAAAAACATCATACATTTGTGGTGAAAGTAGCGACGTATTTACGTGCTACCAATGGTGGTAGACTTCTTTCTCGAACGTATATATGAATTACTAGCAATGTCGAATGGATGGAAGGAAGCTGGTTGGTTGTCATACTCGACTACTATTATAGGTTCATCAGGGGTTCGGTAGATGGCATGATCTTTCTCGGCATAAATGGTGATAATACTATCCTCGAAGATGAATTTCATCTTTCGGTGGAGAAATAAGAGAACTACCCTAACTAAATGTATCCAGGGCCTTCTGAAGAGTAGGTTATAAGTATCCGGTATGTTTAGGACACGTAGGTCTACTTGAGAAGTGACCGGGCCTATAACGATTGGTAGCATAATTTCTCCCATGGGCTCTTTCTTTTCTTCGTCGAAGGCTTTAATGATGATAGTAGTGTTTCAGATTTAGTCCTCGTTTACCCCTATCTTCTTTAACGTACTCAGATGGAAAATATTGAGTGCGGACCCGTTGTCTACCAGAACTCTAGAAAGGATGAAGTCCCGATACCGCATTGATATGTTGGGAGGTTTGATGTGCCCAGTTCCTTTGGATGGAACCTCGTCGTTAGTAAAGGTTACGAGATTGGCGCTAAGAAAATTTTACACAATATTAGTGAAGTGATCCTATGATATGAAACTTGGTATGTGGCCCTCATTGACGACTTTTAATAGCTCATTTCAATGTACTTCGTAGGTTATTATCAATGATAGGATCGAAATCTGTGTCAGTGCTTTGCTCAATTGCTTGATGACCTTGTACTTAGTGTTCTTAACTGCCTTTAGGAATTCTTGTACTTCTTCCTTAGTGACAGTTTCTTAGGGATAACCTTGGGTTCTTTGTCTGGTACAACAAATATTCTCTGCTCCGAGTAATACCTCCGATCTTCTCTACTTGGTCTTCTATCCTTATGACATTGGTTTTGATTGTCATAGAGTAGTTCCAAGGAACCTCTTTCAATTCTTTCACCGGTTTTTGCTTTGGGGTTGCAAAGGTTAGTATGGTTTTTGGTCGGATCATTATCGGGTTCTGACAAGATTGCGATTGTACGGTGAAGTGAGAAACTTCTAAACCCCAGGGCTGGTCAAGGTTTAGCTTCATGAAGCCACAACCAAGCATGTTAGTCTAGAGATTATTTTGATTCAAATAGCTTGATCGTCTACCTTGGGCGCTAAAGTTCTTCTTGGCAGGGGGATTGTTTTGCTACCAGGTTTCCGAGGCTTGGTTAGATTCGTCATCCTCATCATCCTGACTTGGGTAATTGAGGTCAAATATTTTCTTAGGTAGAAACATCGTTTTGTTTCTCGAAGGTTCCTTCTTAGGTGGCTGGTACACATTCAAGACTTGTTTGACTACGACGGCTATATCGGTAATATTCTTGTTTAGCGTATCAATTTCTCCCCGCATCTAGTCTAGTTATTTTTTCCCTTGATAAGTTGTTCATTCTTCACCTATTAGTTTTAGATTTTCCTCTATCATATGTCTCTTACCCTTATTGTCTTTTTTGTCGAATTCACTTCCCCAACCAGTAGAAGAGATAAGTCTATCGTTCGTATGTGAGATCGACATGTCTATCCAATAGGCTTTAGGGACATTTCGAGCCTCTACCCATACTGTTGGTGGTGGTTTGGGATCAGTTTTCCATATTCTGGTATAGTCGTTCGAATCGATCTCCCAATCTCATCGGACCATGTTGATAGTTGGAGCTAAGTGATCATGCTTGGGCAATGGGTTTTGCAGACAGTTAGGCTAAGATGTCTTCCTCTCTTTTGGGAAACATATCACCTTGTCTTGTATAAGATCCTCTATCTTATTTTTCACAGCGTAGCAATTATCAATAGAATGACCTGATGCTCTAGAACGATAAGTGCAGAACTGGTTTGGGTTGTAGTATGGGCTATTAATGGTTGGTTTCTTTGGGGGTATAGTCTCAAGCATTTTTTTTTTAACACATTCCTCGAAGATCTGAGAAAGGGTTACAAAGAAATGTGTAAATTTCCTTGGTTCTCTATACTGTTGATTTGGTTTATAATTTTGTTGGGAGTTGGATGGGTTTGGAGGCCGTGGAGGAGCTCTATAAGGAGGTTGATATGGAGATGGATTATATGTTGGAGCTGGAAAATGAGCAAATTAAGACGGTGGTATAAACTGAGGTAGTGATGCAAACTGAGATGGTGGTGCATATTGAGGTAGTGGTGCATATTGAGGTAGTTGCTTTTGAAAGATTTTTTTTTTTCAAACTTAGGAGGATTTGGTTTCTGGATTGTACTGAGGTTGAAAGTTCTACTGGTTCCTTTGACCCTAGCCTACCATTGCCACCTTAGGTTATTTTTTCTTAGGTGCTGCTCTCTTATGTTCCTGCTTAGTCGGTTTCTGAATTCTGTCGGTCCTAACACCTTTTTCTATAGAGTTTCCTCGAAGGATCACGTTGGAGAATGGTTTATTCAATGTGTTCAGTAAAGGCTCATAGTAAGGGTGAGGCTGACCCAAGATAAACATTTGGACCATCTCAGACTCCTTCATTGGCGGTACTACTTGTATGGATCAATCCCTTCATCGGACAACATATTCTCGGAAACTTTCCCCACTTTTCCTAGTCAAGGTTTGGAGATAAATCTTATCCGGTGATACTTCTTGATTATAGCCATATTGTTCGCAGAAGACCTTAATTATGTTAAGGAACGTCTTCACCTTTGAATGTTCTATTATAGAGTACCAACGCAGGTCCATCTAACGATTGTTGGAAGAGTTTGACGACTAATGCCTCGTTGTGGATATATGTCCCCATCTCATTCTTATACATCTGGATGTGCCTATATAGGCACCCTGAACCGACGTATTTCATGAATGTGGGCATGACGAAGTTGTTGGGGAACTTTACATAAGGTATAGAGGACAACTTGAGGAATCAGGCATTGGCTCCCAAGTCTCCCCTCTTTACTTCTGGGAGTTCCCTTTTAATTCGTAGTAGTTTATCTGTTAGCAGGGATGTTTTCTCAAATTATTCTTTCACATCTATTTTGAATTAGTTGTTGGTTTTTGGTATAACTGGGATAGTATTTTGTCACACCCCACCTCGGACACCCATCACTGTGGGACCGGTGTGACATCGACACAACCTAACTAGAATCACAACACCAGAAATAACCATGTACATGCATACAGACGTATCACAAACATATATATACTCCCAAATTCGGGAAACATCAGTCCCTACAAAAAAATATCGTAACGATAAAGATACATAACATTTAAACCTCTCGGTGTTCACCTCTAGTAGCACTCCCAAGATACTCTTTCCCTATCGTACCTTTGGATTCAACCTATTGCCAGTAGGGGACGGATGCCTAGTGAATGCACCTGCGAGTGTACTACCTTCTTAGAAAAAATATTTTTATAATAATAATTCATTCTACAACATCTAAATGGATCAAGCATAAGTTTATAAATACCACATAGCTCGTAAAATTTTTAGTATAAAAGTAGAGAAAATAAAGCGACATAATTAAGTTCCATTTAAATCCAACTAATATAAAAATCATACTAATCACCATGATAATAAATATCAAATCAGCCAATATACGTAAAACACCACATCTCAAGCACATATCTCAAACACACTTTTTAAGCACACAACTCAAACAAACACCTCAAACACACACTGGCCAGCCCTAGTGATCATTTTAACCTCATGATCGGGAGTTTGCAATGGTACCATACCATCCGTAGGATATGCCTTCCTACGAATACCCATCACTCTGCCGAAGTGGATAATCACTGTGCAGTATAAACGTCTAACATCACTCTGTTGAAGCAGATAAACATCACTCCGCCGAAACGGATAAACATCACTCCGCCAAAGCGGATAAATACTATGGCATCGTCAAATCAAATACAGCATCATCGAATCACAACTCAATAAATATCGTCTACTCAATGTAGTCAAATCACCACGTCTATCCCTTTTCCTCAAAACCAACTTTTAAATCCAAAAATCACATTTCACACTTTCTTTTAAAGAAAACGTCTGATTTTATCAAAACCACTTTTTCACCATTTATTTTTAGAAAACCAGACATTTTTAGAAAAAACAGATGTTTTCTATTTTCTTTTAAAAACACCGTCTAATTTTACCAAATCCAACAAAAATTCATTTTCAACTCATTTCCGATAACCATCGAAATCTTCCGAAAATCCAATTTACCAACCCACCCAAATCCTGCTTGATCCATATCATATATAAATTCGTACAGTTTAAGTAAACAAATATTTCATCATATATATATACATCAAAAAATAGTTTGGCAAGAAGACAATACACTCACCTGATAATTCGCTCTCAAAAGCTCATCCGACTATCCGCTACTGATCCTCCGATAAATGTGAACCTATTTGTGACATGGCTTAAATTAATATTATAGAAAAAAAATAGCCTACTCGTCCAAATGCAAGCCCTACATTTCAAAATTTCCCATTCCCCTCATTTTATTATATAAAATTATTATTCGGTTAATTTCGCTTCGTTGATAATTACTTTATGCATTTATTAATATGGACGGTGACAACATTTATTAGAATTAACGATTGCAAAATTATAATCCCATTTGCTAATAATTCCATTTAATGAAAATGGTAGTCGATTTAGATTTTTACTTGTTCTGAAACATCCGTCGACCGAGAGATGGATTTTGGATTTTATTGGGGTTGTTTATGTAATTTCTCCTATTTTTTTTTTTCTTTTTTTTTTCTTTTTCTTCTTCCCCTTTTCTTTTGCTGTTTTACGTTTCTGCTTTCTGTTCTGGTTTGGGTTTCGCCGCCGATCAAGCCTCGCTGTCTTCCTAATCGAACACACGTACCACCAGACAAACGAACACACACACTTCCACGTCTACTCCCCATACACACCTACCATATGCCCACACAACACACACCGTAACATACACACACACACACACACACACGTTGCTCTCTCTCTCTCTAACTCTACACTCCACTCCGACACTCGACGGATACCCACCACCGACCGAAAGAATCGCTGAACCAGCAACCCACACCACCGGAGATATTAGACAATACACACATATAACGACCCACATGAAATTGACGACGCCCACCAACCGATCAACACACACACACTAGCTGTCGAAACAGCACACACACACCAACGACACTGAAGAACACATATTTTTACATGTACCAGTGATGATTAAACGGCCAACCGAACACATCCACACGTTGACCGACAATGCCGGAACAACCAGGCAGCACCGCCAGCGACGGCCTACTCTCTCTCTTATTTCGTTTTTCTGTTTTCCCTCCTACGACGAACAAACGACAACGATCACTGAACAACACACACATACAATACACACACCGAAACACACATTGAATGGCCGATTGAAGCACCCCCTCTGTCGGCCGGCCAATGACACCACAGACACATACACCGCCGAACAGAGCAGACGAACCGCATACACCTTCATCGATTGCACCCATACACGACACTCCCACCCACATCTTACTGGAAGAACACACCACTCCGGTGACGACAATGGTGACGATCACACCCTAAGCCGACCCACTTCCTCATGTTCCCATTTTTCTTTCTTTCTCCCGAACTCTCTCGAAGCTATGGTATATATATATAGGCACAATAGTGGGATGAGATCATCTACCCATATGTTTATGTATATTATTATTTTAGTTTTAATTACATAAATCTCCCCCCTCAATTCTTGTTAAGTTATTAATTAACCCAAACCTAAAATTAATATTTTGGAAATTGCTAATTAATCCCTAAAATTTTAAATCAAATTAGGAATAACATATTTTACCCCATTATTTTCTAGATGTTCAAAAATGCAACTAATGATTATGCGTATGCAACGATCCGGGTCTTACATATTTGGTTCATCTGCAGTGGTACTTGGGTTTGGGTCAGTTACAGTCGGAGTGACTTGTGCTTGAGGGTCAGTAGGTATTGTTTATCTAGTAACTAGGCTAGGGCCTTTGGAGCTAGAGGGCTAATGATTGGTTATTGGTTCCATTGGGTTCCGGGTTTGAACAAGGATTACGTAGTTCTGCTGAGAGTGGTAAAGTTGCTGCAAGAGTTTCAAAATTTGCCCCACTAACTGTTTCAACACAACCATATATTCTTTTAGTTGGACTACCCTGATAGGTTCACTTGGCCGTTCCTCTATATCCTCCATTAGGATCGGTTGTCGTGCTTGAGACCGAGTGTGAACTGGTGAACGGGAGACATGTGTTTTCTTATGCGGAGCAATGTTTCCTACTTAGAAGATGGTCGTGTCAGTATTTTGCTTACATAGGCATTTGTGGTTTGACAATGAATTAATTTGAGATGAGATTTCCATTAGTTCCAAATTTTATAATTTACAACCATATCGAATTTTTGTCATGACTACTCCACAGACGGAGTGTACTTTGCTTATAATTACAGACTTGACCTCAAACTAAAGCAAGACCTGAATCTGAACGAAATAAAGTTTTTGAGTATAATAAAACCTTGTATAGTCATACGAAAGATTCTCTTTACTCTTTTTCATGGCTTGTTTAGTAGTCAATCTAATCAAATACAATTAGAGAATGTGAGCAAGCTTATAGATAAAGAGGAATGGAAATTCGTATTTTGATTATTATGTTCTTTATTAGTCTTAGAGGCAATTTTTTTTGTAAGGTTTCTGGGTAATGATATATTGACAGCAAAATTAAATGTCTATTTCTAACATTGTGTCCTAAGTGGAATAGGTTTTGGCTTTTCTCTATTCCTGGCTCACTATATGCAACTTTGGCTTTTCTTTTAGCGAATCCTAAAAAGCTCAGTTCCGAAACATTCAGACCACTGGTGTCCTTCCCCGAGGGGAACATCCATCTCAGTTTGGTGGTCCAAGCGAGAAGAGGTTCATAGCTAGATCCCGGGGGATGCAACCTCTGACCTTGCTTCTATTAATTTCTCTTTCTAACTTAACTATTTTCAGGGCTTAGATTGGTGTCATGACCTCGCCGAATTTAGCCCCTACTGTCGGCCTCTCTCTATCCCTAAGAGGGTTATGGTTTGGGTTTTCCATTGATGTTATGCAATGCAAAGTGAGTGCTCATGCGTTTAAGAAAGTATATAGCAATGTAAATGCAGAAATGTAAAGACAACATTTAAATGTGGCAATGTAAAGACAGTGAAGTAAAATGTAGTAAAGAAAGCTAGTAAATATGTATGCACACTGATATATACACATGAAATGATATGCTTTGTATTGTTTTGCTATTATTGTTATTGTTATCATTATGCTTCTGGTAGGAAATTGTTTTTTGTTTGAAATCAAAGACATAATGTTTGGATGTTATTGCATAGTGAATATGGATTTAGACTACAACTAGGCTTGACTCTCTAAAGTCCCCAACGGATTCGCCAGCTGTCGCACCTCGAATTTCAATTAGCGAAAAATGTAGAGAATCTGGAAGAGGATGAAAACAAATTTAAACCATTCCTCTCTAATTCGTTTGAATTTGTTCGTTTTAAAAATGGTTTTTCAAGGGATTTCAATCTTAAAAAACCTATTAGGTCGTGATTTTTGTTAAAAAAAATGGAGTCGCTACCTACCATAGGGTTAAATGGTGTGCTAGGTTATCTTGATTTTGGAAAATCATTTTTCCTTTTGAAATGGCCCGTGTTTTGACTTCCATAAGTCTATGTATCAGCGATATTCTTTAAGTTCAAGAGTCGGTTATACTCGGGGAAGGTGTTAGATACCCCCAAGACACCTGTCTGAAGACGGTACCTTAGTCTAAATAGATATTCGCTGTTAAACACTATCCAAGCAATTTTCTTTGATTACATAAACAAGAATAATTCACCTCTGTTGATCCCTAGGTTTTGTTGGACAAGTAAGTGTTGATATTTTGGTAGAATTAATGTGTTTGTTGAGTGTTTTAGAAAAAAAAAAAAAGTTTCATTTATTGATTGTGTTGAAGATATCTTGAAGAAAAGGTTAAGGGTGCAAAGATGGACAAAATAAAGAAATGAAGACTATTGAGGACATTGAAGAAATTAGGTGAAAACAACTCAATACTCTTATACTCTTAATGCAACCCAAATTAGGATCGCACACGACACTATTAAATGAGTTATGTTTTTGTGTCTTGAAATGATAAAGATTAGGATCCTAATTATTGATTAATTATGTGCTCCTTATGTGACCTAATTCAAAATCATGATTAAATTATAAAAAGTTGAGGTTTAGGGTCAATTCAGTTAACTGAGAAAAATAATCGGCTAACTGAATCAGAATGTTGGGTTTTGGAGTATAAATTGGTGAAGCAATTAACCAACTAGCATCAATCCATCAACTTATTAGAAAGGATCGGTTAACTATTTGAAATAGTAAGGTTTTCGGAGCAAAAATCGAAGATCCTAAAGCAATCTGTCAATCGACTAAAGGCGATTGGTCAATCGATGGGCTTAAGGATGGAAAAGTGGAAGTCTCTAAACCAATTGGTCAACTGATTGGGAGACAATTGGTCAACTGAGTAGGAGGTAATCGGTCAACCAATTGTGCTGGAACTTGGAATGCGAAACTCCCTAAACTAATTGGTCAACCTACTGAAGGGGGATCGGTCAACCGATTGGCATGTTGGGTTTGGCTTGGTTTCTATGTTGAATCAATTGGTCAATAGATGGCTAGAGTTCGGTTAACTGATTGTTTTGGTTGATAGTTTGAGGAATTTGGGATTTTGGTAAAAAAAACTAGCTATTTTTTTATGATTCTAAGGGAGAATTTGGGGGGATTTGAACCTACTGAAGATATGGTACATGTATTTTGATATCTCTATTGATTTGATCCATATAATTAAATGTTCTCTTAATTTTAGCAACAAAATACTTCCTATCTTTATGATTGATAATTGAGAAATATTTTATGGACTTCTTTGAGCGTTTTGAAAGTTATTTTTAAACGAATTACACTAGAATTGAATGATTATATTATATGGGGTCTAAAGGTGTCTTTTAGAGGTATATCTTTTGAAAAGTAGCTGTTGGAGGGCTTGATTTGAATCTACATATATAGACCTGCGAAATTGGATAAAATATATCAAGAACATCAGCTTTGAGCTATTCTAAAAAGTGATATTTATGCTGAGATTTTTGTGAGAGATAATATATAAGTTCTTGATCTAAAGCGCTGTTGATTTGGCGTCACCGACTTGTGCTATATTGCGATTCTATTTCAATCTTCAGTATCTCGAACGAGAATCAGGTCATCACGCAGTTTGTTTTGGTTTGGGTAAAGACATGGTTTATTATTAGAGGTGTGACCGAACCCTTATGGGTTGCCTACGTACTTTGGATGGTTATCAAAGATCAGGTCAGACGTAGTTCATTCTTGTTATGTTTGAAACGCCGGGTTGGTTTTGGTTAAATTTGAGCTAGTTTAGTTAAGTTTTGGTTGATTATCAGTTAATTTTGGTTGAACAAACCTGAATCATAACCTTGAAACAAACCTTCGATTTTGTCAAGAACCTCAAACAAACTTATTTGCTTTGGTTAGTTTAGTGCTTGTATGTGAGTTGTGAGTTTAAAAAAAAAAAAAAAAAAAACACCATATATTTATTCTAGACATACTCGTAACTAAGGAAAACGGGAAGGCTTCTGAAGAAGAATCACACATATCCCTGAAGGAATAGACGCACTCCCTTTATTCGGAGTTCTTAGCCACAAGTGCCTGTTGGTGTAGTATATAAGAATATATGTATATATGTGTGTTTGTTTAGCTAAAAAGGGAAAAGATAAATATGATGTTCTTGGGTAGAATCATATAGACTATGTATAACTAATGGTGTGAATAATCATTTTGCTCGAATTCGCACGTGTTTTTACCACGTGGTTGAATAAGTCTATGTTTTTTAATGTCTTGGTATGTTTTGAATTCTCTTGAATGATTTTTGTATGATTTAACCCTAATTTGGTTGTTATGGTTAAGATTAAGTGTTTGCTTGATGTTCTTGACAAAATCAAATGCTTGTTAGGTTGTTTTTAGGGTTTGTTTGATTTTTATGCGTTGTATGTGTTAAGAACATGAAAGTAAGTTTATTATTTGCAAGACTCTGCTATATACAAAGCAATATGCACAAAATCAATCAAGAATCATAGGTTGTTTGGTAGAAACATACCTACTTAGGGGATGTGGTCTTTCCTAAGTATTTACCTCATTCTCCTTGATTGGTGTTTGGCCCGTGGTTGATCAGTGGTCGTGGTTTTTTGAGTTCCTAGCCAAGAACCCAAGAACAACAACCTACTTAGGGGATGTAGTCCTCCCTAAGTAGCCTATGTCCTTTTCTCCTTGGTTCGATGTTTATCGGTTTTCATCAATCCTTGAAGTTTTTGTTCAAAGAACTTCAAGAATTTCTTCCACAACTAAATTTTGCCAGAATAACGACGTGTTTTTTGAGAAATTCGATTGAGAGGCCTATGACCCGAGATAGTTGCTCTAGTTTAGAGATAGAAGCTAGGCCTTCAAGACTTGAGAAAATGAGAACCCTAGCAACCCTATTTATAGGTTGGGGGCCTATGCATTAGGTAATGTGCAGGTAACACCAACCTCTTCCTTGGGGGGTGTTTAGTCTCGAGGACTTACTATCTTGTCTTGGTTTGATTTGGTTTAGAACGAATTTAGGGGAGAAGGCTAGATTCTCAAAGTTTTGGTAATGAATACCAAATCTTTTCAAAGTTTTGGTAATCATTGGAAATCATTACCTTTCCACCAATGGCATTCTATGCACATGGGTTCATTTATGACTTGACGGGATAAATCCGGTTCGGTTTAGGGGCTAAATATCCGTTAGATGCACTATTCCGATTTGGTTGTCATAAATGCTCCGAATATGCATTGAACCTAGTCCTTTGGTGTCACTTTGCATTTAATGAAAAATGATGAGTCATGACTTGGAGGCCACACATTCGTTTCATTCCGAATGGAATCAGGTGCACTTTCCTTGTAACCGTCGGTTGGTTTCCGAGTTGCAATTACCCTTAGATACTTTTGTGAATATATGTAGATCCTTTGAACTTAGCCACTCCATGTCATCCCAAGCATTTAATTCTTGATGGTATGTGCATTCAATGTTTTGCTTGGAGGCTACTCATCCGGTTTGGTTTCGTTAATGGGTCGTCACGATTCAAGTTTTTCGATTGGTTTCTAAGATATTTTGTTTAAAGTATATAGATACCTTGAATGTGGTCTTGACATGTCATCTCAATCATTTAATTATTGATATAATGGACATTCAATGGTCATTGAATGCCTTATTTAGGTGGCGAACTGAATCGATTTGGTTTCGATAATGGTTGGTTGTGCCCTAAGTGTCTTGTCCTCTTCCTTTACCATTTGGTAGGACACTTCTAGGAAGGATCCTTGGTCATTATAAGGATTAGTTTGTGGGCCTTAAATTATGGCTAGTCCCCTTGATTTCATGGGCCTAGGATGGTTTGTCAAGACTACTTGGATTTGGTGAAAATCTAAGTCAAGCCCACACCTTAAATTACCTTGTGATTTAGGGCTTTGTCATGACCTTTCCAAGCCTTGATTAAGGTGTCTTGGATTATTTCTTTTTAGTATGTGATGTGGTATGCATGGGAGAAACTATAGTTTTTGGTTTTAAATTTGACAAGATGTAGTGAAAAGTAAATATTTCAAAGTCGAGGTCGGGTAACCGAGTTAATTATTTGAAATGTCCTATAATTTAAAGGCAGGGACTAAAATTTATCAATACTAAAGATGATTTGATGAAAATAAAACCTTAGTAAAGTTATTTTATACCTCCTTAAATCATAGGAATTTCGATTTTGACCCAAAACTTTTACTTAGCTATATTTGGTCAAATTCAACATTTTTTTTGCGTTTTTGTCATGTTTTTGGTTGTTTTTGTATATTGCCTAGTGTGATCTCAGGTAGAAATCCATTCCCTTTAAACCTGAGTTTAAAATTTATCTGAACTTATACTTGATCCGACACTGACTGTGCAAGACAAAATGCGGTGTCTACAATTGCCATGACAAGTTTAAGTTACCCAAAGTAACTAAGGCTTAGGACTCGGTTCGGAATCAACCAAACCAAAGTCGTCACGACTAGCCATTAAATCCTATCTCATAAAGGGCCCTACCAAGCATTTAGTTACCCATTAGTGTGCATTAAATTCCCAAGATATTTCCTACAAAATGTCTAAGGGAGAAACCAAGTTACTTGAAAAGTAACTATCGATTATCAATCCAACCAATCTGGTTCGCCACCAAGGAATGCATTTAATGAGCCATTAGATACCCATACCATCAACCATAAAATGCTTGGGATGACATAGGAAGACCACATTCAAGGCACCTATATATTTTGGTTAAAATATTTTAGGGAAACCAAATTACTTGAAATGTGAGTACACCGTTACAAGGCAAACCGAACCAAACCAATCCCATTGGAAAGCTTTAAATGCCCATCACATTAAGTGTCATCATCCAGAATTAATTTAAAAATGACAATTGGAGACAAGTTTAATGCACCTCCAAATCATTAATGGCAACCAAACTGAAATAGTTCGAGTAACCGATACTTAGTCACCAAACAAAACTGAAATGTGACACATCAACCCATAAATTCCCTATGTACAATCCAGTCATATCTAATTGTTGCTAATGATGACTAATGATTTCCAATCATGAGAAATTATTGCCAATCATTACTTTTAGATATTTATAGATTTGGTAATCATTATCAAATATTTGAAAATCCTACAGAATATTTAAGATTTGTCCGAAACCATCTAACCTCAAGACATAAAGGGATAACCGCTAATCCAAACAGCCCCTAAGGAGTAGGCTGGATTACCCTATGCATTGGCCATTGCGTACGGTGCCCATCTTATAAATATGACTATTATTTTTCAGAATTTAAAGAGCTTGAACCCATAACTTCTTTCTAGGCTCGAATTATGCTCTCGGTTCCATTGGGTTTTCAAGATTTCTATTCAATAAGAACCTCAAAATTTTGTCGAAATACTTTCTTGAAGGAGTTCTTGAGGATCTTGGAGAAAGATCTCAAGAAGTTGACAGTGAACGATTGAGAACAACCAAAAATATCCAAAGAAGGAAAATAAGGTAAACTCTTAGGGAAAAATCACTCCCCTAAGCTAGGTATGTCTTCTTAAACGCCCTTTAATCTTGTCTTAAATACATTTACATTGCTTGTACATAGCATGTTTATATGGTTCTTAGGCTTATATTCCATGTATATAGCATATATATCAAGTATCAAGTGAAAAACGTTAAAAATATGTCAAATACATCAAACCATATCAAAACTATCCAAGATCATGTCAAGAACATCAAGAACACCAAGAACACATGAAGAACAAGACAAAAACATAAATCGCACCCTGAGTTGCGAATAACTTCTTTGATTCTCTCAAGAACACATGAAATCGAACTCCAAAACTCAAATAAACCATTAACTACTAATCACTAACCATTAACTGTTAATAACTGACTTTACTTTAATGCAATCATCTAGAGCACAACGTGGCACAAAGTCTTCAGGCTCGTGGACTGGAACCTTATATATATATATACATGCACTACTCCGTCGAGACCCTTATGGTTAAAAATTCGGAATAAAGGGAAGACCTCTATTTTTTGGGGGATAAGTGTGCACCTTCTTTAGAAACGTTTTCATTTTTCTTAGTTACAAGTAGGGCTAGCATATATACTATATATTTTCTTTCATTTTTGAACTAATAACCCAAACATAAAACACTAGTCTTGCCTAAGAAAGTGATTTCGGTTGAAATGTTCTTGACAAAATAAGGTATTATCCACATATCATTCTATAATTCATGTCCTTGTCTCAAACTAAATCAAAACAAATCAATATCACCTTGCATAAATTAATTACATGCTGACCTAATTCTCAACGATCTAAGATACATAGGCAACCCACGTACAGGTTTGGTTACATATCAAATAAAATAAGTTTATCTTGAACAGATAAACTGCATTTCAACCTGATTCCCTATGAAAATCGGGATACGGAGGCAACCTTTATAAGGTTTGGCCGTAAAAAATACAAGAAAATATTTTCATTTCAATTTGTTTTATCTGTTGTTGCTGATAGATAGTTAACCTTTACTTGCTTTTCTTACATAAAAAATGCATAAAAAAAGACAAAAACATTGAAAAAAATAATTATTTTTCTAAACAAAACCAAAGAAAATTACTTGGAGTTTGTTTAAACATGAACATCTATTTAGATTAAGGTAACATCTTTAAACGGGTGTCTTGGGATGCTTAAAACCTTCCCCAAGCATAACCGACCCTCGAACTTAAAGAAATATCTGGTAAAAGACCTTTACGAGCCAAAACTCAGGTCACTTCAAAAATAAAAATGAATTTCCAAAATCCCGATGACCTAGCACACTATTTAGCCCATGCTAGGTGGCGACTCCTTTTCTAAAATAAATCCCAGCCCAAAGAACGTTTTCAAAACCTACGCCTAGAAAAGCCCCTGAAAACTCATTTTTTAAAATGAATGGATTTTGAGGATTTTGAGAGAGAGAAACGTAAACTTGTTTTCCTCTTCTTCCCGATCTCTACTTTCTCTGCATTCAGAAAAATCTGAGGTGCATAAACGATTGAGAGTCTAACCAAATTAATTTGAAGAATTAGGGTTAGGTTAGTTATATATATATAGGGGTATAATGGTTCATTTGTTATATTTTTTTACCTACCAAAGGACTAAATAATAATAAGAAGATTAAATAATAATATTTTTGTTTAAAAGGTTCAATAAGGAAAGAAAGTGTGAAATTTGGGCTAAACCATAAAAACTCCATTAACTATTTGTGAGATTTATTTGAGACATATGAATATACATTTATATACCAATGTATTCTTCTTGGTAAGAAAATAAATGTGGTATATTTATTTGAGTAAAAATCATTTAAGAGGTGAATTAAAATTATTTATTAAAAATCATTCTTGGGTTTGGGTCTTAGTTTTGGTTTGGGTCTAGTGGCCTTGGGACTTTGCCTTGGGACTTTTGGACTCTTGACTTGGACTTTGTATGTTTTGTATAGAATTTGAAAAAATTCAATCCAAATATAGTTTAAAAGTCTAACTGGATGTTTTATACCTTGAGAGAAAATTATAAACCTGAAAT
Organism: Eucommia ulmoides; assembly: GCA_016647705.1. NCBI lineage: Eukaryota > Viridiplantae > Streptophyta > Magnoliopsida > Garryales > Eucommiaceae > Eucommia > Eucommia ulmoides. Next base: position 13,026,846 of record CM028336.1, on the reverse strand, counting down.
CTATCAGTTCAGGTGTGTAACTTCAAAAAGTTGTTGTTGTCCATTGAATAACTGCTTAAATCTCATATTTCTTCAGGTTGTTGGTTTTGCTCCCCATAAAAGGGCATGCATTCTTAGCATAATAGGTATCCCATAAGCTTGCATAGCATAGCATTTTTATAAGAAAGTTTTTCTTGTTTTCATTGTTCTTGAGAGTTCTTAAGAGAGTTCAACATATTTTCAGTTCATCCGGCTTCTAATTTCTAGTGTTGGTGTACGGCGAGTGTTTGTTACACACTTGCGTATTGACTACTCGTAAGTGTACGAGGTTAAAGTTTTATTATAGTGTGATCGTTAAGATGGGGTATTGTATCCACAGGGATTGGTGTTCATTACTATCGAATACTGCGATTATCATGACCTAACTTTATTTAGGCTAAAAACAAATGTAATTAATTAATTAATTCTAATACTAATATAACCTAAATTAACTATAATAATATAATGAGATGTTTTAGGGGAAAGAATTGTCTAGGGATTAACTTGGTTTACAAATACGTGTTTGATCTCGATTTACTTACGTCTATGGTGTTCGACCTATTTGACAATCTAAGTTCGTAAACTCTCCCGCCACTTCTCCCGAGTGTAAGATGAGGGATATAACACGACTTCATGTCAATAAAGAAGTCCCCCTCAATGTCTTAACGACCCTAGGTCACGTGAGTCTCGCCCTAACGTCATTGATTACACACAATCCAACTCCTGACCGGGTTATTGAATTGTCACATTGTGTTTACCCTATTGACAATCTCCGTTCATAAACTCCACTGCCACCTTTCCCGATTGTAAAATGGGGGAATACATAACTTCGAGTCAACGAAGAAGTCCCCCTCAACGTCTTAACAACCCTAGATCACGTGAGTCTTGCCCCAACATTATCGATTGGCGTTATGTTTACTTTAGTCCAAATCTGGGGTTACCTCTCCCGAGTGTCAAACCCCATATTCTCGATATATCTATCTAATCATAATAAACATAACAATATGATAAACACAATCAAACTTCGAAGAACAAACATAAATGCAACACCGAAATCATTCGAAACATATATTTATAAATATATTGTTAGTCCCTATACAATCTATGTTTATCTAACGGCCATAACCGTATTTACAAGAAAGCACAAGCTAAACATGCTCACAAATTCTTAAGTTAAAGAAATAAGGGTAGAAATCGAAGAACTTAGCCTAGTTTAAAGATTTGTTGCTAAGAACCGTTCAACGATCGCTTCGCCGTCTTCTTCCACCTCAGGATGTGAGCTCCCCCTCTAAAACTTCTCTACCTACCCTTAGATATATTCTAAGGGGCTCAAATGGATGGAGAGAGGAAGATGAAGGGAGAAGAGAGGGGTTTAAATAGGCAAAATATCTAAAAAATATCTAATCTGCTGCAGAGGCCATCGCCACAGCGGTGAGTAGGTCGGTTGGCTGATCGCCTAAGCGGTGGATTAAGTTGACATCCTGCATCTCCAGTGCCGTGGAGGTGGATGTTCAGTAAGGATAAGTCATTCTCTACATTTTCACCACCACAACAGAGGTTTAGACGCCGCGGCGGTGGGCTTCTTTCAAAAAATTGTCGCCTTGCTCGTGTTTCCACCGTTCTAGGTTCGATCTCATCGTTTACGCTCCAGTTTCCTCTCTTTTTGCCCTCTCACACCTGATTTATACTAAAAGTACAAAAACTAATTAAAACTTAATAAAAATACTCTAAAACTAACAAAATCGGTTTGGAAATATGTAGGTAGATCACACCTATCAAATACCCCAAAACTTAGAATTTTGCTAGTCCTCGAGCAAAACACACACACGAAAATGAAAAACACAACTAAATGAAACAACAAACAACCTAAAACAATCTAAACATAACGACATGCGAGTTTTACATTCTTCTAACGACCAAGTCATTTTTTCCCTCAACAACCGCTAGTTATATCAAGTTCAGACGGTAAAACACATCATGTGTTTCTAAAATTTCGACATGCAATAATGGTGAACACCATTCTAGATTCTATAAATATGTTAGTGCAAGACTCAATAATATAACTATACAACGACTGGATTGGATCATCCACCAACTAAACTCATGACTTAGACCGTAATGGACTAGGATGTCCATATGCCTGATTGGGGTCCACTATCCACTAATGTAGGCTTGGAAGTTCATAGAGATCAGAAGGACTTGGTTGGTTTTGGTATATTTCGCCAAGAGTATTTCAGAATAGAAAACGGGTTAACGTTGTTAACTTAATGTTACCCAAGGCTTAATGCTTAGCACATTCACTCTCAAACCCCCATAGAAAAATTGTAAACAATCTCGAACAATCATTTTGTAGACCGACGTACTCACTTGTCAAAAGAAACGAAATTTAACGATATTTACATAGTTTTTTTTTTTTTTTTTTTTTTTTTTTTTTTTTTTTTAACGAACCACACCCCCAAACTTATTCTATTTGTATGATTTCATGGGTGTGGTTAAAACGAAAGAAAAACGACAAGTGAGTACTCGAATACCGAATCAATTCGAAGTTCACCCTAAACCCAACCGCTTACATCAAGAAGCATTTGCAACTGCTAACTTGGTTCACTCAAATGTGCCTTTAAATTCAGCGATATAGGTTTGGAAAAAGATCAACTGGTCAAGGTATTTGTTTATGTATTTAGAATTGAAATGTCATTTTAGGCTTCGACAGGGTAACGAGGGATAAACATGTTATAAGGTAGGCTTCAAAGGCTCAAGCGATAAAAAAAAAAAAAAAAAGCCTAAATCACGTCTCCTGAACTACCTCGCCTAGGATTTCGCCTCAACTTTCCCCTCAATCAGGTTCTAGAATCCTTCAATTTGTCATGAGTTTGGTTAATCGATAATCTTCCTTAAATCAATTGAATAACTATATATTGAGTCTATGTGTTCGTGCAAATTAGGATCTACAATAATTTTCACTAAAACGCATTGTCTAGCACACAGAACACACATGCATGGGTATTACTCTTGACTTCGAAAAAACCTGGGGGTAATATCATCATCGAGTAACGTCCCAGATGAACGCAAAACTCAGCATGAAAACAACAATACAAAAACATAAACACATTCTAACCTAAACACACATGCACATGGTAAAACAATAAAATAGTTAACATACTATACTACACATCACTTCCAAACTTAAAACGGATAGTGTTCTCAGTGGTCCCAATTATTAATCTCAACATATGAAATTAAAGCATGCTGACGAAGGGGGTTTAGAACACGTACCTGGGAGGCGAGAGAATCTCGCCTTCGAATCAAGTCAAATGTGACAGATTTAATTTATTTGACCTTGGGTTGCCTCCCAAGAAGCGCGTGGTTTAATGTCCTCGACTCGACATTTTCAGAACACCATCAAGTTTGGCGAGATTTTGCTTTGTTCGGCTCATTCTTTCAATGACACGCCTCACCGGCTTATGTGCGTGGCCACAGCACCATAAAATGGCTTGGAATCCTGTTGGAAGGAATGCATTAATACTTATCGATCTAACTCGGCAAGTACCCTGCATAAGAAACAAAAACAGAACTACAAACAAAAATTATATACAAATGAAATGCCTAAAGTAAAATTGTACGCACACTATCAATAATAATGAAAAAACGCAATCCCCAGAAACGGCGCCAAAATTTGTATGGCGAGCATTTGTTACGCGCTAGCGTATTGACTACTCATAAGTGTACGAGGTCAAAGTTTTAGTATAATGTGATCGTTAAGTTCAGGTATCGTATCCACAAGGATTGGTTGTCGCTATTATCGAGTACCGTGTTTATCATGACTTAACTTTATCTAGGTTAAAAACAAATGTATTTAATTAATTAATACTAATACTAATATAATCTAAATTAACTCTACTATTATAATGAGATGTTTTAGGGGAAAGAATTGTCTAGGAATTAACTCGGTTTACAAATACGTGTTCAATCTCGTTTGACTTACGTTTACAGTGTTCAACCTATTTGACAATCTCAATTTGTAAACTCTCCCGCCACCTCTCCTGAGTGTAAGACAGGGGAATACACAATTTCGTATCAACAAAGAAGTCCCCTTCAACGTCTTAACAACTCTAGGTTACGTGACTCTCACCCTAATGTCATTAATTACACACAATACAACTCTCGATCGGGTTATTGGATTGTCGCGTTGTGTTTACCCTATCGACAATCTCAGTTCGTAAACTCCACCGTCACCTCTCTTAAGTGTAAGACGGGGGAATACATAACTTTGAGTCAATGAAGAAGTCCCCCTCAACGTCTTAACGACCCTAGGTCACATGAGTCTTGCCCCAACATCATCGATTGGCGTTATGTTTACTTTAGTCCAAATCCGGGGTTACCTCTACTGAGTGTCAAATCCCGTATTCTTGATATATCTTTCTAAGCATAGTAAACATAACAATATGATAAACACAATCAAACTTTGAAGAACAAACATAAACGCAACACCGAAATCATTCAAAACACATATTTATAAATATATTGTTAATCTCTATACAATCCATGTTTAACTAACGGCCATAACCGTATTTACAAGAAAGAACGAGCTAAACATGCTCACAAATTCCTAAGTTGAAAAAATAAGGGAACAAATCGAAGAACTTAGTCTAGTTGAAAGATTTGTCGCTAAAAACCGTTCAACGATCGTTTCGCCGTCTTCTTCCACCTCGGGATGTGAACTCCCCCCTCTAAAACTTCTCTACCTACCCTTAGATATACTCTAAGGGGCTCAAATGGCCAGAGAGAGGAAGAGGAAGGGAGAGGATAGGGGTTTAAATAGGTAAAATATCTAATAAAATATTTAATCTACTGTAGAGGACACCGCCGCGGCGGTGAGTAGGTTAGTTGGCTGATCGCCTAGGCAGTGGATTAGGTTGACATCCTGCATCTTCAGCGCCGCGGCGGTGGATATTCCGAAAGGATAAGTCATTCTTTGCATTTTCACCACCGCGGTGGAGGTCTGGATGCCGCGGCGATGGGATTCTTTCAGAATATTGCTGCCTTTCTCGTTTTTCCACCATTCTTCAACTGTTCTTGGTTCGATCTCATCGTTTACGCTCCAGTTTCCTATCTTTTTTCCCTACACACCTAATTTATACAAAAAGTATAAAAACTAATTAAAACATAATAAAAATAACTATAAAAATACTCTAAAACTAACAAAACTAGTTCGGAAATATGTAGGCCGATCACACCTATCAATTGGTACTGGAAGAAACTTGATCATTGCATTCTGGAAGGCAGATGCTTATTTAAATGTATTTTTGTTTCTGTTTAGTTCTATAAAATAGTAAGTACTTCTATTTCCTGTTTAGTTCTATAATTTAGTAATTGTTTGGTTTTTATTTTCATTTAGTATTATAAGACCAATCTCTTCTATGTTTCTGTATTATCATTTGATATCTGAAATGTTTATGTAATCAAAGAATTCATAATTTATTTTTATTTTTATTTTTTATGTTTTTATTTTTTTTTATATTTTTGATTATTAATTAATTTCTGGAGAATAATTACCAATAAAAAATTATTATCAAAATTACTCTACAATGTAAATAATTTTTATATTAAACTAATAATAATTTTTATACCCCTAAATAAAAATAATTTTAAATTAAATTATAAATTAAAAAAATTTCTATTTTCCTTTCCATTCTTCATGTTGCACTAATTATTTTGCCGCCTTTTTCATTCTCTCAAGGGTAATTTTGGAAACTTCTTCATTTTCTCAAGGGAAATTTTGAAATTTTTAATTTTGTTTTATTATTTGGTCATTCATAGTAATGGAAACTATTAAAAAGATTCAACTGCCAAAAATAATTTTTTTTGGTCTTCGAAGATTTTTTAGAAAACAATTTTCATTCTTTCACTATTGAGTTCTCGTAATTTATATAATATGTTATTCTACAAAATCTGTAACTTTATAAATAAAAATAGAAAGTCCATTTATCATGGAACAAAATTGTGATCATTTTCAATGTCATTTTAAAAAAAAAAAAAAAAAAAAAAAAAAAAAAAAAAAAAAAAAATCTTTTTATTATACAACTCACGCTCTTCATTTTAATATACATATTGTATATGTTTGAAAAAAAAAACATATATATTTTTGAATGTTCAAAATATAGTTTAATATTCAAATGTGAGCACCAACAATATCAACATTCACATATACTGTTGTAAGAGTTATTATTTTTGAAGTGATGTGAACATTCATACTAGCACAAATAGTGTTGTGAATATTTACACTGATAAATATTTATTAAGTCTGATACTTTAAAGTTGTTATTGTAAAGTTGTGTGAATATTTACACTAGCATAAGTGGTATTCTGAATGTTCACATTACTAATATTTACACTAAAACAATATTCACAACAATGTGGTATCTTTGATAACATTCCAATTAATGTTGTAAATATTCACAATATTATGAATAGAAACTCAAAACACACTAGATTTCATAGGGTTTTTAATCCGAACGTTCACATTTTTGTGAGCTATTGTGAATATTCACACCATTTCAATACAATAAATCAAACTAAATTTAATAATGATTACTAGTGTGAACATTTACACTATGTTTGAATAGTTGCGAATGTTCAGGGGAAAATGTAATTTATAAGAATTTTTAATAAAATCCCATTAATAAATGTGAACCCTAACCCAAGACCCATATATGCAATGAAATCGGTGCTTGGTTCGCAGCCGATCCTTGATCTGCTGTCGATGGTCCATTTGTAGGATGTTCACAACCAATCCTTGGCTCGACGCTAGTTTCATAGTCGTCGAAAATAGACTTCATTCTCTGCAAGATGTTCACAGCATAGCCTTCAGAAATAGTCTTCTTTTTCTTCGTTCGAGATCTGGAAATCGTCATTACCTTCGTCTTGTCGGTTTTAGATCTGAATAAGGTGGCTGTAAAATGCTGTTCATTTTAAGATTTGTAGCTTGCTTTTCTCTTCTTCATCATTGTTTTTCCTTCCTCGTCGTCACCCTTGTCTCACGATTTCAAAGCTGACTAAGGTGGCGACAATGGTGGTAATGGCGTTTCTTTTTTCTCTTCATGATTTCGTGATTTCAAATCTGACTAGGGTTCCTTTCCTCATCGTCTCCTCGATGAAAACTGATTTTCTATTTTCTAAGTTTCGAAGAGAGAGATAAAGAGATAATGAAAAGATTGACCATCATTTCCATTTAGTATGTGAATTACATGGGATATGGACGACCATTTTATGTATTTATGTAACTGTCGAGAACTATTTTTTCAAAAAATTTTACAAAAGGATTTTTCTCAAACATAACTTTTTAATTGGATAAATAGCTATAGTAATACTTAATTTAGCTAGGTTTAAAGAATTTTTTTTTTTTTTTTTTTTTTTCGGCAACTAGATTTTGGGACCCTTTTAATTTAGTAAGAATTTGTCTTGTTATTTAGTTATTAATGACTGATTTTGTAAGAATTTGTCTTGTTATATTTACTTGATGTAAATTATATGATATCAAAAACAAATTCAACACTAATTAACATCACCTAGATAGATTTAATGCATTTAATTTTAATTAAATAAAAATTAAAAAAATTAATTGTTGATTAATATTATAATTTTTCATTAAGGTTATTGTTAACTTATGCAAAAACGAAGCGTATTTTTTAGATTCGAAAGATCCGTTCATCATTTTTTCTCTCGTCAATAAGAAAAATACTACTAGAGTATTTTTCAATAATATCCACACTCTTACTAATCAAGGGCACTTAAATTTTTGGTAATCTGATGGGGATTAGAAACATTAGATGTATCAATACCTATTTATACAAAAAATCCCAAAGGTTATGTTGATCCTAAGATTTTGATGAACAATTAAGTATTGATGTTTTGATGGAACTAATATTTAATTGAGTGTTTCAGTGATTTAAAGTTCCAGTAATGAAGACGTCAAATTAAATGGATGAGAAATAAAGATGTCAAGATGATGAAAAAGAATTAAGAGTTTGAAGAAATTAGGGAAAACAACTCAGGTGAATCTTAACTCGTAATATCCCATTTAGAAACACACACATGGCACAAAATGTATTTTATCTTTTATATGTGTTTTGATTAAGTTAAATTATTTGCTCCTATGTGAAATAAAAAAGAAATAATTTTTAATGACTAAAATGGAATATAAGAATATTAGTGGAGCTAATCAAGAGAATAAAATGGTTAAAGCGGTGAAATCGTAAAAGAAAATAAGTTAAAATCGTATTCAGAAAAGAGATCTAGTGATAGCAGTCGACTGGTGAGTCGACCGGACAAAGAAGCTGTAACATCTTGTATCTCTAAGTCAACAGACAAGTCGACCGATCAAGAAGGCTGAACTCTCTGAATTAACAAGTTGACCGATAGGTCGACTAGTGAAGTAGTGTTAAACTCTTTGAATCTGTGAGTTGACCGGGAAGTCGATCGATGCACGCCATAGCGATAGTTTGGCTACAACCTGGATTAGGCAGTCGACCGAATGCGCTGGTTCAGTATACAGGTTGATCCGAGATTATATCTAAAAGTAGCCATTTTTGGTTGGGATTTGAGAGAGATTTCGGGGATATTCTCTATATTTAAGATATGGTTCATATACTAATTAACTCCTATTAATATGGTTCATTAAATATTAATGTTTCTCAATTTGGTACTTGAAATAGATTCTATACTTATTTATTAAGATTGAGAAATACTTTGGGGGTTTAATTGAGAGATTTGAAAGATATTTTTAAGTGGAATTGAACCTAAATGAAGTTCTTATGATATAAGGGGTCTATAAGAGCTTTTAATTATAATGACACACGTAAACTAGCCGTTAGAAGGTTGATTACATATTCCTTTAAATAGACCTGCGAATTTTAATTAGAAACTAATCATTCATTGAGACAGAGGTAAAAGAGTTTATATCATTTGTGAGCTTTTATAAAAATTATTTTTCTACGATATTGTGAGCTTTTCTAAGAGTGATTTTGAGAATCAATTACGATCAATTTTTGCTGATACTGGATTTGAAGCTACATTGTTCTAATCATTATTTCTATGGATTCCGGGTGAGATTTTACCATAATGCTTATTATTTGTTTATTATTCTATATTTAGAAATTTATCTTAGAAATTGTTTCTGATTTTTTATGAAAATATTTTTTACAAATAATTTCTTGAATCTGATTACGTGCTCCAATTTGCTACCCATATCTTGTTGAAATCAGATTTTTGTATCTCACGTATTTCTATCACTAGTTGGGATATTAATTGAGTTAGTATTTATCTAGGGTGGTAGAAGCTCCGAGTGAGATTTACTTCCTATCAATTTTTATATTGGTGAGTTGTATTGGATTAAATACTCTTTGAAGTATTTAATCAGGGGTAGCTGGGTTTCAGTCTCTTCCTGTAAAGAGATTGAGGTAGTGTTTCTTCCTGAATAAGAATTGCATTGTGAGTAATTTGTAAAGGTCCCATCCTTACCTATGAAAATGATAGTTGGAGTATTTTGAGAGGTTTTGATTCTTGTGCCTTAGTGTTAAAAAAGAATTAGATTATTCTTTAGTCTGTAAAAAGTAGAGGTTCTTTCTTAGCCTGAGAAAATGATATTGTAAAGGTTGATTCTGAGCTTGTAAAAGAATCAGTGTGCGGGTTTGGTTCCTACCTTTAAAGGGAAATTGATTTTAGTGGGTGCGACCTCCGTGGAGCTCGGGGGACTGGATTAGCCAAGAGTAACTTGGTGAACCAGTATAAATCTTTTGTGTGCTGCTATATTTACTTTGCTATTTTTGCTGTTTAGGTATGTACTTAGTTGATTATATTATTCCGCTATGTTATAAAGATAATAATTAATTTAGGCTTAAAATGAATTATTTGATTTATTAAATTTTATTCTGATAATTTTTTAATTACCCAATTCACCCACTTCTTGGGTATTCTATTGGGCCAACAATTGGCATCAGAGTTGGTTTAGCTTGAATTCTTTTGCTAACAAAGATCACATGGCACACTAATTGAGGAGTAGTCTATGCACCGACTACCCTTATTTGCAGGTGAAAGTTACTCGTTTTGGAAAGACATGATGATAGCCTTTCTTCAGGCTACAAATTATGATGTGTGGCTAATAATCGAGGATGGTTCATTCATTCCAATGGAAAACGGAGTTGAGAAGAAGAAGAAATAACACACTGCTTTCGATAAGCAGAAACTCTCTATTAATTCTCAAGTTATCAATATTTTCTTTTGTTCTTTAGATTCTAATGAGTATTATAGAGTTTCTAGTTGTAAATCCTCAAAGGAGATGTGGGATAAGCTACAAGTCACCCACGAAGGGATAAGTCAAGTGAAACAGTAAAAAATCAATGCACTTATAAGAAACTATGAACTGTTCAGGATGAATGAGAATGAATCGATTCATGAGATGTACACTTGCCTCAACAATATATGCAACAATATGAGTCAAATCAGAAAGCCATATTCTATGAAGGATAGAGTACGAAAGGTCCTTAACAAAAATATGGGAGTCAAATGTGATAGCAATCGAGGAAGCCAAGGATCTTAGCAAATATGATATTGATGATCTCATTGGCAATTTGATGACTCATGAATCGACAATTAAAGGTTATGAGGATGATATTGGAAATGACAATAGGAAATCCTTGGCGCTAAAAATTAAAAAAAATTTGAAGAAAATGATGACAGTGATGATGAAAGTCTTGATAGTAAGAAATAGAAGAATGTATCATTTCTCACAAACAACTTTAGAAGAATGACTCGGCGCACATTCCATGGGCAAAGAAATCTCAACATGTCTAAAGTGGAATGCTACAACTATCGTAAAACTAGTCATTTTCAAAATGATTGTGCCGAACCAAATAAGGATAAAGAAAAGGAGAAGAAGAAGAAAGAAAGAAAGAAAGCAAAGAAGAGTAAGAAAAAATCAATGAAGGCTACTTGGGATGATACCGATTCAAGTAGCTCGGAAGAATCAGATAGTGAGGATACGTCTATACTTGCATTAATGGCCACTGGTGGTGAGGTAACCGATTGTTCAAGTTCTTGACCTTTAAATTTTGATGAATTGTTTGATGTTTATCAAGAACGTTCATATGATTATAAAAGCCAGTGTCCTAAAATAAATGCCCTTCAAAGTACAATTAACACATTAAATGAGCAAGTGGTGGACTACAAATCTGAAAACAATGGGTTGAAATCTAAATTGATGGATTTGCAATCAATTGTTCTCAAATTCACCGGCGGTGAAAATAATTTGAAAATGTTTTTGGGAAGTTCACGTGGAGTTTTTGATAAAACCGGTATTGGATTTCAGAAAAACCTTAAACAAAAACGCTTTCGTAAATTCTTTTCTGAAACCAATGATCTTTTGAAATGTTTTAAATGTAATATTGTGGGGCATACTATTAATAAATACTTTACTAAAATATTTAACTGTAGACAAGTTTAGGTTCCAAAAGGAACTAAAATTTTCCCGACTAACAAGATCAGACCTACGTAGGCTGGGTACCACTTAGGAACTATTTGAGGTGCTTCTTGTAGGTTATTCTAAAAGCATCAATAAGCAAGGACAACTGGTTCCTGGATGGTGGTTGTTCTCGACACATGACGGGAGATAAAGGAAAATTTATGTGTTTGACACCTAAAGATGGAGGTCATCTGACTTTCGGACACAACGCAAAGGGTAAAATTATCGGTATAAGTAATATTGGTAATGATACTACTATGATTAAAGATGTATTACTAATTGATGGATTTAAACATAATTTGCTTAGTATTACTCAACTATGTGATAAGGGCTATAATGTTATATTTGATCATGATAGATGCATCATTAAGAATAGTCATGATAGTAGTATCTTACTAATTGCATCACAATTTGAGAATGTGTATACTTGCTCTTTTGATGATTTTAATTCTCAAAATTTATCTTGTTTGAATGCTTTATCTGAAAATAGTTAGTTATGACATAGAAGACTTGGGCATGCTAGTATTGAGTTAATTTCTAACTTATCTAATAAGAGTCTTGTACGTGGCTTACCTGATTTGAAATAGGGAAGGATAAAGTATGTGATGCATGTCAATTAGTCAAGCAAGTTAAATCATCATTTAAGAAAAAGATGCACACGTCTATGTCTAGATGTCTTGAATTATTGCATCTTGATTTATTTAGGCCTAATTATGTTGCTAGTTTTGGTGGTAAGTTTTATGCATTTGTCATAGTTGATGATTATTCTAGACTTACATGGGTATATTTTCTTGCTAAGAAAAGTGAGGTTGCTTCGGTTCTTGCTATATTTTGTAAATGTATTCAAAATGAGAAGTAATGCTCTATTATTAACATTTGTAGTGACAAAAGAAAAGAATTTAAGAATAATGAAGTGGTAAGTTATTGTAATGAGCATGGTTATGCTCACAATTTTTCTGCACCAAGATCACCGCAACAAAATGGTGTAGTGGAAAGGAAGAATAGAACGTTTCAATAGATGGCCAGAACAATGCTAAATAAAAATTGCTTACCAACCTACTTCTGGGCCGAAGCAGTAAGTACCGTTTGTCACGTGCTAAACCGAGTATCAATTCGTAGAGGGTTCAACAAAACCCCATATGAAATCTGGAGTGGTAAGACTCCTAATAATTCCTATTTTAAAGTCTTTGGATGCAAATGTTTCATTTTAAATGACAAGGATAATCTTGGTAAATTTGATGCTAAATCTGATTATGGGATTTTCCTTGGATATTTTACTAATAGTAAGGCTTATAGAGTTTATAATAAACGTACTTTAGTAGTAGAAGAAACAATGCATGTTATTTTTGAGGAAGTTGATCCATTCTTGTCGAGAAAAGTTTTGGATGATGATGATGCAGGTATCTTAAATAACCAAAATCAAGGTAATGATGTACCAAAGGAGTCTCAACAAGAGGAGGAACCTAAGGAGAAGGACTCGACTTCACCAAGAGCTATAAAGAAAGTACTAGGGCATTCAATTAAAGAAATCATCGGTAATTTTGAAAAATGTGTAAGTACTTGATCTTCTCTTAGAGATATAATTAATCTTACTTTCTTATCTCAAATTGAGCCTAAAAATATAAATGAGGTGTTAATTGATGAATCTTAGATTTCCGCAATGCACGATGAATTAGTTCAATTTGAGAGGAACAAAGTATGATGTCTTGTTCCAAGACCGGACTTTCATCCAGTTATTGGTACTAAATGGGTATTTAGAAACAAAAATGATGAATCTGGTATGGTAATTAGAAACAAAGTAAGATTAGTGGCACATGGCTACAATCAAGAGGAATGAATTGATTATGATGAAACATATGTTCCTGTTGCAAGACTAGAAGCAATTAAAATGCTACTCGTCTTTGCATGTTCACGTAATTTTAAGTTATATCAAATGGATGTAAAGAGTGCATTTCTAAATGGATTTCTAGCTGAAGAAGTTTATGTAGAACAACCCCCAAGATTTGAAAGTGATAAGTTCCCCGATCACGTATTTAAACTTCGCAAGACTTTGTACGGGCTCAAACAAGCTCCGAGAGCTTGGTATGAGAGACTTAGCCAATATTTGATCGAAATGATTTTTGAAGGGGTATTTGTGATATTACACTATTTGTAAAGCAAACTGATTCTGATATGTTATTAGTACAAGTATATGTTGACGATATCATTTTTGGATCTACTAATAAGGATCTTTGTCAAGAGTTTGCTAAGATAATGTATGTTGAATTTGAAATGAGCATGATGGGAGAACTGAATTTCTTTCTTGGATTGCAAATTAAGCAAACCAAAGAAGAGATATTTATAAATCAAGCTAAATACACCAAGGAACTACTAAGGAAATATGGCTTAGAAGGTGCTAAAGAGTACAAAACTCCCATGGCAACGACTACAAAAATAGAAAAAGATGATACAGGCAAAAGCATTAATGAAAAAATATATCGAGATATTATTGGTAGCCTGCTGTATTTAACTGCTAGTAGACCTAAAATTATGTATAGTGTTTGTCTTTGTGCTAAATTTCAGTCTTGTCCTAAAGAATCACACTTGACTGTGGTTAAACGAATTTTTCGTTATTTAAAGGGGACGACTGACCTAGGATTATGGTATCCTAGGGGGAGTGATTTTAAATTCGTAAGTTACTTTGACACTAACTTTGCTGGTTGCAAAGTTGAGGAAAAACGCACAAGTGGATCATGTCATTTGTTAGGACATGCCTTGGTTTCTTGGTCAAGCAAGAAATAGAATTCGAAAGCCTTATCCACTACTGAGGCTGAATATATGGCAGCTGGTAACTATTGTGCTCAAATTTTATATATTAAGCAATAGTAAAATGATTTTGGAGTTTGTATGGAGAAGGTCCTGATCTTTTGTGTTAATAAAAGTGCTATATGTCTAAGTAAAAATCCTACACAACACTCACGAACTAAACACATATAGATTAGACATCATTTTATTCGTGATCACATTAAAAAAAAAAGGATATTGTTATTGAGTATATTGATACCTCCAACTAGCTTGCTGATGTTTTTACCAAACCACTAGCGGAAGATCAGTTTGTGAAAATCATTCGCAGTTTGGGTATGGCTAGGTATAATGATGTTTGCCTAGATTGAGTTACTTGTAATGTTTCACCCCCCCTCCCTAAATTTGTTTTTGAAGATGACAAAGGGGGAGAAATTAGATGACGTTTTATTAATGGGGAGAATTAGTTGATGTGTGATTAAGGGGGAGCATGTTTAAAATAGTGCTTTAATTGAGTATTTTAAATTTGTGCATTATTGAAATCTTCATTATGATGCTTTAATGAGTTAAAGAATCCATCCTCGGATTTAGGGGGAGTGTGGTTATATTTTATTTTCAAGAAAACATCAAAGTTAATTGTCATCATCAAAAAGGGGGAGAATGTTGATCCTAAGATTTTGATGAACAATTAAGTATTGATGTTTTGATGGAACTAATGTTTAATTGAGTGTTTCAGTGATTTAAAGTTCCAGTAATGAAGACGTCAAATTAAATGGATGAGAAATGAAGATGTCAAGATAATGAAAAAGAATTAAGAGTTTGAAGAAATTAGGGAAAACAACTCAGGTGAATCTTAACTCTTAATATCCTATTTAGGAACACACACATGGCACAAAATGTATTTTATCTTTTATATGTGTTTTGATTAAGTTAAATTATTTGCTCCTATGTGAAATAAGAAGAAATAATTTTGAATGACTAAAATGGAATATAAGAATATTAGTGGAGCTAATCAAGAGAAGAAAATGGTTAAACGGGCAAAATCGTAAAAGAAAATAAGTTAAAATCGTATTCAGAAAAGAGATCCAGTGACAGCAGTCGACTGGTGAGTCGACCGAACAATGAAGCTATAACATCCTATATCTTTAAGTCAACAGACAAGTCGACCGGTCAAGAAGGCTGAACTCTCTGAATCAACAAGTCGACCGATAGGTCAACCGGTGAAGTAGTGTTGAACTCTTTGAATCTATGAATTGACTGGGCAGTCGACCGATGCACACCATAGCGATAGTTTGGCTACAACCTGGATTAGGCAATCGACCGAACGCGGTGGTTCAGGATACAGGTTGATCCGAGATTATATCCAAAAGTAGTCATTTTTTGTTGGGATTTGAGAGAGATTTCAGGGATATTCTCTATATTTAAGATATGGTGCATATACTAATTAACTCCTATTAATATGGTTCATTAAATATTAATGTTTCTCAATTTGGTACTTGAAATAGATTCTATACTTATTTATTAAGATTGAGAAATACTTTGGGGGTTTAATTGAGAGATTTGAAAGATGTTTTTAAGTGGAATTGAACCTAAATGAAGTCCTTATGATATAAGGGGTCTATAAGAGCTTTTAATTATCATGACACACGTCAACTAGCTGTTAGAAGGTTGATTACCTATTCCTTTAAATAGACCTGCGAATTTTAATTAGAAACTAATCATTCATTGAGACAGAGGTAAAATAGTTTATATCATTTGTGAGCTTTTATAAGAATTATTATTCTACGATATTGTGAGCTTTTCTAAGAGTGATTTTGAGAATCAATTGCGATCAATTTTTGCTGATACTGGATTTGAAGCTATATTGTTCTAATAATTATTTCTGTGGATTCCGGGTGAGATTTTTTCATATTACTTATTATTTGTTTATTATTATATATTTGGAAATTGATTTTAGAATCTATTTCTGATTTTTGAAGAAAATATTTTTTGCAAATAATTTCTTGAATTTGATTACGTGCTCCAATTTGCTACCCATATCTTGTTGAAATCAGATTTTTGTATCTTACGTATTTCTATCACTAGTTGGGATATTAATTGAGTTAGTGTTTATCTGGGATGGTAGAAGCTCCGAGTAAGATTTATTTATCAATTTTTGTATTGGTGAGTTGTGACGGATTAAATACTATTGGGAGTATTTAATCAGGGGTAGCTGGGTTTTAGTCTTTTCCTGTAAAGAGATTGCGGTAGTGATTCTTCCTGGTTTAGAATTGCGTTGTGAGTAATTTGTAAAGGTCTCATCCTTACCTGTGAAAAGGATAGTTGGAGTGTTTTGAGAACTTTTAATTCTTGTTCCTTAGTGTTAAAAAAGAATTAGGTTAGTCTTTAGCCTGTGAAAAGTAGAAGTTCTTCCTTAGTCTGAGAAAAGGATATTGTAAAGGTTGATTCTGAGACTGTAAAAGAATTGGTGTGTGGGTTTGGTTTTTACCTTTAAAGGGATCTTGGTTTTAGTGGATGCGACCTCCGTGGAGCTCGGGAGATTGGATTAGCCAAGAGTAACTTGGTGAACCAATATAAATCTTTTGTGTGCTGCTATATTTGCTTTACTATTTTTGCTATTTGAGTGTGCACTTAGTTGATTATATTATTCCGCTATGTTATAAAGATAATAATTAATTTAGGCTTAAAATGAATTATTTGATTTATTAAATTTTATTCTGATAATTTTTTAATTACCCAATTCGTCCCCCCTCTTGGGTATTCTACTGGGCCAACAGGGTATGTCATTTCCAGTTGATATCTACCGAATAGATGTGATCGTGGAGACCAAGAGGTACATCCATTCACGTGGTGACTATTCATAAAACTTGGGGCCTATGTCGATGCTCCACGGGTCATCCCGACCCGTTCCAAAGTCCAATATCTCCCACTCGGATACAGTCGACACTAAATGTGTTTCTCATTAAACTTATGAATTATACTCTTTTCATACATGATAGTGGTGTGTACGACTGACAAGTGTTTTCAAACAATGTGAGAGCACCATATTAAATTTCTATCTAACTAACATTGTAACATACCGCTGCAAAATAAAATACTCGTCCATACCTAGACAAATTTAGTACTATTAAATTAAGCATTCATAACTCTTTTAGAGTTTAAAATTCATAACATGCTTAATCTTCTTTGCAGCAGCGTTTTTTTTTTTTTTTTTTTTTTTTTTTTTTTTTTTTTTAAATATGCTACATATAATATATAATTTTGAAAAATAGTTTTATGTGTGGTGGACATCATGTTACTCAACTTCTATTTGACTGTTTTCTTAGATATGTCCCTTTAAACCCTATCATTCATGGACATAGGATAACAAGTTAAAGTACCAGCATCAAATTTCTGAATCATAACATAGTTTACATTCATAAGGACACAATTAGATCATTATTAATGATATATATATATATATATATATATATATATATATATATATATATATATATATATATATATATATATATATATATATATATATATATATATATAGGGCTCGAACAGTACGAAAATAGTGATCCATTTCTTACTCCCTAGGTGGTCATCTTAAAGCGCACATACTACGATTTACATGTTACAATATTATACTCACGAAAAATGTGGATGTTATTCTAAATTACCGTGCAAATCTAAGTCCAATAACTACATAAGCGATTGAGCTGAGAAGTTCAAGCTGGTATCTCCTCGAGTATCTACTTGAATTCTCACATTCCGCTATTCTTAGACTACATAATGTGTGGGAAACTTACTTGTTTGGTTATTAAACCTTATCTTGGATCATCCAAGGAAAAATTGTAAATATGTCTGGTCGTGTACACATCATGACATACATTAGCCATCCAATTGCATTTTCATATGGTATACAGGACATCTCTTCTTTTCAGCATTAGTTTTAGGATAAAGATCAAGACTCAAGGTACTACCCTTCGCCACAGGAATGTCTATCGCCTTAGTGTTATGAATTCAAAATTGTTCAAGTACTTTCCTGATATAAGCCTTTTGGTACAAAGTAAGAAGTTTCTTAGAATGATCTCTAATAATTTTAACACCAAGTATATAATTTGCTTTACCCATGTCATTCATATCAAAAGTAAAGGACAACCACTCTTTAGTGGAGACAATCACCCCTATGTCATTTTCTGCCTGTAAAATGTTGTCTACATACAGGTTAAGGATAACAAAACCCTTCTCCAACCGCTTTATATAAACACAATGATCTTCTTCAATCGTGTTAAAGCCAAACGTAATTATGGCTTGATGAAATTTGATATACCATTGTCTAGATGATTATTTTAGGCCATAAATGGAATGTTTTAGCTTGCATACTTTGCGCTCTTGCCCCTTGGCCACAAAACCAATAGGTTGATCTATGTAGATCTCCTCATCTCGTTCTCCATTGAGAAAAGCAGTATTAACATCCATTTAAAACAATTCTAAATCCAAACAGGTGACAATGATTGGGATTAGGCGAATAGAGGCAAACCTAATATCATGTGAAAAAGTTTTCTTATAGTTTATACCATCTTTTTTAGTGTAACCTTTCTCCATAAGATGAACTTTATACCTATCAATACATTTATCTGTCTGACGTTTAATCTTTAAAAACCATTTGTTTTTAATAGATTTCGTCCAGGCATAAGATCAACTAGTTCCCACACTTGATTCTTTTGCATAGAATTAATCTCATCTTTCATTGAAGTTATCCTTTTTTAGCAGCAAGTGATGAAGAAGGCTTCTCTTCGTCTAGTGAACAACACATGAAAAAATTGTCTCCAATCCCAAATAGAAGTTAAGGAATATTTCCATGTTTATTTATACACAACTGAAGAGTTTGAGATTTATTTTGTGGTGCACTCCCACTATTCTCTAAATCTGTCCCACTATCATTGGCGATCATTGGCGTATTTATAGCAGGATAAGGATTAATTTTCCCTCCTTCACCAAGTGATGGTGTAGAGTTATTATTTGACTTATTTAGCTTATAAAGTTCTTTATTATCTTTTAATTCATCTATGCTTGGAAATTTATTTTCAATGAAGTCGACATCTCATGACTCAATCTCCGTCAGTACGCCATCAGAATGTCTATGTAACATCAATATCCCATGTGCATGTGATGTGACACAAATATAACCTGTAGATCCTTATGGTTGCAAGTGTTTTAATTCTGGTTTAAAACTAGTTTATAACTCATATGGTGTAGATGGTACTAACTTGGAGGGCACCTATTAAGGATATAGATTGATGTCAATAAAACGTCTCCCCAACAATTGATTGGTAGATTAGCATGTACTATCATTGACCAAACTATATCTAATAAAGTTTTATTCATACGCTTAGCGACTCTATTTTGTTGTGGGGTATTAGGAATCGTCTATTGTCTAATGATGCCTCTATTATTACCTAAGTTCTTGAATTGTCCCAACAAATACTCGCGTCCTCGATCAGTACGTAAAATCTTAAGATTTTTAACTTTTTTATTCTCAACTAAATGAACAAATATTTGGAAGCAATCTTATACCTTTGATTTCTGAGAAATGAGATAAACATAATGAAAATGTAAGTAATCATTAATGAATGTAATAAAATAATTAACACCATGTAGTGCCCTAACTTTAAGGAAGATATAGCCCTTTTATCCTTGCTAAAAGATTTTCTTGTGGCCTTTCCAGCCAAACAAAATTCACAAATAGATAAGTTAACTCTAGGAAGTCGACTTAAAAGTCCTTCTCGAGCTAACCTTGTCATTCTTTCTTGTCCAATATGATCAAGTCTTGCATGTCATGTAAGAGATGTAGATGTGATAGAATCATTATTACTAGCAGTTAAATACACATCAAAATATAAAGAATCGTCAACATCTAGTACATAAAATCTATCTACGACGTGTCCACTATCACAAAACATGGAGTCTAAAAAAAATTGAATAAAGTCTATAGTGAAATCGAAAGAAAAACCTAGTTCGGCCATAGCTGCAACAGACATCAAGTTTCGTTGAACTCCACGAACATAAAGAACATCATAGAGAAGCACGGTGTATCCAAACGCATATTTAATTGATAGGTTCCAATTCCTATCACATCTTTGCTAGTATTATTACCTATGTAAATATGTTGACTCCCAATTGGAATTTTGCGATACTCAATTAACTGTACTCAATCTTTTGCGACATGTTTTGTTACTCCAGTACCTACAATCTAATTAGGAAATGAATGAGAACCAAGATATGACTGCACATATAGGCGTCATTTTGAAAGATACAATTGGTTTGTACCTTCTTTGGCTTAGTTCATTCACGAGCGAAGTGGCCAAGTTTATCACAGTTGTAATACTTCAGTTTAGACTTTTCATTCTTTCCTCCATACCTTCTTTTTTGATACTCTTTACCCTTTCTCTTTTTATAAACAGATCTATCTATTCCTTCTTGTCGTGCTTTGTTCTTCCACTTTCGCTTGGACCCAAATGCCTGATAGTGGCTAGACTTAGCGATAAACATAGAAGTATTCTCTTGTGTCTCCAACCTTTCTGCCTCTAATTCCAAATGACGTTGTAATTGGGTAAAAATTTGATTGTTTCATTATGCATCGTTGTGAGCCTCATTTGGTCCTAAGAATCAGGCAAAGAACGAAACACTACAATAATCTGTTTCTCATCAAATAAATGGTTACTAGCTACCTTTAGGTTGCATATCATAACCATCATTTTTCGAAGATGCTCAACTATCTTTGTTTTGGGAGACATCTTATAAGTTTGAAACTTAAGCGTTAAAGCTCGCAACCTAATTTCTGATGTACTGGCAAATGCCAACTTCAAGGTATTTCACATCTTTAGTATGGTAATATAACTTTCATAATCACCAATCAAATAATTGTGAATATAGATTAACATAGTAAATCTTGCACTACGATCTTTCTTGGCCTAATTTTGATAGATTTTTATCTCACGCCAGTGTTGGGTAGAATTATTTTCGAGAGGTGAAACCATGCTATGTGTCAATGTTTCCAGGACCACTTGATCATTTAGGAGATACAGGATCTTACGATGTTAAATTTCGTAGTTATCCCCATCTAGTTTCTCAACTTTAGAAGGTTCGCCACTATATTCTTTAAATTCATTACACTACATTGATATTAGCTCACATTCATTATTTTGCCGCAATAATCGAACCTAAAAAATAACACATAACTCCATAGTACAAGATTAAAAATTAAGTCATGCTCATAATCATCTCTTGTATTTATAGATCTACATATAATTTGTTTAAGATACATTATGCGCAAAACAAAAAATGAGAAAAACACAAAAAGGCACAGAGCAAAAAAATAAACAACAAATTTTTAAAGTGCAAAAAAGTAAATGACTGAAAGTAAATGTGAAAAATAAATTAGTTTTAAGGGTTTGCTTGGGAATGTCCTCTTAAGTTTTCATAGATTTTAGATTTTTCCTTTAAAGCAATGAACAAAGAAAAATATTTTTGAGAGAGTTTAGGGATGGACTTACCATGCTTAGTGAGGAAGTCTTTTCCTTAAAATATCTTCATTCTTCTTTCTTTTTTCTTTTCTTCTTCTTTTTCTTCCTTTTTTTTTTTTTTTTTAATCTCTTTTGAAGAGTGTTTTGAGAGAAATTTAAGAAGGATTTGTGCATAATACTAGCAAACTCGAGAAGAAATTTAAGAACTCTAGAGAGAGAATTAGACCTTGTGCTTTTTTTGGGGGGAGGGGGGGTGGAGAAATCATGCCCCCTATATATACTACAGGAAGTTTGCACATTCATAAGTACAGAGACCCTCCTGATGCAGATTGAAGCTGACTGATGGAGGGCTATCCCCCTATTCTGGAAATATTTTTTTTAAACTCTCTATTTGTGGTATGGTGTGCTTTGACCTTCAAAATCCACTAGATTAAGTATTACCATTAGTAGAAATGACATTGGGTGCTCAATTTTGTCTATTTCAATTGCCTAGAAAGTATCTAATACTTTGTCTTATTCCCGGGACGATGTGCTTGAAGTGATTTTGGAGCTTCGGACACTTTTCTTTGATAAAATGTGATTTTAAAAAAAAAAAAAAAAATCTTGAAATTGAAAATAAAATAATGAAATTAAAACATTCCTCAAGTGATTAGAACGTTCAATTTCGAAAAATACAATATTTTTTGCCTTCAATTTTACGAAATAGTAAAAAAATAGAGTTTTCGGGGTCAAAATAAAAAGTACATGTAAAAGTCAAGATTTCTTAAAATTGTTGGGTGGAATCCGAAATTAGTTATACATTAAAAGTGATTTATTTGAACAATACTTTCAATTTAATATATTTGCTCCTTGAATAATTTTTACAACCTTTCAATTTTGGCCCAAAACTTTAATTTTAGCTTGATTTTCTCCGAATTGCCAAATTTTTGACTTTTCTTACATTAAACATTAAGAAAAAATTAAACAAATAATCTAAGGCACCAATTCATCCCTTTAAATGTCAGTTTAAAATTTGTCAAAATTTTCATTTTGGACCCAAAACTTTTATATAATAATATTTTCTTTATTTTCCTTTATTTTCATATTTTTTTTATCTTTTATCTTGCAAAAATTAGTAGGATAAAATGTGATGTCTACACTATACACTTAATCCTAAACTCCACATCCTTTAGCATAAAACCTTAATCCTAAACCCTAAAACTTTATCTAAAAAATAAATTGTAATACAA
Source organism: Eucommia ulmoides (assembly GCA_016647705.1). Taxonomy (NCBI): domain Eukaryota; kingdom Viridiplantae; phylum Streptophyta; class Magnoliopsida; order Garryales; family Eucommiaceae; genus Eucommia; species Eucommia ulmoides. Next base: position 13,003,786 of record CM028336.1, on the reverse strand, counting down.
ATTATTATAAATTATCCTCTAATGTATATGTACATCCACTACCGTCGCTAGGTATAATGGTGTCAAGGTATAATGGTGTCCTTGACCAAGTAATAGTGACGCTATACAAAACAATAGTGCCACCAACGTATATATTGGTGTCATCAATAACATGTGCTTTAACTTTAATTCATCACCGACGCCCATGTGTTTTGAGTACCAAAGCCTGCACGATGCTTTTTTCTTTTTTGGAACAATGAAAGTTGTCACCAAACAAGTTTGTGCTTCCACGACTAGAACATACACACATTGTGTTACAAATTCAATTTATGTTCAATGTCAATTAATGAGCTACGTAATTGAATTGTAAAATTATAATGACACATCATGTAGTGTTATTTACATAATAGTCCAAAATCTTTCAAATGTTTATTAAACTATAAAACCTAAAACCCAAACTCTAAAACCAAAATAATACACACTAAACACTATAGCCTAAAACCTAAACAATAATAAACCATAATCACAAAACCCAAAGCCCTAAAACCTTAGCCCTATCTCCTAGACCCTAAACGTTGAACCCAAAATCATAAACCCTCTACACTTAATCCTATACCCTACACCCTTTACCATAAAACCTTAATCTTAAAACCTAAAACTTTATCTAAAAAACAAATCGTAATACAAATTATTATAAATTATCCCCTAATGTATACATACATGCACTACAGTTGTTGGGCATAATGGTGACCCAGACCAAATATTAGTGGCCCCAGACCAAATAATAGGGTCATCAACGTATATATTGGTGCCATCGATAACGTGTGCGTTAACTTTAATTCATCACCAATGCCTATGGGTTATGAGGTACCAAGACTTGCACGATCTTTGTTTGTTTGTTTGCTCTCTTGTTTTTTTTTTTTTTTTTTTTGCCCAAGTGAATGTTGTAACCAAACAAATTTGTGCTTCCACGACTAGAACATGCACACATTGACAAATTCAAGTTATAAAAATAACATCTATTTTACCATTAGTCAATGCCACCAATATACAAATACACTTAATACAAAATATAATTTCACTGAGGCATTATATAAACAGTTAGTGCACACAACACTTGACAACAAAGCTTAATTATTTTCTAACAATTGATTATAGACAAAACCTAGAAAGTAAAACCGCATATTGATGGTTTCCTTTTTCTCGTATGGACATTTCTTCAAACATGTCGTGTGCTATTCTCCTTGTAGACCACCCAAGTAATGATCCAAGACACAATAAAGAGTACTCAAAGGACCTTCTTCCTTCTTCTTCGCATTTGTATCATTTCTTCAAGTTCATTTTTACTTCTTAGTAATCCAAGGATTACTTATTGTGATTTTGGATCCAAGGGATTATCGTCCGGAGAAAGAATCTACATGAAGTCCATCTCATCCGTCGCAACCCGAAATGTTATTTCAAAGTAAAACACACACACACAAAAATGAAAAAATAATTCTATTTTTCAAGTTTGGTGATACAAAACTAAATAATTAAGAAAAATCTTGTAAGATGATACTTTATAGTTCGCATCGGTGAAAAATCTTCGACTGGGATTCAATTCCATCCAAGAAGTTATCATGACAACCCTTCTTCCATAATTGCATTGAACATCCATTATTAATTTTCACTTACTAGTTTAATTTGATGCCCAATTTTCTCAACAATTTCTCCTCAATTTTCTCTTTCTATCGCTATAGAGCTTTCTTCTAATAGATTAAATGAATCTTTGGAATTGAAAAGACTCTTATATATAGACTAAAACAAATTAGGAACGAAAACCAAGTCAAACAAATCATACTAGTCCCATTAGATAAATTATCAACACCACCAGTAGAAGAGGAATAGAAATCAAGTTCAAAAGATAATATTGGTGCCACTAGTTAAAATACTAATTTCTCCAGCAACGTTTTTCTTCCACCTACCTTAATATGAACTTCCAAATTTGTTCATTTAACTAGAAACTTTTCATATAATTCTTATAAGAATAATTTGTCATTTTTTTTTTTTTACCAAAATTGGTAATTTTAGGTCAAAAATTATAAGTCTTCTAGTGACCTGAGATGGAAAAATCACCTAAAATTTTGAACTTTAACTTTTCAAAAAAAAATTTAGATCGAACATGAAAGGTGGAAGGTTGAGATTGAATCATATTTAAAAGGCAGAGGTAATTATACCCAAATTAGTTTGTTGTTTCCATTATTAGAGCATCTCCGACAGATGTTTCATATTGTGTGTCATCCTAGATATGACTCTTTTGAAGCAAAAAAATAGCTCCAAGAGCTATGCTATATGGTGTGCCAAAAATGGTACACCAGGTCTACTGTGCCATATTTGGCACAGCCCTCCCCTTATGCCATTTGATCGTTGGAGTAGCAATAGCTACTTCAACAATCTGAAATTTCAAAACCACAGATGGTGAAAAAAAAAAAAAAAAAAAAAAACAGATGAAGGAACAAATGAGAAATCAAAATCGAACCAGGCCATCTCGATCTCCGTTGCCTCACAAAAGCAGTAGTCATCGCCTTAATCGCCGCCTTCGCTATCACCCTCTCCATCGAAAGCAACCTTTGTCATCACTATCTCCATCTCCATTGTCGTCGCCTCAGTTGCAGCCCTAAGCCGTTGCCTCCGCCTCTGCCATCGCCATCGATTGGCAGCCAAGGTCGATCGTCTCTCTCTATGTGTGTGTGTGTGTATTGTTTGATTTGTGAGTGCCATCTCTATCTCCATCGATTGGCAGCCAAGGTCGATCGTGTGTGTGTGTGTGTGTATTGTTTGATTTGTGAGCGTGAGATTATTGGGGATGGGTTTATGGGCAAGTGGGCCAATGGGTTATGAAATTGGGGATGGGTTAATGTTTTAGATAATTAGATTAGGGGATGGTTTGGATTGATTTGGGTTGAAATGAATTAATTTGGGAATTGACTAATTTGTTTAATTGCTTTTTAATTTATGTTGAATTGATTAATTTGTTTAATTGTTTTTTTTCATGTTTAGTTGATTAATTGAATAATTTGCACAAATTATTTAATTTATGTGGAATTGATTAATTTGCACATAATACTAATATAAGTTCAAATTCAAACTACATGAAAAATATATAACATTCTTGGGCGGTTTAAAAAACTCAATAATTTGGTGGAAAAATTAAAATTGAAAATTTAATTTTTGTGTTTTAGTTAATTATATCATTTGGTGGTTCAATTAAAATTTAAAATTTTAATTTTTACGTTTTAGTTTGAAACTAAAAACTAATGTTTAGCGGTTAAATTAAAATCTTAAGATTCAATTAAATGAAGTTGTTAATTTTATTTTTTAATGAAGGAAAAATAAATGACACCCAAATGACACATTCATTGGAGTATTTTTATTTTTTTAGTGTGTCATTTAGCCTATTGATATACTATTTGGGCAAAAGGCACACCAAATTTTAGCATCCTCGGAGATGCTGTTACAGCAAACAATTTCGAACGTTGGTCCGAGAAAAGATATTGTAATACAAAGAAAAGCAATTAACCGAATACCTCAAATCCTAACAAAGTCAACGGCCCAAAAATACTACACGGCAAACGTCTTCACCCAATCATAGTCCAATCCAACAAACGAAAAAGCTGGAGGATAGAATTATTGCGAACCATTTCGGTTTTCTTCGCCACTGTCACAACCTTGGGGCCGGTTTTGATGGTTGAATTGCTGCAAGTTCATACCCAAATCGACCCGATTTGGACCAGCCCGAACCGGGCCATGTGAATTAATAGAGGCCAACATTCCCATATTAGTCGTCTCCGGAATACCTAGACCAAGCTGCTGAACCGGCTGCGGCTGTTGCAGTAACATCGACCCCATCTGAACCGGATTGAACCTCCTCTCACCACCATGTAATTCAAAACCCCCAATTCTTGGGGCCTTGTACTGCCACGCATAGTGGTCAAGCTGTCCAGCTACAACAGAGGGAGTGGCAGGTGAACCACTGACGGGAAGCATCCAGAAGGCGTTGCCGCCGTGTGTGGCGGCTGGTGCCACTGCCCACATGGCCGGAGCTGGGATAAAGCCGGGTGGCTGTGACGAATATTGTTTTCGTTTCGAACCCGGTTCATGCTCTTCAACACCCGTTTCTGGTTTAGCTGATGAAGGCGAAGCGGCTGGGTCACTGGCATCTCGACGGTACTTCTTTTTCATGTGATTCTCATCTGGGTCTTGTCCAAATCCGCCGTTAGGAAGCTGGTGGTGAAACCCCAACATTGTGGAGGCTCCACCTTGGATGACGTGGGGAGCCTGTGGAGCAAAGATTGTGGTGCCACTGCTGCGAATAGAAAGGCTGAGGGTAGAAAAATTTGCTGGGATCGTACCGGTTCCGGTGGCGGCGATAATCGCCGGCTCAGCCTGATGAAGAAGCCACTCTATGGTCTCTCCATCGGACTTATGACCCAATTCTCGAGTCAGCTGGAATACCCGGGCTGCACATAAGGCGGGCATGCGGATGCGCCTCCCGCGGCCGTCTACCTTGGTGTGGCGGTCTTTGGACGGTTTCTTGGCAGCTTTGGTGGAAGTAGTGATGGTTGAATTTATTGTTTCCGATTGTGCAGAGATGGAGCCCATGAATGGGTGATCCGTGGGGGCCTGACCGGACCCTGATCCAGACCCAGGATTTAGTTGTGATTGACTTACGAGCGAAGAATCTTGTAGTTGTTTATGGGAATTATGATCGGAGACACTACTGGGTTGGTTTCCGGGTAGTGACGCCATAAATTCCACATGATATGGGGTCTGAAAGAAAAGGTTTTTTGATTACTTGTTCAGGCATGCTCCAATTATTGAAGCCCATCTGGAGAGAGAGAGAGAGAGAGAGAGGTAAGCTTGGAGATCAAGTTGTTAGAAAGTGGAAGTGGTGGTGGGGTTCTTCCTCTCTTCCATCGTGGTTGACTGCTGTCATACACAACTAGCTGAATGCTGATCACAATTCACACGTAGAGGAGTCGGTGTGAAAAGGGAATCAATGTGTGACCGTGGATGGACATGTACAAGTGGAAGCGTCAAGTGGGAGCATGTAAGGCCCCGTTTGGTAACCCATCCCATCCCAGAAATTCTCATTCCATTCCTAGATTTTTGAGAATTCTGTTTGGGAATAGCATTTGGTAATTTTTGTTTCTGTTTTCATTTCATTCTCATTTGAGAATTGTGCCCATTTTTTTCTTAAGAAATGAGAAACAAAAAAAAGTTGTTTCTCATTATTTCCATTCCATTCCCAAAACCCATAGTCACTATTCACCTACCGGCCGACCACCGCCCGCCGCAGCCGACCACCGCCGACAACCGCCTTCCGCTGCCGCCGGCCACCGCCCGCCGCCGCCGCCGCCGGTCATCTCCGGCGACCGTCGCCGGTCACCGTCCAGCCGGAAATTTTCCGGCCATTTCCGGCAGTCGCCGGTGACGGCGCCATTGTCTTCCGGCCGGCGTCGCCGGCGCCACCGCCGCCGAGGGCACTGCCGTCTCCGACACCAGAGAACCGCTGGCGACCGGCGACGGCCCCACCGCCGATAGGCCAAAACAGGAAAAAAAAAAAAAAAAATTAGGATAAAATCGTAACCAAACACAATTCCCTTCTCAAAACAAAAAAAAAAAAATTATCGTTACCAAACGCAATTTTATTCCCAAAAAGAAAACAAAATTCCCATCCCATTTCCATCCCACTGCTGGAATGGAAATAGAAACGGTTACCAAACGCCACCTAAATTAATGTAGCATAGTAGCATAGGAGCATAAGCCCCAATCGTCGAGTCTTATATTGTAAGGACTTTAAATCACTAACATATTGCCATTTCTGGACGCACATCACTATTTTTTATTTTTTTTAAACACTTGAATAATCAGCATATATTTTATACTTAAAATATTATTCATAGTTAAAGTAGCGATAGTCCGTGCCTAAAGACACGAGTATAATTTGTTTGTATACATTCTAAATTTATATTATAAATTTACAAACACACTTAATGATAGCATGCATAATAAATCGACTTTTATACTTATAATATAGCTCTCAAATGACTTTATAATTCATAAATTGTATTAAAATATTGTATAAGAAATCTTAATATACCAAACCCACTACCTCTGACCACTATAAGTTTGCAACTGGCCGCCGCCGCCGCCGCCGCTATCGATTGTCTTCATTCTCTCAATCAACCAAAGCGAACACCGCCACCCAAACCCACCAACCTCTCCCTCAAATTACTAAAACAAACACCAAAAGATTATTAGCATTGATCACCAATTCGGGTTCCACAATAATCAAGAAAGAAAAAAACAAACACCCTTTGTTAGCTGCGAAGTTCAAGATGATATAGGATTAATAAAAAAAAACAAAACTGGGGACAGAATCAAAAGAAATATTTTTTTGAGAACAACAAACTCTTTTTGTTCTTGAATTTAGAAAAATATCTTCTAAATTCTTTTGTGAGCAATCCGATATAGGAAGTAAGTTACATTCGAAATCATGGAATCGATCAACAAAAAGTACCAACTCAAATTTATTCCAAACAACAAAAGATACTAAAAAATTTGTATTTGTAGTTTCTATAATAAATCAGAATTCACACGCAATAACCATTTTTTTTTTTCTAAATTTTCTAAAAAAATTGAGAACAAAAACAAAAAAAATTTCTTAAATTATGGGGGCAAAATAAAAACATATCTATTTTTGGTCCAAAATTACTGGGAATTGAAACAGTTTTTTTAGAACATAAAAAAAATATATAGAGAAAGTAAACCAACGAAATGGTTGATATTATGGTGGCATTTTTTAGCAACATATAATTTTTCTAGTTTTGTTTTTAAAACAAAAAATTTATTTATATCCACATCAAATCAATTGAATTAAACCTTAATTATATTGAAAACAATAGAAAAAAAAAAGGATTAGACTTCAAGCCTTTGAACTAGAATTGAAATTAGAAATAATTTATGAGAAACTAAAAGAGGGGGGGGGGGGGGGGGGGGGGGGGGGGATAAACAAGGTACCATTTTGCTCCAAGCTTTACACTCACCGTCACCATGCTTTACAAATGTGAATGCAATCTCGAAAAAACAAAAATGGCAGGGGATGGATCTAGTGAATATTTCTTGAATCATTAATGAGAATATTGTAATCAAATGCAATCAAATTCCTAGACCAAAAACACTAATAAACTAAATTGAATAATCAAACTAAATCGAATAAAAGAAAACCTAAATTTAATCGAATTCATAAACACAAACAAAATAATCAAAGAATTCAAAAATTACAAGAAGTAATAAAAAGAATGAAAGTTCATTCAATAAAAAAACCACCAAACAGAAACACTAACAAACGCCATCTAAATAAACATTAAACAAATGTCGTCAAAGAGAATAGGGGGGTGAATTGATTTTGAAAAATGAAAAGAGAAATAGATTTCACTATCAAAGAAGTGCGAAGACTGATTCGGCTATTAGGGTTGAGGTTTAGTTAAATATTCATTGCAATGAACTAGAAACGAATCCGTCCAAGCATGAGATAAGAGAGAGTTTCGAAAATGAGGGTCGAGGTTAGTTAAACATACCTGACAAGGGGTCTAATAATTAGGAAATGACACTGCTTCAGCTCTAGGGATCGTCGTCCAAGCATCAATTGGAGATTATGAAATTGAAAAAAGAAAAATCACAAAAATAAAAATAAAAATTAATAATAATAATAATAATAAATAAATAAAAAGAAAAGGGTTAAGTGGCCATTAGTCCCAAATAATAAACCAAATTTTAAAAAAGTCCCATTTAAGACATAAGTTTTGATTTAGTCCTTTAAGTTCGGTTTTGTTTGAGTTTTAGTCCCACATGTGCAGGTATTGTAGAGATTATAGAGAGAATTTTGGTTAGTAAATTCGTATTATAGTGAATATTAATTACATGTAACTAATAGTAGTTACAAATTAATAATTATTTTATATTACGTATATCTGTGTATTTTTTATTACATATACTTATTTAATATTAATTACACGTTACAAATTATATATATTTATGTAATATTTGTGACATTTAACAAATATTACATATAAAAATTAGTTTAATATTAGTTACATGTATTTGTATACATTTAGTTACATGTAACTTTTTACATGTATTTTGTGTATTTTTTGTTACATCTAACAAATTTTGACATACAAATTAGTTATGTGTTGTAAAATACATTAATATTTGTTACATCTAACAAAATTTACACAAAAAATAGTTATGTAATTGAGCGTGTGCAAGTGCGTGTATTGGGCTTTCACAATGTTCAAATAGACGGAAATAAAACACAAGTTGCTTCCACTTTTGGGACTTTTTTAAAATTAAGGGTGAAATAAGGGACTTACTGTATGCCGAAGGATTTCTACCGTCCTTCGGGTATATGACTACTCGCAAGTGTACGAGATCAAAGTTTTAGTATAGTGTGATCGTTAAGATCAGGTTATCGTATCCATAGGGATTGGTGTCGTTACTATTGAATACCGCATTTGTCGTGACCTAACTTTATCTACGAGAAAACAGATGTATTTAATTAATTAAACTAATACTAATATAACCTAAATTAACTACACTAATATGCTAATATGTTTTAGGGTCAAGAATTGCCTAGGGAATAACGTGTTTACAAATACGTGTTCGATCTCGATTTACTCATGTTTACGGTGTTCCACCTATTTGACAATATCGGTATGTAAACTCCACCGACACCTCTCCCGAGTGTAAGATGGGGGAATACATGATTTCGAGTCAACAAAAAAGTCCCCCTTAACGTTTTAACGACCCTAGGTTACGTGAGTCTCACCCAGTGTTATTGATTCCACACAATCTAACTTCCTCCCGGGTTATTGGATCGTCGCATTGTATTTACCCTATCAACAATCTCCGTTCTAAAACTCTCTCGCCACCTCTCCCGAGTGTAAGACGAGGGATATAACGCAACTTCGAGTCAACGAATAAGTCTCCCTCAACGTCTTAACGACCCTAGGTAGCATGAGTCTTACCCTAACGTCATCGATTGTCCACGATTCAAACTCCGATCGGGTTATAAAATTGTGGTGTTTGTTTACCCAAATCCGAATCCAGGGTTTGTCAAAATCCCGTATTCTCCATTTATCAATCCAAGCATAATAAACCAACAATACGATAAACACAATCAAACTACGAAGAACAAACATAAACGCAACAACGAAATCATCCAAACGAACGTATTTATAAATATATCGTTAATCCCTACTACAATCCATATTTAACTTGTGGTCATAACCGCATAAACATATAAATCAAGCTAAACATACTCACATGATCCTAAGATAAAAAAATAAGGAAAAACAATCGAAGAACTTAGCCTCATCCAAAGACAAACTGCTAAGAACGCTCAACGATCGATTCTCCGTCTTCTCCACTTCGGGATGTGAGCTCCACCTCTAAAACTCCTAAACCCTAGCCTAAATATAGCCAAAGGTGCCCAAATGGCCGGGGGGTTCACAAGGAGGGGAGAGGGAATAGTATGTATAACCAAAATATCTCAAAATATATAATAAATATCAAGGTTGTGTCAGGGGTTTTCGCCTAGGCGCAAGGTTTTTCGCCTAGGCGGTGGAATTCTCACCTAGGCGAATGAACTACAGGTTTTCATTTTGTTTTGACAGTAACTTCTTCATCCGAACTCCGATTGAGGTGATTAAAAAATCTATGGAAATTTAAGAAACAGATCTACAACTTCTATGTTTTGAGTGTTTCCAAAATTGGATTGCATCGTAGTCCAAATTAGCCTTAAAGTTACACCACCTGTATCGACTTTGCAGGTTTGGTGACCGCCTTGGTGAAGAAGTAGGCGATGGACTTGGAAATGTTTATACTGGGGTTTCTTCCTAGGCGGAGGAATTTCTTGCCTAGGCGGTGGGCTGTCAGTAGCTTTTTGTCATTCTCAGCATCTTCACTGCCAAAGCAGAGATCTGGACGCCTAGGCGGTGGGCTTTCTTCATATTTTTGCCTCTTTGCTTGTTTATCCATCGTAACTTTGACTCGCCTTCGGTTTGATCTTATCGTTATCGCTCCAGTTTCCTATCTTTTTACACCACATACCTGATTTAATACACAAAGATAAAAATTAATTAAAACATAATAAAATACTATATAAACGCTCAAAAACCAACTTAATTCAGTTTGGAAATACATAGGTAGATCACACCTATCAAATACCCCCAAACTTGAAATTTGGCTAGTCCTTAAGCCAAACACACACACCAAAATGAAAAAAATAGCAAACTGAATTAAATAACAAACAACCTGAAATTAATCTAAACATAACAACATGCGAGTTTTGACTTCTTCTAACTGCCTATTATTTTTCCCTCAACAACCGCTAATTATTTCGAGTTCAGGCAGTAACACACAGCATGTAGTTTTCTAGAATTTCGACATGCAATAATGGTGAACGCTATTCTAGATCCTGTAAACGTGTTAGTGCGAGACTCAATAATATGGCACATCATATAATTTTCTAGAATTTCGACATGCAATAATGGTGAACGCTATTCTAGATCTTGTAAACGTGTTAGTGCGAGACTCAATAATATGGCTATACAACAATCAGATTGGATTATCCCCCAACGAAATTTATGAGTTAAGGATTACCATAGGCTGGATTGGGGTCCACTCTCCACTAATATAAGCTTAGTAGTTCATGAAGATCATTAGGACTTGGTTCGGTTTTGATATAATTGGCCAAGGGTAATTTGGAATAGAAAATGGGTTAACGTTGTTAACTTAACGTTACCCATGGCTCAATGCTTGGCACATTCACTCTTGAACCCCTATAGAAAGATAGAAAAACAATCCTGAATAATCAATTAACGGCCGACGTACTCACTTGTCAAAAACAAACAGAATTAAACTTATATGTACATATGCTTATTTTTTTTATTTTTTTTATCCGAAGACACTCCCAAACTTATTTGATTGTTACAATTGAAAGGGTGTGTGAAATACAAACAAAAACGACAAGTGAGTACTCAAATACCGAACCAATTAGAGGTTCGCCCAAAACCGAATCGCTCACATCAAGTAGCATTTTGCTAACTTGATTTACTCAACTATGCCTTTAAATCCAGTGATATAGGTTTGGAAGAAGATCACCTGGCCAGGGAATTAGTTTATGTGTTCTGAATTGAATTTGCATTTAGGCTTCGACAGGGTAACGAGGGATAAACATATATCAGGGTAGTCTTAAAAAGGCTCAAGCGGCAAAACAACTGCCTAAATCATGTCTCCTGAACTACCTCGCCTAGGATTTCACCTCAAGCTTCCCCTCAATTAAGTTCTAGAATCCTTAATATGTCATGAATTTAGTTAATCAATAATAGTCCTCAAATCAATTGAATAAAAGTACATTGAGTCTATATACCCGTACAAATTAGGATCTACAATATTTTTTACCAAAACACATAGTCAAGCACACAGAATCACACATGCATGGGTATTACCCTTGACCACAAAAACAACCAGGGGTAATTTTCATCATCGGGTAACAGCCCAGATGAACACAAAACTCAACATGAAAATAACAACACAAAAACGAAAACACAGTCTAACCTAAACACACATGTAATATGAGAAAATGATAACACATAAACTAACATACTACTACATACTACACATCACTTCCGAACTCAAAATGGACAATGTCCTCAGCGAACCCAATCATCATTCTCAACATATATAAAATTAAAGCGTGCTAACGAAGGGTGTTTAGAACACTTACCTGGGAGGAGAGAGGATCTCACCTCCGAATTAAGTCGGATGTGATGGATTTAACTTATTTGACCTTGGGTTGTCTCCCAAGAAGCGCGTGGTTTTAATGTACTCGGCCTGACATTTTCAGACGCCCTCAAGATTGGCGAGGTTTTGCTTTGGATGGCTCAATCTTTCAACGAAACGCCTCACCGGCTTATGTGCTTGGCTAAGCAACATAAAACAATTTGGAATCTCGTTGAAAGGGATGCATCAATACCCAACGATCTAACATCGCCAAGTACCCTGCATAAGAAACAAAAACAAAACTACAAACAAAAATTATATACAAAGAAATGCCTAAAGTAAAATTAAGTCATTTACAACAATATAGACAATAACAACAAATCAATTCTCGACAACCGTTACCAAAAACTTGGTGGCGATCGCCGAAAATTGAATTTGTCTAACGACCAATCCCCGGCAACGGCGCCAAAACCTTGGTGGCGATCGTCGAAAACTAAATTCGCCAAACGACCAATCCCCGGCAATGGCGCCAAAAAATTGTACGCCGAAGGATTTCTACTGTCCTTCGCATATATGATTACTTGCAAGTATACGAGGTTAAATTTTTAGTATAATGTGATCGTTAATATCAGGTTATCGTATCCACAGGGATTGGTGTTGTTACTATCGAATACCGCGTTTTTCGTGGCCTAACTTTATCTATGCGAAAACAAATGTATTTAATTAATTAAACTAATACTAATATAACCTAAATTAACTACACTAATATGCTAATATGTTTTAGGGTCAAGAATTTCCTAGGGATTAACGTGTTTACAAATACGTGTTCGATCTCGATTTACTCACGTTTACGGTGTTCGACCTATTTGACAATCTTGGTACGTAAACTCTACTGCCACCTCTCCCGGGTGTAAGATGGGAGAATACATGACTTTGAGTCAACGAAGAAATCCCCATCAACGTCTTAACGACCCTAGGTCACGTGAGTCTCGCCCAGAATCATTGATTACACACAATCCAACTCCCTACTGGGTTATTGGATCATCGCATTGTATTTACCCTATCGACAATCTCCGTTCTAAAACTCTCTCTCCACATCTCCCGAGTGTAAGATGAGGGATATAATGCAACTTCGAGTCAACGAATAAGTCCCTCTCAATGTCTTAATGACCCTAAGTAGCGTGAGTCTTTCCCCAATGTCATCGATTGTCCACGATTCAAACCCCGATCGTGTTATAAAATTGTGGCGTTTGTTTACCCAAATCTGAATCTAGGGTTTGTCAAAACCCCGTATTCTCCATTTATCAATCCAAGAATAATAAACAAACAATATGATAAACACAATCAAACTACGAAGAACAAATATAAACGTAACATCGAAATCATCCAAACAAATGTATTTATAAATTTACCGTTAATCCCTACTACAATCCATATTTAACTCGTGGTCATAACTGTATAAACATATAAATCAAGCTAAACATGCCCACATGATCCTAAGATAAAGAAATAAGGAAAAACAATCGAAGAACTTAGCCTCATCCGAAGATAAACCGCTAAGAACGCTCAATGGTCGATTCTCCGTTTTCTCCACTTCGGGATGTGAGCTCCACCTCTAAAACTCCTAAACCCTAGCCTAAATATAACTAAAGGTGCCCAAATGGCCGGGGGGTTCACAAGAAGGGGAGAGGGAATAGTATTTATAGCCAAAATATCTAATAAATATCAAGGCTGTGTCAGGGGTTTTCGCCTAAGCGCAGGGTTTTTTGCCTAGGCGGAGGTAGGTCTATTAACTTTCTGTCGCTTTTTCGCCTAGGTGGTGGAATTCTCGCCTAGGCGAAGGAACTACATGTTTGCATTTTGTTTTGACTGTAACGTCTTCATCCGAACTCCAATTGAGGTGATTCAAAAATCTATGGAAAGTTAAGAAAAAAGATCTAAAACTTCCATGTTTTGAGTGTTTCCAAAATCGGATTGCATCGTAGTCCAAAATTGCCTTAAAGTTACAGTACCTGTACCGGTTTTGCAGGTTTGGTGACCGCCTTGGCGAAGAAATAGGCGGTGGACTTGGAAATATTTCTACTGGGGTTTCTACCTAGGCGAAGGAATTTCCTGCCAAAACGATGGGCTATCAATAACCTTTTATCATTCTCGGCATCTTCACTACCTAGGCGGAAGTCTGGACGCCTAGGCGGTGTGCTTCTTTCATATTTTGGCCTCCTTGTTTGTTTATCCACCGTAACTTCGACTTGCCTTCAATTCAATCTCATCGTTATCGCTCCAGTTTCTTATCTTTTTGCCCTACACACCTGATTTAATACAAAAAGATAAAAACTAATTAAAACATAATAAAATACTATATAAACGCTAGAAAACTAACTTAATTCGATTTAGAAATACGTAGGTAGATCACACCCATCACTTACCATCAAATGCCCCAAAAGAAAAACAATCGATGAAATAGTTGAAATTGAAATCCAAATCAAACAGTTCAAATTCAAAGTGCTCAAAATAAAAAAATGAAATGATGGAGAACTATAACAGATCGAGAAGAGAAAGACAGAAGAAAAAAAAAAAACTTAGATCCAAGCCACTCGACGATTGGTGAAGGGAGACGACCGAAACAATTATCGAACATAGAACCAAATGCGATGAACAAAAACCTAGATCGAGAATAGAGAATCAAATGGGATGAATCAAAATCAAAATGGAAAAGGCGCACTCAACAGATCAGTGAAGAGAAAGGAAGAAAGAAAACCTAGATTTAAACCAACCATTGAACCGCTGTGTTTTGGAGTTTAGGACACCGTCGAACCTTGAAGGTAGAGAGACAAGCAAGGGGTGGCAAGAAATCGAAGCTACTTGGCTAACTGGAGTTCGATTGATGGTGGAGAAGAGAAAGATGGTGAGTTCCCAAATTGAATGGGCGGTGGAGAAGAGAGAGAGATAATTTGTTTAATTATGTGGAAGATGGGAGAGGTTCAAACTATTCCAAGCTTCATTGGTGGAGGTAGATGAACGTGGGAGTGAATGGCTATCATGGGAGGTTGGATTGATCGGGGAGTAGGAGGGATGGTTGGAAAGGAATATGCGGCGAGTGAGAGGTTGGTCGCGTCTAACTGTGTGGCAGGAGAATGAAAATGGTTAGGAGAAAAAAAAATAGGAGAAAGAAAGAAATTTAAAAAAAATGAAAAAATAAGAGTGATAAGGTTTAACCTTAGGTCCTCATATGAATTTCTAGATCTTTTTAACCATTTGAACTATAACTACCCCTCAGATTTTTAAAGCAGCGGTTATTTCAAATAAGCGCCTCCATCCTGGCCATCTATTATGTGAGATTCGATTCGGACCGTCAACATATCATAGTCAGCAAAAAAATCCTGATTTATTAATAGACTGACAATACTCCATTCCTAAAGGCACATATGTAATTCGTTTGTACACATTCTAAATTTGTATTGCAAATTTACAAACACACGCAATTAATGATAACATGCATAATAAATCAATTTTTATACTTATAATATAGCTCTCTCAAGTGACTTTATAATTCATAAATTGAATTAAAAATCGTAAAAAAAAAATCTTAATATAACAAATCCACTACCTCCAACCACTATACATTTGCAACTTGCTGCCACCGCCATCGATTGTCTTCATTCTTTCAATCAAACCAAGCGAACACTGCCACCCTATCCCACCACCCTCTCCCTCAAATTACTAAAACAAACACCAAAATATCATTAACATTGATCACCAATTCAATATCAAGAATGAAAAAAAAAAATAAAAAAAATATATATTTTTTTAACAACAAAAAATATAGAAGAATGTGTTTTTGAAGCCAACCTGTTTGAAGGCCCAAGAATTATCCAAGAGGGGGTGAATTGGGTTTTGGCAAATAATTTGTTATTTAAAATCTACTCAATATAAACTAAGTGTTAATGTGATTAAGTGCACAACGGATATTCAAACAAGAGTAATAATCACAAATACAAATATATGTGAAAATGTAAAGAATAGAGTTAGAGAGATTGACACTAGTATTTTATAGTGGTTCGGCAAACACCCTTTGCTTAGTCCACTCTCCCGAGCTCCTTCGAGGATTTCACTATCTTTGATTTTCTTACGGGTGAAGAACAAACCGTTTAAGTCGCTGCTTGAGAAGTACGTATCTCAAGTCTTTACAATATAGAGTGAATACATTCCACTCACAAATCTCTTATCGTGAATAAAACCCATACTCAAGATATACAATGAAAATCTCACCGTCTCATAAAATGGAGCTTCAACACTCACAAGATATAGAACTTAAGAATCTATATGTGCGAAGCAAATACAACAAACACTCAAGAAATATGAATCAAGAAGAGTATAAGTATTGTTGGACAGATTTTAGCTTAGAAGCCTTTGGTAGTATCACTTTGATCTTTGTAGTTCACTTGATTGATATTTTGATGACTTGATTTCCTCCAGCAATCTTCTCTCCTTTTATAGATGTAGAAAATGTAGGAGGATATTTCATTTGAAGAACTTGAGAGCAAATGACCGTTTGAAAATTTTCTTCAAAATTCAACATTCAAATGGCATAAGCTCTTCTCCATTATCTCTGCAGATTTGTTAAGATTCTTTTTCCTTTTTCCAACCTCATTTAATGCTTAGATAGTATAATTAAATGCAAAGGACCCATGGTCCATTCGTGTCTTTGAGGTAGTGAAAAATTACAGCCATATATCACATATACAATGTATATAATTGAGTATGAGTGGTAATGATGATTGTAGATAAAACATGATAGAGTTGTTCAAAGTTGGATATGAATTATTGAATGTTAGACTTCTTAACTTTGAAATATGCATCAAGTTTATTCAAGATAAGATGTATTTCACATTTGTGGAAGATAAGGTATGGGCTTGCATTAATTGAGTTACCCAACCACTAAATCAAAATGATATCTTTGTATTCCCACTTGGTTGTCTTGACAAATTCAAGATTTATACTTGTATATTTATATGATTATGAATTTGATCATTCATATAAATAATGTATAATGTATATAATACAATTATACATTCTAATTAAGCACATATAAGCATTTAAAACATTTGAACACTTAGAATTCATTTAGCATGATGAAAACAAAATTTTCATACCCTTTGAGCCAATTTGTCAATTAATCATAGATGTAACGATAAACATATCAATTGATCATGTATATATCATGTAAACATGTTAAACTAACATCCTATGACATGATTTGAACATTCCGAACAAAATATGATATGCAAATCCAAATTTGAGTTCATGACAAAATTCTGCATTTTGAGTTCTAAAATGTTTCAAGATATTTTGATCAATTTCTTTTTAATTCAATATTGTATTGATCAAATTGAATGATGAAAACATGTTATATAATTATTATGAGGCATATGAATCATCATATTTAATTAGAACAAGCATACGACGCCAAAACGTGAAGCCAAAAATAGAGCAGGAGAGAGAAAGCATACTGTTTGAAAGTAGTCGACTACTTTCAGCATAAGTAGTTGACTACTTATGCTACAGTTCCTGCGGCATGACGTTTTTGTCTGTTTTGGGTTTTTGGTCTTGGTTTATGATCGTTTATCATTATAAACACTTTATAAAACATGTAAATATTATTATTATGATATTTATATGATTCAAAAACTCAAAGATCATATTAAGAACATAAAATTCCAATTTCGCATAATTATGATCAATAGGTGTTTGTTTTTCGATATAGCATGTAATGATCAAACGCATACTTCACATTGGATATATAAGTATATTAGACATGATAAGATCAATATATCACAATTATGAACACATACGGTGTGCGTGTGTTCTATAGAGTTCCGAGTTCAATATCCCGCGAGTATTGTCGAAATGAAAAATTGCTTTAATGTAAATCATACCTTTTTATACCTTTTCGACTTCATTTTTCTTTCATCATATGTTTTGATGGTGTTTGGATATTCCATATTCAAAATCATCGTTAGTATGTTTAAAACGTCAAATATGTGTGTTATCGTCAAAATCACTTTAATCCGGGAATCTTATAATTGAAATCGCTTAGGCTAACACTGTTGAATCAATCGAATCATTGAACTTGTGATCCTATGCAGGTTAGGCCAAAATTTCGAAAAATCAACCATTTGACAGATCAAAGCATGTACTCTAAAATTTAATAAAATATAAAAAATATGGAAAAAAGAGAAGCATAAATAAAAAACGGGAAAAATTATAAATTTAACTTTCGTTTTGTTAGAGTTTCTGTCATTTTCTTTATGTTCTCATAAGAGTTAGAACAAATATAGAAATAAAAAAAACAAAATAATTGTTGTACGAATTTTTTTTTAATCTCAAATTTTAAGAACAAACTTCTAGAATTTGAATGGAAATAGAGTTTTTTTTAGTTTTTTTTTATCCCCCCCCCCCCCCCCCCCCCCCGTGGAAAAAAAAAGGAAATAAAAAAATGACATGAATCTTAGGCAACAATAGTACCTACTTAACCTAAAAAACCACGTCTAATCTTAATTAACGTATGGTACTTGAACACTTGAACCACAAACACCCTTTGTTAGCTGCGAAGTTTAAAGATGATATAAGGTTAAAAAAAGCACAAAATTGGGGACAGAACCAAAAGAAATAGTTTTTTGAGAACAAACGAACTGTTTTTGTTCTTGAATTATGAATAATATCTTCCAAATTCTTTTGTGGTCGATCTGATATAAGAAATAAGTTATATCCGAAATCATGGAATTGACCAATAAAAGCAATAACACAAATTTATTTCAAACATTAAAAGATACTAAAAAAATAATATTTTTAATTTCTACAATAAATCAGAATTCACAAACAATAACCAATTTTGTTTTTCAAATTATTCGAGAAAAATTGTGAATAGAAACAATAAAATTTCTTAAATTATGGGGGAAAAAGAAAAACATATCTATTTTTGGTCCAAAATTTTTGGGAATAGAAACGGGTTTTTAGAAAAGAAAAAATAATATCAAGAGAAAATAATCCAATGAAATGGTTGATATTATGGTGGCATTTTTTTTACTGCATATAATTTTTCTAGTTTTGGCTTTAAAACAAAAAAATGTATTTATATCCACATCAAATCAATTGAATTAAACCTTAATTTAATTTTATTTTTTTTAAAAAAAAAAAAAAAAAAGGGAGGATTAGACTTCAAGCCTTTGATGGAATTGAAATTGGAAATAATTTATTCGAACCAAATACTACCCAAGTGTTTCAATTCCCATAACATAAATTTGGGGGCAATTTTCTGTGTCTTAATTTTTTTGTTCTATATATATGCTTTTGGACAGACATGAATAGAAGAGAAAGGGGTGATAAGAAGTAGAAAGGAATGAGAAACTAAAATATGAGAGAGAGGGAGAGAGATGGGAAAGTAAATAATGTACCATTTTGCTCCAAGGTTTACTTTTCATTGTCACCATGCTTTAAAAATGTGAATGTAATCTCGAAAAACAAAATGGCTGGGGATGGATCTAGTCAACATTTCTTGAATCATATATAAGAAAATTATAAGCAAATTTAATCAAATTCAGAAACGAAAAGCACTAATAAACTAAATCAAATAAGAAAACCTAAATTTAATCGAATTCATAAACACAATCAAAATAATCAAAGAATTCAAAAATTACAGGAAGTAGTAAAAAAAATGGAAGTAGATTCAATCAAAAAACAACAAATAGAAACATTAAACAGAAACACTAAATAAATGCCATCTAAATTTTAAATAAACGAACTTCGTCAAATAGAACATGGGAGTGAACTGACTTTGGAAAATGAGAAGAGAAATGGATTTTACCATAAAATAAGTGAGAAGACTGATTTAAAATTTTGAATTGAGGTTTAGTTAAACAATCAATGCAATGAACGAAAAACAAATCCGTCCAAGCATGAGATAACAAAAAAATTCGAAAATTTGGGGTGGTGTTCGCTAAACATACCTGAAAAAGGGTCTGATAATTAGGAAACGACACTGCTTCAGCTCCAGGGGTCACCGTCTAAGCATTAATTGGAGATTCTGAAATTGAAAAAAAAAAAAAAAAAAAAAACAATCAAAGAAATAAGCACTTGAAGGAGTAGTTGAAATTGAAATCCAAATCAAACAGTTCAGATTCAAAGTGCTTAGAATAAAAAATGAAATGATGGAGAACTATAACTGATGAGGATCTTTTTGGGCGTGACCGAGTCAAGACTAGGGCCCCAACCACTTGTCCACCATCACCATGATGTGGCTGCATTCTAGAATCCAAAGTGCCATGTAGGAGAATACACCAACCAAGGCCCATTCCCTGGAATCTCCTATGCACCCTGGAAGTAGCAGTATGCCTTACAGGGATGCTGCCACCCAGAACTCAGTGTCGTTCCTCTGGACAGCTAACTTCAAGGACTTAGTCATTTTTCTCTGCATAAAAACTAAATTGAATAAGAAAACATATATTTAATCAAATTCATAAACACAATCAAAATAATCAAAGAATTCGAAAATTACAGGAAGTAGTAAAAAGAATGGAAGTAGATTCAATCAAAAAACACCAAATAGAAACACTAAACAAATGCCATCTAAAAAACACTAAACAAACGCCATCAAATAGAACATGAGAGTGAACTAATTTTGAAAAATGAGAAGAGAAATGGATTTCACCATCAAAGAAGTAAGAAGACTGATTCGAAAATTAGGATTGAGGTTTAGTTAAACAATCAATACAATGAACAAAAAACAAATCCGTCCAAGCATAAAATAATAGAGTGATTCAAAAATTAGGGTTGGAGTTAGCTAAACATACCAGAAATTGAGATCCAAATCAAATAGTTCATATTCAAAGTACTTAGAATAAAAAAAAATGACAGAATGGAGAACTATAACTGATGAGGGTGTTTTTGGGTGTGACCGAGTCAGTACCAAGGCCCCAGCCACATATCCACCATCACCATGACGTGGACACATTCCAGAGTCCAAACTACCATGCAGTGTGCCTTACATTGGAATCTTCTCTGTACCTAGGACGTAGCACTGTGCCTTACAAGGACATTGCTGCCCAAAACTTAATGCCGTGCCTCTAGACGGCCAACTTCAGGGGCTTAGCCCTTTTTCTCTGTTGTTATGCTGTTCTATTTCGTTTCTCCTCCAGAACTGCATAGATCTCCGAGCTTCCCTACTAGCTCGTCTCCACATGCCTGACAGAGGCCCACGGGCTTCCCTAAATGGTCCCAAAATCCTAAGGCTAGTGATTATCTCCTAAATAGCCCAGTTTATCGGATAAACTCATGGTTTTGCCTAATTAACCATGTTTTGGCCCGATTAGGTAAAGCTAATCATCTCTAGCACCTATAAATATCAAAGGCTATGCAAGCCCGATGGAACCCTGAACGCTCAATGCCTATTTAGATACTTGGCGCATTTCTGTAAATTTTTATCTCTAAGCTCTTGCTCTTACGCTAAAGGGATTTGCCAAGATAAATCTCGACCAGGCCTGCAAGTATAGGTCCCTGAAGGGTAGGGCTCTAGATTCTAGCTAGTCAATCCCCAGGTCATCAGTTACAGTTTACTTGAAGAATTTTCAACTCTAGCTCCAATTCAACAACTCCACCTCAGTAGAGGACCCACGTATTCCTGGTTGGACCATTCTCGAGGTATTGGTCACTTTAGGAAACCAATAGTTTGGCGACTGTGCAAAAAGCCTTCATCTGATGATCATTGTTCCCTACTCCGCTAAGCCTGGATGATCACAAGGTCTAGTCAGACAGACACAGATTAGAAGCTCCCGCTGTGAGCAGGTGTATTCCTCCAGAGGAATAAAGAGACATGTCAAAAGCTTCGAGGCCACACCTTTCAGCTCCTACCAACAAGAATAACTACGCCCTAAGACTAGGCAGGGCCATCTACCTTACCCTTCAAGGCTTATGCGGGAGTTGTGGAAGCATATTAGATTGATCTCATTGAGTACTAGATAGAAAAGTTCAAGTCGTGTATGAAGCTCTTTCTCTTATGCTTGCAACTGTTCCCTATCTAGGGGGAACACCTTTTTAGACCAGAGGGCCCAAGGAGCAACCCCAAGACCATAACATTTGTATGGTATCTATGAGTGGGTGTGCTCCTAGGGAGTTTCTTTCTTCTCTCAACCACGAGTCTGCATGACTGAAGAGGGCTCTCTTGGCAATGCCAAGATCCCTACTTCTTCCACTGCGTGGACTTACAGCAAGGGACATGTCAGGATCCCCTGACGGTCGAGCTCTCTATTGGCCAGCTAAGTCTGACCTTAGGGGCTAATATAAACGTGAAATTGGCTTCTACTCACCTCCCTCCTATCACACTGTGGGCCAAGCTACGGCAATCATATACGGGGGGAGCCCTGAATAGGAAAAGCAGTAGAACACCGTTCTGCTGACATGGAAGCCCACCTCCAAAATGTGAACAAATTCCAGACAAGACAATACATTATTATGGAGGTGAGATATCTATTTGTGGAAGAAGATCTGGAAGATGTATTACCGATACGTTTTGCTCACCCCTAGATGAGTTCATACGACGAGACATCAGATTCGATCGACTGCCTGTCCAAGTTTAAGTCTCATATGGACATTCAAGTTCTCTTTATAGCCCTGCAGTGCAAAGTCTTTCCCATCACCCTTTTAGGGACAGCAAGGTGCTAGTTTCAAGGCTTGAGGCTAGCATCCATATCCACCTTCTGAGTACTCGAGCAATTATTTCTAGCTCATTTTAATTGCTTCCAGTGAAGGCCAAAAACTATGGCCCTTGTCCTCACTCTCCAATAGGAATCGAGTTAATCCTCGGAAGATTATGTTTAGCGCTTTAACCAAGAAGCCAACACGTGTGATGAACTCCCTGAAAGCATGGTACTAAATGCCTTTTTGACGGTATCCATCATCAGAGGTCATTTTATCATATTTTTTCGAATCCAGCAAGAGCTCTCGATCAGGCTCTAAATAGTGGGACCTGGTTTCATAATACAGACCTCCAAGTTGTAACCAGAAGAGACATGGACGAAATAAACAAGAAGATTGTACTAAATAATAAATTTTTAAATCAAGCCCAAGGCTCAAGAAGATTACATGCTGAAGGGAGATTGGGACCCCTACCTTGGGACAAGAGACCAATATTTCTCCCAGGGCATCGCCAGCAAGGGTCCACTCTACTTATAGCCTCATTGGCCATCATCCTCACAAAAAAACTCAGGGCATGATTTATTCTCTCTTCTCCTGCCCCTGAGGGAGAAGCCAACCAAGAGGTCGATAACCAAATACTGTGAGTTCTACTGAAAATAGGGCCACTCCACATAAAGATACTTCTAGCTCCAACAGGAGATTGAAGCCCTCATCTAGATAGGCTATCTCAAAAATTATATCCGGAGAGAAGATCGGGATCATCTCGATGAGGATGGACCCCAAGAAGAGTCTTAGGCCTAGAGAAGATGAAGAAACTGAATCGTCCCTAGCCCTGGATGGTTGAGGCACCAGTGCATGGATGACGAGATCAATGACATCCACGGTGGACTCAATTCTTGAAGAAGAAACGTCATCCTTTAGGAAGAGGCACGAGCGGAGAGCCAACAAAAAGGCTGGCCCCTCACTTAGGAAGGGTCATACAGAGTTATAGAGATTACACATCTGGGAACCTATGATCATAAGACAAAAAAGGCGTGCAACTCAGGAACCCATAGAATGCTTAATATATGAAGCACTACTTTTGTAGAGAAGATCCAATTTTGTAACAACTTCAAGTATGTAAGACTATAATAGTTTTGCTTATTAATAAAAGAGGCATTCAGGCCAATGTGCCTCATGTGATTTTCCAAAAAAGGGCATCTCGACCCTCAGAGTCGCAGATGATTCTCCAGAATGACATCCCAACTTTTAGAATCACGGATAATTCTCCAAAGATAGCATCCCGATCCTCAGAGTAGCGGATGATTCTCTAACAACGGCATCCCGACACTTTGGGTCGCAGATGATTTTCCAACAAAAGTATCTCGACCTTTAGTAATGGATGATTCTCCAGAACGGAATCTTGACCCTCAGAGTTGTGAATGATTCTCTAAAATAGCATCCCAACGCTCTGCGTCGAGGGTGATAACTTAACCTTCTCCACAGGTTGATGGTTCCATACCCAGGGAAAGACCAAAGTCATCCACCAAGGGTAGGGCATCAATTGGGTCTAAGGGCCAGTGGCTAGGTACCTCTCCCCACCAGTCGACTATCTGTCCGGCGTTCTGATGTGAAAAGTGCTATTTCATGGACTAAATTGGGATAACCTGAAAGGGTTCAGGAATAAACCTGACTATGGAGAACCCATTAATGACCAGCCATGGAGGACCAACTGTTACGTTATGCCCCTAAGGATCGAGAGGACCAAGTACCATGGGAAACCCTCATTCTAAGTCCGCGACTTGATTTTCTTACAATTAGCTCATGTCCCAGACTGGGGGGGAGGGGGGGTTAGTGGTCCATGACCCTAGGCAGAGATGAGAAATGTTTTAAAATTTTATAACTCTGATGATGTTACAAAGAAAAAACATAACTTGGCAAAAAACGTCGAGAGAAAGGGATAGACTCTGAAATACCGTGGTTGTGTCGCTTAGAAGTTTACACACTCATGCACAGAAAAGTAGGAATACACAAAAAATGACTTGCATTGATATATTTAAAAGGAGGTGTACATGCGGGAGTCATCAACCCATTACATGTCAGCAAAAAGAATAATAAAAAAAGGGTTATAAAATCCTAATTGCTGAAAAATTGACGGCCCATAACTACACGATTTTTCCTCATAATTACAGGCATTGGTTGCCAAAATTCAAGAAAATCTAGGAAGAAGAAAAAGAAAAAAATTCTTCATAATAATCGGAAGTTTGACAAATCGAATGATATGTCAAAAGATAAAAAGGATTTCTAATGCTTCCACTGCAAAAAAGAAGGATATATGATCCAAGATTGGAGAATATTGAAAAAGGAACAATCTAAAGACTGAAATCACAAGGACAAAAAGGATAAGGAGACTAATGCCGTTATTGTTGATGGAAATATTGTGATTTGTTATGAAGATGGTTGTGCCAACCTTGCATCCCATTACAAAAGTAGGTTAACTAATTCAGGGGCCTTATTTCATGTTACGTTTCATGGTGATTTATTCTCGTCTTATTGTAGTGGTGACTTTGGCTATGTAAAGATGGCGACTGGTGGTGCATCCAAGATCATTGGGATGAGAGACATTTACCTAGAAATTTGTATCGAGTGCAAATTGTTACTTAATGATGTCAGACATGTTCTAGATATTTTGCCAACTTAATCTTTACCCTAAAGCTAGAAGACGAGGGCTATAGTAATCAATTCAGAGCAGGAAAATATAAACTCATAAGAAATTCTTTAGTGTTGAACAGAGGTAATAAACTAAGGAGTTTGTATGTGATGCCAACAAGATTGGCTAAAAAAGAGGTCAATGTAGTTGAGGATTCTTCTATGGAGTTATGACATCGACAACTTGGTCATTTGAGTGAAAATGGTCTTCATATGCTTTACAAAAAAAAAATTCATGACAGATATAAAAAGTACACCTCTTAAAACTTTCATGCATTATTTCACTAGAAAACAACATAGAGTTGCATTTTAGAAATATTATCCATCTAGGAGATATCATGCTTTAGATTTAGTGCATACATACGCTTATTTCATAAAAGATAGAACACTTGGTGATACTTATATTTTGTTACATTTATTGATGATTTTTCACAAAAAGTTATATATATATTCTTTAAAAACTAAAGACCAGATATTGGAGGTGTTCAATCATTGTCAGATCAAAGTCAAAAGAATAATAGGAAGACAACTCATGTGCATGTGTGCACATAATGGTGGTGAATACAGAGGTTCATTTGAAGAATGTTGTAGGAAATACGACATCAGACTTGAGAAAAGTGTGTTTGAGACTCCTCAGCATGTCTCTTCACAAAGGGGGTCCTAGTGACTAGTCCTAGGCATCTGTTTAGCAAAAACACAAGTCTCTGCAAAGGTTCCAAAACTAAACAGAATATAGTTTTTAGTAATAGAGTTGCTAAGAGAATGAACTGGACCATTTGTGAACGAACCAAGGGTATGCCTTTCCATGCGAAGTTGCTTATAATTTAATCTAGACATTATGGGGATTGAGGATGCAAGTTGTAAAAGAGTTTAGATTTGGTGACATGTTCGAGATTCACAACTAAAAAAGAAATACACAGAGTTTGGGAATACAATAAAAGTGATAGAGAATTATCATTTGGATTTATTGCCCCTGAGTATTCACAATTTTGATGTGATATTGGGTATGGGTCGATTATATGGTTACCATTCTTTAGTTGACTATTTAAGCAAAAGTCGTATTCGAGTCCCAAGTAAGACGGAGGTTGTATTTTCTTGGGATTGCCTTATTACTCCTATCAGTTTGTTTTAAGCGTTAGAGGCCAGAAAATTATTGAAAAAAAATAAAAAAATGTCAGGGATATTTAGCGTATGTGATTGACACCTGCTAAGATAAGGTATAGTGGCCAAATATAGCAATGGTTGGGGAGTTTCCAAATGTATTTCTAAATGCATTTTCAGGAATACAAGTGGACAAAGATATTGAATTTTTGTCACACCTACTAAGATAAGGTATATTGGGAAAATATTGAATGACGAATACCCATCCTTAATTAGCTATCCTTAATTAGCCATCTTTTTATTTTACAAATAATTCTGGGGCTCCCCATAAAGAAACACTTTTTTCTCCCTGCAGCAAATAGTGGTTTTGTGATATATAGTAATGCATCACATCAAGGTTTTGGGTTGTGTATTGGTATGACGTTGTTATGTGATTGTGTACATCTTGAAAAATAAAAAGTTATAAGCATAACTACCCAACACATGATTTGAAGTTAGCGGCAAATATGTTTGCTTTAAAACTCTAGAGACATTACTTCTATGGCAAGACATGAGAGATATATAGTGATCACTAGAGTTAAAAATATTTATTCACTTAGAAAAAATTGAATCTAAGGTAGAGACATTGGATGAAATTGATAAAAGATTATGACTGTACTAGTCACTATCAACTTGGGAAGGCTAATGTTGTAGAAAATGCATCAAATAAACAATTAGCTAGTTTAATTGCATATCTTCAAGTTGTGTATACTAAGTTATATGCCGTATAGGGGTTCTAAGAGTCCAGTGGGCAGTGTGTCTGACTAAATCATTACTTGCTACTTTTATATTAAGACCAATGCTAATAGATTGAATTATAAATGCTCAGAGACTAGACACATTTGGAAAGGATAAGAAATGAAGTGAAAAATAGACACTGAAGAGATTTTCGTACAAGAGAAAAATGACGAGGCATTAATGTTTAGTGGCAAATTATGTGTGCCTAATAATACTAGTTTAAAAAAAGAAATTATAGATAAAGTCCACATTTTCTCTTATAAAAGGTATCTAGGGAGTATTAAAATACATTGTGATTTGCAAGAGCATTATTGGTGGAAGAGAATGAAACGCAAAATTAAAGATTTTATTGTCAAATATCTTATTTGTCAGCAAGTGATGAATGGTTCAATTACCAATAGGTGTAAATTACCTATATATTTTCAACCCGAATTTGTTAGTTTTCAAGTACGTTTATAGTTATTTTTATATGTTTTAATATGTTTTTATTCTTTTTGTATTAAAATAGGTGCGTGGGGTGAAAATGTATGAAATTGAACCATAAACGATCAATTCGTGTCGAGAACGATCGAAGAACGATGGAAAAATGAGCAAGATGGCAAAATTCTAAAAAGAGGCCCACCGCCTAGGCGTCCAGACCACTGCCTAGGCAATGAAGAAGTAGAGAAAAAACCAATTCAAGCTGACAGCCCACCTCCTAGGCAAAAATCCAGCAGAAGATTTTCCACAGCCACCGCTTTCTTCACTGCCTAGGCGAACCTTAACCGACATACTCCACCGCCTAGGCATTGGCCTCTGCATAGTTTAGATATTTTGTAGATATTTTTTGGCCTATTTAAACCCTTCTCTTCTCTTATCTTCCGATTTCTTCGGCCCCTAAGGCCTTGGGCCATATTTTAGGGTTAGGATAAGGGATTTTTTAGGGAGAGCTCTCAACCCGAGGTGGAGAATGAAGAGGGAAGCGATCGTTCGACGGTTCTTGTGGCTATTCTTTAGATATTAACTAAGTCGCTTGTTTCTTTTCTTTGTTTTCTATATTTTGGTAGTTGTTGAACATGTTTACGCCATTTTACATTGTATACATGGTTATGGCCATTAGCTAAACATAGGTTGTATAGGGATTATTAATATAATTTATGAAAACATTGTTTAGTTGAGTTTGTGTTTTGTTTGCGATTGTTCTTCGTTATGTTGATTGTGTGTGCCGTATTATTTGTTTATATTACTTAGATTTACATATCGAGAATACAGGGTTTGATAAATCCCGGATTTGGACTAGAATAAACAAACGCCACAATCCTATAACTCGGTCAGGGTTTGGATTGTAGACAATCGATGAAGTTGGGGCAAGACTCACATGACCTAGAGTCATTAAGACGTTGAGAGGGACTTCGGCGTTGACACGAAGTCACGTATTCCCTCGTCTTACACTCGGGAGAGGTGGCGAGACTCACGCGACTTAGGGTCGTTAAGACGTTGAGTAAGACTTATTCGTTGACACAAAGTTGCATTATATCCCCTGTCTTACACTCAAGAGAGGTGGCAGATGAGTTTTAGATACCGAGATTGTCAGATAAGTCGAATGCCGTTAACATAAACTAAAACGAGACTGAACACGTATTCGTAAATGAAATTAATCCCTAGACAACATATTCTCTCAAAACTATCTCATATTAATATTAGTATTAGTATTAATTAATTATATTTCATTTTTGTCACCTAGATAAAGTCAGATTATGACAATCGTGATACTCGATAGTAACGATACCAATCCCTGTAGATACGATACTCGACAGAAAGGTCCATTATACTAAAACTTGATCCGTACACTTGTGGTGAAAGTGGCAGCGCATGAATTACTGCCACCAATTACCAACAAATTAAGTACTTTTAGATTCAAATATGTGACTTTTCAAGTATTTTTGTTAGTTTAATGTGTTGTTATATTGTTTGGTAGGAAAACAAATAAATAGGAGAAACGGTGCAAAATGTATACAGGTGCAGTAACTTCAAGGCCATTTTTTTATTATAATGTAATCCAATTTTGGAAAACATCAAAACATGGAAGTTGTATATTTACATCTTATCCTTCCATAACTTTTTGAATCACCTCAATCTAAGTTCGTACGAGAAAGTTATAGTGGAAATACGAACTAGGCGTTAACACTGTCAGAAGCGTTCGCCCTCCTGTCAGCAGGTTTTTGTCCAATGCACTCTACAGCACGATCCCTTCAGCCTATGTCATCTTTGAGCTCGAAAATCCTAATTTTTGAAGCCTATAAATACCCCATTATTCCTTCACACCCAAGGGAGGCGATTTTGAGAGAGAAAATCAACATTAGATGCAATTTTGGGCGAGAAAACACTGAGTGATGGCGTTTTGATGCGAGATTAAAGAGGAAAACATCATTGGTGGCTTGAATTTGAAGATTTTGAGTTTAACACACAATAAGATTTTCTCTTCCCTTTTCTTTCCCTAATCTTTTGTTCTAAGTTTGTATTTGTAAAATTGTGTTAAACTACTTACATTTATGAATTTATTGAGAAGATTAGCTATGGATTTGTCTATGTTGTGTTCGTAATCTAGATCTAGGGCTTGACGTAGTCTCGTTTGAACTGTGTTGTGAATATTTTGTCAATTGTTAGATTTAATTTCATTTTATGCATTCTCTAGGCTTAATGTGTTTGATTCATGTGGCGAATGATTTAGACAATGTTAGGTTGCAAATTTTATACTTAGGAGAGGTTGAATTTGTAACAAAAATTGAGAGTGCATAACGTAGGTTGTTGTGAGTCTAGGAGGAAATCAACACCTAGGTGTTTGAGTTGGGAATTTAGGATCTCGTGAGACCGAGAGGTAATTGAGTTATAAATTGATCAATTAGAGTCGTCATTCAATTGTGTTTCTCTTTATAATGCTTCCAATGTATGCTTTCACATGATAGTTTGGTTGAATTGAGAACTTGGGATTTGACACTCGGGAGAGGTAATCCCGGGTTCAGATTTAGGTTAAACACAACGTAAACTTTAATAGATCGGGATATATTTAGAGCTTGCGTAATCTATCAGGTTGGGTATAACTAATGTTTTCACCTAAATACGGGA
Organism: Eucommia ulmoides; assembly: GCA_016647705.1. Taxonomy (NCBI): domain Eukaryota; kingdom Viridiplantae; phylum Streptophyta; class Magnoliopsida; order Garryales; family Eucommiaceae; genus Eucommia; species Eucommia ulmoides. The sequence continues at coordinate 12,973,618 of CM028336.1, read as the reverse complement.
TAGGGATATTGGTATTGAAGTGATTACATATTCTCTCACTTGACGATCGGGAGAGGTAGTGAGAGAGTAATAGCATAGCGACCTTCATTATTGAATGGACAAAATTAACTAAAAATTGCTTAATAGGATAACACGGGAATAATGAGATGAAATCAATCCCCTAGAACATTAGTGCATAGAAAATCAATGTTTTATTTTGTTTTTGTATTTATTTTAGTTTAGTTTTATTTTTACAAAAAAAAATTTGGATCGCCTAGGTAAAGTTAGGTTATGATAATCGCGATATTTAGAGACAATCTAAACCAATTCATGTGGATATGACAATTTTTTCTCATCACTACACTATTAAAAGTTAACCCGTACACTTGCGGTATTGTAGCGATGAAATAATTCGCTGCCAGCATGTCAAAACCAAATGTCCATGAGGGTTATTACAGTCTTGGCCAATTCTAGAGTGGAAGTGGGAACATATCTTTATAGATTTTGTTTTGGGATTGCCTCGTACTTAGAAATGACATAATTTTGTTTGGGTGATTTTGATAGACTTACAAAATTCGAACAATTTTCGATAGTGAAAGCCACATATTCAACGAAAAGTTTGAAAAATTGTATATTGATAAGATTGTTAGATTACATGGTGCCCTAATTTTCATAGTGTTGGATAGAGATTCAAGATTTACATTAAAATTCTGGCCTAGTCTTCGGGCTGGTCTAAGTGCTAAAGTGAGGTTCAATATGGATTTTTATTATCATATTGATAGTAAATCGGTGTGTGCGATACAAATATTGGAGGATATGTTAAGGGATTGTGTTTTAGATTTTCTTGGTTTTTAAGATGATCATTGGACTTTGATAAGTTTTCTTAACAATAGTTATTATTCAACTATTGAATTGACACCGTATAAAGCTTTATATAACATAAGATGCAGGGCCCCAAGTTTTTTGGACTAAATTTGGGGAACACAAATTGTTGATGCCTAAAATAGCACAAATGACAGCAAAATAAATAAATAAAGGTTATCCAGGAAAGACTAAGAATTGCTCACAATAGAAAAACAAACATGCCGAAAAATGCAGACGTAAGTTGGAGCTAAAGTAGGAGATTATGTATTTCTACATATATCTCCGTAGAAATGCATAATGAGTTTTTGGGAAAAGGAGAAATTCAGTTTGAGGTATATAGGGCCATGTGAGATTCTAAAATGAGTTGGTACAATAGTGTATCAATTGGCCCTACTGCTAGAGTTGTCTAGATCATACAATATTTTCATGTTTCAATGTTTAATACTATGTATTAGACCCTTCACATGTGTTGACTTCCCAACCAATTGAATTGAAAGAAGACTTGTCGTATGTTAGGGAATCAAAATAGTTTTTATATTGTAAAAATCATGTGTTGCAAACTAAAATAACTTCATTGGTTAAAGTGTTGATTATTGCCGTAGCCATTCTGTAGAAAAAACAACGTGGGAAAGAGAAGAGGATATGAGGAGTTAATACTCGCACTTGTTCGATTAATATCATAAATTTTGGGACAAATTTTTTTTAGGGGGGAAGGATTGTATGGCCCGATTTAGTATGTGGAATATTTTTATTTTCATTTCATAACATTTAAAAAAACACATTGGGCCTAATGTGTTATTTTAGATTCCAATTTAAAACTTTACTAGGACAGTAGTTTAAAATTTAGCTTTAAGAACTTTAGTGGCGCGCCCCGGTTTTCTGAAAGAAAAAGAATATGAAATAATAAATAGCATAAAGAGAGGGGGTTTTAATGCGTCGGTTTTCTCAAAAAGTACTTAGGCTTTTTTCTTCTTCTTTTTTTTTTTTTTTTTTTTTTTTTTAAATAAGAATTTGTCACCTAACATTGGATTTAAATGGAGTGCTAGACCACCAAATTTTAGGAAACAAATTTGAAAGGCCTAAAGAAAAATTAACTCCAAAAAGACACGGTCAAACTTAAAAAATTATTTAAAGGCTCGGGGGTCGGTCACGCTCGGGGAAGGTGTTAGGCACCCCAAAATGCCCATCCGAAGATGGTACCTTATATCCAATTAAGTCCAACTAGTTTAGTCCGAACATTTTATTTTATTTTGAAATTATTTCATTCTTATGAAATCCTTTTGGTATTTTCAAAATAAGGTGGGATAAGTTTTTGTATTATTTGGTAATGTTTCCCTGGTATGACATCTTATTAAATATTAAGGATTCGATAAGGATAATCCCCGGGGGATATATATATATGTTTCCGAGAGATTTCTTTACTTTTAATTAGCAAACTAAGTGAATAAGTATGAAAATATGAATGCAAAAACTAGCATTATATGAATTTTATTTTATTTATTACGAAAGTGACCTAAAAACTAAAGAGTTTAATTTAAACATGCTAATGCAAAATAATATGAATACGGGAATTAAATAGGAAACATTACATGAATTAACATGATTATACGTGACAATGATTTAATTATTTAATATATAAAAAACATAAGTGGTCGAGATGTCGTGACTAAATGTGAAGAAGTAGCATGGATTATGAAAAAAAATAAAAAATATGTATAAAATATAAAAAAGTGTAAGTAGTGAAAGTGTCCTTAACATACTGTTTAAATGATACAAGAAATAAATATGCTAGATAGATGCAAATAATACATATTTTAATTTTACCCAAAAATCCAATTTTAAATTCCCTCAAATTCTATGGATATGAGAATCGAAGGAGGATCGCGGAAACAATTTTGTTGGAATTAATCTTTTTGAAACTTAAGCGGAATCCCACGAAAATATTTATTGAGGGAAGAGATTTTCTAAAACCAATCGTTTCTAAATTCCACTCTAGTTGGGGAATGGAAAAGAGGTCACAGAAAACTCTCCCATGATTTATCGAATCGTCGGATTCACTTTAAGATTTGTAAGAATTAATTCCTACAAACTAAGATTTTATTATTTTTTGGATTTTTGTATTTTTAGGGTTTTGATAACAAGAATCAAAAGAAAAATAAAGAAAAATACAGAAAAATAAATAATAAGAAGATTATTCACCTAACGCTCGGGGATGAAGTTTAAGCACGAGAAACCCATCTTGACGTTTTTATCGGATCATCAAACGACTTACTTTTTTTTAGTTTTCTTTATGAATTGTAAACAAAATAAATAAAATAAAAAAAATACAGAAAAAAACAACGAGATACGGGTGTACTCATTTAAACGCTCAAAGGTTCAAATTGAGAATGGGGAGCCTCATCTCAGCATTTTTCATCGATTCATCAAACAACTAAAAGAAATAAAATTTACAGGAATTTAAATTGCGAATAAAATAAAATAAGTTGAAAAAATAAAGATAAATGAAAACATATCTATTCTAGGCCAAGAATCCCGATGCTCAAATTTTCTTACTCTCGTAGACGACTTCGCGAAAGGGCTTTGAGAATCACTTTTCTAAAAGTGACTCATCTAAATTTCTGAATGAATAAACTAGGAAGAAAATGACCCCATTTATAGGGAATGATGGGGTGTGAAAAACATGAGAAAACCCTAAAATATTAGGTTCGGCCACTAAACCCAGTCCAAATTAGACTGGAAAAGGGTGAAATTCATAAAAACTAGAAAATGGGGAAGGTTTTGGATGCAGGGCGTAGGTAAAACACGCGCCCCTTTCGCCGCCTCACCAGGGCATGACACATAGCAGTAGGTCCACTGCCCTTTCTCTTCCTTTTGTTCGGCAGTTGACCAAAGTAGACAAGGGCCCACTTCTTTTTCTTTATCTTTCTATCTCTCTTCTCACTTACACACACACACTGACATGGCAAGAGAGGACCCCACTAGTACACACACATGATTTCTCTCTCTCTCTCAGAGGCCGGGACCCGCCACACCTTTCTCTCTCTCATATTATTTTTCTCCTACCCTCACAGTTTGACCAAAAAATGGTGGTCCCCTCCCTCTTTCGATTTTTCCTATTCACAATTTGTCCATTTATTTTTCTTTTCATTCAATTCTACCCCATTTCTTTATTTGATTTTCTTTCTCTTTCCTTTTTCGTTCTTTTTTGGTATTTTATGAAATAAAATAAAATGAAACACAAAGTTAAATAATACAAAGTTAACTATAAAATAAAGCATGATTTTTTTGTGGAGCGGTCAAAATATCGTGTTTACATTTAGAGATTAACTTAATATTTTATTGATTTAGTATGGGATTCTTTTATATTTTCATGATGAGAAACTATGAATAATCATTAGTTAAGACAATGATCTGGAAAACAAAAAGGGTGAAGTGTTGTTTCTCAGCCGATCGTGACAGCACAGGACCAATTTTTTTTTTTTCCCCAACCATCTCTCATTCTTTCTTATTTAATTTATTCTCTCTCCCTCTCTCTCGGGTACATTTCTTTAACATATAACACACACACTCTCTCTCTTAGGGCTCTCTCTTCCCAGGTAATTTGTTTATCTCCCTCTCATATATATATTTGATTTGTGAGAAATTCAACTGTCATAAATTAAAAAATTATACTAAAATATTATGTTTAGTACTTCGTTGACTAGTAAATTTTATTGATAGTTAGTTAATATTTGTCCCTAGATTAAACTATTAATTGATAAATTTCCTAATTATAGCTACGATATTTTACTTTGTTTAGTTAATATTAATTTAAGAAAATAAGGTGTTTAAGTTTAAAAAAAAAAAAAAACCTATAAATTAAAATATTATTTGGGGTTCGAAAATGATACATTTATTTAATTCTCACGTATTTCATTTCATATTTATATTATTTAGATAAATTCTTAGTTTTCGACAATGTCATCTGTTTGATTGTCAGACGACCTCGTCCACATTAGTTTCCTGATAGTGGTGTGCTAGTGGTACAATTATTAAGGTGATTGTATTGTATTCTATGTAAATTGTCAAATTATATTCTTTTATTAAATTTTGAAAAAATATTTATTAAAACGGATGACATTATAACGTTAAATTGATCAAGTGAAAATACTAAATATGGAAACTGGTTATATTATTATCTTGCTATTCAATATCGCTTATCCCAACATAAGGGCATATCTTATGGGTTATGTTGATCTTGACAGGAGGGTAGTCCTATAAGATATTGTATGACCTGACATAAAGGTTGTCATGTGGGGGTATGTGTGACATGACAAGAGGGTAGTTCTTCAAGTTGTTGATATATGTTTTTTATTATTAGTATGATATGGTGGTTTCTACCACATGTGTTCTCCTGACACTCACAACCTTAGATTGCATCGATGTACATGTTACAGTACCGTCACAACTCTCAATGGTGAGGAAAACCATCATATGGCTAGTATGGAAGTACGTATATGATATTTTATTACATAAACATGAATGAGCAACTGATTTCAATTCAGTTGTTTCATTATTATGATATTGGTGACATTTTTATATTACTCAATGTGTGGCTATACTCAAATTTGAAAAGTGGATTATAATAAATGTACTTGATCCATAAATTATTTAATATTATGAAGAGAATACATCGATTTTTATATTTTTAGGGTACATAAACATTCCTATATGCGACAAGCTTTTAAAATTAGGGTACATAACATGAATTGAGTTTTGACTGTGCAAACAAAAACTGAAATCAACAAAACCCTAACAAGGAAATGGTTTCTAACATACCTTGTGGACTAACACTCTCTTTTGTTTTTTTGTATGATGATGCTTTAAGGTCTTTTATTTTCGTCATTGAGTTGTTATGACGCAGAAAACAGTTGTATCGTCTAGTTAGGATTTTTGGGAATGAGAAAGAGAGTGGAATGGTAAGAATTTTTATTTTTGGGAAGAGAAGTGATTAGTGGGATAGTTGGCTCATCTATTTTTGGAAAAAAACGTTTAGCAAAAATGAAATTTTCATGTGATTGCAAAGAGAATTTTGTCTACAGACGTTAACATTCATTTTTTGTGTTTATTATCCAAAAAATACAATTTTCATATGACTCCAAAGAGGATTTTGTATACATTAATTTGAATATTTTTTTTGTCTTTGTTGAATTCAAGGTTTTGATGAGCAATTAAGTATCGATATTTTTTGTTGAACTAATGGTTTTATCAATTGTTTTAGATTTATAGTTCTATACATTTGATTAATAAGAAGATTTGATGAAGAAAATATAAATGATGCAAGATGGATATAACGAATGTAGGAAGAGTTTTGAAGATGCTAAAAAAAATAAAAAAATAATAAATACTCTTTACTTATATACTCTTAATGCAACCCGAATTAAGATTACACATGACACTTAAAATGAGTTAATTTTATGTATGTCATTATAAGATGTGATAAGTTTAAGATTCTAAAATGAGATAATTTATGTGCTTTTTATGTGAAATGATTTTGATAATTGACCTAATTGAAAAATATGTTTACAGTATAAAATATTGTGTTTTCGGGTCAATTCGGTCAACCAGCAAAAAAAGGTCAGTCGACTTATCAAAACAGTGAGTTTTGGGAGTTAAAATTGAGTCCTACTGATCCATTCGGTCTATCGAGAAAAGTAATCGGTCAACAGTTGGAAACAGTAACTGAATTGAGGAAAAAAGTGAGCAATCTGAACAATTCGGTCAACTGACATGTTAGGGTTAGTCAATCGACAGGTTCGGTCGGTCAACCAACAATTATAGTGAAATCAACAACTATTTTAATTGTCTTGGTCAAAACTATCCATTTTTTATGATTCCAAGATAAGGATTGGGGGGATTTGAATGTATTTCAAATATGAACAACCTATTTAGTAATCTCTATTGATATGGTCCATATATTTTGATATTATCTTAATTTAAATGATTTAATACTTCGTATTCTTGTGGTTTTAAATTGGGAATAGTTTTATGGATTTAAAAGTGAGATTTAAAAGATATTTTTAAGTGGAACATACCTATATTGATAAGATATGTTATATGAGGTTTTAGAGTGTCATTTAATGACATATCTTTGAAAAACTAGTCGTTGGAGGGCTAGCTATTGGTCTATTAATAGAGACCTGTGGAAATTGAATTATATACATCAAGAACATCAGTTTGAGCTATTATAAGAGTATGATTTTTGTTGATATTTTTACGAGTGATTCTTTATAAGTTCTTGATCTAAAATGCTTATTGCTTGGCATCACCAACTTTAGTTCTAATTACGATATTATCATTGTCTTCGGTGTTTTTCCGGTGAGATCTATCGAAGTTTTATTATTTTCTTTAAAGTTATATTTATATTTATTGTTTAGTTTAGGATTTCTAGAAAATCACTTTAAACTTAAAAGCCTAAAAATATTTTTTAAACGATTTTTGCCTGACTATCTGATTACGTGCTAAATTTGTGTTATCCACTTTATTTATTAATCAGATTTTATTTTCCTCACATTACATCTATCCCATGGTAATTATTCGGGATATTAATTGAGTATAATTGTATTGAGGTTACAGAAGCTCCTTGTGGGAAAAAACTTACAATTTTTTATATTTGTGAGTTTGAGTGGATTAAACACGTTTGAGACAGTGTCTAGTCTGGGTAGCTAGGGTTTCGATCCTTTTTTCATGAAGACAATTAGGGTTTGATCTTTGTCATACGAAAAGGTTAGGTTATTCTTTTCCCTTGAAAAAATCTAGGTTTTGATTATTCCAATAATAAACTTGAGTGATTGTCAAGGTTCTTCCTAAACCTGATAAAAGGATAAGTGTGAAAATTTGAGGAAGTGGTAGGTTTGATATTTAGCCTATTAAAAGGATTAAGTTTTGATTCTTCTTATAATAGAATTAGGTTAGTCTTGAGATTGGTAAAAATATAGGGTTCTTCTTGGGCCTGTGAAAAGGATAATTATAAAGGTTGATTCGGAGCCTATAAAAATAATCAAGATTGTGAGAGCTTAATTCCTACCTGGGAAGGAATCAGGGGTTTAGTGGATTTCGAATCTCCGTGGAGCTCGGGAGACTGGATGTAGGTAAAAGTAACTTACCGAACCAAGATATATTGTTATGTGCTGCATTGTCTTATTTTTGTTTGTTTGGGTATACATCTAAATAAATATACTTTCACTGTGTAACAAGATAATAATTGATTTAAGGAAATTGATTATTTGAATTAAAGAATTTAATTATTTAATTTTAGTAACTATCCAATTCACTCCTCACTCTTGGGTAGTTATTTGGGCCAACAATCTTTTTTTGATCTGTTGTACGGTTGTAATGGTGGAATTTGAAGAGTTGGTATAGCTCGTCGTAGACTTCTACTTTCCATTCACGTAGTCGGTGGTTACAGTGGTCAGAATGGCATAACATTTAAATTAAGGGGAACATAGCGGTCAAAGACTAAGAACTTTTTTGGGAAAAATCTTGCATGACCAAGAACTTATTTTTTGTAGTTGAGGGTCTTTTTAATAGGTTACATATCTTTAGAGGATTAAATAATAAAAATATCAATTTGATATCACCTAAAAACAGTACCTTCATTTTCACATATTTATTTGATAAATTTATTTTAATTATCTAGAACTTCTTTTTTGGAGATCCTGAACGCTATCTTATACTTATTTTTTTAACCTCAATATTTTTTATTTTAACCTTTAATTTGTTCATATATCTTAATTTCAACATCTATTTTTTTTTTTTTTTTTTTTTTTTTGTTACAGTTCTTAATTTTTACTAACCCCTCTTAAAAACAATAGTCACAGGTATTCTCTTAAATTTAGTGTGATTGGATATCATATAAGAACAATGCCTTAAACTATGTCATGTTGCAATCAGAAAGGGAATAAGAAGATAATGGAATTCAGAATGAGCAATTGAGGTTGATACAGTTTGTTAGGTGGTCTGATACGGGTGGTTTTACCCACGAAGTATCATACGTCTTGAACAGGCGAAGGTGGGTAGGATCGTATATAGCCCACCAATATCCAACAGACTATGCTGAAGTTGGCTTGGACTGTGAGCCCAGTACGAGTAATCATAAGTCAATATGAGCTTAGCTCAACACATGATATCAAGCTCAAGTTAGCACATGAGACCAAGCTTAGCTCTGCATATGAGACCAATGAGAGATACAATTTCAGACCTATTAATACCCAGAATGAACCTAACAAAAACTGTTGGCCTAGTGATCTACCCAAGAGGAGGGTGAATTAGGTAGTAATAAAATTAAATCAAATTATAACCCTTGAAAATTCAAGTAATTAATTTTATCCTAAATTAATTATTATCTTTATAGCAGAGGACAAGTATTAAGTAAAATAGGTGCACACCCAAACAACTGAAAGTAAATAAAGTAAAATAGCAGCATACCAAAATTTATATTGGTTCATCAAGCTACTCTTGGCTAATTTAGTCCTCCGAGCCCCACGGAGGGTCGCACCCACTAATCACTATGATTCTTTTAATCAAGTAGGAACCAAACCGTACAAATGATTATTTTCGCAGACTCAGAACCAACCTTTACAATTTTCCTTTTCACAGGCTAAGGAAGAACCTCTATCTTTTCATAGGCTAAAGATTAACCTAATTCCTTTATATTTAAGCTAAGAATCAAACCTCACAAAGCACTCCAGGTATCCCTTTACCTGATAAGGATTAAACCGTTACAAATTCACTCAAAATTAATTTTAGTCCAAAAAAATTTACACCTATTTCTTTTCACGGAAAAAGAATAACCTAATCTTTTTATGCTTTAGGTAAAGATCAAACCTCAATGCCTTTACTGAAGAGATTGAAACTCAGCTACCCCTGATTAGATATTTTCAATAATATCTAACCCACACATAACTCACCAATTACACAAATTGAGAAGTTTTCCTACTCGGAACTTCTCCTACCTTAGATTAAATTTAAACTCGATTAATGTCCCGATATATACTAGTAATAGAAATAAAGTGAGAATATCAAAATCTGATTTTAATATAGACGGGTAGCACACAATTTAGCACGTAATCAGATTTTCACAAGAAATCGCTTTAAAATATTTTTAATCAATTTAAAGTTAAAAAAAAAAAAAAACAATTTCAAAGATAAAAATTCCAAGCAGTAAACAATATTATCAAATAACAATTAAAAGCAAAGACTTGGAACGATATCACCGGGATACCACCGAATGAATGTAAATTGAATTGCAATAAGATTTTAGATCGGTGATAGCAACAATTTACAATAATTTCCTCAAGAACAATTCTCAAGAATAATCTCACAATACTCTCAATATAATTTCTGAATAATCACTCTCATAAAGCTCGGGAACTGAATAGCTCTTAAAAATTGATTAATTGGAATATTTTAGATCTAAAACGCAAGTCTATATATAAGGATTTGAAACAGGCCTTCCAATGGCTAGTTTCCACATATTATGACACTTAATTGCTCTTATAGACCATTTATAACAATATGACTCAATCCTGGATCAATTCAGTTAATTATAGCTTTTAAATCATTCAATTTAGTCCCTCAAATATTTCTCAAACTCAAATCAATAGGATTTAAAGATTTAAATGTACCAATTTGAGAAATACTTAAAATATATATACCATATATTTAGGGATATCAAAATAACAACCATCTATCTATAATATCATCAAATCCCTAAAATATCTCTTAGATGTTAACCAAACAATGGCTAGTAACAACTACTTTTTGATCAAATCCATGAAATTTTCGAGTCTTGAAATAGAGCCATCGGCTGATCGACCAAAGTCCATAAGTCAACCGGTCAATTTAGGTTGTAGCCCAAGCCAAAAATACTCGCCCATTGGTCGATCGATACTCTATAGATTGATTGACCGATCGATTCTGGATGCTCCCCAAGCCATTTCTCGGTCAAGGTCTATCGATCGATTCTCTATGAACTATTGACTAATCAATTCAAAGTGTTTCATAGGTCGACTGATCTCTCTTAGTCGGTTGACTGATCGATCCGGAGACTTTACCATTTTTTAGCCTTTACCCATTAGTTGAACGATCCTCCCAGGCCAGTCGACTGATCAGTGCTGGAATTACTTCTTCCTTAGTTCATTTTAACTCCAACCTTCGATGTTTTTTCCCCTTTAACTGATTTCTTTTCTCAATTAATTTAATTGACACTATTAACCATTTTAAGCACTAATATTTCTTAAGTCAATATTTCTTTTTTAATTTTACATTAGAGCAAATATGTTAATTAATTAAGATCCTAATAAAAACTCACGTAAATATAAAATCATTTTTGTGTCGTGTGTGATCCTAATTGTTTCGTGTGCTTATATTTTTATCAGTCTTTTGCATCCTTAACCATATTTAACAATTTCTTCATGATTAAATCGTCAATGGAACTTTTACACTGAAATACTTAATAAACTCGTTAGTTCCACCAAACATCAAAATTTAATTGTCCATCAAAATCTTAGGATCAATAGGAACATTAAAACAGTTACAATCATGGAAAAATCTTCCACATGAATGTTGGGACAGTTACGATCATGAAGAAAGATGTTGGAAATCATGTACTTTTATTCTCTATATATATTATGTCATTGAGGCCAAAGGGGACACACAAAAGCTTTTTCTCTACTAGACATGTTTAACTTATTATTAAAGTGGAGGGTATTTGGCTGATACTACAATGGTATCCCAAGTGCTAATTCCAAATGTTGGAGGTGTTATATAGGTTGGGAGGAAGGTTATTACTGAAGAAATCATACAGTATCAGTTGGCGCCATCTGGGGAAAACGAGTAGAAAGCCTCGATATTTCCATCAGTTTTTCATAAATATTCAACAATTTCTTATTATTTGAATCTTCCAGATCAAGTAGATGGGACCACCTTCACAACATGATCGTCGTAGCAGAGTTAATCATGGACCACTAGCAAATTTATCAACACCTAGAGCAACACAGAGATGAAAGAATAAATTTGGCAAAGCCAAATATATTCACAACCAAACTCTATTAGGATTCCTAGCATGTCTCTATATTCGCTACGTTGATAATTTCTTACCGTCGATCTGAATCAATAAGTCAACCCGCATCTTATCACAAGGCTTGTATCAGGACATAAACTCATTGGAATTGGTCTCCGTGAGGAAGACGAAAGAGGCGGTAACCACAATCATATGCCGATTTGACCTGAATCGCCATCAATCTGGCCATTTGCCTCCGATTTGACCAGAACTGCAATCGTCGGCAGTAGGATAACCACAAGGTGATCCCAATAAAGGTAAAGAAAAATGGGGCAAGACAACCCATTAACAAGTCATCTAGTGATAATATGAGTTCATACAAATAGAGGCCAGGATCAATTAAGACCCCAAACACCTTAAGGCTCTGTTTTGGCAAGAATTCAACAACAAATAAAGATTAGCTCCGCTCACAAACTAACAATAATGAAGGTTAGCTCAGTTCATAAATTAACCTCTAATAGATCAAGCCAATTCCTTTCATAAACCAACAACAATGAAAGGTTAGCTCAGTTCCAAAACTGGCCTCAAAAAGATTAGGTTAGCCTATTCCACAAGACGATCCAACAAAAAAGTGGTTAGGTTAATTTCGTAGACTGGGCCTAAAAATAAAGGTTTGGTTCAACTTAGAACCCAAGCGCCTAATGGTAAATTTGGCAAAATACTCTTTCTTTATCATATATCCTTTTATTTGAGGAACCTTTAACCAAGAGGCAATTGAAGAAGGCATTGTTAAAACTTTCGAAATTGGCTCATCAATTATTTTCAAAGTTCAAACAAATTAATGAATACATTGTGAAATTAGTATTTACATTCTATATGGTGCGCATGATATGGAAGAACTCTAGTTTTATAATAATAGCGAGAATATGAAGAAGTTAACGAAAATGACATAGGGGCTAAGTATTTTAAAGCCCAATATGGAAATATTTTATTTACAAGATACTCAATATGTGACAAATGATAAAATATTACTTAGCGTAACTATGTGATTTGATGGATATATGATGAGTGGTTTATTTACCAACAAATCAAGTACTTTAAGATTCAAATATTTGTGTGTTTTCAAGTACTTTTGTTAATTTAATGTATTTTTGTATTGTTTTATAATTTTTTTAATAAATGGGTGAAAAGATGCAAATTTGGTACAGGTATAGTAACTTCAAGGCTAATTTTTTAGCACGATTTAATTCAATTTTGGAAACACTCAAAACATGGAAATTTTAGATCTCTATCTTATCTTTCCAAATATTTTTGAATTACCTCAATCAGAATTTAGATAAGAAAGGTCACAGCCAAAAGAAAAATCTGGTGTCGGTACTACCTTGGCCATGCTATAGCGACAATGTCCACCGCTGCAGCGATGGCATCGCTGTAGGATGGTTCCCATTGTTGTAGTAATGATTCGGCAGTAAGTTACTGCCCTTTGATCACTGCAGCAATGCCCCCCATCGCTGTAGCGACCCGACACCACTTGGTAAAGATATTTTGGGATATTTTTTAGATATTTTGGATTTGTCTTGATATTCCATCATTCCCAATACCCTATGAACGTTTTTGGGAACCTTTTTGGGAGTATTTTGGAGCTCTAAGATTAGACCAAGCTTGAGGAGAACACAAATTGGAGAAGAGGAAACAAGACCGAAGCGGATTTTGCGGACGTGGAACCGTCCATTCTTCAGATAACAGCTATTCTCTCTTGTTTCTCTCTTTCATTCTAAGCCTTTCTTATTGTTTGATCATGTTTATCTCATGTTTAGTTGAATATGTGGTTATGACCATGAGCTAAACATATATTATTCAGGGATTAATGTAGTTTACAAAGTATGTTGTTTGAATAAATCTACGTTTTGTTATCGATTGTTCATCGGTATTCGATTGTGTTTACCGTTCTTCTATTTCAATTATATGCTTGTTATGATATATTGGTTGATTTGAGAATACAGGGTTTGACACTCGGGAGAAGTAACCCCAGATTCGAACTAGGGTTTAAACATAACACTACGTTCTAATGTTTCGGGAGATTATTAGAAAGTGTGCAATCCATGACGTTGGGGCGAGACTCATGTAATCATTTAGACACTAGATAGGAATATCGGTGTTGAGTGTATTTCATATTCATTCACTATACACTCGAGAGAGATAGTGAGTGAGTTTTCGATACCTAGATTGTCGGATAGTTTGATTACTATTAATGTAAACTAGACTAATTCAAACACGTTTAAGTGAACGAAGTTAATCTCTAGATAATCTTTTCCCATAAATGTATTTATTAGTATTGTAGTTTAATTAGTTATAATTTTAGTTTAGTTTATCTTATAACAAAAACCCTAAAAATTCTATCGCCTAGATAAAGTTCGGTTACGATAATTGCGGTATTTAATGATAATTTAATCCAATCTATGTGGATACGAAAACTCTACTCATCACTATTCTATTAAAACTTGACCCGTACACTTCGATAAAAGTAGCGATGAATAATTCTGCTACCAAGTTTTTGGCGCCATTGCCGAGGATTGGCTTTTAGATTATTGTTGATATTGTAAGTGATTTGATTTTATTTTAGGCATTTATTTTATTTTTAATTTTTGTTTTCAGTTTTGTTTATCTTGCGAGGTACTTAAAGATGTGTCATCAACAAGTGCTATTGTATTTTTTTAACGAGATTCCGAGCTATTTTATTGTGCTTGGGATGGATACAAGGAGTTTCTCATTCAGTTCCCAAATCATTGTTTCCCGAGGGAGTGTCGACTATTGAAATTCCTCGATGGGTTACTAGCCGTAACAAGAACTTGGGTGGAAGGAGGAAATGGTATCACCTCTTTTAACCAACTAACCGCGGATGAAGCCTATTGGTTGTTGGATGATATGATAGAATTTGATTTTCAGAGTTAGATTATTCAACAAGCTACCAAAACTTGGGGGATAGTACCACCGTTTCGGAGCCATGGATTAATACACAAGACCAACATGTGGAGTCTTCTCCTATCCAGGAAGAGATGTTCGCTGAATTTATGGCGGAGACTCAGGCTTTCTAGAGAAAACGAATGATCGTCTCAATGAGCATGAGGATCCTCTTGACAATATTGAGATGACCTGCGCTAAAATTAATGTAACCGTAAAGTCTCTTGGGACTCAAATCAGTCAGCTTATTTGCTTTATTGAGGTCAGGTCAGAAGTAGTAGCACTAAAAGATACACAAGTCACATCCATATGTGAAATCCACTAGGAGGAACCAGATACGAGCGGGAAGAACTTGATGCCATCACTGATCCAAAATGATCACATTTACGAGGATCCGATGTGGCTCACCCGTCCTCTCCCATTTGCAGTATCGTTCATTCAAGCCCACCAAGCACATGAGCCAATGCCGAGTCACGTTGAGAGTACGTGCCGAACAAAGCCATATTTCGCCAAGCTTGAGGACGTTCTGAACCAAGACCCGTATGTTGTGTTGTATGACACATACTATGGGCGAAAACTGCTCTTTGATGAGCCCTTCTCCGTGTCAAGCCAAGGACATTAAACAATTGCTTCTTGGGAGGAAACCCAAGTTTTTAAATAAATCAATTCATCACCACCAACTACACTCGGAGGTGAGATTGTCTCGCCTCCCAGGTATGTATTGAAAACCCTCTTCGTCACTATAATGCATGCTATTTGTTGAGTTGGATGTTGGGTCACTGTGGACAGTACCCGTTCTGAGTTTGGGGGGGATGTTTTGTATGCTTTATAGTAAGATATCTTTTTGTTAGTTATTAGTTTAAGTTAAAATGTAGTTGTTGTTCATGCATGTTTACTAGTATGTTGCTGTGTTGTAGATATTTAGTGTAATGTATGCATGTTTGTGTTTAGTATTAGTATAAATGTGTTTATGTATGAAGTAGTAATTGTGTGCTGAGTTTTGTAGTTCTTCCGGGCAATTACCCAATGATGATATTATCCTCTAATTATTTTTCGAGGTCTAGGGTAATACCCATTCATGTGTATTCTGTGTGCTTGACATTTCGTTTTGGTAAAAGTTATTATAGATCCTAATTTGCATGAGCACGTAGACTCAATATACTAGCTATCTAATTGATTTGAGGCTGATTATTCAGTAGCAAGTTCATGACAATGTTAGGGATTCTAAAACCTGATTGGGGGAAACTTAAGGCGAAATCCTAGGCGAGGTAGTTCAGGAGACATAATTTAGGCATTCAATTTGATCGCTTAAGCCTTTGAAATCTGCCATGCTATATGTTTTATCCCTCGTTACCCTGTTGAAGCCTGTAATCCGTTTCAATTTTGATCATGTAACAAATATCCTGGCCAATGAAACTTTTTCCAGGTCTTTGTCACTAAAAATTAAGGCACAATTTGAGTCAAAATTAAGCTAGCATTTGTAAATGCTACATGAAGTGAGCGGTTGGGTTTTGGGTGAACTTCTAATTGGTTTGGTATTCGAGTACTCACTTGTCATTTTTCTTTTGTATTCCCACACCCATGAAATTGTTCAAATCAAATAAGTTTAGGAGTGTGGTATTTTAAAAAAAAAAAAAAAAAAAGCACCATATGTAAATATAGTTCTATTTTAGTTTCTTTTGACAAGTGAGTACGACATTTTTAAACGATAGTTCAGGGTTATTTCGAATTGATCTTTCGGGGTTTGATAGTGATTGAATGCCAAGCATGTGCCTTAGGTAACGTCGAGTTAATAACGTTTACCTATTCCCGATATACCTTTGGCTAGTTGATAAAAACTGATCCAAGTATTTTTTATCTTTTTGAATTACTTAACCAACATTAGTGGAGAGTGGAACCCAATTGGTTTATGGAAATCCTATGACTTATTGGTTTAAGTCATGAATTTTATTGGTAGATAATCCAATCCGGCCTTTGGATGGTTGTATAATGGAGTTTTCGCACACATACATGGAAAAGATCTAGAATGGCTTTTACTATTATTGAATGTTAAAATTTTAGAACACCACATGGTGCAATTTTATTCTTGAACTCGATATAATTGGGGGCCGTTGAGGGAAAGCTTTTTGATTGTTTAGTTGAAATTCAAAACTCACACGTCGTTATTTTTAGTTCGTTTGTCCTTTCTTTTTTAATAGTTGTGTTCGTTATTTTGTTGTAGTAGTTTGTTTTCTTTATTTTCTTTTGTTTTTGCTTGAGGACAAGCAAACGTTTGAGTTTGAGGGTATTTGATGAGTGGTTTATTTACCAACAAATCAAGTACTTTTAGATTCAAATATTTGTTTGTTTTCAAGATCTTTTGTTAGTTTAATGTGTTTTTGTATTGTTTTATAGGTTTTTGAATAAATGGGTGAAAAGATGCAAATTCGGTACAGGTGCACTAATTTCAAGGCCAATTTTGAATATAATGAAATTCGATTTTGGGAAAACTCAAAACATAGAATTTGTATATCTCTGTCTTATATTTCCATAGGTTTTTGAACCTCCTCAATCAGAGTTTGGACAAGAAATTTATAGCAAAAGAAGAACCTAATGTTGGCATAGCCTTAACCATCGCTGCAGCGACCATTTCCACCGTTGTAGTGATGGAATCGTTGCAGTGATAGTTACCATCATTGTAGTAGTGATCTGGTAGTAAGGTACTTCCCTTTGATCGCTACAATAATTCCCCCCATCGCTGTAGCGACCCCGCACCACCTGACAAAGATATTTTGGGATAGTTTTGAGATATTTTGGATTTGTCTTGATATCCCCTCATTCCCAACACCCTATGAATGTTTTGGGGAATGTTTTTGGGAGTATTTTGGAGCTCCAAGATCATACCAAGCTTGAGGAGAACACAAATTGGAGAAGAGGAAACAAGACCGGAGCAGATGTTACGGACGTGGAACCGTCTATTCTTCAGATAACGACTATTCTCTCTTATTTCTCTCTTTCATTCTAAGTCTTGCTTTTTTTTTTTTTTTTTTTTTTTTTTTTTTTTTATCATGTTTATCTCATTTTTAGTTGAATATGTGGTTATGGTCATGAGCTAAACATATATTATTTAGGGATTAATGTAGTTTATAAAGTATGTTGTTTGAATAAATCTACGTTTTTATTGGTTGTTCATCGCTATTCGATTGTATTTATCATTTTTTTTTACTTCCATTATATGCTTGTTATGATATATTGGTTGATTTTAGAATACGGGGTTTTACACTCGAGAGAGGTAACCTCGAATTCGGACTACGGTTTAAACTCAACGCGACATTCTAATGTTTCAGGAGATTATCAGAAAGTGTGCAATCCGTGAGATTAGGGCAAGACTCATGTAATCATTTAGACGCTAGATAAGGATATCGGTGTTGACACAAATTGCATATTCATTCACTTTATATTTGGGAGAGGTAGTGAGTGAGTTTTCGATACCTAAATTGTTGGATAGTTTGAATACCATTAATGTAAACTAGACTAATTCAAACACGTTTAAGTGAATGAAGTTAATCTCTACATAATCTATTCCCATAAACGTCAATATTAGTATTGTATTTTAATTAGTTATAATTTTAGTTTAGCTTATCTTATAACAAAAACCCTAAAAATTCTATTGCCTAGATAAAGTTCAGTTACAATAATTACGGTACTTAACGATAATTTAATCCAATCCTTGTGGATACGACAACCCTACTCATCACTATTCTATTAAAACTTGACTCGTACACTTGCGGTAAAAGTAACGACGAATAATTTTGCTACCAATATACAGTTCACCTTTGTTATTTTTGATTGGGTAGATAATAAATTCAGACATTAAAGATCTAAAAATAAATAAAAGTCTTAAGATCGTAAAACGCACATTGTCTCAGGAAATACTTTTATCAACTAAACTACAACAATTTATTTTAAAATATAGATTTGCATGAATAATAACCAAATATTTGATTCAAGAGTATGCCTATTTGATAAAAATAGAATTTTAAAGGTGAAAACCCATTATGGCGCATGACCTGAATATTATGTGAAATATGAAATTTGTATTATTTCCAAAAGTGCATTAGTTTTTCTGCATATCATCTTATTTATGGAAAATGATTATTATTAGACATACAAGAAACTGCAGCTTTTATAAAGCAGGTTAAAGTGCTATGTGTCCCAATCAAACCCCATGAACAAAGGGATGATCAGAAAGATATAGAAAGATGAGAAGAGATCAGCCATCCAGAAGAAAATCAACAAAGGATTCAACAAATAAAACATTTTGTTTAAAATTATTTTTAATTTTATTGCTAAAATCTATTATCGAAAGCTATAAATAAAGCAGGTTAAAGTGCTATGTGTCTCAATCAAACCCCATGAACAAAGGGATGATCAGAAAGATCTAGAAATATGAGAAGAGATCAACCATCCAAAAGAAAATCAACATAGGATTTAGCAAAGAAAACATTTTGTTTAAAATTATTTTTAATTTTATTGCTAAAATATATTATCGAAAGCTATAAATAAAGTTTGTTATTTGCAAATTAGCCTTGTGTTTTAAAAGAATGAAACTGAATAGGGATTTTCCAGAAGGCTAAGTTCAATAACGAACTCAATGCCTAAGGACAAGCTAAGGAATGAGCATGCTATAAACTATAATTCTCGGACATCATCAACAAGCTGAGAAATGAGTTCAATATCAGCTCTTGAAGCTACCCTATATCAAACTCAACTCAACATTAGCAATGAGTTTGAGGTCGGCTCAAGAAGTTAACCTCTATTAAACTCTAGGTGTCATCAAGGAATAAGGTCGAGGTTAGCTCAAGAAGCTAACCTCTATCAAAATTAGCTTAATACCAACAATGAGTTCGAGGTTAGCTTAATAATCTAACCTCCATCAAACTCAGCTTAAGGCCAACAATGAGCTTGAGGTCAGCTCAAGAAGCTAACATCCATTAAAGTCTAGGAGTCATGAAGGAATGAGTTCGAGGTCAGTTAAAGAAGACAACCTCCATCAAACATAGCTCAACACTAGCAATGAGTTCAAGGTCAGCTCAAGAAGCTAACCTCCATTAAACTCTATGTGTTATCAAGGAATGAGTTCGAAGTCAGCTCAAAAAGCTAAATTCCGTCAAACTCATCTCAATGCCAGAATTGAGTTCGAGGTCATCAAGAAATGGACTCGAGTTGAGGAGACATAACAACCAGAAGCGAGTAATAAACAACGCTAATAAAGATGCTTTGAGGAAGGTTAGTTTTGCCTAAACTATTGAAAAATGCAAAGTAAAAAATTGAGGAAGAAGTTATTTCAAAGGCTCGAATATATTTAGCGACAAAGGACAACGAGGTCAGAATCTTTACACCCAAAAGGAAACCTCAGCAACAAAATGTAAAAATGCACGATATATTACAAAAAGTGCTAATGTACAAAATGGTGAGAAACATAGTTGAAATCAGCTCTTGTTGAACTCATTTCAAATGGGGCAAATGATACAGGTGATTTTACCCACAAAGTATTGCACGTATTAAACAGGCAGATGTGGGTTGGATCGTATAAAACTCACCAATATCCAATAGGCTATGCTCAAGTGGGCCTGGATTATGAGCTAATACGAATAATCATAAGTCAATATGAGCTCAGCTCAGCACATGAGACCAATGATAGATACACTCTCAGGCAAAATCTTGTACATGAATGTTGAGACAGTTATGATCATGATGAAAGATTTGAGAAATCAGGTACGTATATATATATATATATATATATATACATATTATGTCATTCAGGCCAAAGGGGACACACATAAGCTTTTTCTCTACTAGATATGTTTAACTTATTCTCACACCGGCAAGTATTTAGCCGATATCACACCGGTCTCCCAAATGCTAATCTCAAGTGTTGCAGGGGTTATACAGATTGGGAGAAAGCTTACTACTAACGAAATCTTGCAACATCATGATCTTTGTTTAATATTTTTGTTTTCAAACTCGGATTCTGTTTCACGGAATTATGAAATTTGGGATCAATTGTGTTTTGCCCCATAAATTTATGTTGAAAACTTTTGTTTTTTGTTCCCATATTTTGTTTCTATTCTTAAAACAGATTTATGGAACAAAAGACTAAACAAACATATTGGATGCTCAATATTAAAAAGTAATGGTTTGTTTCATGATTGTTCAATTCAATTTTGTTTTCTATTTCCAATTTCTATTGTATGATGTCTCCTTTGTGGGGCATCATTTTTTTGTTTTCAGGTTTGAAATTATTTGATATTTATGTAATTTCGTGTTCAAGTTTGATAGAATGATCATTTATTTTAAATTTTTGGTGTAAAGTTTACGGCACAGGGGCTATTTGATTTTCATATTGAGTAATCATTTCTTTTGCATGTTGATTTTTATGAAGGGACCCAATATTTTGGTTTTGTAGTTCAAGGAGAGTTAATTTCGCTATTCTCTGCATTAAATCATTTTGATCTGGGTTTCGTTAATTAAATAAAAAATGATTCCGAACATTATTCTATGTTTTGGGAGATCAAGTGTTGCACTGTTTCTCAAGATTCTATTGGTATACATTAAACGTCCAATTTGATTCGTTTTTTTTTTTTCTTTAAATATTTGAATTCGCGGCGAGATTGAAACTTTATGTTCAACTTGATTCGTTCAATAATCAAATTATTCGAGGTTTTCATCGATTTTTTGTTATAAATTTTTTATTAATTAAATTTTAATATTTAATTTACTAATGAATGAAAATATAAGAATTATAAAAAATCAATATAATTTACAAATAATCCGTGCATTATGGTAATTAATTAGGTTAAATGGAAATTTGTAAAATTAAAATTCGTAAAATTAAAATTTAATTGAATTAAGCTCTATAATGATTTGATATGTTAATGTTGGATTATGGAGCGGGTCGAGTCAACTCATGGAGCATCCACATGAGCCCCATGTTACATAGATAGTCACCATGTGAATGGGTGCACTTCTTACTCTCAAGAATCACGTCTATTCAGTACACCCATTGGAACAAACATATTCTTTGGGGTTTTCTCTATAAATATGTATTGATACCTCTAAGGTTCTATTCCCATTAGATTAAAGAAAATTTCAGTGGCCTTGGTTAGTGAGTGTGGGGATATTATTAAAAAAATCATCTAATAGTTGTTGATGCCGCACTCGATCCAAGACGATCATATTTATGAGGATCTGATGTGGCTCAATGATCCTTCCCCGCCACTAGCAACGTTCTTTCATGCCCAATAAGTACATGAGCCGATTAGGCATGTCGTTGAAAGCTTGAGCTATACATTGCCACATCTCGCCAGTCTTGAGGGCGTACTGAACCAAGACCCGTATGTGGTGTTGTACGACACTTGCTACGAACGGAAGCAGCTCTTGGACGAGCACTTCGGCATGTCAGGCTGATGACCATAAAATAAGCGCTTCTTGGGAGGCAACCCAAGGAAAAGAATAAGTTAGATCCATCATAACCGATTTGATTCGGAGGCGAGAGTCTCTCGCCTCCTAGTTATGTGTTCTAAACCCTAGTCTATATTATAATGCTTTATCATGTCATTGGGATCGCTGACTAGGTTATTATGGGCATTTCCTGTTTGAGTCGGATGTGATGTGTAGTATGTTTTTAGTATATGTTTTATTTAGTATGTTTTATTGTTTTTACATGTGCATGTCTGTTTAGGATAGTTGTTGTGTTATGTGCTGAGTTTTGACGTCATTTGGGCCATTACCCAATGATGAGTCTGTCCCCTGGTTGTTTATTGAGGTCAAGTGTAAAACTCATGCATGTATGTTCTGTGTGCTCAACGTTATGTTTTAGTAATAGTTATTATAAATCCTACTTGCATGAGCATGAAAACGTATTATATAACTGTCTAATTGATTTGAAAACGATTATCTGTCACCTAAATTCATGATATTAGGGTTTCTAAAACTTGACTTGGGGGAAATTCGAGGCGAAATCCTAGGCGAGGTAGTTTGGAAGACACGATTTAGGCATTTATTTTCTCGCTTGATCCTTTTTAAGCCAACCTTGTTAAATCATTACCCCTCGTTACCCTGTCGAAACCTAATAGCCATTTCAATTCTGAACACTTAACCAATACCACGTGACCGATTAAATTTCTTTCCAAACCTAAATCGCTAAACCAAAGGCACAATTTGAGAGAATCAAGTTAGCATTCATTATGCTACTTGAAGTGAGCAGTTGCGTTTTTGGCGAACTATTAATTGGTTAGGTATTCGAGTACTCACTTGTCATTTTTTTTTTCATATTTCACATACCCCTTAAATTTTACAAATCAAATAAATTTGGGGGTGTATTTTTTTTTAAAAAAAATAAAAAAAATCAAATGTACATATGATTTTTATTTTCTGTTTATTTTTTACAAGTGAGTACAAAGTTCTTAAAATTATGTTCAGGGTTGGTTCAATTATATGTATGGGGTTTCGAGAGTGAGAGAGTGCCAAGCGATGTGCCTTGGGTAACGTCAATTGAACGACGTTAACCCGTTTTCTTTTTCAAATTTACAATTGGCCATTTGTCCTAAACCGAACCAAGACCTATTGATCTTCTTGAACTTCCGAGCCTACATTAGTGGAGAATAGATCATGGGTTAAGCCTATGGATTCCCTATACCTTCGGGGTTTTTTTTTTTTCCTGTCATGCACTTATATGGTGGATAATCCAATCTGATTAACGGAAAATTATCTATTTGAGTTTTTAAACACACATACACACTTTAGCAGGATCTATAACGACATTTACTATTATAAATGTTGAAATTATAGAACATTACATGATGTGTTTTATGCCTGAAGTTGATAGGATTGGGGGCCGATGAGGGATATTTCGTTTGGCCGGTAGATGATACTCAAAACTTGCACATATTTGTTTATCGTGTTTTTCATTTTTCATTTTTAGTTGTTATATTTTCTTTTACTCCATGGGTGTTTTGCTCGAGGACTAGCAAAAGTCCGAGTTTGGGGTATTTGATAGGTGTAAATTACCTATCTATTTCTAATCCGAACGTTGTTAGTTTTCAAGTATGTTTAGTACATTTTAATATGTTTTTATGTGTTTTTTTCTAAATTAGGTGTTTGAGGTGAAAAGGTATGTAAAGGGATCAAAAACGATCAAATCGGATCAAGAACGGCGGAAAAAGGGCGAAAATGTGCAAAGCTGGTACAGGTGTTGTAACTTCAAGGCTATTTTGGACTATGATGAAATCCGATTTTGGAAACACTCAAAACATATACATTGTATATATTTTTCTTATCTTTCCATAGGTTTTTGAATCACCTCAATCAGAGTTCAGATGAAGAAGTTACAGTCAAAACAAAATTGCAAACCTACAGTAATTTCGCCTAGGCGGAAATCCGGCAGAAAGTTAACCAACCTTCTTGCAGTAACTTCGCCTAGGCGAAAACCTCTGCGCTAGTTTAGATAATATTTTAGATATTTTAGGATATTTTTAGCTTAGTTTTCTCCTCCTCTCCTCTCCATTAGGCTAGGGGACCTCCATAGACTTGAGAGGGATATTTTGAGAGGTTTTGGGAGTGCTCAACCAATTCTGAAGGAGAAGATCACATTGCGATAAAGGAGAAGCAATCCTGAAGCATTTTTAGCGACAAATCTACGGACTAGGCTAAGTTTCTTTCGTTTCTTCTTTTATTTCTTAACTTCAGTAGTTAGTTGAGCATGTTTAGCTTTGTTTTAATTGTATAATTGTCTATGGACATGAGCTAAACGGATTTTTTTTCTAGGGATTAATGTATTATTTATGAAAATGTAGTTTTGGTTGAATTTGTGTTTCGTTGATGGTTGTTCCTTATAATTTCGATTGTGTTGCCGTGTTTTCTATGATTATATGCTAGTTTAGATATATTGAGAATATGGGGTCTTACACTCGGGAGAGGTGGCGGTGGAGTTTTAGAACTAAGATTGTCGATAGGGTAAACACGACACAACGATCCAATGACCCAGTCGGGAGTTGGATTGTGTGCAATCAATGACGTTGGGGCAAGACTCACGCGACCTAGGGTCGTTAAGATGTTGAGGGGGACTTCTTCGTTGACACGAAGTCGCGTTATGTCCCACGTCTTACACTCGGGAGATGTGGCGAGGGAATTTATGAACTGAGATTTTCGGATAAGTCAACGCTGTTAATGTAAACTAAAACGAGACCGAACACGTTTTGGTAAACAAAAGCTAATCCCTAGGCAATACTTTCCCTACACATCTCATAATAATATTAGTATAGTTAATTTAATTAGATTAATTAACTTAGTATTAGTATAATTAATTTTATTCAATTTATCTTCGCCTAGATAAAATTAGGTCATGATAAACGCGATATTCAATTATAGTCAAACCCAATCTCTGTGGACACGATAACCCTAACTCTCCCGATCTATACTAAAACTTGACCTTGTATACTTGCGAGTGAAAGTAGCGACGTATTTTATGCCCTACCAGTGGATTCCCACTCCCCGCCACAAGTTTGTAGGAGGGAGCCCAGACCGGCTGCCAGTCATATTGTCGCCCCAGAGAGGGTGACAACCACGATGGAATGACGCCTGGCAGAAATAGAAGTTACCCTCAATCTAATGCGCAACACCGGGGGATCTCCCGGGTTTTATACTGGAATTTGATCTCCCTTCACTGCGAAAATCACAGAAGAGACAATTCCGTATCAATTTCCCAACCTCCCGGTAGTATAATACGATAGGACAACTGACCCGTTGGACCATCTCTCCGTGTATGTTTCCCACATGGATGTGCACGCTGCCACCAACTCCAAAAGGTGTAAGTTCTTTTCACTCAGACTAACTGGTCCTTCCAGGTCATGGTTCAACGACCTCCCACCGGTCATGATATAGGCCAAAGACCACCTCTCACCTCCTTGGCGTCAAGCAGGAGGAAAATGAGAACCTGGCCGATTACATGCACCAATTTTGGATGAAGTCCCTCGCGTGTGAGGGAGTGTCTGATGAGGTAGCACTCAACGCCTTTATTGGCGGACTAAGGCACCGACAACTCTTGTATGACCTGAATTCCAAGCCAGCTTCCAGCCTACGTGAGGCACTTGACCTCGGTGCCAATTTTTATAAGGTCGACCTCGTCGACAAGATTATAAAAGAGAAGGAAGATCTTCTCAGAAAGAAGTCCCGAGCCGACGAGGGTACGAGCCGATCTCAAGCTTCTCGAAGACTCGAAGCGAATGGAAGGTTGGGGCCATTGCTCGATGATAGGAGGCCTCGTCTTCGGGTCATCGTCAGGTCGTTTATACTTCCCTGACTGCATCCGTTGCAACCATCTTCGCCGAGAACATCAGAAAAAGGTATTTTCTCACCCGCGTCTCCCCATACGGGGAAGACCCTAAGAAAGTTGATTGATAAGTACTGCGACTTCCACAGGAGCAACGGTCATGCCACTGACGAATGCTTCCAGCTGAAGGAAGAAATTGAAGCCTTTATCTGCAAAGGCTAAATCAGAAATTACATCCGTCGACCTGATGAAGATCGGTTTGGATCAAATGATCGTCGTGATGGACGCCGAGGATAGCGTAGAACGCGGAATGATAACCAAGCTCCGCCCCATGGTGAGCAAGCTGGGGACGACTCCAATCTGAGAGTCGAAGGTAAAATCAATGTCATCCACAGCGGCCAGGGTTTCGGAGGAGAAATGTCTTATTCCCGGAAGAGGTACGAAGACAAGAGTAAGAGGAAAGCGGAACAGGGTGTCTATGAGGTTAACACAATATATGTAGCCTTCCACAATGTGATCTCCTTTAGTGAGGCTGACCTGATGGAGGTGCACGTTCTGCATGACGACACCCTGGTCATTGCATCCCTAATCAATCATTTCGTGAGAGCGAGGATACTCGTCGACGGGGGCAGCTTGACAGATATTATCCTTAAAGGAGCATTCGAAAAAATGGGTATAGAATTGAGCTCTGTACAGCTCGTCAAATCCTCGCTCGTCGGGTTTGGTGGCGATGTGGTTAGTTCGGTCAGCTAGGTCTCTCTGCCCGTCACCGTTGGCTCTAGCCCTGATGTCGCCACTGTCTGGTCCAAATTTGTTATTGTTGATAGGCCATCTCTACACAACGTGGTCATAGGTCGGCCCACCGTGACCGCCCTGAAGGCCGTATGTTCCTCGTATCACCAATAAATGAAATTCCCCACAGGGTCGAGTGTTTGAGAAGTACAGGAGAACCAAGAAACCGCCTGGTCTTGTGCAAAAAGGGCCTTGGAGAAAAAATAACAATTATAGTCGGGGCCCGGGCTGTGTTCCCCGCATCGGGTGGTCGGGGAGCTCGTGGTCCTCGCTGATGGGGTTGAGCCCGTTCCGATCAACAATCTGTGTGACGACGAGCCCATCTCGCGACCCCATAAAAATCTGGTTGACGTCCCCTTTCACCCCATTATCGCAGAAAGAACGGTGAGGATTGGGGCTCGGCTAAGCCCAGAAGAACAATCCAGCCTCACCAAGCTATTGTTGAATAACCACAATGTTTTTGCCTGGTTCCACAATGAACTTTTCGGTATCAAACCAAGTGTTGCCATGCACTAGTTGCATGTCGATGTTCACCATCCGCCTGTTCGTCAGAAAAGAATGAAGTCTCATCCAGATCGGCAGAAGATAATAGAAAATGAGATGGATAAGCTCATTAGGTCAGACGTCATAGAAAATGTCAAATTTCTAGACTGGCTCGCGAACGTCATGCTGGCCTCGAAGGCCAGCAATAAATGGCGACTGTGTGTCGACTTTAAGGATCTGAACAAGGTCTATCCCAACGATTTCTTTTCCCTTCCAAGGATTGACATCGTAATCGACGCAACGGCGGGGCACGAGCGACTCAGCTTGCTCGACTTTAAGGATCTGAACAAGGTCTCTCCCAAAGATTTCTTTCCACTTACTGCTACAAAGTCATGCCATTTGGCCTCCGCAACACAAGGGTGACCTATCAGAGGCTTGTCAATAAAATGTTCAAGAAAGAAATCGGGAACACGATGGAGGTGCACATCAACGATATGCTCATAAAAAGTTACCGGGCTGAAGATTATCTCGACCATATCCAGGCCTACTTTGATAAGCTCCGAGCTCACCGCATAAAGTTGAATCCAAACAAATGTATCTTCGGCCTGTTCACTATTAAATTCCTAGGCTTTATGGTCTCCCAGGGCGGCAATGACGCGAACCCTGACCAAATTAGTACAGTGCTCGGCATGGCCCCTCCTCAGAACAAGAAGGAGGTTCAGATACTAATAGTTCGGTTGGTCGTCCTAAACCGGTTTATCTCCAAGTCATCCAAAAAAATCCTCCGGGGTAACAAGGCATTCGAATGGACCGAGGAGTATGATCGCGCCTTTGAAGAGCTGAAAATATATCTCTCATCGGCTCCCTTACTCACTAAACCTTAGAAGGGTGAAGACCTTCTCCTTTACATCGTGGTCTCCCCGACGGCCATTAGTACCGCCCTGGTCAGGGAGGACACCGGTGTCCAGAGCCCGATCTATTACTCAAGCCGTGTCCTAACTGATGGCGAGACATGGTACACAAAATTCAAAAAATTGGCCTACACCTTGCTGATCACCTCAAGGAAGCTATGACAATATTTTCAAGCTCATACCATTGTGGTGTTGACGGACCAACCGTTGAGGCAGATTTTCCACTCCCCTGAGATCTCGAAGAGGTTAATGAAGTATAGCCTGGAACTAGGCTAATTCCATATTTAGTATTACCCCAAGACGGAAATCAAGGGATAGGTCCTGGCTGACTTTGTAGCCGAGCTGACCTTCTCCGAGGAGGAGACTATTCCTAATCTAGGTGAATCAAAGCTAGCATCTAAGAGCACGGGTCAGGCTAAAACCTTGTACGAGCTGACTGAAGCCCATGGAGACTTTGGCCCCGACTCGTGGCAGCTCTTTACTGACGGACCCTCCAATCAGAGTGGCTCGAGTGTCGGGATGGTTCTCGTGGCCCCAGATAAAGAAGAGATCAAGTATGCCCTCAAGCTTGGATTTCGAGCTACAAATAATGAGGTCGAGTATGAAGCATTGTTATCTGGACTGTATTTGGCCTAAGAATTTAATGTAAGAACCCTTCTAGTGATGTGTGATTCCCAGCTTGTGGTTAACTAGGTCAACGGTGACTACCTCGCAAAGGACCCGAGCATGGTGGCCTACCTAGAGAGGGTAAAAGACCTGACAAAGCTCTTTGAGAAGGTAAAAGTCACATAAATACCCCAAGAAGAGAACAGGAACACCGACGCCCTGGCTAACCTAGCCTCTGCGATCGAATACACACTCAAGAGGACGGTCCCCATCGAGTTTCTCGCCGATTTGAGCACAACCTCCTCAAACAAGCCCGCGATGATATGCCCCTAGATTCCGAGCTGGTTTGGATGGACCCCACAGTGAGCTATCTTACTGATGGAACGCTTCTCAGTGATCAGGCTCACTCTTGAAAAATACAGTACCAAGCGGTACGGTATACCCTTATCGACGGGATTCTGTATCGAAAATCCTTCTCAGGACCATATTCCCTGTTTCTCCAACCTCAATAGGCCAACTTTGTAATGAGGCAAGTCCACAAGGGTATTTGTAGAAATCACTAGGGGCGCAGGTCCTTAGTTCAGAAGTTGCTCCTGAACGGGTATTACTAGCCGAAGATCCTGAAAGACACAGGAGAATTCTTGAAAAGTGTGACAAGTGCCAGCGATTTGCCGCATACCCTCATACCCCACCGACCGAGCTGGTCCTGATGTCCAGCTCGTGGCCGTTCACCTAGTGGGGAATCGACCTCCTCGGCCTATTCTCCCTAGGGACAGGACACAGGAAATTTTTGGTCATCGCCATCGACTACTTCACTAAGTGGGTTGAACCCGAGCCACTTGAAATGAGCACCAAGCAATAGATTCGAGACTTTGTATGGAAACGCATGATTTATAAATTTGGCATACCAAGGGCTATCGTCTCCGACAATATAAAGCAGTTCGATAATAACCTATTCGCCGAGTTGTGTATCGGGCTGGGGATTAAGACGAAATTCTCCTCCCCTACCCACCCCCAGGCCAACGAATAAGTTAAAGTCACCAACCAGATTATCTTGCATAATCTGAAAACCCGGTTGGACAAATCAATGGAGTTATGAGTGAAAGACCTTTATCCTGTGCTATGGGCTTACCACATTATAGCCTGGATACCGACCGATGAGACGCCTTTTTCCATGACATTCAGTTTGGAAGCTATGATCCCCGTGGAGGTCAAAAAACCCTCTCCCCATACAGCCCGCCCATTTGACCCAACCAAGAACAGGGCAGGTCTGGCCCTGAACCTCGATCTGCTTGAGGAAAAGAGAGAGTGAGCTCAGATTCATCAGGCCGCCTACAAGCAGAGGATGACCCGGTACTATAATCCCCACGTCTAGCCTCAATTTTTTGACATTGGGGACCTCGTCCTAAGGAAGGTCACCCTAGTTACTAAGGAGCAAAATGTTAGGAAGCTAGCTCCAAGATGGGAAGGTCCCTATCGTGTAGTTAGCATAACCCAACCAAGCACGTACAACTTGGAAACGGAAGAAGGGGTACCACTCAGGCACCCCTGGAACGCTAAACAACTCAAACGCTACTACCAAACCGATGACCGAAATCCATAAAACTTGTCCTATATTTGGTATTTTGATCTCACAAGAGTTGTAATGGAAAAGGTTGTAGTCAATAAAAATATAAGCATTTTCGGTTCAATTAATTTCTAGTTCTTGCAAAATAGCACGTCTACGGATCGGACCCTAAAGAAGATCGGTAAGCTCAGAAAAATCGATCTCGATAGATCATTTCGGGGATAAAACGATCCCAAAGATTCGAGGACGGGAAATAGTAGCCTTCTGAGTACCGAGAGGCCGGGGGTGAGCCATCCTAAAGCCTCTCTCCCTGTAAAGGTAGAACTGAGCAGTCCCCGTGCCAAAGGCTGGGTGTACCATGCTTCAGCCATCAACCCAGGAAGGGGTGGCCCTCTAGCCTCGGGGATTCTACAGGAATGAAACAAAACTAAAGGCCACGGCCTGAAGAAGATCGGTAAGCCCGAAAAAATCGAGCTGGTCAGATTGTTTGGGGGGTAAGGTGACCTATAATCTAAACAAGACACCTGTTAGGCGACGACGACTGACCTCAATGTCATATCCGGCAAGACACCAAGGAAGCTCGGTTGGGACGGGCTCCCTTGGTCGTCTGGGAGAAAAGTGAACAACTACAACACATCCACCGATCAGGGTGAAAAACTCTCAGGCACCACAAAGTCGACCACAACAGCTCGCTCGACACAAGCTCTTCTGATCGACTGGGGGGTAGGGTGTGTTCAGATTACCAGGCACAAGAGTAGTAATCCAGCTCGGCAAATCTTGGCCACTTGTGAGAATAAAATAAAATTTATTTTCCAAACACAATTGTCATCAATCATCCAATAAAATAAAGGAACAAGAGAAGAACGACCAAAACAAAGATTATATTCAGATGAGATTGTCAAATTTACAAAAAAATAGTAGGATTGTTGCTCGCGATATACAAGCCCGCTATATGCTGGGCCGAACAAAAAGGAAAAAGAAATAAAAAGCAAAGTTAGATGATCATGATAGGGTGGTGGTTGGGAGGCTACTGCTCCGCATCGGGCTGATCGACGATCGCCTCCTCTACGTCGTCTTCTTCACGGGTTCCTAGAGGTTGGCTCGGCTCAGCACGAGGGTTATCTTGGTATGGTTAATGACAGCCGCTAATTAAGTGTTTCCACTTTCACCGCAAGCGTACGGATCAAGTTTTAGTATAATGGACCTTTCGGTCGGGTATCGTATCCACAGGGATTGGTTGACATTACTATCGAGTACCGCGATTGTCATAACCCGACTTTATCTAGGCAACAAAAATGGTATTTAATTTAATGCTAATACTAAAATACTAATTTTACTATACTAATTACTAATACGAGATAGTTATGGGATGGATTATCTAGGGATAAACTCTATTTACTTAATTGCGCTTGATTTAGTTTAGTTTACTACCCCCAAACTCAAAATTTGGCTAGTCCTCGAGCCAAACACACACACTAAAATGAAAAAAATACAAAAATAACAAACTGAATTAAATAACAAACAACCTAAAAACATTCTAAACATAACAGCATGCGAGTTTTAAATTCTTCTAACAGCCTATTTATTTTTTCCTCAACAACCGCCAGTAGTATCGAGTTCAGGCGGTAGCACATAGCATGTAATGTTCTAGAATTTCAACATGCAATAATGGTGAACGCTATTCTAGATCCTTTAAACGTGTTAGTGCGAGACTCAATAATATAACTATACAATGATCGGATTGGATTATCTCCCTCAATGTCTTAACAACTCTAAGTCACGTGAGTCTCACCCCAACGTCATTGATTTCATGCGTTGTGTTTACCCTATCAACAATCTCAGTTCTAAAACTCCACCGCCACCTTTCCCGAGTGTAAGATGGGGGAATACATGACTTCAAGTCAATAAATAAGTATCCCTCAACGTATTAACGACCCTAGGTCACATGAGTCTTTCCCCAACGTCATTGATTGTCTACAAACCTAACCCCGACTGGGTTATTAGATCGTGGCGTTTGTTTATTCTAATCCGAATCCAAGATTTGTCAAACCTCATATTCTCAATATATAATTCTAAGCATAATAAACAAAAAATATGATAAATAGACTCAAACATTGAAAAACAATCATCAAAGAGACAAAATTAAACCAAAACTATGTTTTTATAAACGATATTAATCTCATACATAATCCATGTTTAACCTATGGCCATAGCCATTTATACAATTAAAACTAGGATAAACATACTCAAACATATATTAACGACAAGAAATAAAAGGAAAAATGGATGAACTTAGCCAATATTCGAAGATTAGCCGCTAAAATCGTCCACCGAATGATTTTCCGTCTCTGTGTGTTGATCTTCTCCTTCGGATATGTTTGAGCACTACCCATATTCTCTCTATATCCTAAAATAATCCTTAAGGGCTATAATGGTCGGAGAGAGCAAAAGAGAGGGGCGAAAAGAGGTATAAATAAACAAAATATCTAACACTGCGTAGAGCTGACCGCCACGGCGGTGGAGTATGTCGGTTAAGGTTCACCGAGGTGATAGATAAGGCGGTGGCTGTGGAAAACATTCTGCTGGTTCACCGTTTAGGCGGTGGGGTATCAGCAGCATTTGGTCTTCTCAGCATCTTCACCGCCGCGACGGTGGTTTAGACGCCGTGGCGGTGGGCTTATTTGCAGAATCTTGCTGCCTTGATCATTTTTCCACCGTTCTCAATATGATTTGATCTTTTATGCTCTGATTTCATACCTTTTCACCTCACACACCTGTTTTAATACAAAATGAATAAAAACATATTAAAACATATAAAAATAACTATAAAACTACTCTAAAACTAACAAAATCGGTTTGAAAATATGTAGGTAGATCACACCTATCAATTACCTTCCGGGAACTGATGCTGGATAGAGTTGACCACTCCCTTAAAACTGAGCTCAATCACGCTGATGGAAATGCGGTCTCGGAGCCCATTGAATTATTCGCTCTTCTTATACAGAGCGACTGCCTCAGCTCGGGCTTTCTCCAGCTCGGACAATTGATCCCTCTAGATATCCTCAAGTTGCCACTCAGTAATGTGCTCGGATCACCTAGACTCTTCAGTCCTCTTCTCTGCCGCCTCATTCTCCTCATGATTTCTCTCTTTCTCCTCATACATACACTCCATCTCGCCGCACATGCACTCCATCTCTTTCTTGTAGTCTTCCAGGAGGTAGATATCCTCATCTCGTGCCTTTATTATCCTTTTGACCATTTAGATGGCCTGGTGTAGGTGAGCACTGGCCTCTAGCGAAGCAAATAACACCTACAACGTCAACAATGCTGTTATTAAAAATTTAAAAGGTTCTAAGTACTAAGCGTTACCCAGGGAGAATAACTTAATGAGAGCACGTGCCAATTCATGTTGGCATAGAGTTTGGCATCGGACTTCGCAACGAATCTTTTCCTATCTACCTAGGGTACCATCCGCAGAGCGAATCTCGTTAGCACACTCGCATTTTCAATAGCCGATTCATCGAGAAGGAGCCCAATCCGGACGACGACCTCCATAGGCCTCTCTTCATGGCCGTGTGACCACTCCTCTTCCTGGACCACTATGGCAGGTTAGCTCTTCTTGTGTTTTTTGAATGGCATGTCGAATATCCCCACCTTCCTTTTCCCCTTGTCTTGTTTGACGAGAGGGGCGGGGTCTTCCTAGGCGATCTCTTCCTACTCAGCCCTTGCAGCGCCCAGGGTCCCGGATCTCCTCAGTGTTGGGACGGGCCCTACCTGGCTGGTGGGCCTCACCTCCTCGGCCCCTTGGCTGGGCTGTTTGCTTTGGGCAGCTTGCCATACGTTTACACCCTGCTTCGCCCTTCGGGCTATCACAGCCATATCTATTTCTAAAAAATAAATAAATATATAATTCGATCAGCGAGGAAGAAAAATAATTGAACTAAAACTAAATGATTGGGACGAGTTCGAGACACTTACTGTTTTGCGAATTTAGGTTTAGGGTCAGCGCCGATGGAGAGGGGTCACTCCAGAAGTAAACGTCGTATAAGCATGATGTGAGTAGAAAGTCGACGTGAGTAAGTGGTGTCCGAAGGATCACCTCCTTCTCTTCAAGGATCTTCAGGCTGGGCTTATATTTCTTCGTCACTGAAAAGAAAATGAGCACGTTAGAACGAAAATCAGGGTGAAGGGGAACTAGGTCCGAGCTAAAAAAGCTTACCCAGATCTCCCCAGTGCCTTTGGATAAGAAAATCGAACAACGGTGCCTTGTCAGCCTCCCACCCGGTACCTTCCAAGAAGAAGAATCTCAGGTTCCAGTCTTTAATGGAGTTGGGATAGCCCTTGAGGAATTTTCGCCGGGCTGAGAGATAAAACCAACCCTTCCCGTCGGGTACGGACTTCGCCAGGAATAAAGTATAGAACAGGTCGAGGGATGGTAGAATCCCCTCTACCAGACACATGACATGGAACGACACGATCAGACGGATGCTGTTGGGAGAGAGTTGTGATGGACACAAGCCCAAATCCCAATAGGCTTTCCTTACCTAGGGGTGGATGGAAATTGTAGCCTAGCCTGCAGTTGCTGGTCATAGACCACGATAAACCCCTCAAGTGGGTTATATACTCGGTAATCTGTCCTGGGAGCATGTAACTCAACTAAATTGGGGATCACATACCTGGTTCGTAGCTTATGGACCGCCTTCTCCGAAAGCTCGTAATCCAACTTCCAGACCGAAGCATCCAGGGGAACCTCACAAGCTGGTCGACGGAAAGTCGAGCTCACTTGGGGAGGACGCCCTGACGTAGATAGTTTGGCAGCCGCAAAACTGTTGAAGGAGCCCGTCTCACTCCTTGTCATCTGAAACCCGCGAGAGGGACCAACCGTAGGGAGTGCTCCTGTTCCAGTCTCATGCTGAGACTCTTCGAATGAAGACATCTACTGAATGGAGAGCTCATTCTCGCCTGCCGACCCAAAGGCCAGAGGGGTGATGGGGTCTAACTCTGTCGCATAAGAGTTGAGCTCCATCTGGACACCCCAAGAGTACGTCGCTATCACATCAATTAGGCATGCGCTACTCCCCGACCAGCCGAACCCAGAAGTAGAAGACATGAAGAAGAAAATGAAAATGAAAGGAAAAAAAAAAAGACAATGACAGGAGGAGTATCGTGCTCAGGAGGTCGGGAAGAGCTTTTGCGATAATCTAATGAGGAAATTTGAAGAATGGGCCGCATATTTATAGGGTGCCAAGAAGTTAAACCGTCACATCATATCGAACGGTTCGTAGGACTTCAATTCCCGTGTCGGGCATCTGGACGGACTGACAATCTGGCTTCTTTGAAAAGCCAGAAGGCGCGTTCGATACGTGTCGATCTACTAACTTCTAGGGGATGCCAATGGGCATGCCCTGTCGGGCTGCGGTACCCTGGTTCTGCCAGTCTCTCTCTACATTAGCCTGGTTTCTCGTTTTGGGAGGCCTAACTTCTGAATCCTCAGTGTCTCATGTTCTATTTTCACACTAAGGCTTGGGGGCAAACTGATGTGGGTAAAGTCGGGCCTCTTCCACGCGTCAACCACCTTAGACAGATTTACCATATCACCAACTGTCTCGTTCTGTCCCGGTGTATAGACAGCCCGGGTGTCCTTAGGTCAACAGTAAGTAGGAGGTCGGAGTTCCCAGATCGACCCTAGTGCATTCGGGCCGGTGTGGCTCGCCTCCTCGGTAGACCGGACCTAGGTCCCCACCATCAACAGTAATAGGCCCAAGGCCCAGGCTCATAGCTCTAAGCCGTCATGCCACCACCGTGCTTGACTGCTTACCGGTAATCCGATTTTAAGGTCTTAATCTTGTTTATGCTAATCACACTCCCGCCTATAAATGGAATGCTTCCCCAACACTTCAAAAGGACGAAAAAATAATTCTAGAGAGAGAAACTTTGCTTCAGATCGGTCAGACAGATCGAGGTAACATTAACTCTCTGACCTATATTTCTATCCCAGAATCTTATTATCACACCGAAGGGGACACACCGTGAAAAACCCGACCATCCTCTGTGTAGGTGACGGATTGGAGTTCGGCCCAGACAACGGCTAAGAGCACAGAAAGAAAACAAGACCCGGGCTCAGACTCAGGACAGACCAAACCTGTGCAACCCAACTACAGCAAGTGAGAAAGTTCAGCCTTTAACACCCCTCTTACCCTTGATTCTAGAGTGTTTGGACCATACTACTGGTTGGACCAATTTCTGACACCAACATATTTGATTACTTAAAACACCAACTATCACATTTTATTGATAAAAATATCATCACAATATAATTTTTTGTTGTTGTTTACCTCATATTGTCTTATTGTTTTGCCCATCTCTCTCTTGTTTCTTTCTGTTTCTTTTTTTTCTTTTTCTTTCTTTCTTTTTTAGTTTTTGTAGATTTTACTCCATTTGTTTAAATTTTGTTTTATCTTTTTGTATGGTGTTTATAGAAAATTAAAAAACAAAGTAAATGTTAGAAATAATGGTAAAAATACTAATTTTGATTAATATTATTGACTATTATTTTCATTAAAGATTTCTAATATGTAACAAATATGTATACAATCAAATAATACTCTTAAACATTAAAAGAAGACTATAAGGAAACTATAAGGCTCAAGCCTTAATAGATCAAAAACTCCTTAAAAAAGTTGGAACTTATAATAATAATGGGTTGTTTCGAAAATGTTTTGCAGAAAAGTTTAATAGAAAAAATATTTATTACTATGGAACCTATCAATTTGAAGCGGCTCTTAATACTGAAGAATGTAAAGGAAAAGTAAATATTTCATTGATAAATTGAGACATGATAAACACACAATTATAAAAATTAGGAAAAAACAAAGAAAAGATTGGCTATATACATATCGGGGGAATACAAATTGTTTTTAAAGCACGATTCAGAGAAGGAATTAAC
The DNA here is from genome assembly GCA_016647705.1 of Eucommia ulmoides. NCBI lineage: Eukaryota > Viridiplantae > Streptophyta > Magnoliopsida > Garryales > Eucommiaceae > Eucommia > Eucommia ulmoides. The sequence continues at coordinate 12,936,157 of CM028336.1, read as the reverse complement.
TTCCCAATAAAAGATGCTATTATTAATAACAGGATAAGAGACAGAATAGATGGTTTGTTAGGAATTGTTCATGGAAATCTTAGTCAAGGAATTTTGGGGATAAGAGTATAACCAAAATACGTGTGTTTTCGTAAGGAATTTGATAAATTTTTATAAATGATGATATTTTAAAATTTAAAATTTATAAATTTAATCATTTATAAATTTTATATTTGGATAGGTATTTTAGATAAAAAAAAAAATTAATTATATAATTTTATAATTTTTTTATTTGGATAGAGACGTTTTTGTACCGTTTTGAAATTCATTAAATTTTAATAACAAAAATGGTGAAAAAATACTAAATAATATAATTTTTATTTTAGTAATTAATAATATAATTTTTGTCAATATTATTTTAATTACACTGAGGTGAAATAACTATTTAGAAAGATTTGAAAATTTGAAATTTATTTTTAAAGTCAAATCTTTGTTTGAATTAACTTACCAACCTGTTGGTGGGTTGAAGTTTTTAAAGGTGTGAAACCATTTATATCTATATGGAACTATACAAAGAGAGTATTATGTATAAAGCTTGTCAACCAGGACTTTTCCATGGTCATGTTGGCATTTACCCATCCCTTTTTCCTTTTAAAATTTCGTTGATTTCTTTCCCCCACTAGTGCTCAACGCAAGATTTTGCTTATTTATTAGGAATTCCTTACTTTTACAATATCAATTGTAAATTTATAAGTATAAAAAAAAAATGGAACCTAATGCGAAAATATTAAATGGAAATGTAGGATTAAGAAGATCGGTTTACAACATGTATTTTTTCATTTCTTCTCTTGTCGGTACAAAACGTTATTAGAGTGTTTTTTCGATAATCTTTATACACTAACTAACCAAAATCACTCGATTTTTTTGTAATTCAATAGGGTTTGAAACCTTAGAAGAGGGAATTCTAAAAGGTGTGGTCTTTTCAATGAATATCTATTGAATAGACATAATTCTTGCGACCAAGAACCACATCCATTTACATAGTGTCTATTCATGGAAGAGACCCATGTGGACGCTCCACGGGTCGACCCGACCCTCTCCATAATCCAACATCTCTCACTCGGACACAATGGGCACCAAATGTGCTTCTCTTTAAACTAATACATTATACTCTCTTTATGCAGGTTAGTGGTGCGTGCTACCGATAAATGTCTTCAAATAATGAGGGAGCACCACATTATGTTTCTATCTAACTAACATGGCAATATCCCACTGCAAAATAAAATACCCGTCTATGCCCCATACCAATTTAATCACATTAAATGAATCATTTCTAACCCCTCTAGAGTCTAAACTCAACACATGCTTAATACACTTTGCAGTAGCGTGCTTACTTTCAAAAATATGATATATATATATATATATATATATATATATATATATATATTAAAAAATAACTTCATATGTGGTGGTCAATATTAAGTATTGTACATCGCAATTTTAACAAGATACATTACTAAATTATTTGCCTTTGATCATCATGTTATTTAATTTCTATTTGACTGCTTTCCTAGACATGTCCCTTTAGACCATATTATTCGTGACCATAAGATAGTAAGGTAAAGTAGCAACATCAAATTTTTGAATCATAACATAGTTCAAAGTCATAAGTGAAGGGATTAGATATTAAAATCATAGATGTACACAATGAATATATAAAGAAAATCAATCACAATTAATATCCAATACCTTAAATCTGAATCAAACCATATTAATATAAAACAATAAATAAGGTAATATTAAATCATATTTAATACATTGATTACCTCTTTTGGTGCTTCAGTCTCAAAACTAGTAGTTACTCAGGCTTGATTTAAGTAAGCTCTTTTGAGAGATTCTGAACATGAACAAAATCGGCACAAGAGATTTGATTATCTTAAAAGTGACACAGATGTCTTATCTCTAACAGTATCCACATAGAGGATATCTGAAAGACAAGTGTTCTTTAAATTACTAACCATTAAATCTAATCTTAAGAATGTAAGATAACTCTGATTTGAATCTAGGGGTAATAATAAAATTCTTCCTTAAAGCATTTCCTTTGACTGTGAGTCACGTTTACCCACATATCACAACCATATCAAGTTCGTTGGAATTTAACCAAGAGAACATCATCTAGTATGATAAGAGTATTTCAACGATTTCTCTATCAATATACCCGAAAAGGAATAACAATGTATGGTTAAGTCAAAAATCATATTCCAATCATATGTATTTGATTGATAATATAATATGTTGTGATACCAATTGGAATCTCGTCCAAATCATCATACTGCTCTAGCCATAGACTTGGTTAAATTAAGTTAGATTAAATCACATAGATCGCATCTCTTTTACTAAGAGAGATAGATTATTTCTTGCATACTCTTATATCCACATGCATGTCCCACTATATCTAATTAATAACTTTGGAGGCTCGTTGCTAGAAAACAACACTTAGTATTAAAAAAGTATAGCAACGCATACATGTAATATACAACACCTCAAGTCAAAATATCACGAAATACAATCGCACCTCCGATATTTTATTTTGACTCGAGCAAAACTACGATATAAGATATCAAGGATGATCATGTTCAGTCCCTTACTAATCTTAGTAAGTCCCTTTATAGATCTTATAGTAGATCATACTAATGGATTGAGACTCGCCATTCTTAAAGACAAAACATAAGATCAAGCTAACCTAGATTGTTGAAGACCGTTTTTAACAATCCAAGATCTAATGTATTTAGTCTTTTCCTATTTAATCATCTTAAATAGGTAGACATTCTAATCAACATCCAAGGTCTACAACAACATTTATATAATTAAATAATAGTATCAAAATACCTTTCATTATTTACTTGCGATTATTACTTGAAATAAGTCTACCTAGGATTGTGTATAGGGCGTATCTCTAACAATCTCCCACTAATACTGTAGCCAATCCAACAAAGCATTTAATACTTTGTCCAATTAATCACTGTAAAGTTAGGATCTTAATGAGTGGATCGGTAACGTTTGTCCACAATGTATACTCTTTATTTAGTTATACTAACTTTTAATGAATATATGAAAACATTGCTCCGAGTATTTGGATTGATTTGATCTAGGTTCCTCGGCTTGAGCAATAGCCTCATCGTAGTTATAATATTGAGGTATCATGACTCAATGGTTGTTTGTCAAACGACTTGTAATCCTTCGAATTTCATTGGCTACATCTTATGCAGCCATGAACTTGGTGTCCTTAGCAGAATATGATGTTTTGAATCTCATCCATAACTTCTCCCATTAACGACCCCATCAATCAAGATATAAGAATACCTTGAAAAAGACTAACAATTATTTACATCAAATTTGGAATTCAATACCATGAATTCATTAATCTAATGTTATCATTCTCAATATCAAATAAATGTATCCTTAGTTATTTTAAAGTACTTTGGGATATATTTCTTTACAATTTAATACTCTTAGTTTGAACGAAATTGATATTTACTAGTCAAAATGATAGTGTGTCTTATATCAATTATTAGTACATAGCACAAAGGACATGAGACTTTTAATTGTTAAAACATATGGAATATTACTCACCATATATCTCTTAACAAGTGTCCTTTGGTCGCATCATTAGCAGACAAATCTCATGATGGATGGGTAAAGGTCCCCATTAGCAATATGTTGCTCTCGACCCTATGTGTTGAGATTTGACAATTAAACATCCTTTGATCTATCTTATAAGCTTTTTACCTGGTATCAAGGAAGATGTTTCCAAATATTTATGGAGAATATTTATTGAAAATTATATTATAACGAGAGATAACGTTCCAAGATTGGAGTGTTATATATATTGGAATTTTTGCTTATCCATCCTATTAGTGTACATGTTTAAATCATTCCTCATTCTTAACATAGTCAAAATAATTGACCGCCATGTTAAAAATGAATGTTCCATATTATAGAAACTTTGCCTCAGTCCATAAATAAACATTTTCATATTGCATCCTTCTTGACATTTGTTAACTATTATGAAGCCTTATAGCTGATTTATGTAAATATCATCTATAACATTGCCATTTAGGTTTCTATAATAATATTTTAGATTTCATAATTCAAAGTGTACAATAATGGTTGTTAAAAATATGATGATCCTTAGCATGGTTATCAATGTCAAGGTTCCATACACTAGCAATTTTTTTAATCTTGGGACTTCATGAAGGAAGTCAAATACAATTGAATATGTCTTAGTCTATGACTGGGGACGACAAAATGACATAAAATGTGCCCTAGGCCCACACTGGGATTGATCGAGAAATGATTCTCAGGGAAGAGATCAATTTCAAATATAATAATCCCTATCCTAAGGCTGGTGTATGCATGATTAGAAGAAAACTTACTTGGGTTTGGGCCCAGTTTGATATTATCATGAAATTTTGGCTAAGATGTGATCAAACCCATGTGGCTACCTACATATCCTGAACCTTAGGCTAGGAATTAGGTCAAAATATAGTTCACTGCACTAGGGATTTCTAAAAAAACAATATTAAAGAAAGTAAAATAAAATAATATCAAAGAAAGTAACATGTGCTCCCTAAAGAAAGTCGCAAGACTATCCGAGGATAAAATACACCCCAGCCCTTGGTGGGGCTTTGGAACACAAATGTTTCCTTCCATACGGGGTATGGAACGAATGTTATAACACAGGTTTTTCCTATTACTAGGATAAATGAATATCATGATCTCTGGCTATTTAGGCAAGGAAAGAAAATTAGAATCTCCATCCATTCAAGCAAGGAAATAATATTAGGATCTTCAACCTCTCAGGGCTGTGAAAGAATACTAGGATCTATGGCCTCTTACGGACGGAAAATAATACCAGCATCTCTAGTCTCTCAGGCTGGGAAAGAACACTAGGATCTCCATCATCTTAGGACTGGAAAATAATATAAGGATCTTCGACCTCTCAGGGCTAGGAAAGAATAATAGGATCTCCAGCTATTCAGGAATGGATAGAATACTACGATATTCAGCTATTTGGGTATGGAGAGAATAATAGGATTTCTGGGTTATAGGGGCTAGGAAAGAATACTAGGATCTTTGGCTATTTAGGTATGGAGAGAATACTAGGATCTCCAGTCTCTCAGGACTAGGAAAGAATACTAGGATCTCCAATCATTTGAACATGGAGATAATATTATTATCTTCAGCCATTCGGGCATAGAGAGAATACTAGAATCTCTGACCTCTTGAGAAAGGGAAAGAATATTAAGACAAATTGAGAAATGATAAAAACAAATTATCAAGAGGATTTTTTTTTTTTTTTTTTTTTTTTTAATGAGCTTTTATGGCCAGGTAATGACTAGTTTTCCTTAATGGAGATGTAACAATGCATGATTCTTATGCAGTCTTGGATGCTGACCTACAATTATGAATCTTGTATGAAATGTAGTGTATATATGATGCGATGCAATGTATATTCGTTTTTAAGTATTAAATGATGTCGTGTGTCATATGTTTTTTCAAACCTAAGATGACGTGATTTCATGCCCTTCCTGTTTATATGAACCTATCTAACTCCCATGATGTGAAAGACCTATTATGAAATCATGAATTATGACATTATAATTTTAGCAAATGCAAAATTCCTATGATATCATGAAAATAGGCCGAGAACATTTTAAAAAAAGGCATTTGAAGCTAATGTTTCTTTCTTTTAGGGAGCTCTTTATCTTGGTTACCCTTCCGTTTAGTCGAGGAAAGATTTTGATCTTCCCAAAGGAACTAAAATATCTTGAAGTTAGCATCCTTTTTTCTTAGGAATGACTGCTGTGATGATCCTGTTTCCCAAGGCCGCCACACTCGGTTTCTCTCTTTTATATTTACGGAGAAATATTGGAAAAACACAAATCACTTCATCGCCACACTTCCGTTGTGTCACTATGATAAATAAAATAATAATAGATAAAAATATAAATTAATTGTCAACTGACATTAATTTTAAAATTTACTAACTCAAATTTCAACTATACCAATCCAACTTTTACTGTAACACTACAAAAGCTTGAATAACTTACTACCACAATTGCCCCAACTCCCTCCAAAGTAGTACCACCTTCTAACCTTATTTAATGCTAGTATTGGATCCGTCTCTACTTGGAGTACCTAAGACAAAATATTTTATCGGTGTATTATTTTCATAATATAAAAACAATTTATGAATCAAGTACATTTATCAAAACTATTTTTCAAAACATAATATAAATATAACCGCACACTAAACCGAAATAAAATTCCATAGCTATCATCACAATAATACAAATGTATTTAAATCAACTAATCAAATTACTTTAATATATAATAAAATACCACACACATATTTTCCTACTAGCCATAGGATTGTTTCACCTCACGATTGGAAGTTATAACGGTACTGTAACCAGTACAACTGTCAATCTAAGGTTAACATCAGTGTTAGGCACATTCAATATCTCCAATGGTAGGAGTCAACACTTGGTATAAACCATCATATCATGTTAATAATCATCATCTTCAACAACAATAATAACCACCACTTGCAGAACTTGTCCTCCTGTCAGGTCACAACATAAGGTCTTACAGGACATGACCTCCTGTTAGGACCAACAACATCTCGTAGGACATGCCCTCCTGTTGGAACCACCCTATGGCATGGTCGGATGATCATTAAAATCACTTTCCACAATTAATATTTTACTTGATCCATTGTAACGTTATAAAATAGTCAATTTAAATAAATATTTTCTTTTCACACTTTAATACGAAAATATAATTTGATAATTTATATAGAATACAGTACACTCACTTCGATAATCACACTACTATTAAGCTATCGTCGGAATATTGTCGTAGTCAGCATCGCTTGTGAACCTAACAATGACAAAGCCTAAACTAAGAATTTATCTAAATAAATCTAATATGCCATGAAATACGTGACTAAAAATGTAATTACGTTTCCATTCCCAAATTTCACTAATTATATAAAATTTACTATAATTAGACGTTCTATTTCCACAACTCAATATTAATTATACAACTAAAATATTATAATTACATTTATAAAACTTATCAATTAATAATTTAATTATAGATAAAAATATTACCTAATTATTAACAATATTATTAGGCAATCAAATACCAAATATATCATTCTAATAAAAATTATAATTTTTACTTTAAATTACATTCTTCACAAATAGATATATCTACATATAAATATACCCACTATATTTCTCTTACCCATATATACACACACACACACACATATTAAGCTTACACAAATATATATATATATACACACACACACACCTTAAACATTTGAGAGAGAGAGAGCACTAGGGAAGAGAGAGGAAGTCCTTTACCTATTTACCCCACAAATATATGGAGCAAGTTCACTACCATAGTTGTTATTTTTTTCCTTTAATGTTAAATTTTGAAGCACACACGTGTTGTACGTGTTGTCATTTTTTGACAACACTAATATATATTACAAATTTTTTTATATAAATATTATTATTTACACAAAATACCATCCTAATATAATGAATATATTAATTATACCCTCAAGTTATTAAAACACTATTTTAAATAAAATAATAATCCCAAAACTTTTAAAATTCAAATTAAATTAACATATTAACCCCACTAAAATTCTTAAAGCTAAAATTTAAATATCAAAATGACCCCTAACAAATTTTAAAGTAAAATTTAAATGTCACAGTGAACCCTATTATTTTTCAAATATTTTAAAATGCAATTAAACATATGCATATGTAGAAGTTGGGTCTTACAATCCTTCCCCCCTAAAAGAAATTTCGTCCCGAAATTTTAGTTACCTTAAACGAATAAATGTGGATATTCATTCTTCATCTCATCTTCTCTTTCCCACCTCGCCTCTTCTACGGAGTAACTATGCTATAGCACTTTCACCAACGGGATTATTTATGTTCGCAACACTTGATCTTTACAATTTAGAATCTGCACTGGCTCTTCAACATATGACAAGTGTTCTTGCAATTCGATTGGTTGAGAAGTCAACACATTCAAAGAATCCAACACATATTTCCTGATCATCGAAACGAGAAAAACATCGTGTAATCTAGATAATTATGGCGGCAGGACTAGTCGATATGCGGCTGTATCGACCCTTCCTAGAATCTCGTATGGACCGATGTACCTCGGACTTAGTTTCCCCTTCTTTCCAAATCTCATGATGCCTTTCCATGGAGATATATGTAAAAACACGTAATAACCCACTTTAAATTCCAACTCCCATCTATGCTTGTCAGCATAAATCTTTTGTCGACTCTAAGCAATCTTCAGTTTTTCTTAAACCACTTTCACATTTTTTGCTATCATCTGAGTTGTGTCGGGCATCAATAATTTTTGTTCACCAACTCCTTGAATCTTTTTAATAGCACAGTCTGAGAATGAAAAAATGTATTTAATTTTAACTTGGTACCCAAAGCAGCTTGAAGACTCGGCCTGAATTTCGACATAAATCTCATATCTTTATCCGACACTATGAGAAGCGGAACACCATGTAGTCTGACAATCTCGTCAACATACAATTTTGCATACTTGTCCATTGAGTACGTGGTTTTCACAACCAAAAAAATAGCAGACTTTGTAAGTTTATCAACAATCACCCAAATGAAATTATGTCCCATTTGAGTACGGGGCAATCTAGAAATAAAATCCATCATGATATATTTCCACTTCTATTTTGGGATAGCTAAAGCCTGCAATAATCCCCCTGGACGCTGGTGCATGATCTTGACTTGCTGATAGACAAGATACCTGGCAACAAATTCTGGCTGATAGACAAGACATTTGGCAACAAATTCTTCAATTTTTTATTTCATTCCATTCCATTAATAGTGTTCTCGCAAGTCCTGATATATTTTGGTACTGCTTGGATGCATTGTATATGCTGAGATGTGTGCTTCTTCCAAGATATCTTTCTTCAAATCGACATTATTAGGTGCACACAGTTTATTCTCAAACAACAAGGATTCATCATTATATCTGACACGATAGTCGATTCTTTGACTATTTTTTACTTCATTTATGATCTTTCCCAGTTGGGCATCTGACTTCTGTACTTTTATAATATGGTCATTTAACGTCAGTCTCAAGTACCTCAACTAGAGATGAGTCCACTATTGGCACTAGATAGAATCAGAGGGTGGTGTCATTTTTTTTAGGATTGACAGGACCTATGTAAACTGTGAAAGGTTAAGTTTTTTCGTATTTTTCTTATGGATATTTGGGACATATATATTTTCGAATTTTAAAGTTTGTAAATATTTTTTTCAAAAAAAAAAAATCGATATCAATACATATTTATATATATTTGTTGTTAGTCGGGTAACATCAAGTCGTGGTCATACCTAGCCTCGGGTGTTGGGGGCACGGGGTAGGGTGTGACAACTGCCTTCAAGTTGAATTCATGTTGGACACTAACACAACCACATTTCCTAGTAACAATTTTCCCCATCCCTATGCTTTGCAATAATAGATAGAGTCTTTCGCCAGGTCATAAATATTTTTGGAGTCGTTGTTGGCCCAACGGCTGGTCTACAGGAGCTACCAATTAATATACATAAATGCAAATTCCATGTCCCAAATTTTGCTAATGATGCCTTATTAATGGAACATGGTGTGCATCTCTTGCATAATTACATTAATCTAGATTATGATGAATATGATTTCAAAAGTAATCGAATTCATGTGTTTTTTTTTTTTTTACAACTTTTATCTTCTACTAACTTTTTTCATGACCTTAGCTGCTTTGATTTGTCCATGCAAATATTCTGTAGGCCACCTGCCTTACTTTTCCCTTTTTTTTTTTGAGTGATTGGGGTAAGTCTAGGTTCTGTATTTTTCCAAAGGACTTTCTTGACGAATCCTTAACTTTTACAAACTTGATTTACCCCTAAAAACATTCTTCTCACTATCTGCTTTACTTTTCCTTGTTTTGAGAGTTTGGGGTAAGGCTAGGTTGTGTTTCTTTTTTGTTTTTTCCAGGGCTTTTTAATGAATGAGGTGCGTGTTAGCCATAACTCTTCCTTGTGGCGTCTCGAGTTCTTACTTTCTTTCTGATGAACAATAAGCATACCATCTATAGATCTTATCCTTAACTTCATAGTTTCTTCGATGTTCCCGGGTTGGAACATGTGTAGTGATTCCATATCTGGGCTTAGTTTTCTTTCTAACTTTCTTAAATATTTGCCAATATCTCACCATCATCTAGTTGAAATGAGATATCTCTTCTAGCATTTTTCTTTGGATGATGGTCCAATTTAGTATTGAAAACGTAATGTTATAATTTTAATTATTCGTGATGTTTGAATTACCATAAACAAATTAATTACTTAAATGTGAGAGTATAAAGGCTTGAGTTGATTCTAGATAAAATAAGCATGCATTCATTGAAACATAGCCCTAGTATATAGTCGTGCAAGATAATAATTAAATTCATTGAAAAGTACTAAAGGCATTGGAGGAACAGTAAAAGATAGATATTACCTTCTTAAAGCTCCTGGTCAAACTGCCTCTGCTGAGAAGTTTATGACCCCTGCTTGGATAAGATGTTTGACGTGATGCTTGAGGTTATAGCATTGGTCAATGAGATGGCTGACACCTCTAGAGTGGTACTTCCAGAATGCATAGAATTAGAGCTTTAAAGACTTCGGGTTTGATTGATTTGGGGAAATCGACACCAATAATTTATTTTCGAGATAGTAGTGGTAGATTTAGGAGAGTGAAACAAGAAGTGGGGTGAATTATCTCTTCTCTTTAGGTGATTGAGTAGGCTTAAATTTTTGATAAAGTCGTCGGATCGGAGTTAGGGGTTAGATGTGGGTTTGAGGATAGTTACTTGGGGAAGAGATAAAAGGATGGTGTTTTGGGTAGGTAGAGGTCCCTATTATTAAGTTTGTGTGCAAGATTTCTTGTTTTGGGGTGGCGCACCTACTACAAAGCTGACAAACTGCTATGGATTACTTGATCTCTTTAATGAATTGGTCCATGTTATCAATCTGCTTCAAAACTTGGTGATTTCTCCTTGGATTGGGTCTTTCTTGGGTTTGGGATGTCTTTTTGTGGCTCATTGGTTTGCAAGGGCATCTTTCTCCCAGCTAGGCAATACTTAGCCTATGGCGGTAACCCAAGGGTCGACTGAACTTTTGGTTGATTCAACTTCGTCTTTGGTTTTCAATTCTTCATGATTAACATCATTTCCCCATACAAGTGGTGGTGATTGGACTTATTTCCTTATTTATTGGGATGGTGGTGCTAGGTTCATCTAGTCCATAACTTGTTTCAGGAACGTGGCACCTTCCCGTATCGTGGCGATCTTGGTATCGTCTTGAGTACGTATGGTGGATGGGGTCGGGCACATTTTTGATGATCTTGCGGGTGGGTGTTATATGGATTCTTAGCAAAATTTACCTTTAGCAAAGCAAGTTTCATTAAATTACTGAGTAGTTAGAAACCTAACTCCTAGCTAATGAAATATTAGGGTTTTCTTATACAAGTTATCTTAGGCATGATTGTATTGTTGCCTATGTATGACCTTGCGGTATAAATCTATTTGAAGGGATGATTATGAACATGCAATCTGTGTGCTATATCCTGACATGCAATCCTAGGAGGATGCAACTCTATCATGCAACTACAAACCTTGACAAACCTTAGCTTAGACTGATTTCTCGTGACTAGAGTAACTCGTAGTTTCCAACTGTCCTTGACTTTGAGGTTGCAATTACACCAGATTATGGCACGATTTTATTTTATTTTTGAATTATGGATCATTTCTCTTAGGTCTTGATGAAAACTTTTCTTTTTATCAGTTTATTATCAATTCTAAACTAAACGTATAAAATATATTAGACCCACATGAAAATGACATCTCTTGGCCTGATAAAGTATAATATATAAAAAAATAATGATTTTTATCTACTCCCTATGGATTGTTCATAGTCATTTTGAGAAATTATTTTTGACTTCGAACAAATTCATAAAAGTTTGGGAAAAACTAGAAATTGCTATGTTAGTTATTTCGTTCTTTGTTGACCCTAGAGATTTTCTTTTGCATCATTTCGAGGTACAAGTATGTAACAAAATATTTCGAATGAAATTTATCTCCATTTCCTAATAGTGTCCTAAAGGGTTTGGGCACTATCATAAGATCACTATATGTGGTTCCCAGCTTTTACTAGCGCACCCTAAAAAGATTTTGTTCCTAGATCTTCAAACTTCCGACTTCCAGAGAGAACATCCATCGTTGGCTGGTGATCTGAGTAAGGTGAGTTTTGGAATCGGTCCTGGCGGATGAACCGCACAGCCTAGCTTTTGCTATCAACCTCTTTCTAATCCTACAAAGTTTCGAAATCAAACTCGGTGGGTGAATCGCTCAATTTAGCTTCTACAATTTGAGTTGTACAAATGCAAGTATGATGCAATACTCATGCCTTGGAGAAAGTCTCAACAAATGCAATATAATAAAAATAGTAAATAAAATACAAAAAAAATAAAGAAATGAAGTATATAAAATAAAGTGCGAAAAGTAAAGGTAGAAAATAAACACACTCACCCTTTTGTACATGAATACTATCAGCTATGAAAGAAACTTAAAAGGAAATGCAAATTTTTTTTTGAACAAAGGAGAACCATCATTTAAAAACCGAAAACATATTTTTTGACTTAATTTTAATTTAAGATTTATTTAAACTTAAATTAGGCTTGACCCTCTAAAAGTCCCCAGCGGAGTCGTCAACTGACGCACCCGAAAAAATATTTTATGTTCATGTTGTTAATTTGTTCTTTTTGAAAGCAAATTTATCCTTCACTTTTAAAATATTTTTGGATAAGCTTATTTTTTTATTCTTTTTTAAAAATAATTCAAGGCTTTTCATTGCAGGTTTTTTTTTTTTTTTTTTTTTTTAAATAACACAAAAAAACAATTCAGGGCTTATGATGAATATGATTTCAAAGTAATTTGGACCAAATATTCACTGCTATTTGTTTGGAGAGGTTGTCTAGCTCAATTCCTTCAAGTTCTATATTTGGTCCTTCTTGAGGTTGTTATCAAGATTGCCTAATCCCTATATGATTCCCGAAGTTTCTTGGATATTTTAACCTTCTTCCTTCTATCTTGATATTGAGGAAAACTTAGGCAAGAACTTTTGAGATGACTCATGTAAAAAGAAAAGAAAAGTAAGGAAACAAATGATAGCAAGGGTGACTGATCAAATGTTGATTGTCCAGTAAGTATTGAGAGAAAAGTCTTTTTTTTTTCTCTATATATTTTTTTTCTTTTTTACTAATCGGGCGATTAGTATCTCGTACTTTCTAAGTAGTCCATATAACGAGCTTTGGGTAGTGATACTAGTCTAGTTAGCCCAATTCATAAGGTGTTGAGACCCTATAACTAAATCACTCGGATTACAGAAAATGTTCGATTAACTAGATCTTCTTTGTGTGACCACTCGGTGTTGAAAAACTTTCTATGACCGGCCATTTATTTCTTTTTTCTTTATCTCTCTCTCTCTCTTTTTTTTTGGCTTTCTCAACACATACTTGCGGGTCATTTCATAGTGAGAATGGGAAAACTTGAGTCAATCTCAATTGTTGGTTTTGCTCTATCCATGATGATTCCTTTCTTGGCGCTGATATTCACCTTGTACCACCGACTTCATCTTCTACTAACTTGTTTCACGACCTTGGTTGCTTTGATTTGTCCATGCGAATGTTCTTCTGGCCGTCTGCCTTACTTTTCCCTTTTTTTGAGAGTTTGGGGGTAAGATTAGGTTATGCATTTTTCCAAAGGACTTTCTTGATGAATCCTCAACTTTTACTAACATCTTATATAATTCATTTCATTACTGTCATCCCCATTGCCTATATCATTAACTAGAATAATAGCACTAGATGATGCTCTATTCGACCCACCAAAATCATCCTCTCTCTTCTTCATGCATACCTCTTGAAATTCAATCTTCTTGTGGGCAACCTACAATAATATTTTTTTTCAAAATTATTTTGATCAGCAAATAATTTAGATGACCAAGCAACACATACGACATATAAAATCTACCATTTGAAACATCTAACCATTTGGTAACAATTTTGTGTACTATTAAAACAATTGTACTGCCATTTCCAACCCTCAACATAGATACGTTTGATCATACTTACACAACAAAAGAATGGTGTTTGACATTATGATTAAAAAAATATGCACGAAAAAGACATCATGCTTAATGTAATCAGTTATTTCATTTGACCTAATGATTGCATATGTTGAAAATAAATTGACTTAACTTAGCATGACAAAAATGTGTATTGACAAATATCAGTTCTGCTATATAAATGTGTATTAAAAAACCTACCTTAATTTGACTATATTATACATTACTTAATTATAACATCCATAAGCACAAAACATATCATCTTGAATATAACACCAAATGAAATCCCAGTATGAAAAAACAACAGAAACAGAAAATTTATCGTGTTAAATATAACAACAAAATCAAATAATTTGTCATTATAATTATATTCATAAAATCAATTAAGATTAACGCATGTTGACTATAACATAAAAACAATATAATCATGTTAAAAATTGCATGACTTACGTCGGTTCAATATAACACCAAATAAAACACAAAAATGAACAATTAATGAAATACAACAATATCATGGTGAATATAAAATCGCATCAAACTCATAATTCGTATGTTACGTAAGTTTAACGCATGTTAAATATAACATGATACTAACTTCCAATGTGGGATTCCAAAAATAACTTCTATAAACGTAAACTTCCATAATTGTATTACTGCAATGAAAGTTGCAACCTTCAAATGAATCGCAAGTTCTAACTCTATATAACTATTGACACCGAATTCGTTGCACGACCCATTAGGTTCTCAAAAAAAAACACTACTTCTCCCAACAAACAATGACAAAACATTACCAAAAAAAAAATCATTACTTACATATAAATGTTAGGATCTTCAACCGAAAAATCGCAATGGAATGAGCAAACATCTCTAAGTCTTTATGAAACTACTTGCAACGTGCAAGACACAATGCTCTGGATATATGTTTTCTGGACAGATTTCAAATTTGAAATATAATCTAAAATCGTTCTTTCTCAATCTATATTTAAAGTAATTATTTTATTCTTTGGATTCAACTTAATAAGTAAAACTTGACAAATTGTCAGTCCCGAAAATTAGTGGGCATATTTGTCATACAAATTCCGAAAATTTTAGAAATGAGTATATTTCGCTCAAAAAATCAATTCAACGAGATTATTTGGTTTAATCGTATATTGCAAGTATCAGACGGTATTTTGCACCTTCAAATGGGTCCATATGGTTAATTTTTCGAGAGAGAAAAATAATCTCAAATTTGAAGTTTGCCAAATTAGCACTTAGTGTCATTATTTGTTCTAAATAGTTTAATGTTTCAGTTTTTCTCAATAAGATAATGATACACAAAACCGAAAAATGTCTGTATAAAAATTTTAGCAAGATTAAAAGTAGTTTGTGACTTTTAGCAACACAACATGCTTTACAAATAAAATCTTTATTAATAGAATCCAAATTAATAGGACAAAAGAAAGAGACTCATTATTTATTGTCCTGTGATTTAGCGTGAAGCTCATGTTAAAACGCAAGAACATGCATAACGCAATTTAAAATGACATTTTTAGTATCTAAAAAAGAAAAGGAGAAATAAAAAGATTAAAAAGTAGTTTTGTGACTTTTAGCAAGAGAACAAGCTTTACAAATAAATTTTTTATTAATACAACCCAATTATATTACCGAAAATAAGAAGTTGAGATATCTTCAGTAGGACAATAGATGCTAATTTTATTTGCCATGAGAGTGGAGGCGAAGTGGGAGTCCACTGGCCGGAACTGGGGACGCTTGGTAAACTATCTTCTCATTGGGAATTACTTTCTTCAACTTGAATCTTTTAACCACATTGTGCATGAAAATGAATACCTCCAGGCGAGCATACGGTGCGGGTCCTCCTTCAAATCGTGAGGGATCAAACATTTCCGGATCTGTGAAATATTTGGGATTTTTGTGGGTGGAATGCACCGTCCAAAATGCCTGCAAGAAAATAAAAATATAGTCCAATTGCACTTGAACTTGAGATAAAGCTGCTATGAGATTTTTTTATTTTTTTTTTGGTTTTAAGAAACCGGTAGGGAAGAGGATTTTAAATACTAAAGTTCTCACTAGATAACCGCTAGGTATCACATCAAATCTTTAATTTGTGCATATTAGTCTCTTACATTTCATTTTCAATATTTAATTTCTCACTCTGAGAATTTTGAATACTTTTTCGGTGGAATTAATCACGACTTGCACATAGAGGAGCTAATTAAAGTATGAAATTGCATTGTACACCTTTATGATTTTAGTATTTGTACATTTCTTATTATTCCCGTGATAAAAAAAAGTGGACCAATTAAACATGGAAATAACTTATTAAAGAGCAATCATAAAAATAAAATAAAGTTAAGACAACAAAACTCAATCGCATCCATACATTAAAGGTGGTAGGTGAAATTTAGTCAGAACGTTATATATATATATATATATATATATATATATATATATATATATATATATATATATATATACCTCCCACTAAAAACACACACTAAATAACTATTAGGCTACAAGTTTTGGGTTAATCGGAATGGTATATAATCTACTTAGTTTATACGCGTATCTCAATTCAAGAGATTTTGCATATGAAGCTAATTTTTCCAAGGGTAAATCACAATTTGCATCCCTATACTTAGATCGAATTGTATTTTTTGTTCTGTGTTACTTTCGTCAACACTTACACCTCTTGTGCTTAAGATTTAAATGCAACGGTTAAGTTTTTTGTTAACTTTAATGGTCAATGGTTAAAAGTCAATAAAAATTAGATATTAATATCAAATAACATTTATATCCCTTAAGAATTTTAATATGAATTATTTTAAATCTAATCCAAATCTTAGAGGTCAATAATATATATTTTATCTTATATTTTTCATTTTTTATTTTTTATTTTTTGTATGATGAATTATTTGACTATTACTGTTGACCTTTCAAGTTAATAGAAAATTTAACCGTTGTACTTTAGTTTTAATCACAGGGAATATAAGTATTGACGAAATAATATTGAGGTGCAAAGTGCAATTCAGTCTGACTACAAGGGTGCAAATTACAACTAACCCATTTTCAAATTAAGTCCATAAAATTTCAAAATTTAATTTTTGGGTCCCTAAAATTATTTGTTGTGTTATTCACTAACAAATTTAGTGTCGAACATTATGGTTCACTCAAGTCCCGAAAAAATTATAATTATTCTATTCAGTGATGTGCCCTGTCCATGATTATTTATTTTTGTGAATTTACCAAAAAAAAAAAAAAAAAAAATCAGAAGTCAAATTATTATTTAAAAAAATAAATATTTTTAAAATATTAAAATATGATTTAAAAAATAGAACATAAAAGTAAAATGAATCCACAACAATTCCAATTATTCCAGACGACTAGTGGTACTTACAATAACCCTTAAATTAGTTTATAAATACCTTCCAACCCTTGGGAATGATAAAACCAACGTATGTGAAGTCAGTGTTGGCCTCCTTAAAGGCACCTAAAGCTGGTGGTGATAGCCTCATTGCTTCGCATGCCACATGCCATGAATATTTCATCTTCTGAATGTCTTCCCAATTCAGATGTTCATTCGCACCTTCTGATTTTGCAATCTCCATTTGTTCTACGTAGACTTTCCAGGATCAATATGCCACTAGTCATGAACTTCAGGGCTACAAACTGAAATTTATTTTTCTAATTTGAAATGTTACCTTTGTAAACCTCAGCATAAATATGTGGAAGCTCCGCAAGATACTTTAGCATGAAGGTGACCACCGTATTTGTGGTATCATAGCTCGCAAATAACATACCAATAATGTTAGGAGATTCTATTATTTAGTCCTTTGTAGAACAAGTGTTTAGAATTTAGACTTGGAGACCACTTTTTAGAAATCACAAATTGTTTAGAAAAAAATCTCTGTATTTTGTCCACTATGTTCAGCAATATTTACGAATCTGTCATTTTATCCTATGTAACAAAACAAAAATTGGATAGTAGTGCATTAACGTTATCGTAAATTGTTCAGACACTTATTACAAAATCACATTTTGAATTCACGTTAATGTTGTTGAATCCATGTTTTTCTTTTTTTAATGTCAATGCATTTCCCCCAATCTATCTGTTTGTGTGTGTTACGCTAACGTTAACTTAATTTCATCACATGCCGTGTTTTTGTTTTTTTCTTGAATATTTACCTTACTCAGTGTGTGTTTACATTAACACATCTATTTTGAGTGTATTATCTATATTACACAAACTATGATTTGAATTTTACGTTAACGTTAATGCAATTTTTTTAATTTTTTTGTATTCCACTTTACCACATATTTTTCGTATGTTTTGTGTATTAACGTTAACATATTTTTAGCCATCGGATTGTGGTTTTATCGTTAACGTATTTTGGTTTTTTTACTTGATTATTTTATGTATTTTGCTTGAAAATTTATGTTAACATCATGCACCATATGTGTGTTTGGGTTGAGTTTGCGTTAATGTTAATGCGCATTTTTTTATTTTCTTCTGTGTTAAAACGTTAACTCACCGTTTGTGATATTTATCTTTTTTTTTAGCTGGTTGTGCGTTAACATTAATGAACATTTTTTGGGCTTCTATATATTAAATGTCAAAGTATTCTTGTTTGTGTTAACATTAACATATGTTTCTTGGGCTCCTTGTGTTAACGTTAACTCATTCATGTTATCTAGAACCCAAAATGTGAGAGATCAAAAAAAGAAAAACATTGACGTTAACGTTAAAAATGCATATTTTTTGGGGTCTCTTCTGTGTTAACGTTAACATATTCATATTATCCAGAAAAACATGTGTGCACACATTCATGTTGTTTGGAAAAAATCATATGTGATAAATGAAAAACAAAACGCTAACGTTAACATTAAAATATACACTGATGTTAATGTTAAAAATGAACATTTTTTGGGGTCTCTCCTGTGTTAACGTTAACACATTCATATTATCCAGAAAAACATGTGTGTAAAAATCACACAAAACACTAATGTTAACGTAAAAAAATAAAACACCCCATCCATGTTACTATACATTTCCCAGGTCTCCTGTGTTAATGTTGACGCATTCATATTGTTTGAAAAAACCCATATATGATAAATGAAAAACAAAACGCTAACGTTAACGTTAAAAAATACACATTTTGGGGGGTCTTGTGTGTGTTAACGTTAACACGCTAAGCATTGTCCACAAAATATGTGAGCAAAAATTGAAAACCTTATTGTGTGCGTTAACGTTTACCCATTGTCCAACTTTATCTATATTATAAAACCACGATTTGAAATTTGCGTTAATGTTAACGCATTTTTCATATATTTGTTTCATGGCGGACGGATAGGTCGACCGATAAACACAACAGTATTGGCTTGGCTATATCCTGAATTGGGCAGTCGACTGGGGGCATTGTTTCAAAATACTGTTGATTCCGAAATTATATCCAAAAGTAGCCGTTTTTTGTTGGGATTTGAGAGAGATTTCAGGGATATTATTATATTTAAGATATGTTTCACCTAATATCTAAATTCTATTGATTTGCTTCATTAAATTTTAATGTTTCTCAATTTGGTACATAAAATTGTTTCTATTTTAATTAATTGAGATTGAAAAATATTTGGGGGACTTAACTGAAAGATTTAAAAGTCATTATGAAGTGAATTGAACCAAAATGAAGTCATAATGATATACAAGGTCTAAGAGAGCATTTAAATGTCATGACACATGGGAATTAGCTGTTAGAGAGCTGATTTATTTTCCGTATATATAGACCTGTGTTTTTTTATATATCATTAAGCAGTGAAACATAGAATCAAGAGCAAGTGAGCTAAAAGAGATAAGATCATATTGTATTATTCTAAGAGTTATTTTTCTAAGATTTTGAGGAGCTATTCTAAGAGACGATCTTGAGAATCATTGCTAGTAATCTTTGCTGCTACCGGATCTAAAGTATCATCGCTCTATTTATTTTTTCTGTGAATTCCGGGTGAGATCTTTCCAATTACTTTATATTTGTGCATTGCTTGTTTAATTATTGGAAATTGATCTTTAGAAATTGTTTTTGATTTTTATTTAAGAAATTATATTATAAACAATTTCTTGAATTTGATTATGTACTCAATTATTTGCTACCCATATTTTGTTAAAAATTATATTTTCAATTTCACACTTTTCTATTACTATATTTGAGATATTAATCGAGTTTTAATTTATCTAGAGTGGTAGAAGCTCCGAGTGAGATAATCTGCTTATCAATTTTTATTGGTGAGTAGTGTGACAGATTAAATACTGTTGGGATTATTTAATCAAAGGGTAGCCGATTTTTAGTCTCTTCCTGTAAAGAGATTGAGGTAGTAATTCTTCCTAGATAGAATTGATTTTGAGTGAATTTTGTAAATGTTCCATCCTTACCTGGGAAAAGGATAATTTGAGTATTTTTATGAGGTTTTGATTCTTGAGCCTACCATATAAAAAGAATTAGGTTGTGATTCTCCCTATAATAGAATTAGGTTATTCTTGAGTTTGTAAAAAGTAGAGGTTATTCCTAAGCTTGTGAAAAAGAATTTGTAAAGGTTGATTATGGACTTATGAAAAGAATCATTGTTAAGGTTTGGTTCCTACCTGTAAAAGAATCTTGAGTTTAGTGGGTGTGAATCTCCGTGAGGATCGGAGGAATGGATTAGCCAAGAGTAGTTTGGTGAACCAGAATATATCGGTGTGTTCTAAAATCTTTATTTTGTTTATCTTGTAATTGTTTGGGTGTGCACCTAGAGCTTATAACACTTATCTGCTGTTATAAAGATAATAATTAATTTTAGGATAAAATTAATTGTTTGATTTTTGAAGTGTTAGTATTATTCTGATATAATTTTTAATTACCCAATTCATCCCCCCTTCTTGGATATTCCACTAGGCCAACACAACATATTATTAATAAAATTATATTTTCTATTTAAATTTAATGGGCTAAAAATTAAGTGATCTAATTAATTTGAGTAAGCCCAAAGACTACTCAAAATAATATGGGTTAAATATGTAGATATCTAAAACTGTTATGGTGATTAGAGGATTATGGGAATCCTAATCACACTATATAAATGGATGATACTAGGGTTATGGTCCCCAAGATATACCAAATCGTCTTAACAGCTCACTGTCCCCATATAGAAGTAAATCGCAAATCCCATTAAGGAACTCCAGATATTTAGTTGAGAAAGATCACGTACCCACCGGATCCGTGTTCTTCTCATGATCGATTGTCACATGATTCTACATCAGAAGTCAATTGATCATAATGGATCCAGATACGTAATTTACATGTACATTAGAACTCTTGGTGATTTGACATGTTACTTAAGATATTATAGATGTAGATCTATAGGGATTAAAATTCCAACAAGTGGTATCAGAGTCTACTTCATGTTAAATCATTAGGGTTCCTGAGATTTTCAAGTTCGTAAAATTTTAGGGTTTATGTTTTCTCCATTAAATTTGGCTTATTTGGGAAATAATGGGAGAAAACATTAAGGTTTATTATGCGTTTTGCATGATTTATATGATTTCTTTCTAAATATTATGGATCTAAAGAAAGAAAAACCCTAAATTTTGGATTTTTTGGGGGTCGTTTCGCCTAAAAAACGAAAGCAATGAACCAGATCTAGATAGGTCGGTCAACTGACCCTTTTCGATTGGTTAACCGATCTATTTAGAGACAGTTCAGATAGTTTTTGTAGATGTTCATATTTTGGCCATAATTTTCTCATATAAACTCCGATTGAGGCGATTCAAAATTCTGTGAAAATCTAACAACGAGCTCTACAACTTTCATGTTTTGAGTATTCCCAAAATAGAATTTAATAATAGTCAAAATTGGGATTTAAATCGGATCTAGTTAAATTAGGTTTGAATCGGTCAATCGATTCTTAGGAATCGGTCAACCGATTAAATAAACGAACATTTTTGGGCTCTGAATTGATCAGTCAACCAAACCTACTCGTTCGGTCGGCCGATTGATTCTTGATGCCGATTTTGGGGTTCTAATCGATCGGTCGACCGACGTTTTATGGTCGGTCGACCGATCGATATAGGATGTTAAGGTTTCCCAATTGCGATCGACCAAACATTTTCAGTCGGTCGACTGATTAATTCAGGATCCCAACCTTTTCCTGGGATGACCGATCGATCATTCCAATCTTAATTCAGGATCCCAACCTTTTCAGTCGGTCGACTGGTTGGTTAACCGACAATTTAAGGACAGATTCGATCATTCCAATCTTAAGGACAAGTCAATCGATTGAATGCCCAACGTCGGAAACTTTAACTCATTACACGACATTTGATCAACGGACCATAAGGATGGTCAACTAACATAATCTTATATTTTGAAATAAATTAAAATTAAACAATATATTACCAAATTAATCTCTGTTGTGTAGTTTATTTTATTTTGGGATATTAAGATATAAATGTTTATTATTTTATGCAAGCAATAGTCGGCCCAAAGAAAGACTATTGTTTGGCTAAATAATAAACATTGATATTTGTTATTTATGCAAACCATAACCGGCCCAAAGGAAGGTTGTCGTTTAACTAAATAATAAGCATTGTTTAAGATTAATATGATTATTATCTATGCAATCAATAATCGGCCCAAATGAAGGTTATTGTTTGACCAAATAGTAAACATACCTACGAGAATAAATGTGTGATAATTATCAAGTTTCTATGTGAACAATAAGTTAGTCCAAGGAAAGGCTTCTTGTTTGACATGACCTATTATCAACATTTGATTTTTTACACTGAGAGTATCAATTACAGTTAATTCCTTTGTCCAAAGACTAGGAATTAATGTTGTGCTAGGTATCTTGAGATGGGTCCCCAAATTTGGATTAATTATTCATATCTTATTTTATTATTTTATAACATGCTTGTGTATGTGCTTATTTATTTTGTTCTCTATACAGTTTCTATTGGTACTGCACCAAATGTTTCTGCTCAAATCAACAATATCCCAATGCTGAAAGGGACGAACTTCAAGGCTTGGAAAAAAACCTTGGAAATTGTTCTTGGTTGTATGGATTTGGATCAAGCGCTACGGGATGAATGACCCACTTCTACTCTAGAAAACCTTAATAAGGTTAAAATAGAAAAGTGGGATCGATCCAACCGGATGTGTTTGATGATTAAGAAACGCACCATTTCGGAAGCATTTCGAGGTTCAATTGTTGAGAGCAAGAATGCCAAGATATTCTTGGAGGAAGTTGAGCAATTCTTTGCTAAAAAAAAAAAGTCAAAGGCGAGTAACCTCTGGGATAAACTCATCTCGATTAAGTATAAGAGAAAAGTAAACATAAGAGAGTATATCATGGAGATGGCTAATCTAGCATCAAAACTAAAGGCACTAAAGTTAGAGTTGTTTGATGACTTGCTCGTGCACTTAGTTTTAATCTTTCTTCCTGCATGCTTTGGGCCATTCAAAGTGAGTTATGATACTTAGAAGGATAAATGGTCCCTCAATGAGCTTATATCTCACTGTGTGCAAAAAGAAGAGAGACAGGAGTGAGATAAAGACTAAAAGTGTTCACTTCGCCCCGACCTCTCAAAGCAAGAAAAAGAAGATAGTTAAGGTTGCTCTGGAAGGATCTTCTTAGTAGAAGAAACAAAAGAAACAGGATGAGGACTTTACCTGCTACTTTTGGAAGAAGAAAGGACACCTGAAGAAGAAGTGTTCCAAGTACGTCGGCTGGTGTGCAAAGAACGGTATGATTCTATCATTGGTTTGTTCTTAAGTTAATTTTGCTTCTGTACCTATGGATACTTGGTGGGTAGATTCTGGTGCTACTACTCACATAAGTATGACTATGCAGGATTGCCTGTGGAGCCGACTGCTAAGTGATGCTGAAAGATTCATCTTTGTGGACGATGGAAATAAAGTTGCGGTGGAAGCCATAGAGAGCTTTAGATTACGGTTGAAAATCGGATTTTATTTGGATTTGTATGAGACATTTATTGCACCGTCTTTTAGATGGAATTTGATTTCTATTTTTTGTTTAGACAAATCAGGTTTTAATTATTCTTTCAAAAATAATAAAGTTAGTCTCTATCAAGGTTCAAATTTTATTGGTTCCAGTTCCTTAATTGATAATCTATATATGCTTGACATTAGTTCTAATAATGAAATACTACAAACAAATTCACATGGTACAAAGCGAAAATTTAATGAGAATTCTGTCACCTTATGGTGCACGTGCTTAGGTCATAATTCTAAACAGAGAATTTAGAGACGTGTATCTGATAGAATTCTTGAACCCCTAGACTTAACAAACTTTCAAGTCTGTATTGAGTGCATCAAGAGGAAACGAACAAACGAAAAAAAATTAGGTGCCGAGAAAGCTACAGATATCTTAGAACTAAAACGTGCGGATATATGTGGTCCATTACCTACAACTTCATGGAATGGATAACAATATTTTATTACGTTCATAGATGACTACTCTCGTTATGGGTACCTATATTTGATTCACGAGAAGTCTAAATCCTTAGACGCTTTCAAATCTTTCAAAGTTAAAGTTAAACTTCACATTGGAAAGAAAATTAAGACTGTCATATCAGACCGTGGTGGCAAATACTATGATAGAAATGACGGATCAGGAGAATAACGTCCAGTACCCTTCACAATTTTTCTCAATGAGTGTGGAATTGTTCTGCAATACACAATGCCGGAAAAACCCAACATGAACGGTGTTGCAGAGCGATGAAATTCGACTCTTAAGGTGATAGTAAGGAGTATGATTAGTTATTCTCCCTTACTGGAGTCACTTTGGGGAGAAACTTTAAAGATCACAGTATATATCCTTAACCAGGTACCCAGCAAAGTAGTTGCCAAAACTCTCTATGAGCTTTGGATAGGCAAGAAGCCTAGCATTAGGCATTTTCACATTTGGGGTTGTCCAGCTGAGGCACGACCTTATAGACCACATGAAATAAAACTAGACTCAAGAACGGCTAGCTGCTGTTTTGTTGGTTATGCTGAGCACTCTCGGGGCTACAAGTTTTACGATATCACATCAAG
The DNA here is from genome assembly GCA_016647705.1 of Eucommia ulmoides. Taxonomy (NCBI): domain Eukaryota; kingdom Viridiplantae; phylum Streptophyta; class Magnoliopsida; order Garryales; family Eucommiaceae; genus Eucommia; species Eucommia ulmoides. The sequence goes on along the minus strand of CM028336.1, from coordinate 12,910,830 downwards.
ATCCTTCTTTGAAATGGGAAATGCGAGATTCCTTGAGGATGTTGAGTTTGAGGGAAAGGAAACATAAAAATTGTTGTCATTGAAGAAGATCTGCTATTGACGGTGATCAGATATCTTTACCTATCACAGTTCAAGACACAATTTGTTCGAAGGGGAACATGTTATTGACGGTGATCAGGTCTCTATACCTATTGTTCTTCAAGATACTATTCCAGTTCTGGATAACGATGTTCAGACTCACGCTCCTATTCTTGATATTGTTCCAGAACAAGACAACAATAAGATTCTTCCTCAAACACAACCTACAGAACAAACTCAACAACCTCAAGAAGTACCATTAAGGAGATCCACTAAGGACAGGAGAAGTGCAATTTCGAATGAATGTATCGTATTTCTCCAAAAACATGAGGATGGCGTTGGTTTGACAGATGATGACCCAATGAACTTATGTCAATCCATGCACAGTTCTAACTCTAAAAAATAGATCAATGCCATGAAGGATGAGTTGAAGTCTATGAAAGACAATGATGTTTGGGATCTTATCAAGTTACCTGAAGGTGCGAAGCCCATTAGTTGTAAATGAATATTTAAAACTAAGAGGGATTCAAAGGGTAACGTCGAGAGATATAAAGCTCATCTAGTCGCTAAAGGCTTTACTCAAAAGGAAGGCATAGACTACAAAGAGACTTTCTCTCCAGTATCTTCGAAAGACTCTTTCATAACTATAATGGAACTAGTGGCTCATTTTGATCTAGAGCTACATCAGATGCATGTCAAGAATGCGTTTCTCAATAGAGACATTGACAAGATAATCTATATGGTACAACCAGAAAGCTTTGTATTGGGAGATTCAAAGTCCATGGTTTGCAAATTGAAGAAATTCATCTATAGTCTCAAACAAGCTTCCTGTTAATGGTATCACAAGTTTCATCAAGTCATCACTTTGTCCGATTTTGAGGTGAATGTCATTGATGATCATATATATCACAAGTTCAGTGAAAGTAAATATATCTTCCGGATATCATATGTCGATGATATTCTGCTCGTTAGCAGCGATATAGGCTTGTTGTACGAAACCAAGAAATTTCTGACGAAGAAATTTGAAATAAAAGATCTTGGTAACACCTCTTTTATATTAGGTATCTAGATACTGAGAGATCGCTCTCGAGGTATCCTTAGATTATCACAAGAGGGCTATATCGATAAGGTTTTGAGTAGATTATGCATGAAAGACAGTAAATCAGGAGATATACTCGTAGCTAAAAGAGACAAGTTTAGTCTCAATCAATACCCCAACAATGACCTTGAAAGAAAAGAGATGCAGAAGATTCCTTATGCGTCAGCAATAGGGAGTCTAATGTACGCTCAAGTTTGTACTTGTCCTAACATAGCATTTATAGTTGGAGTTTTGGGCAAATACTTGAGTGATCCAGGTATGTAACATTAGAAGGCAGCCAAACGCGTGATGCATTATTTGAGGAGAACAAAATACTACATGCTCACTTATGGGAAATCGAATAAGTTGGAGATCATCGGGTTCTTTGACTCTGATTTTGTAGAATGGCAAGATAGTAGGCGCTCCACATCAGGCTACGTCTTTATGTTGGCTGGAGGAGTTATCTCATGGAAGTCTACCAAGTAGACTTTCATAGCCTCTTCAACCATAACATCGGAGTTTATTACTTGCTATGAGGCATCTAATCACGGAATATGGTTATGGAACTTTGTCGCTGGGCTACGTATGGTAGATGACATTGAAAGGCCATTGAAAATTTATTGTGACAATAACTCAGCGGTTCTTTACTCCAATGACAACAGGAGCTCGACAAAGTCAAAATTTATTGACATCAAGTTTCTAGTTGTTTAGGAGAGAATTTAGGATAAACAGATTACTATAGAACATATAGGGACAGATTCTATGCTGGCGGACTCATTAACCAAGCGTTTGACCCCTAAAGTCTTTCATGAGCACACTGCTCACATAGGTGTTATTTCTGATAATACCTTGGGTTAGTAAGAGTCATTTTTGTTATATATGTTTTGATTTAAACATTTAATTGTTTAAATTTTCTACAGAATAAAGTTGATGATTTATTTTTGTTTGCAATGTTTGCGTTGCATTAAGGACTTTGGATTGATCTCACTAAAGATTAGAGTTGGACCAGTTGGAAATAGGCATGTCTAAGATCACATTGCATGTAATTTCCATGCTAATCATTCACATTTGATCTATGTCATTGAGTACATTAGTATGGTGATCATCGTGGTTTAATCATAATTGTATTGTGATATAAGTTGCGGTAATTCCATTGTTAGTATATGAGATGGACCAGATTGTTTATGGAGAAGTCTAAGGATAAAATAGCATACGGATACGCGACTAAGAAATTTTGTGATATAATTGTTTCAGGGATAATATGTAGCCCAAGTGGAAGATTGTTAGGAAATTTTATTTCCTAATCTGATTTTGGGTAACATATTATTAATACAATTACATTTGCTATTTAAATTTAATGGGCTAAAAATTAAGTGATCTAATTAATTTAGGTAAATTCATAGACTACTCAAAATAATATGGGTTAAATGAGTGGATACCAGAAACTGTTAGGGTGATTAGGGGATTATGAGAACCCTAATAATACTATATAAATAGATGATACTAGGGTTATGGTCCCCAAAATATATCAAATCATCTTGAAGACTCACTTCTCCCCATATGGAAGTGAATCGCAAATCCCATTGAGGAACTCCGGAGATTTAATTGAGGAAGATCACATACCCGTTCGATCCGTGTTCTTCTCGTAATCAATTGTCACAGGATTTCTCCTCAAAAATCAATTGATCGTAATGGATCCAAGTACGTAATTTACGTGTACATTAAAACTCTTGGTGATTTGACATGTTGATTAAGATATTATAGATTTAGATCTATAGGGATTAAAATCCCAACATGATAATCTTCACAAGCTCATCCCTAACTGTGTTTCTGCCTCAGAATGCGCAGTTATAAGCAGTTCTCGGGAAATCAATTGGGAAATTTCTGTATGTGTTGGGGATCTTCGACTCTCATGAATAATCGACATGCCAATTCAAATGTGTATTTCTTTGAGAGAGGGAAGACTTTAACTTTTCGTTGGGAAGACCATTCTGCGTCCATGTGGTGGCGCACCATAGAATCCATTATTGGAATGTACTGCTTCCGAGCTTCTGGCTTGAGAATTTTGTGTAGAATACCACACTTGAGGGCGCCAATTTCCTACACATTGCATTGAATTGATTATAATGAGATAATTTCAAATTTTACAGCTTTAGTTCAAGTTTGGTTTAATATGTAGGAATTGATATTTTTTCTATCTAAAGAAATTGTTTTCTTCTCCTTTTGGGAAAAAAAAAATGAGTTCGCAAAACAGACTTCGAAAAATATAGTTGTGCAAATGTGGGTCAATCTGTTGAAAACAGATTCAAAATCCATGTAGCGAAAAGAATTATTTGCTGCAAACAGGCAACTTGTATAATCGATACCAATCAAAAAAAAAAGAAAAAAAAAAAGAAAGAGAAATCATAGAAAATCAACTTTATTTTATAAATATTTTTAATTTAATATTATATATATTAAGAGTTAATTGTTTGTAGAGTTAGCTAGTGTTGTGATCATTATAATAAGTTATGGTGTCAGTGGGTTAGTGTGTGAGTGAAAATGATTAGTTAGGTAATGGTTGATAATGAAAAATCATGGCTTATAAGTTTTAGAGTGACATATATTTTTCATGTATTTCCAGTTTTGAAAAATAGAGTGAAAAATCAAATGGCGTTTTCCATCATCCAATAATCTTAGGATGATTCTATGTTGAAGAAAATTGTAGAATCAACAAAATAAAAAAATAAGCGTGAAACATTCTTCTGACCTATTATGGTAGAGTTGGCAACATCAAGAAAACTTGCTTCCAAACTATGATATGTGAATTTTCGTTGTTGCAAATGAAGAAATATGAATTGTTGTAAGATTATTATTGAAGTGTAACCTTGAATCCACAATCACCATTGTTAAAGCAGTCAACCACCATTGTTAAAACAGTCAGCCTACCTTGCTTGGAAAATCTAGCAAGTCCTTGATGATTTTGAAGAATTCAAGTTAGCTTTTGATTCTTTCTCATTTTTTATAAATAGATGTGGTTTGTGAGTTAAAGAGTATGTGGAGTAGTAAGATAAATTAAGTATCTTAGAGAGATTTGTAATATAAATTATATTTCTTCCACATTTATAAATTTTGAGTGTTCTTGATTTTATTCAAGCAAAATTTTATTGTGTTTTTTTTTTTTTATTAATTGCATATTTTAGAGGTACACCACCGGTGTCCTGAAGTGATCCACTCCCACCAACAGTGGTACCAGAGCCCCAAGAGAGTCTGAAGTCCAAAAACACAAAAATAAAGCACATTTTGTGTTTCTGCCCAGATATTTTAAATTGTGTGAAATTCAATATTGACTACACCATCTAGAAGGTCTCCTCGGAACAATCGAAACAATACAAAGAATGCCCCAAACAGAATCTTGTACCACTCGCTAGCTATCACTGGTCAATGTTCTAGAAAAACTCAAACTACTTGCAGTGGTCTTCTTCTTTATCAACCGACAAACTCTCCGAAAAAGAATTAAAATCCAGTGCTTCGCACCCACTAATCCTCATGAATCTTGATCATTCGATTTGTAAGAATTGTTTTGGCTTGATCTAAGTCATTCAAAGTCCAACTTAGACGATTTGATAATGTTTTCTAACTATTTTGATCGTTCCGGACACATCTAATTAGTCAGATTTTCAAATATCTAACTCCAGAAGGCTATCTAAGACAAATATTATACTTTCTCATAAAGATGGTAAACGAAAACACACGGGCATTTATTCGAAAGCTTACCATATTCAACTTTGAAAATTGGTGCATTCAAATGAGAGATTTACTAGGCTCTCAAGATATCATAGAGATCATTGAGGACAGTTATTGTAAGACCTAAATCATAACACATACGTCATTAATAGGTGTATTTTAGAGCATCGGGAAAGTGGGGGAAAAAATTTGTTAATTTAAAGTCCAAATAAAAAGTTTAGGGGTAAAATTGGAAATTTAGAAACATTAAATTTAAATTGGGATTCAAAATTTCCATTCAATTTATAAAATTTTAACTATTAGGGACCAAATTACAAATTTAGAAAATGTTAAAAATGAAAATTTGACTAGAAAAGAGACTTTAAGAAGTTGGGGGGAGAAAAGGGTAATTAATTTAAGTTTATTTTTAAAAAAAACACATATATATAGGTGTGTGTTTGTTTCAGTCGATGAAGCAACGTCGCTAGCCGGATGTAGGGAGAACGAAAATGGGCAACGTGGCAAACTAAGATAAAATTTTCTTCACTAAAATCATGCAAGATATATATAGGATCATGCAAGAGAAATTAATCAAACAATCTCAAACCCATTTGGAGAAATTTATAGAGAGAGAGAGGAAAACGGAGGGGGGGTCTCGGTGGTGTGTTTCCTCCGGCGATGGGGAGGGGGAGGGAATTAGCGTGCATGTGTGTGGGGTAGTTTGAGTGTGTTCTGCTCTCCATTCATCGACTACTCTCCGGTGATCATGGGATGGATTGATTGTTGTCGTTCGATTTGGTGCAGGATCAACCGTCGTGGAGTGAGATCGTCAACCCTGTAAAAACGTTGTCGTTCGTCGTCGTCGATTTGGTACGTAATTGTGTGTAATATTTTTCTAATTATTCTTGGTGAGTGTATGCATGCATGGGTGTTGCGAGTTCAGTCGGTAAAGTTTCGGTGGTGTGTGTGTGTACTCTGTTTTTGGTTTGGTGCAAACAATGTGGGTATGTGTACTCTGTTTTTGTGCCAACCGTGGGTGGTGTGTATGTCGTCACCATTGATCAAACTAATGATCAACAGTGGTGTGGGAGTGTTTTGTTGTGTGCATGTGAGCAGAGAGTGTATGGGAATGTCGTTGGGGTGTGTGTGTTCCTTGTTTCCGTTTGGTACAGCGGTGTATGGGTGTAGGTTTTCTATTTGGATTGTCAGTCGTCGGTCATCAATCGTCGACGATCGTGTGTGGTAGTCGTCGGTCAGTGGTGAGCAGTTTTGACGGGTGTAGGGAGATCGGCGGTGAGTGAGAGTTAAAGAGAGAGAGCGTCGTCGGCCGGTGGGTTTGTGGGTTGCCGTGTTTATCGTGTGTTGTTACTGTTGTGTGTGTATGTGTTCCGACAGTGATGGTGTTGCGGGTGTGTGTGTGTGTTCGGAGGTAACTGTTAAGATTAATGAATAACATCAAAAATTTAGAGAGAAAAAGAATGACGGCTAGGGTTTTATTATCTCTAAAATCAATAATACAATCATATAAATGAAAAAAAAGACTTATATAAGAGTACAAAGGAAAACCTAGAAAGCAAGTAAAAGATAATTATACCCTTACTAAAATACTAATAATAATAAACCCTAATATCCCCTCTCAAACTCGCGATGTTGCTGCAAGTAGCATCGAGAGTTTGTCAACCAAAAAACAAGAGCGCGAAATAGAATGCGACTTGGTGAACAAGTCGGCAATTTGCATAGAGGATGACACAAAAGGCAAAGTGATTGTCCCATGATGAAGATGATGACGAATGAGATGACAATCAATCTCGATGTGCTTGGTCCGTTCATGAAGGACTGAATTGTGAGCAATCTGAATAGCACTCTTGTTATCACAATACATGGGAGTGGGATGAGAAAGAGAAACACCCATATCTGTAAGTAACCAACGCAACCAAACTATTTCAGTGGTAGTGGATGCCATCGCATGATGCTCAGCTTCCATGGAAGATTTAGAAACAACGGCTTGCTTCTTGCTCTTCCATGAAATAAGAGAATCACCCAAAAATACACAAAAACTTGTGACAGACTTGCGATCTGTGGGATCACTAGCTCAATCAACATTAGAATAGGTATGCAGCTCCAAAGACGAGGTCGATGGAAGTAAGAGACTCTGAAAAAGGGTACCCTAAAGATACCGAAGGATATGAAGAACAGCAACCCAATGAACTGTAGTAGGAGAAGTAACAAATTGACTGAAGATATTAACAACATGAGCAATGTCCGGGCGAGTGATAGTTAGATAGACCAAACTGCCAACAATAGTACGATATAAGGTAGGATCTGACAAGGGGGCACTATTAGAAGGTGAGTAGCGAACATTCACCTCTAGAGAAGTATCAATAGTCCTAGTATCATTAAGACGAGCATGCTCGAGAATGTCAACTGCATATTTGGATTGAGAGAGAAGATAACCTTTCGGAGAAAAAACTACTTTAATGCCCAAAAAATAGCGTAAAGCCCCCAAGTCCTTCATTTCAAACTGTCGAGATAATTCTGATTTCAAAATTGCAATCCCATCAACATCATCACCAGTAATAATCATGTCATCCACATATAAAGATAGTAGAATACGGCCGGTAGTGGTAGACTTTATAAATAGTGCAGAATCATGATTACTTGGGTGAAAACCAAGCAAAACCGTAGAGAACTTCTCAAACCAGGCTCAAGGAGCCTGTTTAAGGCCGTATAATACTTTCTTGAGTTTGTAAACTTCTCCAAACTTATGAGAAACACCCGAAAGATGAGTCATGTAAACTTATTCGTGAAGATCGCCATTCAAGAAGGCATTTTTAACATCCATCTGAGAAATATGCCACTAACGAACAGATGCAACGGCAATAAGAGTGCGAATAGTCGTCATTTTTGCAACTGGAGCAAAAGTCTCCTCATAATCCATACCATATTGCTGAGAAAATCCCTTGGCAACCAAACAAGCTTTGTACCGCTCAACTGAACCGTCAGACTTGGTTTTAATTTTGTAGACCCACCGAGAACCAATTGGACGTTTACCCGGAGGTAAAGGTACCAAATCCCATGTATCTGTCTTGTATAAAACAGAGAGTTCCTCAGCCATAGCCTGTTGCCAAAGAGGATCAAGTGTTGCCTCTTTATAGGATAAAGGCTCAGAGAGACAGCGAATAGAGGCTAAAAATGAAGTAAAAGAATGCGAATAGAAAGAGTAAACAAAATCTGGTATATGACTGGACTTACGAATGCGCTGAGGATAGCGAGGAGAATGATCCACAATCTAAGAAGATTCTTGGTAGGCCGTCGGAAAGGAATGGATACTAGAAGTATCAATACTTGCAGAGCTACCAGTGTCAACATGAGGTTGAGACACATGAGATGGGTTAATATCTGTAATTCAAAGGTTGTGAGAAGATAAACGATTTTTGTCATCAGAGAAAGGATCAATGGAAATGAGATCAAATTTTGTCAAGTTGTGTGTACTAGAAGGAATAGAGAAAAAATGTATATGCTCAAGAAACACAACATGACAGGACACATATAGTTTTTGTGCAACTGGATGAAAGCAACGATATCCCTTTTGTCCCTCACCATAAACTAGGAAGACACAAATAGCAGAGCGAGAAGATAACTTACTACGCTTCAATCTCGATCGAAGAACAAAACAAGTGCACCCAAATACTCTTAAGGAGGAATAGTTGGGAACATGACCATACAATTTTTCAAATAGAGACAAACATGAAGAATAAGAAGATGGGATCTTATTAATTAGGTTCACTGCAGTAAGTACCGCTTCTCCCCAAAATACACTAGGAATAGAGGCAGACAATAAGAGAAAATGAGCAGTTTCAATAATGTGCCTATGATTCTTTTCAGCGACACCATTTTGCTCGGGAGTGTCAGTACACGAGGTTTGATGAATTGTTCTATCTAGAGCAAGAAATTTAGTAAAAGGATTAGAAATGTACTCCCCACCCAAATTACATCTAGAACACTTGATAACAGTAGAATGTTGGGTCTTAACAAGAGCTCGAAATTTTTGAAAAATATCAAAGAATTCATAACAACGTTTCATAAGATAAACCCAACAATATCGAGTGTAATCATCAATGAAGGAAACATAATATCTAGACCCTCATTTTGTAGCAATCGGGGAACATCCCCACACATTAGAGAGAACTAGATCAAATGGTGCAAGAGAAGAAGAAATGCTTCAATTAAAAGGTAAAGTAGAGAATTTTGCAAGCTTACAACTACTACAATCAGAAATATCACAAACTGACAAATTCCCTAAGGATCCTTTCGATACTAAGTATTTTAAACGGGATGCTGAAATATGACCAAGACGAGAATGCCATAAATAAAAACTAGAAGATAAAGAAGTCAAATGAAAAGACGATAAGTCAACACCGGAAGTTGCAACATCTGGTACTTGTAGCTCATCCAGTATATATAGTCCCCCTACCTACGGCCTATCCCAATCAGCTTCTAGGATTGCGGATCCTGTACCTGACAAGAGGTAGAAGAGAAAGAAACTGAGTAACCAGAATCACATAATTGGCTAACAGAAATAAGATTCACTGCAAGGTTGGGAATATGATAAACACTTAAAAGAGATACCCGAGGTTTGACAACAAAACTAATGTCTGCTAATGGTATCGGAGTACTATCAGCAGTCATAACAGATACAGATGAGGTAGGCTTTAAAGAAGCAAATGATGGCAAATCAGGTGACATATGATGAGAGGCTCTAGAATCTAGAACCCATATGGAAGAAGCCAAACCTGAAGAGGGTGACAAACCTACTGAATATGCAGCGGACATGGCATATGGCTGTGCGGAAAGAAACTTCTGAAATTGTTCAGTAAGGGTCTCCATTGTGGGATTAGAAGATGCTAGGTCTCCAAAATTAAAAGAATTTGATGATGATGGTACAGTTGCTATAGTATTAGACTGTGGAGGCCTGTAAGGACGTTTTTTAAAACGATTATCAGATTTCCACTGGGGAGGAGGCTGTTGCTGCTATTGTTGTGTTTTACTCAGTTTAGGGCATAGAGCCTTCCAATGAACTTTATGCTTACAGAAGCTACATTTATCAACGGCAGGCCTCGAATAAGGCTTATTTTGATGATTGGAAGGGACTGCCAGAACAGATGGACTGGCTGATTGGAGAACCCTTGTGTTTGACTGAGACTTGAAGTGTATCTCCTCGGCCAATAATTCACTAACCACTATGTCAACAGAAGGAAGTGGATTACGGTGCAAAATTATGCCACGAAGTCCCTCAAAATCATCACGTAACGCCATCAAAAATTGAACCAAACGTTGTTATTCTCTACGAGCAATGTACAGAATACGTGCTTGTAATTCTGCAGATTCTGTGAGAGCTAATTGATCCTAAAGATCTGTCATAGCGGAGTAGAATTCCTGGATACTTATATAATTCTGCTTCAGTGCTCGAATATCAGATTCCAATTGATATTGTTTTGCAAAGTTAGACTGTGTGTACAACCTTGATAGATGATCCCAAACTTCTTTGGCGTACTCATACTTCACCAATTGCATACCAATTGAATGTTCAACAGAGTTGTTAATCCAGGTAATGATTTTCGAATTATTTGCCTCCCAAGTATCTAAAGAAGTTATATAATTTTCAGTACTTACATCTTTTGGTTTAACTAACATACCACTAACGTAGCCCCACATCTTTTTGCCTTTAAGAAAATTTTTCATCACATAACTCTAATATGAATTTTTTTTCCCATTCAATCTTATAGAAATAGATTGAAGCGAATCATCCCTTTCAGACGCCATTACAAATACCAACAAACGAAATCACAAATCTAATGCAACAGAGAAATAAAATCAAATACCAGGAACAAATCGATGATTCACTACAGAGAAAACCAAATCAGAATTGCACGGAAGTCAGATCTGTACGAACATCAACAATTATAGTCGTACGGATACTGGATCTGTATGAACATCGGATCTGTATGAACGCTGGATTTGTACGAACATGGATCCACGGTCCTTGTGGATGGAATCAAACTTCTTCTCATGAAATTAGGCTCTTGATACCATGTTAAGATTAATGAATAACATCAAAAGTTTAGAGAGAAAAAGAATGATGGTTAGGGTTTTATTATCTTTGAAATCAAGAATACAATCATACAAATGAAAAAAGAGACTTATATAAGAGTACAAAGGAAAACCTAGAAAGCAAGTAAAAGACAATTATACCTTTACTAAATACTACTAATAATAAACTCTAATAGTAACGTCGTCGGCGAGGAGAGAGAGAGAGAGAGAGAGAGTATGGGTCAGCTGAGCAAGGCATGAGAGGGGCATTGGCCGATCGGGTGGAACAAGAAGAAAAAAAAAATTCACTTTTAACCCCAACAAAAATTTAAACTCATTTCGCGACCCGGGAACTATTCGAAATGGATAATATTTCCATTAAATATTATTTTCAAAATTTTAGCATACAAATTTTGTATCCGGAATAATAAATTGGGGACCGTTGTATTACTAAATTTTATGTAGACAATTTTAACAAAACAAAAAAATTAAACCGAATAATAATTTTACATAATAAAATGAGGGGAATGGGAAATTATGAAACATAGGGCTTGCATTGCACGATTAAGTTATTTTTCTTTATAATATTAATTTAGGCCCTGTCACAAATAGGTTCACATTTACCGGAGGATCAATAGCAGATAGTCAGTTGAGCTTTTGAGAGTGGATTATCAGGTGAGTGTACTGTCTTCTTGTCAAATCTATATATATATATGTGTGTGTGTGTGTGTGTGTGTGTGTGTGTGATGAAAAATGGTTTTACTTAAAACTGGAAGATTTTATAACTTATATGGATCAAGCAGATTTGGGTGTTTTGGAAATATGTATTTCGTTGGTTTTAAATAGAGGGTGGAAAAATGATAGTTGGATTAAATCAGTTTTGGAGGTAGAGGTCGATGTTATTGATTTGTAGTTAGACGATGTTGTTATTGATTTGACGATGTTGTTGATTTTATTTGCTTCGGCAGAACATTGATTATTTATTGAGTTGTAGTTTGATGATGAGGTTATTGATTTGATGATGTTGTTGATTGTAGACAGAGTTGTTGTTGTTAAGGTGGGAATGAGTTGTTGTTGTTGAGATGAGGTGGAAGTTGGTGCTAGATATTTACCTGCTTGGTATAGTCTAGCAGAGTAGTGTTTCACCCGCTTGGCATAGTCCGGTAGAGCGTTGTTCACCCACTTGGCATAGTCCAACGGAGCGTTGTTCACCTGTTCGGCATAGTCCAATAGAGCATTGTTATGTCCTGCTAGGAAGGCATATCCTACGGGAGGTACGGTACCGTTGCAACTCCCGATCGTAAGGTTAAAACAATCATATGGCTAGTCGGGGTGTGATGTGTTTTGGTGTGATGTGGTGTCGTATATGGTGTTTTGTCGTATATGGTAATTTGGGATGAGTACATTTATACATATTATTTTATACTGGATTGGTATGTTCTGATTTCATTATATTATATGGTTAGTTAAATTATTCTGGTTAAATTTCATTGTTTAGTTGGGATGCTATATATATATATATATATATGTTTATAAACGTTGATTTTGTGGTGACAGGAAAAAGGTGTTTTTCTTGTGGTATGAGACATTTGTATATTATGAGATTTTTATTTGAAATGTGATATTTATATGTTTTACGCTTGATCCATCTAAACTGTTTTTATTAAGAAGGCGGTACACTTGCAAGTATAGCAGCTAGGAGTCAGTCCCCTACTGGCACTAGGTAGAGTCCGGCAATGGTGTAGTATGACAGTATTTTGGGAGGAGCTATCTGAGAAGAACGTGTAAGAGTTTCATTGTTGTTATATTTTTGTTGTTATTAAAATTTAGGGACAGGTGTGTCCCTAGTTAGAGAGAATGTATATGGTGACAATTTGTGGTTGTATATTTATGTATGCACTTTGTGGTTTGCTAGTTGGTTTGACGTTCAGATGATGTCATGTCGACGTTACGCTGGCCCCAGAGTGATGGGTGTCTGGGGTGGGGTGTGACAGTTATATTAAACTGGCCACCAAAAACGAAAAAGGTACAATATCAGAAACACAAAAGGTAATCCTTCGAGTAGATCGAAAGAAGGATTGTCAAGTGAAATACATTCCTTATCAAGAGCTCGATGAGTTAACTTTTGAAATTATAGCATTGGCCCAAACATCAAAAGAAATTTGGGAAACTCTCAACAAAACCCACAAAGGTGCAAAAAAAGTGAAAAATATTCGATTTCAATCATTACAAGGTAAATTCAAATCTTTAAGAATGGAACTCGTAGAGTCTATTGATGATTATTATACTCGAGTAATGGTAGTTGCAAATCAGTTTAGAAGAAATGGAGAGAATCTCAAAGACACGAGAATCTCAAAGAAAATTTTGAAATCTTTGGATCCAAAATTGGATTATATTATCGTAGCAATTGAAAACACAGGATCTAGAGACTTTGTTTGTGGAAGAACAAGTGGGCTCATTGCAAGCCCATTAATAGAAGGTGAATATAAGAATTGATGATAAAGCTTTAGAGCATGCATTGCAGTCAAAGCTATTTCTCGGCGAAGAAAGATACAAGCAAAGAGGGATGTCATATTGAGGAAACGAACGAGGTTGAGGATCTCGCGGTAGAGGTTTAAGAAATTTTGAACCAAGAGGCAGAAGTAATGGCGGAAGAGAATTCAATAGAGAAGGTTGTGGATAACATAACAATGTTCCACAGGGATGGGGTCGATGTAGAAAGAAGGTAACAACAACCATGCAAATGTGGAAAAGAAAAATGTTCAGTGTTATAATTTGCACAAATATGGCGATTATAGAAATGAACGCAGAGGTAATCAACCTGCAAATAAAATTAATGACAATATTAACTTTGCAGAGAAGAATCATGTTGAAGATGATTCGTTGATGTTAATGGCATGGTATTTTGACTCTAGAGCCAATGGTGGCTCCAATTACGCGTCGCCATTTTCACCGCAAGTGTACGGGTCAAGTTTTAGTATAGATCGGGTGAGTTAGGGTATCGTGTTCACAGGGATTGGTTGTGATTATTATCGATTACCGTGTTTATCATGACCTAATTTTATCTAGGCAAAAATAAATGTATTTATAATTAATTAATACTACTACTAAGTTAATTAATCTAATTAAATTAACTATACTAATATTATTATAAGATGTTTGAGGAAACTATTGCTTAGGGATTAACTGTGTTTACAAAAACGTGTTTGGTCTCGTTTTAGTTTACGTTAATGGCATTTGGGTATCCGACAATCTCGGTTCGTAAACTCACTCGCCATCTCTCCCGAGTGTAAGACGAGTGAATACATGACTTCGCGTCAACGAAGAAGTCCCCCTCAACGTCTTAACGACGCTAGGTCACGTGAGTCTCACTCGAACGTCATTGATTGCACACTTTCTAACGTCCTCCCAGGTCGTTAGATTGTCGTGTTGTGTGTACCCTAATCCGAATCCGGGGTTATCTCTCCCGATTTTCAAATCTCGTATTCCCTAATTATCTAAACAAACATAATAACATAACAACACTACATTCACAATCAAAATTATTATAAAACACACATTAACGAAACACAAACTCAAACAAACAACACTTTTATAAATTATATTATCTCTAGAAAAAACCCTGTTTAGCTCATGGCCATAGCCGGTTATACAATGAAAAATGAGATAAACATGCTCAAACAACAATCCTAAGTTAAGAAATAAAGAAATGAATGAGAGAAACTTAGCCTAGTCCGAAGATTTGCCACTAAAAATGTTTCGGGCTCGCTCCCCCTTTTTTGCAACATGATCTTCTCCTTAGGAATTGCTTGAGTTCTCCCAAAACCTCTCTCTAAAATATACTAAGTCTATTGGAGCTCTAATAGCCGAAAATAAATCGTGTATATTTTTCCACCGTTATTTCATCGTTCTTGATCCGATATCATCGTTTAGCATCTATTTTCATACTGTTTCACCCCACACACCTGATTCATAGCAAAAAGAATAAAAACACATTAAAATGTATTAAAACGTAATAAACGTACTCAAAAACTAACAATTTCAGTTTGAAAATATATAGGTAATTTACAACTATCAGCCAGTAATCATATGACTAGCAAGAATAATCTATTTGTTGAAGTTAATGAAAACGTTCGAGGAGATATTTTATTTGGAGATCTCTCAAAATTTTTGATCCAAGAGAAAGGTGATATGTTGATCAAGCAAAAGAATGGAGATCATGCTTTTATCTCCAATATTTATTATGCTCCAAATATGAAGACCAATATATTGAGTCTTGGTCAAGTGGTAGAGAAAGGCTATAACATTAGCCTTAAAAACCTGCATCTCACAATTACAAACTCTCGAGGAAAGTTGATGACTCAAGTGAATATGGAGAAAAACATAATGTTTCCTCTACCTATTCATTATGACACTCCAAGGTGTCTGAGTGTTATAACCAAAGATAAAGATTGGATATGGCATCTCAGGTATGACCATCTTAATTTTGAAAGTTCAAAACTCTTGGGAAAGAAAAAATAATGATAAAAGGGTTGCCCAACATCAATCATTATAATGAAATGTGTGAAAGTTGTGTCTTGAGCAAACAACACAACAATAACATTAGAAAGCAGGTTGATTGGAGATCAATGACGTCGCTTGAGCAAATAGACACTAATGTGGTATATTGAATCCAATTTCAAATGGACAAAATTAATATTTCCTAACCTTCATCAATGAATTTAGTAGGTAGACATGGGTATACTTCCTCAAAAAAAAGTCAAAAGTGTTTGACACATTCAAAGAGTTTGAAGCTCTTGTGGAGAAACAAAGAAACTATCGTATCAAGACGCTGTGATTGGATCAAGGCATAGATTATACCGCAAATTATTTTCAAGTTTCCCTAAGACAACAAGAAATTCAACATAAATTCACACTGGCCTATACTTCTCAGGTAAATGGTTGAGATAAAAGAAAAAACTGCACAATCCTTAACATGGCCAGGAGCATGTTAAAGGATAAGGATGTGCCCAAGATTTTTGGGATGAAGTTGTCCGTGTGTTGTGCATCTATTGAATAGGTGTCCAACAAAAACCTTGGTGACAAAGACACCTAAAAAATCCTAGAGTAATCATAAGACAAGTGTCGGTCATCTCAAAATCTTCGGCAACATCGCCTATGCCAAGAATCCAGAGGCAAAAATAACCAAGCAAGAAGATAAAGGAGAGAAGTATACCTTTTTGGATACCATGACTTAACGATAGGATAAAAGCTCTACAATACCATAACCAATAGAGTATTCTATAATAGGGATGTTATCTTCGAAGAATCTGAATCATGGAATTAGGATCAGGTTGAAACTTCTAAAGGTGTTAAATTGATCGTCGAATAAGAAGACCAGGCTCAACAAAGTGATATGACTGTAAATTCACAATAGACATCTCCACGTGGTATCACTTCACCCGATGCTGGGGAATCTTTACCATCCCCAAAACAGGAGTTCTCAGACATAAGGCTTATAAGATTTCAAAGTTTGAATGATCTATATGAAAATACAAAACTGATGGATGATGACATCACACTATACTATTTTCTTATGAGTAGTGGTTCAATTAACTTTGAAGAAGCTAACAAAGAAGATAAATGGAAGAATATAACAGATGAAGAAATCAAATCCATTGGCAAAAACAAAATATAGGATTGAACTATTCTTCCAAAAGGGCGCAAGACTGTAGGTGTCAAATGGGTCTTCAAAACTAAAAGAAATGCTTAAAGAGAAGTCCACAGATACAAAGTGAGGCTTGTTGTGAAAAGATACAAGAAAAAAATAGGAATCAACTATGGTGAAGTCTTTGCTCCCGTAGCTAGACCTAAGACCATTAGGTTGATTATTTTACTAGATGCTCAATACAGGTCGAAGATATATCTGTTAGACATAAATTTGACATTTCTCAGTGGGTATCTTGAAGAAGGGATCTATGTGGATCAGCCACCTGAATATGTGAAGAAAGGTCATGAAGATAAAGTGTACAAGCTAAAAAAGGACATGTATAGTTTGAAGCAAGCACCCCATGCATGGAATATGAGAAATAATGATTACTTCCAAGAAAGAATTTTTGTAAAATGTCCTTATAAACATTCACACATTCACTCTACATGAAAAAAGATCCAGATGGAAGCTTGTTCTACGCTTGTTTGTATGTTGACAACTTAATCATCACTAGAAACAATCTAGGTATGTTTGTATCTTTCAAGTATGGTGAAATAATTTAAAATTACCAATATTGTTCTTTTGGAACATTTTCTCGACATTCAAATTGTTTGAATCAAGAGAGGAATCTTTATCTCTCAAAGAAACTATACAAAAGAAATTATAAAGAAGTTTGGTATGGAGAGTTGTAATCCTATCACAACTCCAGTTGAAACAGGAGTTGAGTTGAGAAATAATGAGGAAGGAAATGTTTATACCACCTCCTTCAAAAGTATTGTTGGAAGTTTGAGAACTCTAATATGTACCAGACCAAACATACTCTATGGAGTCGGGTTAGTCAGCAGGTATATGGAGACACTAGATCAATCACAGTTGAATGCAACAAAGCAAATACTTCGTTACATCAAGGGTACTATCAATGATGGAATGTTATATACTTTAACAAAAGATGAAAGACTTATTGGCTATTTAGATAGTGAATGGGGGAGAGATCTAGATGAAATGAAAAGCAAAACTAGATTTACATTCTGTTTGGGAAATACATCGTTCACATGGACATGAAATAAGCAATCTATTGTGATGTCATCATTATACAAAGCTGAGTATATTGCTGCTAGCTTAGTTGTCTGCCTTGATATATGGCTTAGGAATGTTTTGAAATATTTGAGATTTTCACAAGATTATCCCACAAAAGTCTTTATCGACAATCACCCTACAATTGCTCTAACAAAAAATTCAGTGCTCTATGTAAGGAGAAAACATATTGATACATGGCATCATTTCATCAAAGAGCATGTGAAAAATAAGGAAGTGAAATTGATTTTGCTAAAACTAATGTTTTGATGGAAAACTAAACGTTGATATTTTATGAAACTAATGTTGTAACGACCTAATTTTCCAAGGCTGCCATGTGGTTTCTCTCTTTAGAGAATTAATATTAAAACCGAATGAGCAATATCTCATCTCATAAAAATCTGGGAAATTTAATTGGTTAAAAATTTGAAGGCCAAATTGTTGCGATCTTGAAATGAATGACCCAAAACAAAACTTAAAGTTCAAGTACTAAACGTGTAATTTAACCAAATAGAAACTGACGATACAACTACTGAGGCTTGGAATATTAAGATCGCTTTTATATTAATTCCATATTCGACATATTATCTAATTGAATACTAAAACTAAATCACGGATATTTTATTTTATAATAATCTAAGAAATTTTACAAAACTACGACGATAATTATAATTATTGATTCACCAAGTTGATTTTACAATAGTAAATAATAAATACAATAATTACAAATTAAATAAAAATTCAAATAAAATTTCATGCGCAATACTATTTTCATTGACCCTGCAATGAAAACTGTGAGGTTGTAAGCCAGAACTCAGTAGAATTTTAACTCATTTACTATGTGGATTTAATCAATCCACAAATAATACATTGACATGTTTTTCACATAATTTCACATAATAATACTAAATATTTCATGAGAACTAATAATTAAAAATTAACGACAATTTTAGCTTAAATCACAGAATAAAGATGAATATTAAATATAAATATTAGAAGAGTTAGAAATTCTACCTAAAATTCGAACCGAAGCCGACGTATAGATTTTCTTTCTCTTATTATTATTAAACCGAAAAATTACACTTTGACCCCAAAAATTTTCAGATATTTATTCATATCCTAAATTTTTCATAATATAAAAAAAACCCCAAAAATTTATCGAATATTTTTTATACCATAAATTCTCGTAATATACAAAATAACTCAAAAATATTAAACTTATACAAAATAATATTTTCAAAATATAAATTTCTCGAGGTATTACAAATGTTCGTATTGAGTAGTTTCAAATTTAAGTTCCATAGGTTGAAATGAGAAAAAGAATAATCATTGAAAAATTCATGATGGGTGCAAGATGAAGGCAATTAAAATTTTCAGAATATTGAAGACGTTGAAGACAATTTAGGTGAAAACAACTCATTACCTTTATGCTCTTAATGAAACCCAATTAGGACCATGCACGACACTTCAAAATAAATAAATCTTATGTGTGTCTTAATCAAAAGTGATAAATTCAAGATTATAAATACTTTTTATAAAGTGTTAAATCATATATATATATAAAAAAAAAAAAAAAAAAAAAAAAAAAAAAAAAAAAAAAGGGTTAAGGGTCTAATTGAAAAAAGAGTTTTAACACTTAAATCAATGTGTTTTCGGGTCAATTTGGTCAACCGACCGATCAACCGACAAAAAGGGTCGATTAACTAACCAAAAGAGTAGTTTAAGGAAGCTAAATGGGTGACGTACTAGCCAATTTCGTCAACGACAGACAAGGTCGGTTGACTAACCATTCGAGTAGCCGAAAATGAAAACAATAAGTAAAACCCTCTAGAAGATTCGGTTAACCAACCAATGGGTCAGTCAACTGACCAAAGCAGTAAAGCGGTCAAAATATGGACCATTGCACAAGGTCGGTCAACCGACGATGGGCTCTATCAACCAATGGTCCACAGTTAATATTTTGGCTGTCTCAATGTTTTAACCAAATCTCCTTGTTTTTGACGATTTTAAATGAATATTTTTAAGGGATTTGAATGTTTTACTTAAATATATCATATATTATTTATTTCCGATTTATTTAGTCCATATATTTAATTATTCTTTTAATTGAATTGATAATACTACTTCCTATCCTTAAGGATTTTTAATTGAAAATGTTTTGGGGACCAAATCGAGCTTTTCTCAAAGTATTTTTAAATGAAATGTACTTATTTTGAAAGTGTATGATATATAGAGTATCAAAGGGTCATTTAAAGTCTTGGAATTTAAAAATTAGTTGTTGGAGGTATAGTTAAAGGTCTATATATAGAGACATGTGTTTTCAAATTTAGTAATCAAGAACATTCAACTTCAAGCAATTATAAGAAAGATTTTCTTTGATGAAATTTACAAGAGAATTTATTTAAAGAGTTCTTGATCGAAGTGCTAAAAGTTTTGGTTATCGATTTGTATTCGTTACTAAGTTATCCTAATCATTTTCAAGAAATTCCGGTAGAATCTTTCCAACTTGGTTAATTTGCTTTTGTAGATTATTTGTTTTGAGAAAAATCATTTTCAAATCTAATATCATGAAAATCTTTTAAAATAGCTTTTATTTGTGAAATCTGATTATTTACTATTTATGCTTTATATTGATTAAATCAAACTTGTGCCCACATAGAATCTATCACGTAGTATTTTGAGACATTAATTAAGCATAATTGTATTAAGGTGGTAGAAATTCCTTGTGGAAAGAAACTTGTGATTTTTTGTATTTACGAGTTTTGAGATGATTAGATATATGGGACGATATCTAATCTAGGTAGTTAGGTATTGATCTTTAGTCTGTGAAAAAGATTAGGGTTTAATCTTTAGCCTGAGAAAATTATTAGAGTTTAACCTTTAGCCTGCGAAAAAGATTAGGTTAAATTTTAGACTTTTAAAAGATTATGTTTTAATTCTTCCCGTAATAGAATTAGAGTGAGAGAATGTTCATCCTAAGCTTGTAAAAAGGATAAGTGTAATAGTGTGAGAGTGTGATAGGTTGATTCTGAGCTTGTGAAACGAATAAGTACTATAAAGGTTAATTTTGAGTCTGCGAAAAGAATTAGGATTGTGAGGGTATGGTTCTTACCTGGGAAAAGAATCAAAGGGTTAGTAGATTGAGAAATCCCTAGGTAGTTTGGGGGACTGCACGTAGGTAAGAGTTTCTTATCGAATCATGATAAATTTTTGTATGTTGCATTATTACTTTTCTTATTGCTTGGGTGTGCACTTTCGACATGTTTGGTTGGACGAAATCGAGGGCGGAATGGAATCGCATTCCGCCCTTGGTTCCTATTTCGTTGTTTGGTTCTCCAACGGAATCACTTTTGTGATTCCATTGGAATGAAATAGGGTGGAATGAGATTCCAACCCAATGAAATCAATATTCTAAATTACATAATAACTCTTGTATTTAAGTCCTTGAAAATTGAGAAAAAAAATTAAAAATTAAGAACAGAAACAAAAATTAGAGAACATAAATAGAAATTAGAGAACAGAAAATTGAGAACAGAAACAGAAAATTGAGAATATAAACTGAAAATTGAGAACAAAAACATAAAATTAGAAAACATAAAATTGAGAATGAAAATTGAAAATTGAGAAAAAAAAACTGAAAATTAAGAACAAAAATAGAAAATTGAGAACATAAACTAAAAATTGAAAACAAAAACAAAAATTTAGAAAATAGAAAATTAAGAATGGAAACTGAAAATTGAGAACAAAAATTAAAAATTAAGAATAGAAACAGAAAATTGAGAACAAAAACAAAAAAATGAAAATATAAACTGAAAATTGAGAATAAAAATAGAAAATTAGAGAACAAAAAATTAAGAACGAAAACTGAAAATTGTGAATAGAAATAGAAATTAGATAATAGAAACTGAAAATTAAGAACAGAAACAGAAATTAGAGAACAGAAACTTAAAATTAAATGAAATAGTGAAATAGAATAAAATAAAGGAAGGAATGGTATATTGAAATATAATAAAATTTTGTAATAAGGGTATAATAAAAATTTTATTATATTTCATTGTATTCCTTCACTCATTTCATACCAACCAAATAAGATAATAGAATAATAATTTCATAAGGGCATAATGAGAATTTTACTATATTTCACTATTTCATTCCTTCCTTTATTCCATATCAACCAAACAAGATAATATAATAGTGATTCTATTGACAATTCCATTATATCACTTCATTCATTTCATTACTTTTTCCATTCTATTCCACCCTTATTCCATTCCGTCCAACCAAAACGAGCCATTAGTATAACATATTTTTTATGTTTAACATGACAATAATCAATTAGGAAAATTAATATATTGGGTTTGAATTTATTGATTAATTTTTTTTTACTACCCAATTCACTCTCCCCTTTGGATAGATTTGGGCCAACACATTTCTTGCAGGACATATGATTAGCTTGCTGATAATTTTCCAAAACCTTTAAAACATAATATGTTCACAAGATTCAAGATTGTGCTCAGAATGAAAAAAATTGGAGAGTTAAGCTTAAGGGAGATGTTGAAATATACACTTGACTCCACAGCCACCATTGTTAAAGCAGCCAACCTGCCATACTTGGTAAATCTAGCTAGCCATTACTGACTTTGAAGAATTCAAGTTAGATTTTCATTCTCTCATTTTTTATAAATAGATGTGATATGTAAGTTATAGAATGCATGGGGTAGTAACATACATTAAGTATCATAGAGAGAGGTTTGTGAGAGAAATTGTATTTCTACCGTAGTTATGAATTTTGAGTGTTCTTGGTTTTATTCAATCAATTTTATTATGTTTTTTGTGAAATTAAATCTCTCAGAAGTATACCACCTGTGTCCTCAAGTGATCCATTCCCCTACCAATATTTATTTATAAAGAGTTTTAAAAATGAAAGGTTTACTCACAATTAATCATCTGGATCACATTGTGAATGATATCTTTTTGGCCTGGTGGAGTCGACAAAGTCAAGAAAGTTCACCTCCAAACTTTGAAAGATGAATTTCAGTTGTTGAAAATGAAGGAATTGGTATAAGATTATTTAAGAAGAGTTTTAAAAGTGAAAGGTTTGCCTACAATTAATTACCAGGATCAACCATGTGAGGAGTGTATTCTCAACAAGTAATCAAGGTAATGTTTCCAAAACGAAAACTATTTCAAGAGTAAATGAGTCTCTTCAGCTAATTCACTCAAATGTGCATGGTCCAATAAACTTATTATCTCTTGGTAAAAGTAATTATTTTGTTCTTTTTATTTGTACTTTTTCTTGACAAACAAGGGTTTATTTATTAAAGGAGAAAATAAAGGTATTTGACATTAAAAAAAATGATGGTTGTTGTTGGAAAGAAAACTAGATAGGAGATAATGGTAATTCGATCCAATTAAGGATGCATTCACAGCAAATGAATTCAAAAGTTTTTGTATATTAAGTGGACTGCTATATTTTGATAATACTAAGTGTTGTTCTCTGATCGCGAGACTTCAAATGTATTAATTCTCTATAGAGGGATATATATGTAACTATACGAGTATGCAAGATTTAATATGTCCCTCTTTGTAAAAGAGATGTGTTCTATTTGATTCGATTTTAATATTATTCAATCAATCCTTTGGTCACAACAGTGTGACGATTGGAATGAGATTTCAATTTGTGTTACAAGGAATTATATTTTCAATCAAAATACATATGATTGGACTAACGATTTTTTTACTTAATCTTACCATGTTGGCCCTTTGGGGTATACAGATAGAGATGTTGTATAATATACTAATCATAGATGGGGAGGTTCTCTTTGATTAAATTCTTGCGAATTAGACCTGATTCTGATATGTGGGTAGACGTATCTCACAGTCGAAAGAATTGTGTTAAGGGAAAAAAGTGTTTTCTTCTAGAGGGGTAAAATTGGAAATCTAATTTAATTGATTAGTAAAATAATAAAATAATTAATTAATTTTATTATATAGCTTTTGGAATGAACCTAATGGGTCGCACACAATAGAAAATTGAAGTTAGAAGAGTTCTTGAAAAAAGAACGGGTAGTAATGTTGAACTTAAGAAGTTTGGGGGTCAAAGTGTGAATAAAAAAACAAAGGACTAGGGTTTTGAATCCTTGAAAAACTTTATACGTTGAGAGGCACCAATATGGTTACCCACCTCATAGATTTGGCCACCCTTAGAAGTTTGGGCTACTTCTATTGTTCTTATGTTTGTGAGATTCTGTTATCTGAATTAACACATACTGATTTGAATTTTACTATCCTCTATATTCAAATAAGAGTTACTCTAGATTCTCGGGATTAGATTATTTCTTAAAAAATCTAAAAATACTTTTGTATCCTATATTTTCTGTATGGGTACTATCAGGAGTAATATATTTGTGTTACTTTTGAGATGATCGATCTCTTTTGTTGATTCCTATTCGTGTTTACACACTCTTGAAAGAGCCTACTCAAATCATGACCTAGGAACTACCAATTTTGAGGATGAAGCACCAAAAGAGGTAATTGATATATTGAATGTGATTTAATATTATTATTTTATTGTTTTAATGTTAATATGTTTATATCCGAGTTAGACGAATTGGATATTAAATGTGATTTAATTTCTTTTATATTTCACTCTGTAAATCTTGTGATTTTAATATTCGATCCCTTCAGAATCTCGTATTAAAAGAGTACGGTTTTTCATAGAAATATCTTTACCTTTTTTCTAAAAGTTTCCCCATACTTGCCTTTCATATTAGCACCTAATAAACACTAGACATAAATTGATGTCTTCCATCCTTTAAATGAATTAAAACATTACCTCTTGTTTTTACCAGTATTTACGAGGAGTCTCCAAAAGAAAGTTTTTCACTTACTGGTTCATTGGCTCCACAAATATTTATTTTTACACATTTGATTGTTAGCTCCAATGTCAATGTAACAAGTGTCATTGTTTCCGCTTTCTTGTCCTTTGGAAGCAAATGACAAGGGAGGCTCGACAAAATCTTCACCTTTATCTTCAAGAAAATTAGCATTCTATTAGCTTCAATTCTACGATCTGAAGCATAATGTCCTAATTTATGACAATTGTAACATTCAACTAGTGATTGATCATACCTTCTCCCCTACGATTTTGAGTAGTTGTATTTTCCACACCCTGTTCATTGGTATGAAGTGTGACCTATTTCTTCATTGTAAGGCGAACTTGAACTTCCTCGTCCGCGTCCATTGTGGTCATGTCCATCACCCATTTTCTATTTTTCTTACTTTTTTTTTCCTCTCTTTCTCATGGAAAGCTTTGTTTGGAGTACATACTCCAATGTTTCTTGTCTCCTCTTAGCAATTCTCTCTTAATGGACTTGTAAAGATCTAATGAGTTCATCCACAAATAGTTTGTCTTAATACTTAGACCGTTCAATGGAAAAAACAACATAGTCAAATTTGGGGTCTAAGAGCGGAGGACTTTTTCTCTTGAAAAATATTCCGACATCAATTTTGATTCTTTCATTTACAATGACTCAAATTCACCTCTCAACATTTGGAGACAAACTTTTTTTACTCTGTCAACTCCAACATGAGAGGCATGAAGAATCTCTAAAGTTTGTTTGTATTTTATTCCATTGTCAACTTTTTGCAACATAGAATCATCTAAAGATTGATAGGTGATAGAAAGAGTCCATTGATCCTTTAGCCTCATATTCTGCAATGTCATCTTTGATTTTCACTTAAGATGGTTTCATCTTGCGACTTCGTATATTTTTTCTCTAACACCTTACATGAGTCTTGTGACCTAATAATTGCCTTCATGAATACACAAACTCTTATAATTCTGTTTGGTGAATCAGAGGACTTGAAATGGAAGCAAATTGTTGTTGGAAATCTCACTCAATCTCTCCACTGGCCTAATCGGCTCTAATACTACTTTGTTGAAACAAAAAGGATCTACGATGAAAAATACTCTAAATATAATTTTTCTGACAAAATATAGAGAAGAATGTCAAGAACTCAATAACACTTCACACTTGTCTCAAATGAAAAATACATGGAATATAAGTATTCCAAACTAATAATTCATGGCTTCTTATCATCCTTCATAACTATCTACTTATTTCCACTAACACACAAACCCACTAACATTACAATTTATTGTAACAAAACTACACTATGTAACTTCACAACCATGTAACTTCCACCAGCTACATAGGATATTAATAAAAATAAATTGTATTTTTTTTCCTCAACACACCCTCAATCCACTAGATCCGGTAACAACCACATCGTTCTCTATGTCTAATGAATCTAGACACAACCATCCCCTTTCCTACCATATAGTCCATAAAATCTGGCCACTGCCTCACCCACCAACCCACTCCTCCTTAGTGACAACATTGTCCCTCACTATTTTATAATGGAGTTTACCATTTGGACCAAGGCAATACAGTTAAAAAACCTTAGGGTTGTGTTTGGGTAAGGTAATTTAAGGGAGAATTTCATTTGGGTAAGGGATTTCACAAATTTTATTTAAGAAATTGCTTATTTGGTAAGAAGAGAAATTTATGAAATCCATTCATTTGTAAGATAAGAGAGTAAGAGATATTTGTAATCCTTCAAAATAGATACTTGTTTATCCAAATAAAGAAATTATGAAATTACACAATCAAATTGTTATCTAAAAACTTATTCAAATAAAGAATTTATAAATGATGCGATTTCAAAATTCAAGATTTTGAAATCTCATCATTACACATTTTATGGATTTATCAAATCTTTTACCCAAACGCAACCTAGGATTTCATGTTATTGAACAAACTGAGATAAAGATCAAATATTAGGGGTACAATATGTGGAAAAAAAAAAACACTTTAATTGAGCTTTTAAGGATATTTTTCTCTTCCCATTGCACATAGTTCTTTAGCCACTTTACTAATTATATAACTAAATATAAAAATTTATAAATTTAATAGTTAAAGAAATAAATAAAATGGCAGTTCAATTGAGGATTGTAGGATAACCAAAAGGCCTTTAAGAAAATGCAAAACATGACCTTATCCCAACATATCTGCCTTGACAGAATTATCGGTGTATGTAGGAAATATCAGAGCCTTCTTCATGGATTTGGGCACCCACGAGGAGACAAGCTTGTTGTCATTGCTAAAGAGGAACTTGTTACCTTCGGCCCGTTCACCTAACCGTGATGTTTTAAATACTACTGAAGAGTACCTGTTCATACGATCTTTTATGAATTTGTAGGGACCCAACATTCCGAGTGCCATGCTTTCTCCGACCAGCGGCAATCCCATTGTGCCCGCTGGGACTTTTTGGCCGACGGAGTTTCCTGTTTTGGAGAAGAAAAAGATGACGAAGAAGGAAAGAGAGACGGGAAGAAGTATGAGCGGCAAAAGATGTGTGAAGAAGGTTTCCATTATTTGTGTCATGTTGTGAGTATGAGCAGATATATATATATTGAGAGAGAGAGAGAGGAAAGAGATTAAGGGGAAGTGCTTCAAAGATGAGTGCAAGATAATGCTGAACATTTGGCAGCTATGAGTGTAACCTAAGGATAAATCACACTTAGCGCCCCTAAAGGCCCGTCTGGTCAGATAAAATAGAATGAATCAGGCTAAAATAGAATGAAAGAAGTAAT
Source organism: Eucommia ulmoides (assembly GCA_016647705.1). NCBI lineage: Eukaryota > Viridiplantae > Streptophyta > Magnoliopsida > Garryales > Eucommiaceae > Eucommia > Eucommia ulmoides. Next base: position 12,883,458 of record CM028336.1, on the reverse strand, counting down.
ATAATAGATTTGTCAATAGAATTACTAATTCATTCTCTTGTTTGGTTGTTATTATATATTTAAAGAAATACAATAGAATAATACTCTTCTATATATCAATTTTGAAATCAAATTCATTCACAAATGATGAGCATATTTTCAGGCACCACTGAGTGAGCACCTAGGACACGGCCACGTGTCTACCCTCGCCATGACATAGACGCATTCCGGAAGTCACAGTGTTGCGTTGGAACATACATCGACCATGGCTCCTTCCTGGAATTTCCTTTGCACCCAGGAATGAGCAAGGTGTCTCACAGGGATGCTGCTACCAAGAGCTCTACGTCGTGCCTTGGACAGCCAACTTTAAGGACTTTGACTTTCATCTCGATCGACTCCATATTTTAGATTGTTTCTCCTTCAAGACTCCACAGTTCTTCATTCTCCTCCACCAGCTCACCACCACGGGCCTAGCAGAGGCTCGCAGGCTTCACCAAATGGTGCCGAAAGCCCAAGTCTAGTGATCATTTCCTAAACGTCCTGGATTATTAGCTAAACACATAGTTTCACCTAATTAACCATATTTAGACCCGACTAATCATCTCTGACGCCTATATATATCAGGGGATATGCAAACTCGAGGTATTTACGCAAATGCTCTGAGTTCATTTGTTTACTTAATGCATTTTTGTACATCTTCTTTCTAAGCTTTTATTCTCACGCCGGAGTGGTTTCGACCCGAGCCTTCTGCACGTACCACTCCCTGAGGAACAAGATTTTGGACACAGCAAGTCAGTCCTCCTAAGACCCACTACAACTCACGTGAAGAATTTTCAACCGTCAACTCCACCTCAGCAAAAAGATGTCTGTCATCTGATTGGACCATACTCAAAGTATTGACCACTTTAAGACACCAACAACAAATATATCTCATAATAATTTATTTTTAAAAAAATGACTACAAAAAATATTTATTTTTGATTCAAGAAAACAATTATATTTTTTATTCCTAGATTTTCGTTTCTATTTCAGAAACAGTAACATATTTTTTGTTCTCAAATTTATGTTTCTATTTCAAGAACATGAATTGAACTTTAAAATTTTTATTTTCGAAATAATAGTTTGTGAACAGGAAATATGTTTTTGCATTTGAAACATAAACATAAATCTTCTAGAAACAAAAAACATGTTTCTATTCCAAAAAAAAAAAATCTATTAATTCTATACCCAAAACAAAAACAAAATATTAGAAAACAAATCTATCTTCATTTTTAAAATAAAAATATAAAATTGAGAATAAAATATTTTGTTTCCATCATTTATTCAATAATAATAATATTAATTTTTATTCAAATTAATATAGAACTAAATTGATAAAATTAATTTATAAGAAATATCGAAGCCATTTCAAATTGAGAATTATAGGGCAAATGAGGTGAGGCATTTTATATAATAACCAATAAAAAATCCTATGATGAACTATGGAATGTAACTCTGTCCCATGAAGTATGGAATATAATTTCATCCATTTTTATTCTAATAGAATCAAATTATCGAATTACTGATTCTATTGGACAACCAAACAAAGAAATCGGAATCGAGAGTGGAATTGCGATTCCTTTCCATCCCATTCCGTTCAATGGAACGCACCATTAAAGTTTGCAAAATTGTATTCGATAGAGGTTCAATTTGTTAACTTTGGCAAGAATCAGAGTGTAAAATAGTATTTTTGGGATAAGGCTCAATCTCTACAACTGAACATTTGTGCTACAAAATGTAGATGAATATGAACTTTAGAGGCACGTAGTATAATTAATCCATAAGGAGACGGAATGCTTCATCCTTTGGGAGAAGTTCACCAATCGATTAAAGTCGCAACAAATATTATAGTGGCCAAATACGTGAAATAGATACAATGCAAGTGCCCCCTGCTTGCCTGAGGTATTGGGCGGTATCTATATAACGGAATATTACACTTTTTACTAAAAAAAAAAAAAGGACAAATTACAGTTTTAGTCTTCGTATTTGCATGTGTTTTTCTATTTAGTCTTCTAATTTTTTTTGGTCAAAATTGTCCTCGTATTTGCAGTCACTTATTTAAGTGGCTCTTCCGTCAAAAATAGATGTTAATTGTGACAGATTTGAAACACGTGACTTGCATATGCAAACTTCAGTGGTAGAAAAGTGATTTTTTTTTGGGCAAATTATAGTTTTGGTCCTCGTATTTGTAAGTATTTTTCTATTTGGCCCACTCTAATATTTTTTGTCAAAGTAGTTCTGAATATCATTGGGAACGATAAAAGGGTGGTTAATGAGCTTGTAGACATGTATGCAAAGTGTAAGAAGGACAAGGTTGCTCGGAGAATGTTCGATGACATGGGGGCTCACAGACAAAATGTGGTGACGTGGACGGTTATGATTGGTGGATACACACAGCACGGTGGCACCAACGATGCTTTGGAGCTTTTCTCGACGAGGGTGAATCATAACGGCTACGTAAAACCAAATGCGTTCACTATGTGTTGTGCGTTAATGGCGTGTGATCATCTTGTGTGGTTAAAGTTTGGGAAGCAGATTCATGGATATGTTTTCCGTAGCCATTACATAAATGGGATTTTGTTTATCGCGAATTGTTTGATCGATTTTGATTAGTGTAAAAATAGTCACTCCAAATTCTAATGCATCCAATCAAAGATCGCCATGTGTACTTAACTCCCTACAAACATTCAATCAAATCTCAAAGCACACCAAAGGCTAAGTATAGAAAATGTACTGAGAACGAAGGCCTCCTCAACTATACCAACCGCCCTAGAGGATTCGACATCCATCAGGATGTCCTTCAAGTCGTCGCCGGAATAGGAAAATGCTCCCCATCTCTGTGTTCTCCATCATAGCAACACTCTCTCCTTCCCGCCTTCGTCCGTCCAGGAAGGGCAATAACCCCGCTCCTCATTCCGGCCGCAACAGAGTAATGTCCTCCTCCGTTTGTGCACTAGATTGGCTCGGTTTTCCACCTATTAAACCCCCTAAAATATCTCTAAAATATCCCAAAATATCCATAATCATCATTGTGGGCCTCTTCCCTAACCAAAATATCTTTTACATATAGCCAAAATAAGAGCCCCTTGGCATATCTCCATTGGCTACTAACCAAGTTGCCACTATGATGATCTTGAGGAGACATTAAGCCCATTCTTAGTTTCTAAACTAATCTCCACTTTGCCTATAAAAAGGAGAGCATACAATTCCATCATATATTTTCCCCCTCGTATGCTGATTCTCACACCGGAGAGGACACGCTGGGAAAACCCCGGCAAGTCCTTTATGCAGGTTTCGAAGCACTCATTATTCCCGAAACTACAAAAATTCAAAGTGTTGGTTTATCTCTTCAATGATTCCATAGCATTCTGCTCTTCCTTTCCTCGGCTCGGAAGGCCCCCAATCCTTGCTCTGTATCGACCTTCCCCCTTCTCGGCCAATGGTTTCTCCACAGGTAAGGAGTTACACGGATAAAAAATCTCCATCCCGGAGCCCCCCAAAGTCTCACAAGGTTGACCGGGCCATACTATTGGTATCGACCAAATTTTAATATCAACAGTTTGGCGCTGTCTGTGGGAAGTGCTACTAAAAGCCTTCCTCCAATAATCATCTGCTCGCATCTTGGATAGAGGTTAAATGAATACAAGGTCTGGTCAATCTTTGCGACCAAGAGACCTTAACAACATGGTGGATAGCAACCCGGCTGGATAAATTTCAAGAAATCCCAAGTCGGATGTGAGGACTATCGTCCCCATCCCGAAAGAAGAAGAAAATACTCTCCCTATTAATCAAGCAGGCCCGCCAGCTTCACTTACCAGAGTTGTCGAGGTGGTGCGACTTGATAATTTCGAGCATTAGTTGTTTTAATTTCAAACTTGCCTCAACACAATCCTCTATTGTCTGTCACTGACCCAGTATCAAAGGGTATTAGTTCCCCGGGACACATGGAGAAATAAGCATCACCTACCGCCAGCTCCTGACTGAGGGGGACTAGTTCTCTGCCATGTTGGGGGTGATGATCCTCGCTAGGAATCAGACTGTGTCATCCATTCTGAAGAGCATTTGTCAAGGGAACAACCTCGTCCACGTGATCGGCCAAATAAAAAAAAAATGTTGGATCCACCAGCAGTTCCTAATTCTGCATCTTTGCCCTTACAGGCTCGCTGGACAAAGGATCGTCATGAGCACCGTGATCTCCATACGGAAAGAACTTACAGTAACATCACTCATGCAGATCGTAGAGCTCATTGTGCTTAGGAGGTTGACTCTCACTCCCCTTTCGCCAAAAGACAAAGATCAAAAGTGGCTGCAGGTCACGTGGTAGCACCCCCCAGGGGAAAAACGGCGTTAGAAAAGCGCGTCACCGAGATAGATGCAGTACTTGCACAGATGCGGGGCCCTAGGGGTAGCAGGACGCCCTTTGGGTATAAAATCCTCTTTTCTTAATGATATAGTATTTGATGTGGTCCCCTATAGGTTCCCCAATTCACAAATAACCCCCTATGATGGGACTACCGACCCTAGCGATCATCTCTCCATTTTCATAGCATTTATGGACATGCATACAACATCTATGGTAGTAAAGTGCAAATCCTTTCCCCTTAATCTCACTAGGATGGCCAAGACGTGGTACCAAGAGTTAACTCTTGCATCTACCCCTACATTTACCAAACTGGAATAACTCTTTTTAGCCTAATTTAACTATTCCCAGAGAAGACCTAAAATGGCAGCTCACCTTCTGACCCTCCAACACGAAGCCACTAAAACTTTTGCTGATTTCGTTGCCTGCTTCCACAAGGAAAGTTCAAGTTCTAGTAACATTCCAGACGCCATGGCCTTAAACGCCTTTATTAATAGATTACGACACCAAAGATGTGCTCTTATCTTGCGCCAAATTTGGCTACTTCTATCACACCCCACCCCGGGCGCCCGTCACCCGAGGCCGAGCGTGACGTCGGCATAACTCTCCCTGGCCAACCAACCAAACCAAACAAACCCATATATATATACATACATACATACCCAGACACACGCGTACTACAATCAATATATTTTTTTCCAAAACCATACCTGAATCTCGTTCCCAAAACTATGGACATACCCGTCCCAAATATATACAACAAAAATCACCAAAACAAAATGCTGAACCTTTCTCGGTTCACCTCTGACTAGCCCACCTCCAAAATGACACTACTTCCCGGACTCCTAGTGCCAGTAGTGGATCCTCTCCTATTTGCGGTACCTGAAACCAAATATTTTTATCGGTGTACTATCTTCATAATAAAAATATTTAATTCAATGGATCAAATAAAATTGATAAATACTACCTTTCAAAATATAATATTTTATAATCACATACTCGGTTGAAAATCCAGTTCCACTGCCACCAATAAAATCTAATAACATAAAACTAAGCGTATATTGTATACCATACTGAAACCAATTTCCAAACTATAACCCGTACTGAAACCAATTTCCAAACTGTCACCTATGTAATGAAATTATATATTTAACACACCCAAATATTTTAAGTCAACCAGTTCAGGCAGTTCATCGTAAAAATAAAACACCCCACACTCATCTCCTACTAGCCATATCATCATTTTTTGCCTCACGATCGGGAATTGCAACGGTACCGTACCACCCGCAGGTTTTGCACTCCTAACGGGTCAATCAACCACCTGCAGGACTAATCCTCCTGACAGGTCATAATATCAACAACCACCTGCTGGACCAACCCTCCGGCCAGGTCATAATATCAACAACCACCTGTCAGACTAATCATCTAGACAGGTCATAACATAAACAACCATCTACCGGACTAACCCTCTGGACAGATCATAATATAATCAACCACCTGTTAGACTAACCCTCCGGACAGTTCATAATATAATCAACCACCTGCCAGACTAACCCTCCGGATAGGTTATAATATCATCAACCACCTGCCAAACTAATCCTACAGACAGGTCAAAATCATCCCGCCAGACATGCCCTCCTGACGGGATCAAAACTATGGCGTAGTTGGATACACACAAAATTTTCACATTTTTCCCTTTTCTATTTTCACAAAATCCACATTTAAACCCCACTTAATCCATATATGTTACAAAATCATTCATTTTCAAATCAACACATTTTTTTCCAAGAAATGTATTTCTCCACAATTTATACGAAAATAAGATTTTGCAAATTTATATAGAAGACATTACACGTATCTCGTTTTCCGCACTGCAAAAATAACGACATCCAAAACCTACTGGGATGCTAGTGCCTGCGAACCTAATAACGATAGGGATATGGCCTTATTTAATATTTTATTTAAAACAACCCTAATATGCAATGCATAGCCCTAAGTTATGTAATTTCCCATTCCCCAAATTTGATTATGTAAAATTATTATTTGTCCCAATTCACGACATTAAGATTCACTGTACAATATTTACTATACAATATTTTTAAAATTAACAGTTGTAAACATTACTATTGACGCGATTATTAATTTTAACAGTTACGAAAATTTTAACGCTAAAAATTCAATTTTTAACAAAATTAGAAATCAGTCGAAATTTTACCCTTTTTTACAAATTGTTGGAGTTTACTGTTTTCTGCCCAGGTTTTCACTGCCGCGGCGACGGTCTCACCACTGCGGCGATGCAACAGCAGTTCTGCATGCAGAAGCCCATCGCCGCGGCGACAGTCATCTTTTTCGTCTGTTCTTACTTCTGTTTGCGTTCAACCCTCGACGCCATTCTCACTCCCCCTCCGCCGTCGACCCAACACTGCTCACACCCCCACATCCTACGACGACCACACACACACACATACGGATGACACCAATGGACAAACCACACACACCCGCACCCACTATCTAACCAACGACATACATAGTCACACACGCGCCAGTGACTGAATACCGGCGACCACACGGACACACAACAGACGGTCTCACACATACACCCAACGATCACATATCTGCATACGCCGATAACTTACGCACGACGACACACCCACATCAACCCACGCCCATGCACACGGCGAACTAGAATAGAGGAACCCACACACACACATTTCGACAATGAGAACAGACACATACCCAGTTTGATCATCCACACACACATTGACCGAAACACACAGCCACGCACAATCACCGGATGAACAACGACAACGACATCCACACCTACACCAGAGAAATGGCGACGATCTGAACCCACCACTACTGATCCTCATTCTCTCTCTTTATTTCCAGATTTTTCTTTTTCTTCTTTTTAGGTGTTGAGGCTGTGAATTCTATGCATGAGCATTTATATATGCATGATTCTAGTGGTGTCCAATGATCCATCGTGAAGCCACATCGCCCCTCCCTCTCTCTTCCTTTGGTTCTTGATCCTGCCGGTATATACATATATAAATATATATATATTAATTTTTTTCCAAATTACATTATCCTCCCCTAACTTTCTTTGAGTTGTCATATAAATCCCAAAGTTTAAAATAAATGTTTCTAAATTTGCTAATTGACTCCCAAACTTTTAATTTAAATATTAAATGACACATTTCCACCCCATATTTTCCTAAATGCTCTAAAATGCAACTAAAATTATGTGTGTGCCAATATTAGAGTCTTATAACCCTTCCCTCCTAAAAAACATTTCATCCCGAAATTTTAATTACCTTGATCGAACAAGTGCAGGTATTTATCTCTCATCTCGTCCTCTCGCTCCCACGTCGCCTTCTCTATTGAATGACTGCGCCACAACACTTTTACTAATGGAATCATTTTTATACGCAACACCTGATCCTTATGACTTAAGATCTGGATCGACTCCTCAATGTATGTCAAATCCTCTTCTAATTCGATTGGTTGAGAAGCCAACACATGCGAAAAATCTGGCACATATTTCCTAACCATCGACACGTGGAAAACGTCATGTAATTTGGATAATTCTAGCGGTAAGGCAAGTCGATAAGTTGTCGCACCAACCCGTTCTAGGACCTTGTATGGCCCGATATATCTCGGACTTAGCTTTCCTTTCTTCCCGAACCTTATTATGCCCTTACACGGGGATATACACAAAAATACATGAACGCCCACTTTGAAATCCAACTCCCGCCTACGCTTGTCATCATAACTCTTTTGTCAACTCTGAGCAATCTTCAATCTTTCCTGAATCACATTTACTTTGTCTGCTATCATTTGGGCAATATTCGACATCAACAATTTTCTTTCTCCCACTTCAGTCCAACAGACTGGGGTTCTGCATCTCCTGCCATACAACGCTTCATACAGTGTCATCTCGATCGCTGAATAGTAGCTGTTATTGTAGGCAAATTCCATCAATGTCAAGTAATCATCCCAGCTACCAGGAAATTCTAGAACGTAACCCCTCAACATATCTTCCAATGTCTGGATCATACGCTCTGATTGGCCGTCAATCTGAGGATGAATAGAGGTACTGAATTTTAGTTCGGTACCTAGAGCAGTTTGAAGACTCGGCCAAAACTTCGAAGTAAATCTCGGATCTTTGTGTAACATTATAGAAACCGGTGCACCGTTTAACCGAACAATCTCGTCAATATACAATTGGGTATACTAATCAAGAGAGCACGTTGTCTTTACGGCCAGAAAATGAGTAGATTTAGTAAGCCTATCAAAGATCACCGAAATGGAATTATACCTCTTTTGAGTACGGGGTAATCTCGAAACAAAATCCATCGTGATACGCTCCCATTTCCACTCTGGTATAGGTAGAGGCTGTAATAACCCACCTGACATTGGTGCTCGATCTTAACTTGCTGAAAAACGAGACATTTGGCAACAAATTCAACAATTTTCCATTTTATTCCATTCCACTAGTAGTGTTCTCGCATATCCCGATACATTTTAGTACTACCTGGGTGCATAGTGTATGCTGAACTGTGCAATTCTTCCAAGATATTTCTCTTCAAGTTGGTATCATCAGGCACACATAGTTTATTCCCCACTATCAAGGCCTCATCATTTTCCCTGACACAATAGTAAGCTCTGTGACCACTCTTTACTTCACCTCTGACTTTTCCCAAATAGGCGTCCAACTTCTGTACTTCTATAATACGGTCGATCAATGTCAGCCTCAAAGTCAAAGTCACAAGTAACACTGTCGTCTGACCAACCGCCAACTGCAATCGCAAAGATCTCAACTCGGCATACAAATTGGTATGAACAACTTGAATGTGTGCAATCGAACCCGCTAATTTTTAAATCAACGCATCCACTACAACATTGGCCTTTCCAGGATGATAGAGGATAGTATAATCATAGTCCTTGATCAATTCTATCTAGCGTCTTTGCCTCAGATTTAGTTCCTTCAGAGTAAACAAGTATTTCAAACTCTAGTGTTTGGTATATATTTGACAAGTCTCGCCATACAGGTAATGTCTCCAAATCTTCAGAGCAAACACAATCGCCGCAAACTCCAAATCATTCGTCGGGTAATTACGCTCATGATTATTTAATTGTTAGGAGGCGTATGCAATCACATGACCATGTTACATCAGTACACACCCTAGTCCCTGATGTGATGTGTCACTATAGATCACAAAGCCACCACCTTCAGTCGGAAGGGAGAGTATTGGCGCAGATATCAGTCTATTCTTTAGCTCTTAAAAACCCTACTCACATTTATCAGTCCACTCGAATTTGGATTTTTTGCGGGTCAATCGAGTCAATGGGGGCAGCTATAACAGAGAATCCCTACACAAACCGTTGATAATAACCCACCAAACCCAAAAAGCTTCGAACTCCGGTCACACTTTTTGGTCTCTCCCATTGGACTACGACTTCAAATTTCTTTGGATCCACCTGAATACCATCTCCCGAGATAACATGCCTCAAGAATACCACTAAATCCAACCAGAACTCACATTTACTAAATTTGGCATACATTTGTTTCTCTTGCAACGTCTACAACACAATCTGGAGATGCTCTACATACTCTTCTCTACTTTGGGAATAGATCAGTATATCATCAATGAACACGATAATAAACTAATCAAGATGAGGTTAGAAGATCTGATTCATCAAATCCATAAAGGCAGCAGGGGCATTCGTCAACCCGAATGGCATAACTAAGAATTCATAATGCCCATACCTTGTCCAGAACGGCGTCTTCACCACGTCATGTCTCTGACTTTCAGTTGGTGATATCCTGATCGAAGATCTATTTTAGAAAACACCCTGGCCTTCTGCAGTTGGTCAAAAAGATCATCAATTCTGGGCAACAGGTATTTATTACGAACTGTCACCTTATTCAACACATATCTTTAATGTGTCATCCTTCTTCTTCATGAATAACACAAGGGCTCCCCACAGAGAAACACTAGGTCTGATAAACCCACGGCCTAACAGATCTTGCAACTAAATCTTCAATTCTTTCAGTTCGGTAGATGCCATACGATAGGGTGGAATTGATATCAGAGCAGTTCCTGGAAGTAACTCGATAATGAATTCCATCTCCCTATCCACTAAAAACCCTGGCAATTCTTCTGAAAACACATCGGAAAAATCCCTGACCATTGGAATATCCGCCACCTGAACTTCATTCTAACTGTTGTCAATTACATGCGCGAGGTATCCTAGATATCCCTTATTTAGTAGCTTCCTAATCTCCAGGACTGAAATCAAGCTAGCAGGGGTAATGATTCTATCCCCTAAAATTACAAGCTTTGGCTCGCTTGAGACCCGGAAGATAACTTCCTTTTTAAAGCAATCCACTGTGGCATGATAACCAGATAGAAAGTCTATACCCAATATCTCATCAAAATCATGAATGCTCAGGGGTAGTAGATTTACTAATAACTCTCTATCACTAATCTGACGTGGACGGTCTTTATACACATTATCTATCAACACATACTCACCTACTGGAGTAGCGATAATGATACTATATAGTAGAGAAGTATAAAATTTGCCTTTATGCATTATGAAAGTCGCCGAAACAAATGAAATAGTAGAACAGGGATAAATAAGTACACGTGCATTGAGAGATGTAATCCACCTATGTATTTCCAAACCAAATTAAGTTAGTTTTCAAACATTTATATAGTATTTTATTACTTTCTAATTATTTTTCATATTTTTTGTATAAATTAGGTGTGTGGGGCAAAAATATAGGAACCTGGAGCGAAAACGATGAGATCGAACCAAAAGCGATCGAAGAGCGGTGGGAAAAACTAACTCAGAGGCAAAATTGAAAAACAAGCCCACCGCCTAGGCATCCAGACCACCGCCTAGGTGGTGAAGATGCTGACAAAAGAACAAATGTTACTGATGGACCACCGCCTAGGCGAAGAATTCTACCGCCTAGACGGAAATCCAATAAAGAAACAAAAATAGGTTACTGATAGCCCACTACCTAGGCAGAAATCCAGCAGAATATTCTTCCTAAGCCACCGTTGTCTTCATCGCCGTAGCAGTCACCAAACTGACCTACCTCCGCCTAGGCGGAGGATCCCTGCGCCTAGGCGGAGAGCCTCTGCACAGCTTAGATATTTGTTTAGATATTTTTGAGATATTTTCTATAAATATCATTCATTCTCCCCTTATTTTGAACCCCCCGGATATTTGGGCACCATAGGCCAAATTTAGGCTAGGGTTTATGAGTTTTAGAGGTGGAGCTCACATCCCGAAGTGGTGAAGATGGTGAATCGATTGTTGAGCATTCTTAGCGGTTTATCTTCGGATGAGGCTAAGTTATTCGATTGTTTTTCCTTATTTCTTTAACTTAGGATATTATGAGCATGTTTAGCTTGATTTCATTATTTATACGATAATGACCATGAGTTAAATATGGATTATAGTAGGGATTAACACTATATTTATAAATATGTTGTTTGGATTATTTCGGTGCTTCGTTTGTGATTGTTCTTCGTAGTTTGATTGTATTTATCGTATTGTTTATTTATCATGCTTAGTTAGATAAATGGAGATTACGTGGCTTTGACAAACTCCAGATTCGAAATTGGGTAAACAAACGCCACGATTCTATAACCCGGTCGGGGTTTGAATCATGGAAAATCAATGACGTTAGGTCAAGACTTACGCGACCTAGGGTTCTTAAGACATTGAGGGGGACTTTCTCATTGACTCGGAATCATGTTATATCCCCCGTCTTACATTTGGGAGAGGTAGCAGGGAGTTTTAGAATGGAGATTATCGATAGGGTAAATACAACGCACGATCCAATGACCCTGTCGGGAGTTGGATTGTGTGCAATCAATGACGCTGAGCGAGACTCACATGACCTAGGGTCGTTAAGACGTTGAGGGGGACTTCTTCGTTGACTCGAAGTTATGTATTCCCTCGTCTTACACTCGGGAGAGGTGGCAGTGGAGTTTACGTACCGAGGTTGTCAAATAGGTTGAACACCGTAAACATGACTAAATTGAAATCGAACACGTATTTTTAAACATGTTAATCCCTAGACAATTCTTCACCCTAAAACATATTAGCATATTATTGTAGTTAATTTAGGATATATCAATATTAGTTTAATTAATTAATTACATTTGTTTTTCGCTTAGATAAAGTTAGGTCACGACAAACATGGTATTCGATAGTAACGACACCAATCCCTGTGGATACGATAACCCGATCTTAACGATCACACTATACTAAAACTTAGACCTCGTATACTTGCGAGTGTAAGTAGCAGCGTATTCCTATGCCCCTAGCAAGTTTTTGGCGTCGTTGCCGGGGATTGGTCGTTAGGCGAATTCACTGTTTCTAGCGATCGCCACCAAGTTTTTGGTAACGATTGCCAGAGATTGTGTTTTGTCGTTATTGTCGATATTGTGTGTAAATGACTTAATTTTACTTTAGGCATTTCTTTTGTATATAATTTTTGTTTGTAGTTTTGTTTTTATTTCTTATGCAGGGTACTTGACGATATTAGATCGACAGGTATTGATGCATCCCTTTCAATGGGATTCCAATCCGTTTTATGTTGCCTGGCCAAGCACATAAAATGGTGAGGCATTTCGTTGAAATATTGAGCCATCCAAAGCAAAACCTCGCCAATCTTGAGGGCGATCTGAATGTCGGGCCGAGGACATTAAACCATGCGCTTCTTGGGAGGCAACCCAAGGTCAAATAAGTTAAATTCATTACATTCGACTTGAATCGGAGGCGAGATCCTCTCGTCTCCCAGGTAAGTGTTCTAAACACCCTTCGTCAACATGCTTTAATTCAATATATTGAGATTGATGATTGGGTTCGCTGAGGACACTGTCCATTTTGAGTTCAGAAGTGATGTGTAGTATTGTATGTTAGTTTATGTGTTATAGTTTTCTTGTATTGCATGCGTGTTTAGGATAGAATGTGTTTATGTTTTTGTGTTAATTGTATTGCATGCTGAGTGTTGTGTTCATCTGGGCCATTACCCGATGATGAAATTACCCCTGGTTGTTTCTGAACTCAAGGGTAATATCCATGCATGTGTGTTCTGTGTGCTTGACTATGCTTTTTGGTAAAAATTATTGTAGATCCTAATTTGCACGAGCACATAGACTCAACGTATTTCTATTCAATTGATTTGAGGATGAGTATCGATTAACCAAATTCATGACACATTAAGGATTCTAGAACTTGATTGAGGGGAAGGTTGAGGCGAAATCCTAGGCGAGGTAGTTCAGGAGACGTGATTTAGGCATTCGTTTTATCGCTTGAGCCTTTTTAAGCCTACCTTGTAATATGTTTATCCCTCGTTACCCTATCGAAGCCTAAATGCAAATTCAATTCAGAACACATAAACTAATACCATGGCCAATGGATCTTTTTCCAAACCTAAATTGCTGAATTTAAAGGCACATTTGAGTGAATCAAGTTAGCAATTGTAAATGCTACTTGAATGTGAGTGGTTGGGTTTAGGGCAAACTTCTTATTGGTTCGGTATTTGAGTACTCACTTGTTATTTTTCATTTGTATTTTACACACCCCTTCAATTATAACAATAAAATAAGTATGGGGGTGTATTCGTTGAAAAAAAGAATAGAAAAGAAAAAAAAATCAAATGTAAATACGGTTTTTATTTCTGTTTATTTTGAAAAGTGAGTACGTCGGTCTTAAATGCATGTTCAGGATTGTTTCCAATCTAAGTATGGGGGTTCGAGAGTGAATGTGCCAAGCGTTGAACCTTGGGTAACGTTAAGTTAACAACGTTAACCCGTTTTCTATTCCAAATTACCCTTGGCCAAATGTTCCTAAACCAAACCAAGTCCTAATGATCTCTACGAATTACTTAACCAACATTAGTGGAAAGTGGACCCCAATCAAGCGTATGGTAATCCTAGTCCTTCACGGTCTGAGTCATGAATTTCGTTGGTGGATAATCTAATTCGATCGTTGTATAGTTATATTATTGAGTCTTGCACTAACACATTTACAGGATCTAGAATAGCGTTCACCATTATTGCATGTCAAAATTCTAGAACCACATGATGTGTTTTACCACCTGAACTCAATATGACTGGCAGTTGTTGAGGGACAACAATAACTTGGCCGTTAGAGGAATTTAAAACTCGCATGTTGTTATGTTTAGATTGTTTTTAGGTTGTTTTTTTATTTAATTTAGCTTGTGTATTTTCATTTTCGTGTGTGTGTTTGGCTCGAGGACTAGCCAAATTCCAAGTTTGGGGGTATTTGATAGGTGTGATCCACCTACGTATTTTCAAACCAAATTAAGTTAGTTTTCGAGTGTTTATATAGTATTTTATTACGTTTTAATTATTTTTCATAATTTTTGTATAAATTAGGTGTGTGGGAAAAAAAAAAGGAAACTAGAGCAAAAACGATGAGATCGAACCAAAAGCGATCGAAGAACGGTGGAAAAAACAAACTCAGAGACAAAATTGTGAAACAGGCCCACCGCCTAGGCATCCAGACCACCGCCTAGGCGATGAAGATGTTGAGAAAAGAATAAATGTTACTGATGGACCACAACCTAAGCGGAGTATTCCATCGCTTAGGAGGAAATCCAGCAGAGAAAACAAAAATAGGCTACTAACAGGCAGAAATCCAGCAGAATGTTTTTCCTAAGCCACTGATGTCTTCATCGCCACAGCGGTCACCAAACTGACCTACCTTCACCTAGGCGGAGGATCCCTTCGCCTAAGCGGAGAGCCTTTGCACAGCCTAGATATTTGTTTATATATTTTTGAGATATTTTGTCTATAAATATCATTCCCTCTCCCCCTATCTTGAACCCCCTATCCATTTGAGCACCTTAGGCCATATTTAGGCTCGGGTTTAGGAGTTTTAGAGGTAGAGCTAACATCCCGAAGTGGAGAAGACGGCGAATCGATCGTTAAGTGTTCTTAGCGATTTATCTTCGGACGAGTCTAAGTTCTTCGATTGTTTTTCCTTGTTTCTTTAACTTAGAATATTATGAGCATGTTTATCTTGATTTCATTGTTTATATGGTTATGACCACGAGTTAAATATAGATTGTAGTAGGGATTAACACTATATTTATAAATACATTGTTTGGATGATTTCGGTGTTTCGTTTGTGATTGTTCTTTGTAGTTTGATTGTATTTATCGTATTGTTTGTTTACCATTCTTAGTTAGATAAATGGAGAATAAGGAGTTTTGACAAACCCTGGATTCGAAATTGGGTAAACAAACGCTATGATTCTATAACCCGGTCGTGGTTTGAATCGTGAACAATCGATGACGTTGGGGCAAGACTCACGCGACCTAGGGTCGTTAAGACGTTGAGGGGGACTTATTTATTGACTCAAAGTCACATTATATTCCCTGGCTTACACTCGGAAGAGGTGGCGAGAGAGGTTTAGAACAGAGATTGTCGATAGGGTAAATACAACGCACGATCCAATAACCCAGTCGAGAGTTGGATTGTGTGCAATCAATGACGATGGGCGAGACTCACGTGACCTAGGGTCATTAAGATGTTGAGGGGAACTTCTTCGTTGACTCGAATTCATGTATTCCCCTGTCTTACACTCGGGAGAGGTGGCAGTGGAGTTTACGTACCGAGGTTGTCAAATAGGTTGAATACCGTAAACGTGAGTAAATTGAAATCGAACACGTATTTGTAAACACATTAATCCCTAGGCAATTCTTCACCCTAAAACATATTAGCATATTGTTGTAGTTAATTTAGGATATATTAGTATTAGTTTAATTAATTAATTATATTCGTTTTTTGCCTAGATAAAGTTAGGTCACGACAAATGCGGTATTCGATAGTAATGACACCAATCCCTATGGATATGATAACCCGATCTTAACGATCACACTATACTAAAACTTAGATCTCGTATACTTGCGAGTGTAAGTAGCGGCGTATTCCTACGCCCCTAGCAAGTGTTTGGCGCCATTGCTAGGGAGTACGACGTTCTTAAATGTTTGTTCAGGGTTATTTCTAAATAAACTATGGGGTTTTGAGTATGAGAGTGCCAAGCGATGTGCCTCAGGTAACGTTAAGTTAACGACGTTAACCCGTTTTCCAATTCCAAAATACCCTTGGCCATTGTTCCAAAACTAATCCAAGCCCTATTGATCTTTATGAACCTCCGAGCCTACATTAGTGGAGAATAGATCCCAGGTCAGGCATATGGATTCCCTATACCTTAAAGGTTTTAGTCACGAACTATATTTAGGGATGATCCAATCTAATCAATGGATAGTAGTATATTTGAGTTTAATCACACACACTTAAACATGATCTAGAATGACGCTTACTAGTTTTTAACGTTGAAATTCTAGAACATCACATGGTGTGATTTATACTTGAACTTGATAGGATTGGGGGCCGATGAGGGAAAAATCTTTCGGCCGGTACATGATAATCAAAACTTACGCATTTTAGTTTTTATTATTTTTGCATTTTAGTTTTTAATTTCGTAATTAGTTTTTATACTTTCTTGTATTGTGTGGTTATTTTGCTCGAGAACTAGCAAAATTCTGAGTTTGGGGGTATTTGATAGGTGTAAATTACCTATATATTTCCAACCCGAATTTGTTAGTTTTCGAGTATATTTATAGTTATTTTTAAATGTTTTAATATGTTTTTATTCTTTTTGTATTAAAACAGGTGTGTGGGGTGAAAAGGTATGAAATCAGATCGTAAACAATCAATTCGTATCAATAACGGTCAGAGAACGGTGGAAAAATGAGGAAGACGGCAAGATTTTGCAAACAGGTACACCGCCGCGGCATCCAGACCACCGCCGCGACGGTGAAGATGCTGTGAAGGCACAATTGTTGCTGGAGGACTACTGCCTAGGCGAAAAATCCACCGCCTAGGTAAAAATCCAACAGATTATTTTTCACAGCCAACGGTGACTCCACGGCCAAGGCGGTGAATCCCATCGCTGCAGCGGTCAGCCATTGCGCAGTGTTAGATATTTATTTAGATATTTTGTCTATTTATACCCCTTTCCACCTTTCTCCTTTGCTCTTCTCCGGCCATTACAGCCCTTAAGGCTTAGGTTAGGATATAGAGAGAGTGTGGGGAGTGCTCAAACATATCGGAAGGAGAAGACCAACACACGGAGAAGGGGAATCGTTCAGTGGACGGTTTTAGCATCGAATATATGGATATCGGCTAAGTTCATCCATTTTTCCTTTTATTTCTTATCTTCTATGTATGTTTGAGTATGTTTAGCCTAGTTTCAATTGTATCGATGGCTATAGCCTTAGGTTAAACTTGGATTATGTATGGGATGAATATCGTTTATAAAAACGTCATTTTGGTTTAGTTGCATTTTTTTTATGATTGTTCTTCACTGTTTTGAGTGTGTTTATCATATTATTTGTTTATTGTGCTTAGATTTACATATTAAGAATACAGGGTTTGACAAATCCCGGATTCGAACTAAAATAAACAAACTCCACGATTCGATAACCCTGTTGGGGTTAGGATCGTGGACAATCTATGATGTTGGGGCAAGACCCACGTGACCTAGAGTCATTAAGACATTAAGGGGGACGTTTTTGTTGATTTAAAGTCACGTATTCCCTCGTCTTACACTCAGGAGAGGTGGCAAGGAAGTTTTAGAACTGGGATTGTCGATAGAGTAAACATAATGCATAAAATCAATGATATTGGGGCGGGACTCACGTGACCTAGAGTTGTTAAGACGTTGAGGGGGACTTCTTCGTTGACACGAAGTCACGTTATATCCCTCATCTTACACTCGGGAGAGGTGGCGATAAAGTTTACGAATTGAGGTTTTGTGTGCAATCAATGAGATTGGGTCAAGACTCACGCAACCTAGGGTTGTTAAGACGTTGAGGGGGACTTCTTCGTTGACACGAAGTTGTGTTACATCCCCCGTCTTACACTTGTGAGAGGTGGCGGAGGAATTTTAGATACCGAGATTGTCAAATAGGTTGAACACCATTATTATAAACTAAACGATATCAAACGCATTTAAGTAAATAAAGTTAATCCCTAAATAATTCATCCCATAACTATCTCATACTAGTAATTAGTATAGTTAAATTAGTATTTTAGTATTAGTATTAATTAATTAAATTCCATTTTTGTCGCCTAGATAAAGGTTATGACAATTACAGTACTCGATAGTAACCTACACTAATCTATGGATACAATACCCGACCAAAAGATCCATTATACTAAAACTTGATTCGTATGCTTGCTGTGAAAGTGGTAGCGCCTATTTAGTGGCCACCATGCATCTCTATCATATAAAGACATGATACCTGTAACCACATCTGGAGTAGCCTGGGCATCTTGTCGAGTAGTAGTGAAAACACGGCCTCACGTCGGAGGTTTACCAGTAGATCCTCTACCACGACCCTGAGCAGTACTAGGGCCAGCACTACCTACACTGCTGTAAAAAATATAGATGTGACAACAGATTTCAGAGAATTCGGAGCTATATGACCCGGTTCATGACAACAAAAACATATGGGACTCGCCATAGGATAGTCTCTAATAAAGTGATCCAGTGATCCACATTGGTAACATACAAATACCCCGGCTCGACTAAATGGCTAATTCCTCCCCTGCCCTTGCTAGCTTACCCTCGATCCAGATACACCCTACTGTCGCCCGGAGTATGATAGTCGTGGACCACGACTTCTAGCAGATTGGCCAATCAATGGGGCCCAAGCAACTGGTGGTTGAAATACTGTTCCTCGAGAAGTGCCACCTAAATATTTACTCGGTGACTCAAATCTGCCCTTTTTGTACTGTTCGCGGATTTCGGCGGCTTCTTGAACATCCTTTTCCACCAAATTTGCCATATTCACCAACTCAGCGTAACTCTTAATCGGTCTGCTTGTCAGCTTGGAACAAAATTCTAAATTGATCTATTTTTGGAATCGTCTGTATTTCGCCTCTTCCACTCTTACTAGATAAGGAACAAAACAGAACAAGGCATCGAATTTAATGTTGTACTGCTGGACGATAAGCTTCTCTTGCTTCAAAACTATGAACTTTTCCTCTATTTGGAACCGATAAGACTTAGGGAAATATTTCTCATTGAACACCGCAACAAAATGATCCCAAGTGATCTCCTTACCTGGTTCCGAAAGTAACCTCTTCATCTCTCCCCACCAATGTTCGGCTTCTACTTTCAGCTGGAAAGTGGCAAGAGGAACTTGGCTATTGTCAATAATCCCCATGGCCTCAAATACATGCCCCACGCCTCTCAACTAGTTCTCAGCATCAGTTAGACCCACCGTTCCAGTGAAAACTGGAGGATCCAACTCCTTAAACCTTTTCAGAAGTACTGCCTGAGACGTAGCAGTATTAGTTTGGGCCTTTTGACATTCCATTATTTTTGCCTGCTGCTCTGTTAACTAGGCAACAGCTTGCAAAATCCTCTTGACGGGATCTAAACTTCTTTGCACCCTATCTTTCTGCATCTGGGTTTCCACCTGTCTCTAGGGTCCCACACTCCCAGAGCTCTAGTTTTCACGCTCCATCGTCACTATCTGAAATGAAATTCAATGAACTACTGGCCAACCAGAAAAATAACAGTATTTAATTTAATAACAGAATAACCACTTGCGTGCCGAACCCACCTACCAACACCCTAACTCAAGGTCCACCGCTAGCTTGACACAACCTATCGGTACCCTATCTCATGGTCCACCATTGGCTCAACAAAATGATATGTCGACAGAACCTATAACCTAGGCTCTGATACCACAAATGTCACACCCCACCCCGAGTGCCCAACACTCGAGGCTGGGCGTGACGTCGGCATGACTCCCTTTGTCCAACCAATCAAACCAAACACACCCATATATATATATATATATATATACACACACACACACACATAAATACCTAGACACACGCACACTACAATCAATAAATTTTTTTCCAAAACCATACCTTAATCTCATTCCCAAAACTACGGGACATACCCGTCCCAAATATATACAACAAAAATCACTAAAAGAAAATGTTGAAACTTCTGTGGTTCGCCTCTAACTGACCCACTTCCAAAATGACACTACTTCCTGGGCTCTACCTAGTGCCAGAAGTGGACCCTTTTCTATTTGCGGTATTTGAAACCAAATTTTTTTATCAGTGTACTGTCTTTATAATAAAAACATTTAATTCAATGGATCAAATAAAATTATTAAATACTACCTTTCAAAATATAATATTTTATAATCACATACCCAGTTCCATTGCCACCAATAAAATGTAATAACATAAAGCTAAGCCTATATCGTATACCATACTGAAACCAATTTGCACACTATAACCCATACTGAAACCAATTTCTAAACTGTCACCCATGTAATGAAATTATATATTTAACAGACCCAAATATTTTGAGTTAACCAGTTCAGGCAGTTTGTCATAAAAATAAAACACCCCACACTCATCTCCTACTAGCTATAGGATTGTTTTTACCTCACGATTGGGAGTTGCAACATTGCCGTACCACCCGTAGGTTTTGCATTCCTAACGGGTCAATCAACCACCTGTAGGACTAACTCTCCTTACAGGTCATAATATCAACAACCACCTGCTCGACCACCCTTCCGGCTAGGTCAAAATATCGACAACCACCTGCCAGACTAATCCCCCGAACAGGTCATAATATAAACAACCACCTATCAGACTAACCCTCCAGACAGGTCATAATATAATCAACCTCCTGCCGGACTAACCCTCCGGACAACTCATAATATAATGAACCACCTATCGGACTAACCCTCCGACATGTCATAATATCGTCAACTACCTGCCGGACTAATCCCCCGAACAGGTCAAAACCATCCCGCCGGACATGCCCTCCTGACAGGATCAAAACTATGGTGTAGATGCACACACACAAAATTTTCACATTTTTCCCTTTTCTATTTTCACAAAATCCATATTTAAACCCCACTTAATCCATATAAGTCACAAAATCATTCATTTTTAAATCAACACATTTTTTTCCAAGAAACGTATTTCTCCACAATTTATACGAAAATAAGATTTTATAAATTTATATAGAAGACATTACACTCACCTCATTTTCCGCACTACAAAAATACCGACGTCCAAAACCTACTGGGACGCTGGCGCCAATGAACCTAATAACGATAGGGCCTAAATTAATATTTTATTTAAAACAATTCTAATATGAAATGCATGGCCCTAAGTTACGTAATTTTCCATTCCCCAAATTTGATTATATAAAATTACTATTTACCCCAGTTCACGACATTAAGATTTCCCGTACAATATCTACTGTACAATATTTTTAAATTAACAATTATAAACATTACTGTTGTCATGATTATTAATTTTAACAGTTATGGAAATTTTAACGCTAAAAATTCAATTTTTAACAAAATTAGAAATCGATCGAAATTTTACACTTTTTACGAATCTTGAAGTTCACTGTTTTCTGCCCAGGTCTTCACCGCCTCGGCGACGATCTTACCGCTGCGGCGATGCAATAGAAATTCTATACACAGAAGCCCAACGCTGCGGTGATGGATCTCACCACTGCGGCGATGGTCGTCTTCTTCGTCTGCTCCTATTTCTGTTTGTGTTCAGCCCCCGACGCCACTCTCACTCTCCTTCTGTCGTCGACCCAACACTACTCACACACCTACATCCTACGATGACCACACACATACACATACTGATGACACCAACAGACAAACCACACACACCCACACCCATACCCACGGTCGAACCAACGACATACATAGTCGCACACACACCTGCGACTGAACGCCGGCGATCACACACACACACAATAGACGGTCCCACACATACACACAACGATCACATATCTGCACACGCCGATCACCCATGCACAATGACACACCCGCATTAACCTACGCCCATGCATATGGCAAACCAGAACAGAGGAACCCCCCTACACACACCTAGTCTGATCATCCACATACACATTGACCGAAACATACACCCACGCACAATCACCGGATGAACGACGACAACGACACCCACACCTACGCCGAAGAAATGGCGATGATTCGAACCCACCACCGACGATCCTCCTTCTTTCTCTCTCTATTTCCAGATTTTTCTTCTTCTTCTTTTTAGGTGTTGAGGTTGTGAATTGTATGTATGTGTATTTATATATGAATGATTCTAGCGGTGTCCAATGATCCCTTATAAAGCCACGTCGCCCCTCCCTCTCTCTCCTTTCGGTTCTTGATCCCGACGGTATATCTATCTATCTATCTATATATAGATAGATAGATAGATAGATAGATAGATAGATGTATTATTTTTTTTTTCCAAATTACGCTATCCTCCCCTAACTTTCTTTGAGTTGTCATTTAAATCCCAAAGTTAAAATAAATATTTCTAAATTTTCTAATTGACCCCCAAACTTTTAATTTAAATATTAAACGACACATTTCCACCCCATATATTTTCTAAATGCTCTAAAATGCAACTTAAATTATGTACGTGCTAAAATTAGGGTTTTACAGCTGCTCTTGCCCAGGGTACAGGCTTCTACTAAGCAAACCTTAGAGGCGCTGTAAAAAGAAAGCGAGAAGGGAATCAGAATCAGAAAGCCCGACAAGAGGAAGGATTGGGCAACGCGCAGGGATCGCGGAGGCTACAGGAAAAAGGGAGGCCAGGGCCTCTTCCCAGGGATCGAAGACACCCTCCACCCCCAGGGAATCACTTAGGGCTGGCACCCCTCACAGCATCCATAGCGACAATTTTTGCCAAAAATTCAGGAAGAGAAATCTTCCTGCCAGCCCCTTCTCCGAAAGGGAGACCTATAGGGAAAGCGGTTTCTAAGTATTCTGAGTTCCACCGTGATCATGGACATTTAACTGATTAGTGCTTCTAACTCTGAGAAGAGATCGAGGCCCTCATAAAAATAGGGAACCTTGGTCACTATGTCGACAAAGAGAACACAAGCATTAGAGGCAGAGAAACAGTTAGCGCTTTGAGCACATAGATTGGCCGAGAAGGGAACACCGTGGTCGACCCCCGCCGAGATAAGAAATTGAAGAATTTGATGGTGAAATGCACATCGACGGTGAAATCAATGTGATAGATAGAGGTCTCGGCCTCGGGAGAGAGATCACTTTTTCCCAGAAGAGGTACGAGGGTAAAGTAAAGAGGAAAGCCGACGAGAACATGTATGAGGTAGGAACGATTGATATTGCCTCACATAACATCATCTCCTTTAGTAAAGCTGATCTTTAAGGGATTTATACCCCCATGATGATGCCCTGGTAATCTCCGCACTGATCAATCACTAAAGAGTTGGGAGAATTTTGATTGATGGTAGGAGTTTGACGGATATCATTTTCAAGTATGCTTTCGACCAAAGGAACGTGAGTTCAAGTTCCATTAGGCCCACTACTTCTTCTCCTTGTCGAATTTGGTGGAGATGTGGTAAAGTTTGTAGGGTGGGCCCTCTTCCCTTCATGGTTGGTGTGGCGCCTACCTCAACCAAAATTTGGGTTAAATGCCTTATCGTGGACCAACCTTCTCCTTACAATGTGATCATTGGACGACCTACCTTGGGGGGGCGGTTAAAAGCTGTATCCTCCCTCTACCCATAGTCAATGAAGTTCCCTATGGAAAGGGGGTGGGGAAGGTTAAAGGAGACCAAAAAACTGCTAGATATTGTGCCAGAAGGAAGCTTGAGAAGAATAAATAGGTAGCCAGGACCGAGAACGGCGAGGTTGAACTTATGGCCTTGATCAATCCCAGAACCGTGCCTATCGATGACCCCCAAGATAAAGAACCTCTTCTACGTCCTCATGAAGACCTGATAGAAATACATATTCACTCTACCATTGAGGGGAGAACTGTCCGAATTGGTGCCAGGCTCAGCTTGGTGTAACAAGAGGAATTAACCAATCTCCTTAGGAGGAATTACCATGTGTTCACTTGGTCCCATAACGAGGTTCCTAGGATCGATTGAAGAGTCTCCATGCACTGACTCCATTCTAACCCTCACAATCTTCCTGTGCAACAAAAAAGAAAGAAGTTCCACCCAGAACGTCAAAATCTCATCGAGTAGGAAATGGACAAGTTGGTGAAATCTGTCGTGGTGGAAGAGGTGGAATTTCTCGACTGGCTCTCCAATGTCATCCTCACACCTAAAGCCAAAAGCAAATGGCCTCTTTGCATAGATTTCAAGGACTTTAATAAGGTATGCCCCAAAGATTTCTTCCATTCACGAAGAATAGACTTAGTCATCGACGCTACGACGGGGCATAAACTCTTGAGTTTTCTAGACACTTACATTGGTTACAATCAAATTCCTATGTTTTCCCCCAATAAAGGAAAGACCTCGTTCATTACAGACAGAGACACCTATTGTTACAAGGTAATGTCCTTCGGCCTTCGCAACGCTGGGGTTACCTACCAACGGCTCGTCAACAAGATGTTCAAGGGAGAGATTAGCTCGATGATGGAAGTTTACATCAGTGATATGCTTGAAAAAATATCAAAGCATGCGACCATCTCAGCCATCTCCAAACTACTTTAACAAGCTCCAGACTCACCTTATGAAATTGAATCCCGCCAAGTGTATTTTCGGGGTTACAGTAGGAAATTTCTTAGGCTATATGGTGTCTCAAAGGGGTATTGATGCCAACCCTGATCAAATTGGTGCCATTTTTAGAATGGATTTTCTGCGGATAAAAAATAAAATTTAAATGCTTACAGGAAGACTGGCCGCCGTGAATCACTTTATTTCATGATCCTCAGAGAAATACCTTTCTTTTTTCAAAGTCCTATGGGGAAATAAGGTATTTGAATGGACAGTGGAATGTGAGGTTGCCTTCCAAGAGCTTAAAACTTACCTCTCCATGGCACCACTACTGAGTACCCCTAAAAATTGTTCATGTACATTGTTGCCTCCAACACCGCAGTCAATACGGCTCTGGTCCTGGAGGAGAAATGGGGTTCAAATGCCTGTGTATTACGCGAGTTGAGTGTTAACTGACGCCGAAACAAGATATCAACATTTCGAGAAGTTGTCCTATGCTCTTTTCATTGTATCACAGAAACTGAGGCAATATTTTCAAGCTCATAGGATCGTTGTGCTAACTGACCAACTCTTACGACAAGTTCTCCACTCACCCGATGTTTTCGGACAGCTCATGAAATACATCCATGAGCTTGATCAATTTCACATCCAATATCGGCCGAGGATAGCCATCAAAGGACAGGTCCTAGTTAACTTTATTGTTGAATTGACTTTCCCAGAAGATCCCATCCCTGATGATCATCCCTCTACCTGTCCAACACATCATCTCAGCCTGGCAGAGGCGCTGGTCTTGGAAGGGGCGTCTTCCCATCCCGTCATAAGCAATGACCTTGGCTCGAACCATTGGCAGTTGTTTATCGATGGTTCCTCCAACGTAGGGGGCTGTAGGGCCAGAATGGTCCTGGTAGCCCCTAACCGAAAAGAAATTGAATTTGTGCTCCAATTGGGATTTTGAGCAACCAACAACGAAGCAGAGTAGGAAACCCTTCTTATCGGACTCAAATTAGCAATAGAATTTAATGCCAAGAACCTCACATCTTTTGTGATTCACAGCTTGTTGTAAATCAAGTTAACGCATCTAAGGATCCAAGTATGACCGCTTACCTCGGGAGGGGAAAGGCGCTTGTACGACGAGAGCGTTTGTTATGCACTCGCTTATTAACTACTCGTAAGTGTACGAGATCAAAGTTTAAGTATAGTGTGATCGTGAAAGATCGGGTTATCATATCCACAGGGATTGGTGTCATTACTACGAGTACCGCGTTTATCATGACCTAACTTTATTTAGGCGACCAAAAATGTAAATAATTAATTAAACTAAACTAATATAACCTAAATTATCTATACTAATATACTAATATATTTTAGGGGAAAGAATTGCCTAGGGATTAACAGGTTTACAAATACATGTTCGATCTTGATTTACTCACGTTTACGGTGTTCGACCTATTTAACAATCTCGGTTCGTAAACTCCACCGTCACCTCTCACGAATGTAAGACCGGGGAATACATGACTTTGAGTCAATGAAGAAGTCCCCCTCAACGTCTTAACGACCCTAGGTCACGTGAGTCTCGCCCAGCGTCATTGATTATACACAATCCAACTCTCAACCGGGTCCTTGGATCGTCGTGTTGTGTTTACCCTATCGACAATCTCAGTTCTAAAACTCCACCACTACATCTCTCGAGTGTAAGATGGGGCAATACATGACTTCGAGTCAATGAAGAAGTCCCTCTCAACGTCTTAACGACCCTAGGTCACGTGAGTCTTGCCCTAACATCATCGATTGTCCATAATCCTAACCCCAACCGGGTTATTGGATCATGGCGTTCGTTTACCCTAATCTGAATCTGGGGTTTGTCTAACCCCGTATTCTCTATATATCTAACTAAGCATAATAAACAATAAGATAAGATAAGCATAATCAAACTATGAAGAACAAACATAAACGCAACACCGAAATCATCCAAACACATATTTATAAATTTATTGTCAATCCCTATACAAGCCATATTTAACTCGTGGTCATAACCGTATAAACATTGAAATTGACCTAAACATGCTAACAAAATCCTAAGTTAAAGAAACAAGGGAAGATATCGAAGAACTTAGCCTTATCCGAAGTTTAGCTGCTAAGAATATTTAACGATCGCTTCGCCGTCTTCTCCTCCTTCGAAATGTGAGATCTCTCCCTAAAACTCCTCTATCTACTCTTAGAGATATTCTAAGGGGCTCAAAATTCCAAGAGAGTCCAAGAGGAGAGGAGAGGAGTGAATATCTAAAGGCAAAATATCTAAAAAATATCTAATAAATATCCTAAGCTGCGTAGAGGCCACCTCCTAGGCGGTGGGTATGTTGGTTGGGTGATCGCCTCGGCGGTGAAGTTAATGTTATCCTTGGTTGAAATTCTATAGTTTCACTACCCGGTAGTGGAAGTTCAGTAAGATAATGCCACTCTCTATATTTTCGCCGCCGTGGAGAAGGTCTGGACACCGCGGCGGTGGGCTTCTTTCATAGTATTGCCTTCGTGCTCATTTTTTCACCGTTCTTCGACCATTTTTGGTTCGATCTTATCATTTTCGCTCCATTTTCCTATCTTTTTGCCCCACACACCTGATTTATACAAAAAGTATAAAAACTAATTAAAACATAATACAAATAACTATAAAAATACTCTGAAACTAACACAACCGGTTTGAAAATATGTAAGTAGATCACACCTATCAGTGCTTATGGAAATTTTTGAAACATTCAAAATATGCCAAATCCCCTGGGAGAGAATCGACACGCTAATGCTTTAGCCAACCTAGCCTCTGTCGTGGAGCTCACCTTGAAACAGATAGTTCTTATAGAATATCTGGAGGCCCCAAGCACCGCAGTTTCTGAGCAGGTGACCACCATATGTGCTATTTCTGATACGCTAACTTGGATGGATCTAATAAGTGAATACCTCTTGAACGGAACAAACCCTTCTGACCGAGCAGAGGCTAGGGGAGTCAGGTACATGGCAGTTAGGTATACCCTCATTGATAGAGTGCTTTATCGAAAATCTTTCTTGGGCCCATACTCCCGTTGCCTAAGACCAAAGATTTGCCTCTCATCCCAAACAACCTCCAATCGTTCTTGTTCCTATGACGAGTCCTTGGCCTTTTACCCAGTGGGGCATTAACCTTCTTTGTCCACTCCCCCAAGGGATCAAGCAGAGAAAGTTCCTCGTTGTCACAATCGATTATTTCATAAAATAGGTAGAAGCTAAGCCGCTTGCACGAATCACCAAGGAAAGGATCAGAGATTTCGTGTGGGAAAGTATTGTGTTTCGCTTTGGCATACCTAGGGCCATCATCTCTGACAATGGGAAGCAATTCGACAACAACCTCTTCGCGAAATGTTGTGTCGACCTAGGGATTCAGACCCATTTCTCATCTACAAAACACCCCCAGGCCAACGGACAAGTGGAAGTAACCAACCACACCATCATTTACAGACTCAAAACCAAACTAGACAAATCAAAGGGAAGATGGGTGGAAGATATGAGCCTTATTCTCTGGACATATCACACTACAACAAGGACCCCCACGAGGAAAACTCATTTTGCAATGACCTTTGGTTCTGAGGCAATGATTCTTGCCGAAATCGGAGTACCCTCTTCCCAGACAGCAATGATCTTCAACCAAGATGAAAACAAAGCCTCATTTTCCCTTAACCTTGATCTTCTTGAAGAAGAAAAAAGAATAAGCTCGTGTTTGATAGGTAGCTTATCAACAAACTGTGGCTAGATATTACAATTGAAGGGTCGGTCCCAGGTCATTTGATGTCAGAGACCTTGTTCTCCAGGAGGTAACCCTAGCCACCAAGGATATAACTATCGGTAAACTCGCCTTATCCTAGGAAGGGCCATATTATATCACCCATATTTCCCGTCTTGACACTTATGAGTTGGAGACCGAGAAGGGTGTCCCCCTAAGACACCCTTGGAACGCAGAATATCTGAAGCGATACTACCCCGAAGAGGAAGCACTAATGGACTTGTAAAAAAAAAAAAACAATTTCAAAGATTGTAAAGTATCTCCTTATGAATGGAAGCAATATTTTGTTCAACTATCACTCCGTTCTCCAAATTTTGTTGCGGTAAAGTGTTACCCCAATCCTATTTCGGGTCGGGATGAGTCGTCCTTCCTACAAATCTCCAAAATGCCACCATGTTGGGATGAGCAGCCCTCTGTCCTATCTCGGATGAAGATATGTCTCCACCAGTATTTTCTCAACCCAGAATAGTGCCCCGACATTTTGCATCAGGGATTATCTCCATAAAGAGTCTCTTCCCGGCGCACCGCATCAGGGATGTAACCAGACCCTCTCCTCAGGTCAGTAGTATGGGCCCGAGGATTGATAGCTATCATCTTCTAATGACGATTGCACCAATCGAGTCTGGGGACCTATAGGTAAACGTCTCACCCCTCACCGCCGAGCCTAGCTTAGGCGGCATAAAGGGAGGATGTCCCTAGCAAGGCAAATAAGGGATAACCTGAACAGGCTCAACAACGATCCTCACTAGGGAAAACAAACTTGTGACTGACCACAGGGGGAAGACCTAGGGTCACCCTACTGAGGACCATGAGGGCCATATTTTACACCAAGTACCACCCTTGGAATATTAACCTACCACTCAATCTCTGCTCGGATGCTAGGCTGGGGTGCAGGGAGACTATGGATATGGTTAATAATAGAGTGAAACAACATGAAATAGTACTTTCCGGGAAGGGGAAGCGTGATCTCTTCCAGGGAATTAATTCCTAGAAGAGAAGTATGACTTCTTCTCAGTTATCCAACTGAGAAGAGGTGTGAAGACAAACAACAAAGAAACTTGAATTTTTTCAAGCAAAAAATCGTAAACATTTCCCAAGTATTGTGGATTACCCACCCAGGGCACAGAGGGCACAATATTCCCAATATCAAAGCAAGATCCAAAACGTCTTCAAATCTGACCGAGTAGAGGCTTAGGTCCTTTTCCAAGATAAGTTTAGAAAGAAACTCCCTAATTCCCTAAGCAAGTGGATGTGACCAAGACAAGAATAGGAATAAAACTCCACCACCGAGAAAAAGAATCTTCTTTATTTCAAAAAAAGGTAACTCTCCATTGACAAACAAGAAAGGCAAGAATAAAAATGTATCAAGGTATGCATTCGTAAACTCAAAAATCTGTAAGGAAAAATTACAAGTATTCAGAGTCTACTTGGAAGAGACAAGGAAATATCCATCCATTTATTCAGTGTTCAAATACATTCCCAAAATAGGGTCCCAATGCCCACTACAAAAGGGTCCTTATCTAGACAAAGGGGGCCGAGACACCAAACCAAAAAAAAAATAAAAATTAAGTTCAAAGTTTTTTTTTGGTTTAGGATTGGGGGCTTGAGGTTTGTTCTTGATCGATGGGGGACGGATCGACTTCACCTTCTCAACTGGGGGTTCATCTTGCCCGGCTATAAAGTTCCCGGGAGCAGTATTCGTTTTGT
The DNA here is from genome assembly GCA_016647705.1 of Eucommia ulmoides. Classification (NCBI taxonomy): domain Eukaryota; kingdom Viridiplantae; phylum Streptophyta; class Magnoliopsida; order Garryales; family Eucommiaceae; genus Eucommia; species Eucommia ulmoides. The sequence goes on along the minus strand of CM028336.1, from coordinate 12,852,937 downwards.
CCAAGCTGGCGTTTACTACCCCCATTTCGATTCTGGTACCTCCTTTATCAACTCCAACTTTCCCCATCTCGGCATCAGCTGTCGTCGCCACTACTTCTTTACTTTCTTCTTCTACCTCAACATTCCCCAACTCAGGGTCGGCACCTTCAGTGTCAAAATAGACCATTCCAATGTCCTCCACCAAGAACTCAGGGTGTTACCGGCGTAAGTTTTGGATGGTGTACCTGTGCCCGTTCTCTACCATCTCCGCTGCTATGAGCATCTTCACCTCTTCGTAGTCAGCAGATTCTTTTCATTCACTTATCTCCCTCTCTCTGGCTCTTATGACGGTGGCGTCATGCTACTTCCTTATCTCGTCCATCATCTCCCTGGCGACGGCAAGGTCAGCCTCTAGCTTGCCACAGTGGGATTCAAGAGCAGTCTTCTCCTAGATTGCCTTCCTAGCCTCCTCCTTGGCACTTTTCTCAGTAGCCATCATTATTTTTCTCTATTTGTATCACCACTTTGCCGATTTCACGTGTTCTCTGTGCTGCCCAAAAAGTTGCATTCGTTCTTTATTAAACTTTTTCCCCCTCTCGTGGGCAGTATTAAGGCATCCAGCCATAGATGAAACTCTGGATAGCACCTACAAGGCAAAAAATAAAAATAAAAAATTGATCAGACTGTAGTACGAAAATAGGTTTCAATAAAAACTCCAAATAATCTTCTAGTGTTATCCTTACTAACATTGTATCCCTCTCCAGCTTTGCAAGGACCTATTCATCTATCTCGGTGCTGATTTGTTCTTTGCTTCTAGGCAAGATGATGTGGCTGATATAAGCAGACAACATCTCTAGATTCTCCAAGGCTCATTTCTCAAGAAGAATGCTCGTGCCTGAGGCCAAGATCAATCCCAGAGTGGGAACCTTGCTTGGCTGGGAAGCTCTGGATGCCCCTTCAGTCCTTACCTTCTTCGCTCCTAATACTCCAGACCACCTTGCCTTCATCTTCCCTTTCTCCTGAATAGCTCCAAGGCTGTCCTTCCTGGAGGGAGGCGTGGGTCCCTGTTCAAATCGTGGCAGGGCCTCCTTCTCAGCAGTGGCGTCCGTTTTAAGCCTCTGTTGCTCTCTCCCTATAATTGTTCTCAAAAGGCTCCTTGTCCCAGAAAGAGCCTCTCCAACAGAGCTTATTTTGTCGATACCCTCTCTCTCCTCGGTAGTCCCTCCTTGGGGGACCTCCGTCTGAGGATGGAAGCCTTTTTTCTTTTCTTCCTTTGCCTTCGTGGCCGCGACCTTCTTTTGTAATTTCGCCAATGCAATCTTGTCAATTTCTGCCAAAGCAATATAAAGACGTGGATAAGTAAAAAGCAACAAAAAATTCAAAAAAAAATAGCAACTTTTGATAAATGGGAAACTTTACCATTTGTGGTGTCCTCCTCAATCTCTGGTATCAAAAGACCGAATGCACAGTAGAAATAACGACAATATAGTGTCGACTCCAACAACTGATTCACATTCCTGTATTTTGTTTCCCAGAAAACCTCCCTCTGTTGCTTGGTTAATACACTTGGTCTCACTTTTCTTCCACGTGCCTTCTATGGAACTTTTCCAAAAAACATAAACGAAAAGAGGAACGGTGAGAATATTGAGAAAAATGGACTATGTAATCAACAAACTACTCACAGATGGAAATGTGCTCACCTACAACAGCCCATTCCTTGGGAACGGGGTTGACTCTCTCCTCGTTGGGACCAAATTCCCATTCTGTTCCTCCCAGAAAAAAGTATTGGGGCTTCCAGTTCTTTACTGACTCTTCTAGACCCGAAAGGAATTGCCGTCGAGAGGCCACGTAACACCATCACTTTCCCAGAAGGCATGGATTTCAGAAAGAATAGGGATCTAAACAAATTGAGGGATAGTTCTAGTCCCTCAGCCTTGAAGATAATGAAAGAAACCACAAAGGCCCGAATGCAGTTCGGAGCAAGCTGGGAAGAACACAGATTATACTTCGCACACAAGGACCGAATCCACGGATGGATCAGGAATCGTAAACCACCACGTAGGTACTCCATGTACACGGTGATGAATCCCTCAAGAGGGACACAAGCCCTATCCTTTGGGTGGGAAAGACGAGTCTTCACCCACTTAGGGATAGTGTATATACTCCAGGCTTTCCAAATTTTTTGTTCCGTCATGGTTGTCACAATCCCCCAGATGGGGCTATCTCCCAAGACTGCCTCTTCCTATACCTCAACCTTATCACTAATGCTTAGAGCCACTTCCGTGGTGGGGTTATGTTGGACCCAACACCATCACCATCGTCACGACGGCCGCAGGGCTCTGCACCACTTGGGGACCCTGCCCATTCCTCTAGGCAAGGAGGTAAGGCCAGAAGATGGTCTATCTAACGGAAAAGATAAATGTTTATGGCCTACCTAGGAATAGCAGACCTCGACCTGGACCCAGAAGATGAAGAAGAAGAAGATAAAGACATTTTGGAAAAAAATAAAGTTACATGCCGGAAGGTTAATGCTCCGCCAAGACAAAATCGCAAAAGAGTGAAAAGGAATTCAGATGGCCTTCTTTATATATGGGGCGTTCGTCCATCCCAACCATCATGCCCGACAACTCCATAAAGGCACCTGGGAAAGGCACTCCATTCAGAGGTCGTACAGCCACGTGTCTTCTCCTCGGCGGTTGGGCGGACGGTGCGTTTGGGCACGTTCGTTCACATTAAAAAGACACCAGTAAAAAGGCACCACCGAACGGATGCCAGTGGAGAAACATAAGGCGATGGGATTCACGTGTGACCATTTGTATCCTTTCATGTCGATCTAGGGTGAGCCACTTATTACTGTTCTCGGGCCACCCATTTGAATTCTTGGGCCATCCATTCTATTCTTGGGTTGATTGTTCCTATCTCGGAATCGTCCATTTTTTTCTCGGAAATGGCCTGATGCTTATTCGATGCTCTGTAAAGGTTAAATAAGGTCTTTGATACTTCGAAAAGCTTCAGCAAGAACTCACAATAAAGTCCCTAGCCTTTCGAACTTCTTCTCGACACTAGGGACTGGGGGGCTACTGATGAGTGTAAAAATGGTCACTCCAACGCATCAAATCATAGACCACCATGTGTACTGGACTCCCTATAAATATTCAATCAAAGCTCACTAAAGGCGAAGTATAGGAAATGTACCGGCAAGGGAAGCCTCATTAACTATACCAGCCAACCTGGAGGATTCGACATCCACCAGGATGTCCCATAGGTCGTCGCCTGAATAGGCGAACGCTTCCAATCTCTATATTCTCCAACATAGCGGTACTCCTCCCTTTCCGTCTTCATTTGTCCGGGAAGGACGATAACCTAGCTCCTCATCCCGGTTGCAGCAAGGTAATGTCCTCCTCCGTTTGTCCACCAGAATTGATCGATTTTCCACCTATTAAACCCCCTAAAATATCATTAAAATATCCCAAAATATCCATAATCATCATTGTGGCCCTCTTCCCTAACAAAAATATCATTTACATATAGCCAAAACAAGAGCCCCTTGGCATATCTCCATTGGTTACTAACCAAGTTGCCACCATATTGTGATCTTGAGGAGACATTAAGCCAATGCTTAGTTCCTAAACTAATCTCCACTTGGCCTATAAAAAATAGAGCATACAATTACTCAAAGGTAGATAAATTTGGCTCACTACACTTTCTCCACTCTTTTCAGTAAAAAAGAGAGCATACAATTACTCAAAGGTAGATAGAGTTCAAAAATGTTTAGAAGAATTGGCTTGAGCTCTAGATAGAAAAAAATGAAGGTGATCGGCGACGATGAGGGATAAAGAATGCTGACATTGTCAGAAAAGAAAAAGAAAAAAAAAAATTACTTTTCTACCCCTTGAAGTTTTCATGTGCAAGTCACATGCCTCAAATCCCTCACAATTAACGTCTATTTTTTACCGAAGGGCCACTTAAAAAAAAATGGCTGCAAATACGAGGACCACTTTGACAAAAAAAAAATTGGATGGTCAAATGGAAAAACGTGTGCAAATACAAGGACTAAAACTTAATTTTCCCAAAAGAAAATTATTTTTCTACCCCTGAATTTACATGTGCAAGTCAATTGCCTCAAATCCGTCACAATTAATGTCTATTTTTTTACGAAAAGGCCACTTAAAAAAAGGGCTGCAAATACAAAGACCACTTTGACAAAAACAAAAATTGGACGACCAAATGAAAAAATGCGTGCAAATTTGAGGGTCAAAACAGTAATTTACCCAAACATACTCTACGATAGGGGTAAATTTGGTACTGGGTCGCCCACTCTATTAAGCCTAGGAGATTCATCGCTAGATGCCTCGATCACGACCAATCTAGACCTAGTCCTACCACCTCTTGTGGGCCAAACCCCAGGGGGAAAACATAAACAGTTGAAGAACGCTGGTAGCTAAATATTACGTCGCTACTTTCACCGCAAGTATACCGATCAAGTTTTAGTAAAGTAGGAAGAGTAAGAGTTTTCCTATACACAAATGGATTAGATCGTCACTAAGTACTGCGATTGTCATAACCTAACTTTATCTAGGCAACTCAAATGTAGTTTTTTTTTTAACAATGTACACCAAACTAAATTGATTACTGTAATACTAATATGACGTTTAAGGGATTATATTTTCTAGGGATTAATTTTGTTCACTTAAACGTGTTCGATTCAATCTAGTTTTCATTAACAGCATTCAAATTATCTGATAATCTAGGTATCGAAATCTCACTCACTACCTCTCCCGAGTGTAAAGTGAATGAATATGAGACTTCGCGTCAATGCCAACGTCCCTGTCTAGCATCTATACGACACTTAGTCATATGAGTCTCGCCCCAACCTCATGAATTGCATACTTTCTAATACTCTCTCGAGTTATTATATTATCACATTACGTTTAGACCCTAGTCCGAATCCGGGGTTACCTCTCCCAAGTATCAAACCCGTATTCTCAAACCAACCACAATACCATAACAAGCATATAATGATTGTAATAAAATGGTAAACAAAATCGAATATGGATGAAAAACCAATAACAAAACAAAAATCAAACAAACAACGTTTTCATAAACAAATCGCTCCCTAGACAATATATGTTTAGCTACACATAGCCATAGCCCTATATTAAATAATACACAAGCTAAACATAAACAAAACTATCAACCAAAACTAAGAAATAAGGAGAGAAACAAGGAGACTAGTCATTATCTGAAAAACCGATGCTAAAACCACTCCGAGATCGTTTCCTCTTCTTGGATTTGTGATCTTCTCTTGGTTGAATGTGTCTTAGAGCTCTCAAGACTCCCAAAAACCTCCTATATGTGTTGGGAAGAAGGGATGATATTAAGGGATAAAAAATATCTAGAAAATATCCCAAAATATCTAAAACATCTGGTGTCAGATTGCTGCAACAGTAGAAAGTCAGTAGGCTTTCTGACGGGTGACCGCTGCAGCGGTGGGAAGCACTGCTGCAACGGTGAGGTTCACCACTGCAGCGGTGGTCAAGAAGAAGTCCTTTTGTTGGATTGATCACTACAACGGTGGGCTGCATTCCTAAACTTGGATTTTTGCTTGTTTTCCACCGTTCTTCAACTGACGTTCCACCGATTTGTTTGATTATAGACTGTTTTTATCCATTTTCATCCCAAATACCTAATTTATACATAAACAAATAAAAATGCATTAAAACATATTAAAACACTATAACAACACTCAAAAACTATCAAAATCGGTTTGGAAATAAATAGATAAATTCCACCTATCAAATACCCCTAAACTTAGAATTTTGCTAGTTCTCGTGCGAAACACTCACACTAAAATAAAAAACACAATGAAATAATTAGAACAAAAACTAAACAACGAATAAAAAAAAAACTAACTAAACATAACGATATGCTAGTTTTGAATTCAATTATTCCAACCAAAATGTTTTCCCTCAACGGCCCCCAATTATATCGAGTTCAGGAGTAAAATGCACCTTGTGGTGTTCTAGAATTTCAACATTCGATAATGGTAAACGCCATTCTAGATCCTACTCAAGTATGTGCGCGAAAACTCACTTAAACAACTGTTCAAATACCGAATTGGATTTTCCACCGACGAAGCTCACGACTTATACCATAAAAGATTAGGATATCCATATGTCTGACTGAGTTCCACTCTCCACTAATGTATGTTTAGAAATTCAAAATGATCAATAGGACTTGGTTCAGTTTTTGGAAAATGGCCAAGGGTATATCAGGAATATAAAACAGGTTAATGTAATTAACTCAACGATACCCAAAGCACAACGCTTGGCACACAATCACACTCGAACCCCCATAGATAAATCTAAAACAACCCTAAACATACATTTAAGAACTTCGTACTCACGTGTCAAAAGAAACTAAAATAAAACTATATTTACATTTTTTTTTTAACATAAACCACACCCCTAAACGTGTTTGATTATTACAATTTCACGGGTATGGAAATACGATAAAAACGGACAAGTGAGTACTTGAATACCGAGCCAATCAAAAGTTCATCTAAAACCCAACCGCTCACTTCAAGTAGCGTAAACGAATGCTAACATGATTTCAACTCTAATTGAGCCTTTGGTTTAGCGACATAGGTTTGGAAAAAAAATTATCGGCCAAGGTATTTTTTACGTGTTCATAATTGAAACAGATTATAAACTTCAACAGGATAACGAGGGATAAAACATATTACAAGGTAGGCTTCAACGGCTCAAGCGATCAAAATGAATGCCTAAATCATGTCTCCTGAACTACCTAGCATAATATTTCGCCTCAAGTTTTCCCCAATCAGATTCTAGAATCCTTAAAGTTGTCATGAACTTGCCACTGAATAATCGGCCTCAAATCAGTTGAATAGTTATACATTGAATCTACATGCTCTTGAAAATTAGGATCCACAATAACTTTTACCAAAATGAAATATTAGGCACACAGAACACACATGAATGAGCATTAGCCTTAACCTCGAAAAACAACTAAGACATAATATCATCATTGGGTAATGGTCCAGAAGAACGCAAAACTCAACACACAACAACTACTACAACACAAACATACTACACAAACAAACATGCATACATTACACTAAACCAACACAACTAACAACAATTAAACATACTAAACATCCTCCCCAAACTTAAAAAGGTCAGTATCCACAATGACCCAATCATTGATCTCAACAATTGAAATAAAGCATTACGACGAATGGGGTTTAGAACACGTACCTAGGAGGTGAGACAATCTCGCCTCCGAATGAAGTCAGCGGTAATGCTCTAATTTATTTTGAAACTTAGGTTGCCTCCCTAGAAGTGCTTGGCTTAATGTCCCCAGCAACGGCACCAAAAACTTGGTAGCAGAATATTACGTAGCTACTTTCACTACAAGTGTATCAGTCAAATTTTAGTAAAGTGGGAAGAGTAAAGATTGTCGTATCCATTGGGATTGGATTAGATCGTCGCTAAGTACCACGATTGTCATAACCTAACTTTATTTAGGCGATTCAAATGTAGTTTTTGTTAATAACATATACTAAACTAAATTAATTACTATAATACTAATATGACGTTCAAGGGATTATATTGCCTAGGAATTAACTTTGATCACTTAAACGTGTTCGATTCAATCTAGTTTTAATTAACGACATTCAAACTATCCGATAATCTAGGTATCGAAATCTCGCTCACTACCTTTCCCAAGTGTAAAGTGAATAAATATGCGACGTTGCATCAACGCCGACGTCCTCGTCTAGTGTCTATATGACACTTGGTCACATGAGTCTCGCTCCAACCTCACGGATCGCATACTTTCTAATAATCTTCCGAGTCATTAGATTGTTATATTGTATTTAAACCCTAATTCGAATCCGGGGTTACCTCTCCCGAGTCTCAAACCCCATATTCTTAAACCAACCATAATACCATAATAAGCATATAATGATTGTAATAAAACAGTAAACACAATCAAATATGGATGAAAAACCGATAACAAAACAAAGATCAAACAAACAACATTTTCATAAACAAATTGCTCCCTAGACAATATATGTTTAGCTACACATGGCCATAGCCCTATATTCAATAATACACAACCTAAACATAAACAAAACTATCAACCAAAACTAAGAAATAAAAAGAGAAATAAGGAGACTAGCCATTATCTGAATAACCGACGCTAAAATCGCTTTATGATCATTTCCTCTTCTTGGATTTGTGATCTTCTCTTGGTTGAATGTGTCTTGGAACTCTCAAAACTCTCAAAAATCGCCCCTATGTGTTGGGAAGAAGAGAGGATATTAAGGGATCAACACTATCTAGAAAATATCCCAAAATATCTAAAATATCTAGTGTCGGACCACTGCAATGGTGTAAAGTTAGTAGGCTTTCTAACGGGCCACCGCTGCAGTGGTAGTCAAGAAGAAGGTCTTCTAGTTGATTGATCACTACAACAGTGGTCTTTACTGCTACAGTGGTGGGCTGCATTCCTAAACTTGGCTTTTTGGTTGTTTACCATCGTTCTTCCACCAACGTTCCACCAATTTGCTCGATTATAGACCATTTTTATCCCTTTCCGTCCTAAATACCTGATTTTTACATAAACAAATAAAAACATATTAAAACACTATAATAACACTCAAAAACTACCAAAATCGATTTGGAAATAAATAAATAAATTTCACCAATCAACCTCATCACTAAATCACCAGAGAATATCCGCCTGGCGTGGGGAACGTACAAAGGACAGAACGATCATTATTCCAAAACATAATAAGTGACGAGGCACTTCGTCCTTTCTTCTCAAACCGACTAAGGATCATATAAATACCTAGGTAAGATAAGAGCTCAGGTATGGTGCATTTCACTCGACTACCACTTACTACTACACTTTATCTCTCTCCACCAAATACTTACTTTTATGCCAATGGTCTTTCACCGAGATCCACCCCCCGATGTCAAGGATTTATGCAGAAACCTCGCTCAGCACAGCAAGACAGAGACTTACAAGGGTAAAACTATAAATCCACTATGTTACCATTTTCAGGAAATGTCAGTTGGCGCCATTTGTGGGAAAGACAGTCAAAGTCATGTTTCCTCTCCACTGTGCTTCAACAAGTTCTCTGTTCATGCTAACATGCTTCCAAAGTGTGGCCTTAAGAGGAAATCCTCTACCAGCATGAGGGTTGCGATCTAGTCACTCGTCTCTCTAAGAAACGCCGATGAATCCTCCTAAGCCTATGTAAAGGGAAGTTCACCTACAGCAAATAAAAAATTAGGTCGTCGAGTTGAATCTCCATGTCGTGCACCATGTGAATGCAATCAAGACGCCAATCCCACCACCTATGGGAAGGGCTCGTCTTTCTCCGTGAGAAAGCCCTCGCCAAAGAGTGCATTCATATTTCACCGGATAAGTCTCCATTGGACTGGAGTGCATTCACAACCCCCACGACAAACCCCTTGGAAGCTACATCCAACTGGGGAAAGGCTCGCATCACCAAAGGTCTTCATCTTTGTCGCCCAAAGATTCCCATGCCAAATCACGACCGCGCCCAGTTCGAGAATGGTATCCCCCCAAGGACACTCCCTCACTTCAGAGAATCGCATCAAAGAAGAAGTCAGGGTACAAAACTTGGAGAAAGAAACTAGAAAAAGACTCCCTAGTAGGCTTACCCTCCTTTTACCTAAGAAATTATAGATGAGACAGTGTCTTTCAGATTCGTTTACCCTTCCAATCAGGTGCCACCCTACGATGGGCGAAATACCCCATCAACTATGTGGCCACCTTTAACATGATTTTTGATCTCCATGGTGCATCTGAGGCATTGCGTTGGAAGTCCTTTCCCGTTACCCTGTAAGGTAAGCCTTGAGAATAGTACATCTCTCTCCCTCCTTGCTCAATTTCATAGTTCATCAAGCTCGAGAGTAAATTCTTGATCAGATTCAAGTGTAGTTGTAAGAAGGCTAAGACTTCTACTCATCTTTTGACCCTCAAGCAGGGTGAGGGTGAATCGTTGAGCCAGTTCCTTAACCGCTTCAACAAGGAGGCCAGGGATGTCGATCGCTTGGACAATAGCATATCCCTTGCTACACTTATGAATGGGTTAAGAAAAGGAAAATTCTTCTATTTTCTCACCAAGAACCCCGCCCAAACTCTATATGATGCCTTGTCTCGAGAGGCGCGCTTTAGTAAGGTGGATACCTTGATGAAAGACAAGGTCAGAGCCGAAGTAGCAAGGAAGTAAGAGGATATCCGTGAGGAGAGACAACCCCCACTGACTGGGAGAAAAAACTCCAAAGAAGAAAGAAGGCTAAGGGATGATAGGAAAGCCCCAACCTGGAGACCCAAGAAGTTCACATCTCTGAGGCTTCCTGTGTTAACAATTCTACACGAGATTAATAGGAAACAACTTGGACTTAGGCAACCTTTTCAGCTTAACTCAAAAAGGAAGAGGAAAAACAACAACAAATACTGTAAGTTCTATAAGGATCATGGTCAAACCATAGATAAATGCTTTCAACTGAAATAGGAAATCAAAAACCTGATACGACATGGCTATCTTCGACGCTATATTCGTAAAGAAAATTGAGAAAAAGAAAAAGGCACGAGCCACCCCTAGAGCAGGGTAGTAGCGCGTAAATACGTCGCTACTTTCACCGTAAGTGTACAGGTCAAGTTTTAGTATAATGGGAAGAGTAGTGGTTGTCCTATCCATAGGGATTGGTGTAGACGGTCGTTGAGTACCGTGATTATCATAACCTAACTTTATTTAGGCGATAAAAATGTACTTTTTTTTATAATAAATATACTAAATTACTTATCTAATTAATCTAATATACTAATATAATGGTATGACGTTTATGAGAATTTATTACTTAGGGATTAACTTCATTAACTTAAACATGTTCGTTTCAATCTAGTTTATATTAAAGACGTTAATTCTATCCGACAATCTCGGTATCAAAATCTCATTCACTACCTCTCCTGAGTGTAAAGTGAATGAATATGTGACTTCGTGTCAATGCCAAAATCCCCCTAGAGTATATATACGACACTTGGTCACATGAGTCTCACCACAACGTTACGGATTGCACACTTTCTAACTCTCTCCTGGGTTATTAGATCGTCGCGTTGTGTTTAAACCTGTTAAAGGGTATTTATGTCTTTTCTATATTACTTATGGTTTCCTGTATGGTCTAGAGTTTACTGTATGGTTTCCTAATTCTTATTATAAAAAGTAAGTGAGCCTAATACAATAGTTAAGCCTTCTCATTTATTTTTCCTTTTAACATGGTATCGAGAGCAGGTTACAGGATACTAATCCTGCAATTCTGTTTAAACCATGATTTAATTTATTTTTTTTAAAATTCTCTCTTCCCCTTTGTTGAAAAAAAAACAGTGTCTGAATCGAAATAGTGTCAGAAAACCCTAGCCACATCTCCCAGCCGTCGCAACCCTAGTACGTCACCGGAGGTTCGCCGAGCTTCACCAACCTTTGCCGACCATCACCGGATTTTAGCCGGTCGTCGCTTCCCCAGATTTGTGATTCTCGACCGTTGATTCGCAAATATGATTCTTCACAACCCCTGTTCGACCTTCGCTGCCCATCATTAAACCTTCGCTGATCTTCGTCGGACCTTCGCCAGCCTTCGCCGAACCTTCGCCGGCCTTTAATTGTGCTGACTTGAGAGTTGTTGCTTCTGTCGAGATAGTATTGTTTGTGAGAAATCCATACAGATATTCATGAGTATTGTTCTGATTCACATGTTCTTCGTTTAAGCCCTACAGTTGTTTGTGTTGTTGGTTTGTTTCCCTTGTGCACGTTGTTTGTTAGTTGTTGTATTGGCGAGCACTAATGTCGACGGCTACCCTCCAACCATTAACAACCTACAAGTTAAATGGGACCAATTATTTAAATTGGTTTAAGGCTGTGAAAATAGCCCTTACTAGACAAGGGAAACACCGTCATCTTATAGAATCTGCCCCGGCAGAAAATGATAAGAAGTATGAGGAATGGATTCAAGCTGATACGCAGATTGTAGCGTCGTTATGGAATTCGATGGATCCTCAAGTAGCTGATCTATGTACTCATCTAGATACGTGTAAATTCATATGGGAGTATCTTCATATGTTGTATTCCAATAATATCACCAGGATGTATGATTTATCAGTCGAGTATTTCCAACTTAAGCAAGGCACGCAATCCATTACAGATTATTTTGCCACATTCAACAGCCTTTATAAAGAGTTAAATACTACTCTACCGATGACTATCGATCTGAAAGAAATGAAAAAGCAACGTGAGCAGATGGTTGTCATGAAGTTTTTAGCTAGATTACGCCCAGAATTAAAACCGATCTGATCTAAGATTCTTTCCAGTGCTACTCTTCCCACTATTACTGAAATGTGTTCTCGCGTCTCGGGTAGCACTACCAAGGATAATATTTCTAGCTCGAGTTTGTCTGTGCTGTATGAGCATTCAGCGCTTGTTACGCAGATTCCTACACGAAATCAAGGTAATCAACTCAGTAGTGGTTGTAGTTGTTTCTCTCGTGGAAGCCATGGTAGTGGCCCTCGAGTGGACGTAGTGGCCGTGGTCGTGGCTCACCTCGTCAGTGCTCTTTTGTGAAATGGAGAATCATACTAGAGAAACATGTTGGGATTTAGTTGGTCATCCACCCAAATTCGCCAATACAGTGACATTTGATCTAGATAATCCTACTATTTCAGAATCTCAGGTGGCCAAGAACATCTCTGATGAGGAATATACTCAATTCTTTCAGTATAAGGCATCCCAGCAGTCATCTCTTCTCATTGCTTCTTTAGCTCAACGCGGTACTTCTTCTGCATGTCTTTCCATTCGCCCTTCCCCTCTCACACCCTGGGTCATAGATTTTGCTGCCACTGATCACATGTCAGGTACATCTTCCTTATTTACATATATTCAGTCATCTTCTTCGTTGTCTCCTGTTACATTTATTGATGGTTCCACTTTCCCTATCTGTAGCATTGGTACAGTGGAACCCTCACCCATTTTATCTTTCTCATCTGTCTTATATATTCCTTTGTTTTTTACTAATTTGATGTCAGTCAGTAAGCTTACCAAACATCTTAATTGTTCTGTCTCATTTTTTTCCTGATTCTGTCATTCTCCAAGATTTAAGGACGTGAAAGACGATTGGCATAGGGCGTGAGGAAAATGGCCTTTATTACCTTGATGATCATGATGAGAGTCCTACTAACCCATCTACTGCCTACCCTGTTGTTGCATCTGCTCACCAGATCCATTGTCGCCTTGGTCATCCATGCCTTGGCAACCTCAAGTTACTTGTTCCTAATTTATGTCATTTAGCTTCATTAGAGTGTGAGTCTTGTCAATTGGGTAAGTATCATCAAATTTCATTTGCTTCCCCAGCACATGTTCGAGCATCGAGTCCTTTTAGTTTAGTTCATTCAGATGTTTGGGGTCCTTCTCATGTTACTTCTATATTAGGTTTTCATTATTTTGTCACATTTGTGGATGATTTTTCCAGAGTTACTTGGCTTTATTTAATAAAAGATCGTTCTGAATTATTCTCTATTTTTCGTGCGTTTTGTGCTGAAATTAAAACTTAAATTAATGTACTAGTGCATATTCTTAATAGTGATAATGCTCGAGAATACTTTTCTCAGCTATTTACTTCCTTTATGTCGCACTCTGGTATCTTGCATCAGTCTTCTTAACCTTACACACCACAGCAAAATGGAGTTGTTGAGTGTAAGAATCGACATCTCCTAGAAGTGGCCCGTACTTTTCTTTTTGAGATGAATTGTCACGCCCTACCCCGGACACCCGTCATGTGGGGCCGGCGTGACGTAGACATGACCCTGCCCAACTGACTAGCCAACCTCAATACGTCCATAACAAAAACTATAAATCTATACAACACATATAATAGTCGCACCCGATAGGGATACACCGCCCCAAATATAAATACAATCAAACAAATCCCCTGAACCTCACTTAGATTTCGTTCCTGGTATCTCGTCTCCAGAATTTTCCTCAAATGACTCCTTTGCGTGACCCGCATAACTCTATCTAGTGCCAGTAGGGGACCGACCGACTCCTAGCTATTTTACCTGCGAGTGTACTGCCTTCTTAGTAAAAATGTTTTTAAAATAATAATTCCTTCTACAACAACTAAATGGGTCAAGCGTGAGTATAAAACCAACATGTAACTAGTAGTTTAATTTTCCATAATATAAGTAGTGAAAACAAAGTAATAAATATAAGTTCCATTCCAACCCATCTAGTAAAATAATATCAATTACCATAATAAATAATAAAACACCCAATAGAAGTAAACCATCACATCTCAAACACACATCTCAAACCACCACTCCACCACAACACACACTGGCTAGCTATAGTGATCGTTTTAACCTCACGATCGGGAGTTTGCAACGGTACTGTACCATTCGTAGGATATGCCTTCCTACGAACACCTATCACTCCGCCGAAGCGGATAATCACTGCGTTGTATAAACGTCTAACATCACTCTGCCGAAGCAGATAAACATCACTCCGCCGAAGCGGATAACACCACTCTACCCAAACAGATAAATACTATGGTATCATCAAATCAAATACAGCATCATCGAATCACAACACAATAAATATCGTCTACTCAACATCGTCAAATTACCACGTCTATCTCTTTTTTCTCAAAACCAACTTTTAAATTCAAAAATCATATATCACACTTTCTTTTAAAGAAAACGTCTGATTTTACTAAAACCACTTTTCCACCCTTTATTTTTAGAAAAACCAAGCATTTCCGGAAAACAGATGTTTTCTATTCTCTTTCTAAAAACACAGTCTGATTTCACCAAATCCAAAAAAAAATCATTTTCAACCTCATTTCGAAAACCACCGAAATCGTCCAAAAATCTAGTTTACCAACTCACCCACCTCCTACTTGATCCATATAATTTATAAAATCATACGGCCTAAGTAAACCAACATTTCATCATATATATATACAAAAATAATTTAGCAAGAAGACAATACACTCACATCGTTATCCGCTCTCCAAAACCTTCACTGACCACCTTCTCTCGGGACACCGATGCCTGCGAGTCTAATAGTGATAGAGCCTAAATTAATATCTTATCTGAAACATCTTAATCATACAATGCAGATCCTATATTCTGAATCGTTACTATCTTATGTACCACGTTATTAATATTAGTTAGTCATTACGGAATTATTACGATTTTAGGATTTGTAACGCTAAATAAAATTTAATTTAACGAAACTTAATATTCGATTGAAATTTCACCTGTTTCCGAATCATTTGGCGACCACGAGATGGGTTTTTGATTTTCAGTGGAGTGGTTTGTGTAATTCCCCTTTTTTTTCTTTTTCTTTTTTCCTTTTCCTTTTCCTTTCCTTCTTCCTCTTGTTTTTTTCTTTCTTGTTTCTGTTTTCCTGGTTGCAGTCCCGGCCTCGCCAACGTCTCTCTCCTTCTCCTCCTACTCCGACGATCTTAAACACACACCTCGCCGAACAACACCACCACCAGCCGAACAACACCCGCACACACACAGATACACACGATGACACACACACACTCCGAATGAGCAGAACATACACACGTCCGCTCCAACACCGCCGGCGACACCAATACTTACATGCACCGGCACCGAACAACCAGCAGCAACACACACACGGCCCACACAAAACACATACACACGGCAGCGCCACACCACCCGATCACCATCCCCACCGATGACCCACATACACACCCACATATACTACCAAAAAGCAGAGCACACACGCACACAACCGTCGATAAACAGCAACACACCTACATATTCGCACAATTGAACACCCACGCACACCCAGAACACACAAACACACATAATTCAGACCGAACGGAAAGCCACCACCCACGCCAGACTGCACCCCACCGCCGGCGAACCTCTCTCTCTCTTCCTTCTCTATTTTTTTTTTTCCTTTACGTTTCTTGTTTTTGGGAGTTTCCTCTGATCATTACATGCATCAACACATTCATATGCATGTAACTAGTGGTTTAGGCGTTGCGCTCCTCCTACCACGTTGCTGCTGCTCTCTCTCTCCTTCCGGCCAGCTGATCACGATCACATAAACACACAAATATAAATATATATATATATATATATATACTTTTGTGAAATTACTCTTTCTTCCCCCCTATCTTCTTAAAATCTTCATTTGAGTTCTAGTCCCCTTTTAAGATTTCCTTAAATTGCAATTGCACCCCTAAAAGTTTTAATTAAAAGTTAAATGTCAATTTACCTCCCAAAGTTTGGATTTAATGTTTCTAAATTTGCGAATTGACCCCTAGATTTTTAATTTGAATTTTTATTGACCCAATTTCACCCGGAATTTTTTTAATTACTTTCTAAAATTCAACTAAAATGACGTACATGCTACGATTGAGGTCTTACATGAATGTTCCCAAACATTTCTGGGGCGATGCAGTTCTTACAGCCTGCTTCCTAATCAATCGGATGTCGTCCTCTACCCTAAATGGAAAGGTTCCCCATTCCATTATTTTTCCTCATTTACCCTTGTTTAACCTCCTCAAATATTTGGGTATGTTTATTTTGTTCATTAGTTGACTCCCGGCAGAAACAAGTTAGATCCCCATGACTTAAAATGTGTCTTCCTCGATTATTCTTGGACACAAAAGGGTTATCGATATTATAGTCCATTATTACATTGCTCATTTGTATGTGCAGATGTTACATTCTTTAAGTCCACCCCTTACTTTTCTGCCGCATCCTCTCAAGATGATTTGGATGTTACACTTCCTTTGCCAAGTGAACTAAACCTTACACTATCTTTCTCTACTCCAGATCATATCCCATCTAGTTGTTCTTTATCTCCTTTGCAGGTATACTCTCGTCGCTAGAAGGTAGCCTCTTCTATTGTGCCCATCGATTTTGTGCCCTCAAATTCTTCTCCAGTAGACCCACCCATATCTGACCTCGACATGCCCATTACCATCCAGAAGGGTAAGCGCACCGGTACTAACCATCCTATTTCTAACTTTGTCTCATATGCACACCTATCTCCATTACACTCCTTTTTTTTTACTTCTCTATCTTCTATTTCTATTCCTAACTCTGTTTCAGAGGCCCTCACTCATCTTGGTTGGGAAAAAGAATTGGAAGAAGAAATGTTTGCCTTACATCAGAATCGTACTTGTGATCTCATCTCGCTTTCGCCTGACAAAACTATAGTTGGAAGTAAATGGGTGTACACTGTCAAAGTTCATCTAGATGGAACCATTGATCGACTCAAGGCTCACTTAGTTGCTAAAGGTTATACTCAGGTATACGGTCTTGATTACTATGAGACCTTTTCTCCCGTTCCCAAGCTCACTTATGTTCGTTTATTCATCTCTCTGGTTGCCACTTTTCGTTGGCCATTACATCAGCTCGATATCAAGAATGCCTTCTTAAATGGCGATCTAACTGAGGAAGTATATATGGATCAACCTCTTGGGTTTGTTACTCAGTGAGAGTCTGATTTGGTGTGTCGTTTGAAGAAATCTATTTATGGCCTCAAGAAGTCTCCTAGAGCATGGTTTAGAAGATTTAGTGAAGTGGTCACTGAATTTGGTCTTCGGCCTTGTGGAGTTGATTATTCTGTCTTCTACAAGCATAGTAAAGTAGGGAGAATATGGTTGATTGTGTATATGGATGACATTGTGATTACCGGGGATAACCAAAGTGGTATTCAAGAACTCAAAAGGTGTTTGCATAGTAAATTCCAAACCAAAGATTTGGGGCTCCTAAACTATTTCTTGGGGATTGAAGTTGCTCGATCAAGTCAAGGTATTTACCTGCCTTAGAGAAAATATGTCCTTGACCTATGGAGTGAAACAGGAATGCTAGGATCAAAATCGATTGACTCGCCTATTGATTCAAACACCAAATTGTTGCCAGATCAGGGTGTACCACTGACAGATTTAGCACAATATAGACAGTTAGTTGGAAAGTTGAACTACCCGATAGTTACTAGGCCAGATATCTCCTTTGTTGTTAGCGTTATCAGTCAGTTCTTGGATCATCCAATGACTTGTCACTGGGATGTAGTGATTCGTATTCTCCGATATCTGAAAGGTGTTCCTGGTTGCAGTTTGCCATATCAAAATTTAGGTCATACTTAAATAAAGGGCTACACAGATGTAGACTGGGCCGGATCACCCTTAGATAGGAAATTTACTACTGGGTATTATGTGTTTGTTGGTAGTAACCTTGTCTCTTGGAAGAGTAAAAAATAAACGGTAGTGGCACGGTCAAGTGCAGAATCGGAATACAGGGAAATGGCCCATACCATTTGTGAGTTAATTTGGTTGAAACATTTGTTGGAAGAACTTGGATTTGAACACACTTCACCGATGGACCTGATATGTGATAATCAAGCAGCACTTCATATTACATCCAACCCAGTCTTCTATGAGAGAACAAAACACATTGAAGTTGATTGTCATTTTATTTGAGAAAAATTGGTGTAGAAGCATATGGAGACTAAACATGTAAATTTAGTTGACCAGTTAGAGGATAAATTTACTAAACCGTTGGGGGATTCAAAGATAAAATACATTTAAAACAAGTCAGGAGCATACAATATATATGCTCCAGCTTGAGGGGGAGTATTAAAGGGTATTTATGTCTTTTTTGTATTACTTAGAGTTTTCTGTGTGGTTTAGGGTTTATTGTATGGTTTTCTAATTCTTATTATAAATAGTAGGAGAGGCTAACACAATAGTTAAGCCTTTTCATTCATTTTTCTCTTTAACAAAACCCTAGTCCGAATCCAAGGTTACCTATCCCGAGTGTCAAACTCTGTATTCTCAATATATCTAAACAAGCATATAAATGAGAAATAATGACAAACCCAATCAGATAAACATGAACAACCATTAACAAAACATCGATTTATTCAAACATCATTTTCGTGAAGTACATCAAGTCCTAGACAATATATATTTAGCTATACATGGCCGTAGCCCTATATACAACTGAAAACGAGCTAAACATATACAAATATTCAACAAAATATAATACAAAAAGAAATAAATAAGGAGACTGGCCGTTATCCGAAGATCCATCACTAAAACTGCTCCAAGAACACATCCTCATTCTTCGCGTTGTGATCTTCCTTTGGTCGAATGGCCTTGGAGCTCTCAAGACTCTCGAAAACGTCTACCTTGTTTGGGAAGAAGAAGGACAATTTTTATAGGATTCAAAATATCTCAAAATATCTAAAATATCCTAAAATATCAGGCACCTAACCGCTGCAGTGGTAGATAGGTGCAGTGGTGGTTTGACCACTGCAGCGGTAGAGCTCTCTGCATTTTGACCGCTGCAGCAATGGAGCTTCAGATAACTCTTTATATTTTCACCGCTGCAGCGGTGGTTGCAAGTTCTGGATTTGGTCATTTTGCTTTTTTTCTCCACCGTTCTTCCACCGCTTTGCTTATTTATGGATCGTTTTAGTTTCTTTTCATCCCCAAATACCTAAATTAAGACAAAATAATTAAAACGTATTAAAACATAATAAAACACTATAAAAATACTCGAAAACTACCAAAACCAACGTGGGAATAAATAGATAAATTACACCTATCAAATACCCCCAAACTTAGAATTTTGCTAGTCCTCGAGCAAAACACTCACGAATAAATAAAAAAATACAACTAATTAACTAACACAAATAATCTAAACATAACGATATGCGAGTTTTGAATTCAGCTATCAACCAAAATATTTTTCCCTCAATAACCCCCAATCATATCGAGTTCAGGAGTAAAATGTACCATTGATGTTCTAGAATTTCGACATTCAATAATGGTAAAGGTTATTCTAGATCATTTCAACATGTGTGTGCGAAACTCAATAGTATAACTATCCAACAACCGGATTGGATTATCCACGAGCGAAACTTACGACTTAGACCATAAAGGATTAGTATATCCATATGCCTGATTGGGTTCCACTCTCCACTAATATAGGCTTGGAAGTTCAAAAAGATCAATAAAACTTGGTTCGGTTTGGAACATAGCCAAGGGTATATCGGAAATATAAAACAGATTAACGTTGTTAACTTAACGACACCCAAGGCACAACGCTTGGCACAAAATCACACTCAAACCCCCATAAATAAATTTGAAACAACTCTTAACATATATTAAGAACGTCATACTCACTTGTCAAAAGAAACAAAAATTGAACTATATTTACATTTTTTTGTTTTTAACACCATACCCCCAAACTTATTTAATTATTACAATTTCATGGGTGTAGTTAAAACGAAAGAAAAAAATGACAAGTGAGTACTCGAATACTGAACCAATAAAAAGTTCGCCTTAAACTCAACTGTTCACTTCAAGTAGCATATACGAATGTTAACTTGATTCACTCAAATTGTGCCTTTGTTTTAGCGATATAGTTTCAAAAATAATTCAATTGGCTAGGGTATTTGTTATGTGTTCAAAATTGAAACGGCATTATAGGCTTCAATAGAGTAACGAGGGATAAACATATAACAAGGTAAGTTTCAAAGGCTCAAGCGACAAAATGAATGCCTAAATCATATCTCTTGAACTACCTTGCCTAGGATTTCGCCTCAGGTTTCCCCTCAATCAGGTTCGAGAATCCTTAAATTGTCATGAGTTTGGCTAATGGATAATTGTCCTCAAATCAATTGAATAGCTATACATTGAGTCTACGTGCTTGTGCAAATTAGGATCCACAATAACTTTCACCAAAACGACATGTCAAGCACACAAAACACACATGAATGGGCATTACCCTTGACCTCAAAAAACAACTAGGGGTTAATATCACCATCGGGTAATGGCCCAAATGAATGCAAAACTCAACATACAATAACAACATAAACACAAACACATTCTACACTAAGCAAACATGCATACAAACAATTAAACAATAAAGTATAATAGCATACTACACATCACCCCCAAACTTAAAACGGGCAGTGTCCACAGCGACCCAATCATCAATCTCAACATTATAAAAAAAGTATGCTAACGAAGGGGGTTTAGAACACGTACCTGGGAGGCAAGACAATCTTGCCTCCAGATCAATTCAGCGGTGATGGATCTAATTTATTTTTGGACTTGGGTTGTCTCCCAAGAAGCGCTTGGTTTATTGTCCTCGGCCCGACATAGAGAAATGCACATCAAAGAGCGGCTTTTGGCCATAGTATGTGTCATACAACACCACATACGGATCTTGATTCATAACGCCCTCAAGACTAATGAGATTTGGAATTATTTGGCTCGAGTTTTCAATAAAACTTTTCATCGGCTCATGTACTTGGTGGGCATAAAAGAACGTTCCTAATGGCGACGAAGGACAAGTGAGCCACATTGGATCCTCGTAGATGTGATCGTCTTAGATCAGTGGTGGCATCACAATGCGGATCTCCAATAGTGAAGAATCACAATCGTCGATCCATGCTAAGGTTCTCGTCTCATTCAAATAATCATATTTGAACTCTCCCAAGCTCATTCCGCTCGTATCCAGTTCCTCATGGTGGCTTTCACATAATATAGCTTGTGTATCTCCCAGTGCCACCGCGTCTGACTTGGCCTCAATAAAGCAGATTAGCTGACTGATTTGCGTCTGAAGAGATACTATGGTCGCATCGATTTCGCCCCAAACCATCTCAATATTATCAAGACGATCATTGTGCTCATTGATCCTGTCATTCATCTCCTTCCAGAAAGCCTGAGTCTTTCCCATAAATTTAGCGAACATAGTTTCCAATGCGGGGGAAGACTTCATATGTTGGTTGGAGGTGGAGTATTACGTCGCTAATTTTACCACAAGTGAACGGGTCAAGTTTTAGTATAGAATAGGAAGAGTAGAGGTTGTCATATCCACAAGGATTGGTTGAGATTATTATCGAGTACCATAATTATCATAACTTAACTTTATCTAGGCCATAAGAAATGGTTTATAATTAATAAATACTAAACTAAAATACTAATTTATCTAATTATACTATATTACTAGATTGAGATATTTAAGGGAATGTATTATCCAGGGATTAACTTCATTTACAAATACGTGTTTGATCTCGTTTAGTTTACAATAACGGTGTTCGACTTATCTGACAATCTCGGTATCGTAAACTCACTCACCACCTCTCCCAAGTGTAAGATGAGTGAATATGAGACTTTTCATCAACGAAGAAGTCTCCCTCAATGTCTTAACGACACTAGGTCACATGAGTCTCGCCCCAACGTCATTGATTACACACTTTCTAACTCCCTCTTGGGTTATTAGATCGTCGCGTTGTGTTTAAACCCTAGTCCGAATCCGGGGTTACCTATCCTGAGTGTCAAACCCCAAAATCTCAGTATATCAAAACAAGCATAATAAATAAGGAGAAATGGAAAACACAATCAAATAACGAATAACAACCATTAATGAAACACCAATTTCAAAACCACATATTCATAAATATTATTAATCCCTAGACAATATTCATTTTTCTAACGGCCATAACCGTATATACAATGAAGAACGATCTAAACAAGCTCAAATAATAATCCGAAGTTAAGAAATGAAGAGAGAAACGGAAGAAACTAGCCATAGTCTGAATATTTGACGCTAAAAATGGTTCGAGATCGCTTCTCCTTCTTCGCAACGTGTTCTTCTCCTTCAAATTTGGTTGAGCATTCCCCCAAAAACCTCTTAACCCTATTCTAAACCTTGGAGCTCTCTAATGGCCAAAATAGAGGAGAGAAGCAAGATATAGGGAGCTAAAATATCGAAATAAATATCAAAATTGTGTGTAGAGTGACTGCCGCAGAGGTGAGTATGTCTGCTGGGTCATGGCCTCGGCAGTGGACGCAGCGATAGGAGTAAAGTCTTCATGTTCTTTCACTACCGCGGCAGTGGGTTTCAGGAAGAATAGACCCTTCTCTGCATCTTGACCACCGTGGCGGTGGGCTACAGTTCTGAATTTTGCCCTTTTGCTTGTTTTCCCACCGTTCTTCCACCGTTCTTGATCCAATTTGATCGTTTATTATCCATTTTTATGCCTTTTCACCCCCACACACCTGATTTATACAAAAAGAATAAAAAACATAATAAACATACTCGAAAACTAACAAATTTGGTTTGGAAATAAATAAGTAAATCAGACCTATTAAATACCCCCAAACTTTGAATTTTGCTAGTTCTCGAGCAAAACAGCCACATAATACAAAAAAAAAAAATATAACAACTAATTACGAATTGAAAAACTAAAAATAAAAAACACTAAAAAGGATAATGTGCAAGTTTTGAATATCATCTACCGGCCAAACGATTTTTCCCTCATCGGCCCCCAATCCTATCAAGTTCAAGAATAAAACACACCATGTGGTGTTCTAGAATTTCAACATTCGATGATAGTAAGTGCAATTCTAGATCTTGTCTAAAGTGTGTGTGCTAAAACTCAAATATACAACTATCCGTCGATTAGATGGGATTATCCCTCTAATAAGCTCATGACTAAAACCATTAAGGTATAGAAAATCCATAAGCCTAACCTAGGTTCTATTCTTCACTAACGTAGGCTCAAAAATTCAAAAAGATCATTAGGACTCAGTTCGGTTTTGGAAAAATGGCCAAGGGTATTTCAAAAATAGAAAACAGGCTAATGTTATTAACTTGACGATACCCGAGGCACATGCTTGGCACTCTCACACTAGAAACCCCACAGAAAAAATTGAAACAACCCTAAACAATCATTTAAGAACGACATACTCACTTGTCAAAAGAAACGGTAATTGTACTATATGTACGCATGTGGTTTTTTTTTTTTTATGAACCACACTCCCAAACCTATTCAATTATTATAATTTAAAGGGTGTGGTTAAAACAAAAGAAAAATTTCAAGTTAGTACTCAAATATCGAACCAATTTAAAAGTTTGCCTTAAATCCAACTGCTCACATCAAGTAGCATTTGCAACTACTAACTTGATTAACTCAAATTGTGCCTTCGATTCAGCGATATAGGTTTGGAAAGAGTTCAATTGGCCATGGTATTAGTTAAGTGTTCAGAATTGAAACGGTTTTTAGGCTTCGACAGGGTAACGAGGGGTAAACATTTAACAAGGTAAGATTCAAAGGTTCAAGCGATAAAAATGAATGCATAAATCATATCTCCCGAACTACCTCACCCAGGATTTCGCCTCGAATTTCCCCCATATCAAGTTCTAGAATCCCTATTGTTATGAATTTGTGTGACGGATAATCATTTTCAAATGAATTGGATAGTTATACATTGAGTTTAGATGCTAGTGCATTTAGGATCTACAATAACTTTTACTAAAATGGTACGTCAAGCACACAGAACACACATGAATGAACTTTAAGCTCGACCTCAATGAACAATCAGGGGACAGAGTCATCATCGGGTAATGGCCCAGATGAAGTCAAAACTCAACACAAAATAACAACTATACTAAACAAACATGCACACATAGAAAACAATAAAACATAACTAACATACTACATACTGCACATCACCGCCAAACTTAAAACGGACAGTGTCCTAAATAACCCATCAGCGATCCCAATGAAAGCATAAAGCATGATATTGAAGATGGGGGTTTAGAACACGTACCTGGGAGGCGAGAGAATCTCGCCTCCGAATCAAATCGGTGGAGACGGATCTATTCTTTTTTTTCCTTGGATTATCTCCCAATAAGTACGTGGTTTATTGTCCTCAGCCCGACACGGAGAATCGCTCGTCAAAGAGCGACTTCCGCCCATAATAAGTTTCATATAACACTACGTATGAGTCTTGGTTTAATACGCCCTCAAGACTGGCGAGATATGGCATTGTTTGGCTCGGGCTTTCAACGACACTCCCCATCGGCTCATGTACTTGGTGGGCATGAAAGAACGTTGCTAATGGCGGCGAAGGATAAGTAAGCCACATCGGATCCTCGTAAATGTGATCATTTGGGATCGATGGTGGCATCATGATTTGGATCTCCAATGGTGACGAATCACAATCGTCGATCCATGCTTGAGTTCCCAACTCATTCGAATAATCATCTTTAAACTTTCCCAAGCTCCTTCCAGTCATTTCTGGCTCCTCGTGGTTGCTTTCGATGAAAGTGGCATTTGTGTCTCCCAGCACCACCACATCTAACTCAACCTCAATTAAGCAGATAAGATGACCGATTTGCGTATGCAAAGACATTACGGTCGCTTCGATTTCAGCGCAAATCGTCTCAATGTTGTCAAGACAATCTTCATACTCATTGATCCATTCATGCGTCTCCCTCCAAAATGATTAAGTTTCCCAATAAAATCAGTGAATATGGTTTCCAATACGGGGGAAAACTCAACATATTGGTTTAGGGTGTCAATCCATGGCTCCGAAATGGTGAAACTATCCCCCAAGCTTTGGGAGTTTGTTGAATAATTCCAACAGTGAAAATTATACTCGGCCATGTCTTCCAGTACCCGATAGGTTTCGTCTGCAGTTAGTTGATCGAAAGAGGTGGTACCGTTTCCTCCTTCAACCCATATTCTGGTTGTGGCTAGTAACCCATTGAGGAAGTTCAATAGTTGACACTCCCTCAGGAAACGATGCTTCAGGAACCGGAACAGCAAGTCCTTGTAACGATCCCAAGCACTATAAAATGACTCGGAATCCCGTTGAAAGAAATGCATCAATACTTGTCGATCTAACATATTCAAGTACCCTGCATAAGAAATAAAAACAAAACTACAAAGAAAGATTATACACAAAAGAAATGCCTAAATCAAAATCGGGTTATTTACTCACAATATCGACAATAATCTAAAACACAATCCCTAGCAATGGCGCCAAAAACTTGGTGGCGGAATATTACATCGCCACTTTCACCGCAAGTGTACGGGTCAAATTTTAGTATAGAATGGAAAGAGTATGGATTGTCATATCTACAGAGATTAGTTGAGATTATTATCGAGTACCATAATTATCATAACCTAACTTTATCTAGGCCATAAAAAATGGTTTATAATTAATAAATACTAAACTAAAATACTAATTTATCTAATTATACTATATTACTATGTTGAGATGTTTATGGGAATGGATTATCTAGGGATTAACTACATTTACAAATACATGTTTGATGTCATTTAGTTTACAATAACGGTGTTTGACTTATCAGACAATCTCTGTATCGTAAACTAACTCACCACCTCTGCCGAGTATAAGATGAGTGAATATGCGACTTTACGTTAACAAAAAAGTCCCCCTCAACGTATTAACAACATTAGGTCACATGAGTCTTTCCCTAACATCATTGATTGCACACTTTCTAACTCCCTCCCAGGTTATTAGATCGTCACGTTGTGTTTAAACCCTAGTCAGAATCCAGAGTTACCTCTCCCGAGTATCAAACCCCAAATTCTCAATATATTATAACAAGCATAAAAAACAAGGAGAAATGAAAAACACAATCAAATAACGAAGAACAACCATTAACGAAACACCGATTTCAAAATCACATATTCATAAATATTATTAATCCCTAGACAATATTCATTTAGCTAACAGCCGTAACCGTATATACAATG
This sequence comes from Eucommia ulmoides, assembly GCA_016647705.1. Taxonomy (NCBI): domain Eukaryota; kingdom Viridiplantae; phylum Streptophyta; class Magnoliopsida; order Garryales; family Eucommiaceae; genus Eucommia; species Eucommia ulmoides. The sequence goes on along the minus strand of CM028336.1, from coordinate 12,826,272 downwards.
AAGAACGAGCTAAACGTGCTCAAACAATAATTCGAAGTTAAGAAATGAAGAGAGAAACGAAAGAAACTAGTCGTAGTCCAAAGATTTGATGCTAAAAACGCTTCGAGATCACTTTTACTTCTTCGCAACGTGTTCTTCTCCTTCAGATTTTGGTTGAGCATTCCTAAAAATCTCTCAACCTTATTCTAACCCTAGGAGCTCTCTAATGGCTGAAATATAGGAGAGGATCAAGATATAGGGATCCAAAATATCTAAATAAATATCTAAGTTGTGTGCGGAGTGACCACCGCAGCGGTGAGTATGTCGACTGCATCATGGCCTCAGCGGTGGACGCAGCAGTGGGAGCAAAGTCTTCCTGTTCTTTCACCATTGTGGCAGTAGATCTCACCACTGTGACGGTGGGTTTTCAGCAAGAATAGACCGTTCTTTGTATCTTGACCGCTACGGCGGTGGTCTGGTCGCCACGGCGGTGGGATGCAGTTCTGAATTTTGTCCTTATGCTTGTTTTTCCACCGTTGTTCCACCGTTCTTGATCCGATTTGATCGTTTATGATTTATTTTCATGTCTTTTCACCCCACACACCTGATTTATACAAAAAGAATAAAAAATATATTAAAACGTAATAAACATACTCGAAAACTAACAAGTTCGGTTTGAAAATAGATAGGTAAATCACACCTATCATTGGTCCAGGGTGTCAATTCTTGGCTCCAAAGTGGTGAAACTATCCCCCAAACTTTGGTAATTTGGTAAATAATTCCAATACTGAAAATCGAACTCGGCCATGTCTTCCAACAACCAATAGACTTCATCCGCAGTTAGTTGATCGAAAGAATTAGTACCATTTCCTCTTTCCACCCATGTTCTGGTTGTAGCTAATAACCCATCAAGAAAGTTCAGTAGTTAACACTCCCTCGGGAAATGATGATTCAAAAACCAGAATAGCAATTCCTTGTATTGATTCCAAGTACAGTAAAACGGCTCGGAATCCCATTGAAGGAAATGCAAAAGTACCTGTTGATCTAACATCTTCAAGTACCCTGCAGGAAAAACAAAAACTACAAAACAAAAATTATAAACAAAACAAATGCCTAAATTAAAATCAAGTTATTTACTCACAATATCAACAACAATCTAAAAACCAATCCCTGACAACGGCGCCAAAAACTTGGTAGCGGGTAAATACGTCGCTACTTTCACCACAAGTGTACGGGTCAAGTTTTAGTATAATGAGAAGAGTAAGGGTTGTCATATCCACAAGGATTGGTGTAGATGGTCGTTGAGTATCGTGATTATCATAAACTAACTTTATTTAGGCGATAAAAATGCAGTTTTTTTTATAATAAATATACTAAATTAATTATCTAATTAAACAAATTAATCTAATATACT